>OZ014519.1:516648871-517268602 GCA_963966055.1 Lathyrus aphaca | reverse complement strand
TATGATGATATTACATGTTTATGGAGTCCTTGTGCTTACTTGTAGGATTTTTAAGGATTGTTTCCATTTTGGATGGATTTTATTCTTACTATGACCTATTGTGGTGTTTTCTTGACTTGTGTTTGTTCATTAGGGTAGGAGGGCACTTGTGCCAACTCCTAGGGTTTGTTTTAAGGTCTCTTAACATGATAACACGCCTCTGGTCCTTGTATGAAGTTTGCATCTTGGTTTTCCTTGTGTTTACTTGTGCCTTAAACTTCACACTTACATGAATTCCCACACCACTTCTCATCTCTCTTTACTTATCCTGTGTGACCTTGCATGGGTTTGTATGCTTCATTTGATGTTTGAATTCTTGTATTAGGAACTATACACCATGATAGGGTTCTGGTCTTGATGTTTGTGGAGAATGTTTAGCTTGTATGATCTTTTCCATTTCATGTATGCTTTTGTTTCCTTCATTGTAGCTTGTGTTGCTTTGTTGTGATTTGATTGATCCACTTCTCATGTTATGTTGTATTTTTGATCTTGACACTTGAAGTTGAAGTTTAAATTCTGGTTGTGATGATTTGACATGATCTTTTACCTATTTTTGCTTCATGTGTTCTTATTGGCTTTTATCTCATCATTTGTGTGATTCTAACCCTTTATAGGTGCAATGGTAAGTGGAGTGTGGATGTTATCCACATTTCAAATCTTCTTCCCTTATAGTTTAATGCTTTCTTACTTGTCTTTGTGATGTTCCTTATGCCATCCTTTGTATAACTCTTTTTCTTCTCCCTCTTAGAAGTAACTTAGCTTCTTTAGAGAAGTAAGATGTCTTCTAACTTCTTCTTCTTTTCTTTATTTTCTCTCCTTCTTCTTAATTGGGATAGACTTCAAAACACAATAATCTAGGTTCATCCATGCGTGATAACATTTAGGATTGTTAGTCCCCCCTTAGTTTTTTACCATTGCTCCTTTGGTTTCTTCTCTTTCTCATCTTCATACAAAAACCTAAAAATACTTAATAATGGTTGAAATAGTCTTGTGTGTAGGGACTTATGCCATGGGGAATTTGTATTCATTCCATCTTGGAATAGTACATTTGTCTAGCAAGATGTATAAGTCTAATCGTGGGACTACTTTCACAAAGAAAACCTTAAAAGGTACTTCTTCATCAAAAAACCCAAAAACATCTAATAAGTTTAACAAGTTAGTGAATTTAAACCCTAACCCTTGGAACCAAGTCTTGGATAAATTCTCCTTACTTGGTGTGCTTGTTCTATTATTTCATCTTGGAATGTAGTAGCAAGTACACATTCCATGGGAACGGACTTGAATTCACTTCCTTGTGCCACACTTATAAAAAAACTCATAAAAAACACTAGACAAAGAATAAGCGTCTCCTTCGGGATTTCATTTCTCATCACCCTCACTTTTTACGTAAGAACTTGCTCCTACTTGTCTCTTTGCAAGACGATTACGCACTCGTACTAGACGAGCCTGCAACACCTGAGCATTGACATAGGTTGTTGAAGCTTTAAAACACAAGCAATCTTTCCACCCATAGTTAGGCGAACTACGGTGACTCTGATCCTCATGTCCAGATGAGGTACATATGAAGCGGGGTAGGACCCGTCCAAGCACGATCTTTATTTTCCATACATTTTCCCATTTTCTTTTCTTGTATCCAATTTCAGTTTCCTTTTTCATTCCAGTTTCAGTCTTTCTGTTTGCAGCAACTTTCATTTCTTCACCCTTTGAAATAGTTTCTTTGCAAGCATGGATCCCGTCGGGTATGGCAGACGATCTGGGGTGCTAATACCTTCCCAGGTTGTAACCGACTCCCGAACCCATATTATTTGGTTCGCATGACCTTTGTCCTTCCTTTCTTTTCCCTTGTTTGTGCAGCATTACCATTCCCGTTCCTTCGGGATAAAAATGCATGGCTGGCGACTCTACCCTTTTCCACGCCACTTTCGCGTTTATACCAGGATAGAAATCCAGGGAGAGACTGGTTATTCATGAAAGGGGGAGTTAAGTAGTGACATATGTGTTGTTTTGATTCAAGAGTACAAACTAGTTTTGGTGGATGCAGCTGGAATTTTGTTCTTCCCTTGACAAGGAAGGTGTTTATAATCATGAATTTATTATTGATAAGTCATCAGGACTTTGTGAAGATTTCTTTACTCAGGGAGAAATGTCATCCTTGGTATTGCTGCAAGGTGTAGTTCTAAACTATTCCTTCTGAAGATTCAGACAGTGGCAGGTTTGAAGAATTTGGAGAAACATTGGAAGTTTCTCATCAATATGTGTTATTGGTAGGAATTTCTGCAAATTCAATAGGATGGACGTTGTCTACTCAAACTTGATAAATAAGTCAAGTCTATGAGAACATGGAACTCTTATTCTGTAAAGGAAGGAGGTTCTTTCAAGTAGCAGAAGAAGGAGCTGAATTTAACTGCTGGATGTGGACTAATAATGTTCAAACATCTAGTTCAACATCAGAATCTAATTGGTGAAGTGGCACATCAATTAAAGATAGAATGATCTACATGGATTGAATGCTTCATAAGGCCTGTTATCTTGATATCCTGGTGAATATCAACTTCATTGATCAGGATATCATTGGAAGATTTCTGATAAACGTGAATAAGAAAAGTGTGGCAATTGGCTTTTTCATATGAGGATTCATGAAGGAGGTGATCAAAATGTGGAAATTGGTTGATCTCTATAGTGGATTCGAAGAATCAAGATAATCAAAGTGTGGCAGCTGGTTGTTCTTGAGGATTGTCTTGGAACAAATTGCTCTTGGGAAGAAGAGTGATGAGTTGAAGACTCAAGAAGATTTGGTCTTCTTGGAGGTGGTTTTCTGGATTTTTGATTCAAGCTGGTGGCACAGTGCAAATGAAGATTTTCAGTTCTTGGATTATTATGCTATAGTAAGTCCAGTTGGTGGAGCACATCTAGAATCATGGTGATAAGGTCTTAGTGTATGGAAAATGTTCTAACTATGTGTTAGTACATTATCTTGGGTGTTTGTCTACATGGTTTTTATTCTTATCCTACCTAATCATATGGAAGAATGATGAAGTAGTTGATATGTATTGGAAGAAACATGTAGAAGAGACTGAAGTAGATCAGGTATTGATTGCTTGGAAGTTTTATTATGGACATGCTTTCTAATTTCTGAATTAGTTTTAATGTGTTTTATCTAGATTATATGGCCAAAGTACTGTAAAGATATTATGTTGGGCCAATGTTGTGTCAAGAACCTGTGTGCAAAAGATGTTCAGCTAGTGTAGTCTATGGTAACTACAAACCAAGAAGGGATCAGGTGTGTTTTGGTACTAGAAGTGAATGTGTTCAATTGGGAATTGAATAGAGGGTGAGCTCTTGAAGACATAAAGATGCGTCTTATGTTTTCCTTTCAATAAAGTACAGAGAAGCATGGAGTATCCTAGATAGGGGGAGTTTGTTACAAGTCTATGCAGCTGATTTTGTGAAGTTAAGGAGGAGTATTACCTTAACCAGGTTCTATGATGTTACACAACATGTTATGACATATGCTACTAAGTATGTTTTCCTGATTAATTTTTATTACTTAGTGGTTGTGGGGTGCATGTCCTTATGACCCAGATAAGGAGTATTCTAGGAGTCCATAAGGCTATATTGTATAAAGTTATTCTCTGCAGTTTATGTTGGATTCTTGAGGTGTTGTGAACCATACTGTTGCACTTCTAGCCGACAGTATATGGTTAGATGTCAGAACATGTCTCAAGACATGTGTGTATTGTTCTCTTTTTGAGTATTTATGGACGGTGCTGGCAGAAAAATGTAAAACACGGGGTTTTCTTGCATGTTTGTTATTGGGCCGTTTGTTTTGGGAGAATAAGTCAGCTGGTCAAGGTCAGTTTTTGTTTCACAATGAATGGTGCAGAAGTTTTTTCCCCTATCATAAAGATCTTGGACCAAGAACGCTTATTTTTCAAGGATAGGCCGTTACTATCTATGCCTTGGATCCCTATTTATAAAAGTGTATTTCCTCCTCCTCTAGCATGTGAATTTTCTTGTTTTCATCTTTTCTTCTAATGGGCTTCTTTAGAGTTTGGATGAATAATTCGTGGATATAGTGTTGTGAGGGCTATCTTTTCTTCTAAAGGGGGAGAAAAGTGTGTACAAATGTTGTACTCAGAGTTGTTGTCACAACAGTTTCATTTGTTGTTATGTGTGGTGATTACTAGGATGTCAAGGTGGATGTCTTATGCTAGTCTTTGTGACTTGTGTCCTGAGTTGTTGAACATAATTGTGACTTGTGTTTTGAGTTACATAAGGGAATGAAATAATGTTCTCTTATGGAACCATTTGCCTTCTTGATGGAAGATGTTCAGCAGCCTAGGAAGGAAACTTCTCAGAAAATTGAAAAGAAAGGAAGTAGTAATGGATTTGTTCGGGCAAGAGTTCAGAACTTTCTACTCCTTATGATATTATTGTTGTTTCCATTGGAAGAAGAGGTAGTTGCAACTTATCCACTGAAAGAATGAGTGAATGTTGTTTGTTTTTGTGAATACTGCTGAAGATGTCAAACAACATGTCCTGACATAATGGAGAGTTTGATGATTGCCTATTTCTTGTTGCTGCTGTTATTTTTTATGTATTTTTTTATGTATATTTGTTTTAGCCAAAATTTTCCAAAGGGGGAGATTGTAAGTTCTGTAGAATTGGCATGAATTTTGTAAAACAAATATAGCAGCAGTGTGTATGTACAGGATATTTTCATAACACAGAATATATGAAGCAAAGAATCCTTTTGTATGCGCCCAAACATGTTGTGTTGAAATGTTTCAACATCTGGAACAACATGTCGAAGAAGATGTCAAGACAGTTCATTCGACATCATGAACTGCTGAAGATGGATTGAAGTTCTTGTTTTGGTTTCAACAGAAAGAATTATTTGAAGATTTAAATCAATCCAATGGCGCTGATTGTAGAAGATCTTGAAGACTCAATTTAAATTTAAGAAAAATATTGAAAAATATAGAGTTTCTATATTTAGAGATATTTTAGGACTTTTTATATTTAAAGATCTTTTTGTATTTTGTAAGCAGATTTTTTCTGCGTATTTGTAGTAGTTATTGCTATGATTGTTTAGGCCCAAAATCTCAGTTGGGAATAGGTTATAAAAGAAATCTTATAACCTAGTTTAGAAACAACCAACCAAACCGAAAATGTAATATCATTAGGGTTGTGTTCTTGTGGCAGTCGTGCGCAACAAGGAATCATGTTGTGGTTGTTTCACTTGTGATTCTCGAAGCTTGTAAGCAAGAGAAATGTTGTACTTAACTGAAGCTGCTAAGCAAGGTTAAGTCATTGTAATGGGAGTGTTGCTTATGTTTGTGGAATTTTGTATCGGTTTGAAGTCGTCAATATCAACAACTGACTATTGAGGACTGTGAGACATCACTGAGGTGATTGGAAGTGAGGATGAGTTTCTCATATTTAGGAGTTCCTAAGTAGAAGTTGCACAAGTAGTGATTAAGTGAGAAGACTGTAAACTGTAGGTGTTTACTAAGAAGTCTTTGAATTGATATTACATAGTGGATTTCCTTTCTGGTTTAGTAGCCCCCAGAGTAGATTGATTTGATCGAACTGGGTTAATAATTCTGTTGTGTTCTTTATAGTTTTTCTGTTTTCTGTTTTTATGCAGTACCTGAACTTAATGTCATATCAGATGTCACAATATCCTGAAGAATATTTGAATCTGATATATCAGAATTTTAAATATGTTGTTGTGCATGCCTTATCATGTTTATAAGGAACAAATAAGATGTCTCGACATTATATTCGGCATCTGAGTCTGTCATACCAGAATTTCAATACCTAAATGGTTAATCAGTTAACACAACTGAATTTTAAAATATGGCGGAAATTTACACTGGTTAACCAAATGTGTTAACCGGTTAACACTGGACGAGTAGCAGAAAAATAGCCAAACTTCAGCATGATCCTCTTTCAAAAACACTTCCAAAAAACCATATGATCATGAAATGAATTGGCACAAATTTTAAAGTTAAAAACCAGTGAAATCCATGCAATCAAACAATAATTAAAGATCAAAAGGATAAACAAACAAATTATCCAAAGATCTACATCTTGAATGTTGATGATGAAGGTAGAACCATGGAAGAAGGTGAATTACCAAGAACACTCTTCAAATTGATCTAATACCAAGCTTGATCTACTGAAATTGATGAACAAAATAGAAAAGGATGAAGGTTTAGCTCAAGGTTGATCAAGAATTCAAGGTGAATTCTTGATAACTTTCAAAGAGAGGGAAAAGTGAGCTTTGGTGATTTTTGGGGTTTGGAAGGATATTTTGCAAGAGATTTGTTGGTTATCAAAAGCTGCCAAGAAATTTTTGCAAGGTGAATTTGGCTATCAAAAGTTTGAGAATTGAATGAGAAATGACCTATATTTAAAGAGTTTAGGTATGGGGATTTGGTGGAATGGAGTTTGCTTTGGAAATTCAAAATTAGCTTTGGAAATTCAAATTTCGTGGGAAATGTAAAAGAGTGGTGATTAGTGAGGGTTTATGGTGGGAAATAATCAAAGTGGTGTAGAGAATTAAGAGGAAAATGAAGCTAGAATATTCCAATGAGATCAATGGCTAATATGTGCTGAAATTTGAACAAAAATTTCAAATTTCACACTGGTTAATCGGTTAACACATTTGGTTAACCGGTTAACCAAGTCAAAATTTGAATAATTTGTTTAATTTTAATTGCTTGATTGTTTTTGCTCGATTCTCTTGTGTGTCGAAGAAGGCATGGAAGTAAAAACGTGAACCTTGGAATTTCTTGAATAAATCAATTAAATCAGGGAAATCCTTGATCAGATAAATTTGAATTAATTGCGGATCAACTTCGACTTTTATTTGTGAAATTCATTCGAGCCGCGGGACTGCTATTTTTGGCATTTTTTACCTGGAAAAAAATAACAATAGAAAACAAAATATTTTTGGATTTTTATTAGTGGTTAGTAAACATAAACAAAATAAAAGGGAAACAAAAGCAATGGTGATCCATGTGAGGTATAAATCTGCAAACAAAAAGGATAAATGGACCAATGCGTGATCTTGTTTGTATGCAAGATACAGATGAAAATGCGAAAAATCTTAGGGTCAAAAATTAGGGTATGACAGATGCCCCTATTTAAGTTTCTTGAATTCAGAGATATGAAGATTGACATCTTCGTTTCGTCGAGATGGAAGATACTTAAATATCAAAAACCCAATTTTTGGCCCTAAGAGGCCACAAAACTGGAATGTAATGAAATGAAACGATATGAAATGATATGAAAATGTTATGAAAGCATATGAAATATGATGAAATGTATATGAAATGAAATTAAAATTGTAGGGAACAAAATAACACCGAACAAACGCTAGGGATAAGGAGAATGAAACTCCGACAGGGAAACAAAGCACACAATAATTGAAGACCACATCAAGGCTCAACTGAGGCAAAGATGTCCAAGAATGGAAATTGGACAAAAAGGATCTCAACATCCAAGAATGGCACTTAATAAAGTGATAAAAGTCCCGAAAAATTACATCAGCGGCATCCAAGAATGACATTAATGACTTTACTAGGGATATCTGAGAATGGCAATCAGAAAAAAGTAATCACAACATCTGAGAATAGCAATCTGATAAAATTTGAATCATGACATCCAGGAACAAAACTGAATGAAATGGGAAAAGTCTGGGAAAGTACATCAAATCAATGATGACTCCGCTATGGATATCCGAGAACAGAATCAGATAAAAAAGGTGTAAAATCTGAGAAGAAATAACAAGTGTGTGAAGAAAAAGTTTTGGAGAGACAAAGATAAATGCCAAATAAATTGGACTATACTCACAAGGTAAGATGTTGAAAACAACAAGACCTCGAGAAATTCATATGAGGACTAAAACACTCATTATGCAGACGTATACGAAAATGGGGACAAAAACACCCAAAACAACACATAATGAGGACTAAAACACTCATTATGCAAACATAAACGAAAAATGGGGACTAAAACATCCAAGGAAACACATATGAGGACTAAAACAATCATTATGCGAACGTTTACGAAAATGGGGACTAAAACACCCAAGAGAAATGCATATGAGGACTAAAACACTCATTATGCAAACATAAACGAAAATGGGAACTAAAACACCCAAGGAAACACATATGAGGACTAAAACAATCATTATGTGAACGGTTATAAAAATGGGGGATAAAACACCCAAGCGAAATGCATATGAGGACTAAAACACTCATTATGTAAACGAATATGAAAATGGGGACTAAAACACCCAAGAAGATAATCTGATAAAAAAAAGCTTGCCAACCAGTTTAGACTCTTAGGGGAGTGAAAATTAACAAGTTTATACTCTTTTGGGGAGTGAAAATCAATAATTTTATACTCTGTTGGGGAGTGGAAATATGTAAGATTGATTCCTCAACACAGAGATCACTGCCATTCTGCTCGGAGATTAGAGATATTATTGTTGAATAAATCTCTGTCACACTGGTAAACTGTATCAAGTTAAAAATATTTCGAGAAAATACATGCATAGTGCTTGAGGATTCTTGCAGAATATTGCCCCAAGTTCAATGACTAGTGAGGATAAATTGATAATGGTTTCAATTCTTGACTATTGTCGGAGACAATTGATCAAATCATTGAGATAACTGTTGAGAAAATAAATTGATCATGGCTTCAGTTCTTGAAATGAATGTTTATAAGACTAAACTCAGTATGAATCTTGAATGAGATCTTCTGATTAAACCAAATCTTGAAAATAACTTGCACTGAGTAACAACTCTTGAATTATAGGACCTGGGAGGAACTTGCCCCTGATAAGATCACTGACCAAGTTTCTCAATTGTTTAAAAATTCCTTGATGAGGAAAGTTTGTTTGCAAATAAAAGGTGTTTGTACAAACCTGGTAATTCTAATGCAAAGTTCATGCAAAAGTTTGAAATCAAAAATCATTTTTGGAATGAAATTTATTGAGGTAAAGTAATTGAAAACATTGTCAAAACACGGAGGTTGAGACAAAAAAAATGAAAGATAAAGCAAAGGTGAGAAACAAATGATTGGTAGCAAACTTAGGAGTCAGTTTACACAACCTTGTTGTAGTATGATTTTCAAAAGAAGCCTGGATTCAATTAGGTCTTTTGAAGGTTGTAACGTGGTCTGGTTCACAGTTTATGAACTAAAGGATATAGGCTCAAAGTTCATTTGTACCCAACACATCTTCTTGATGAACTCCATTCCTACATTCAATTAATTTAGCCTATACATTCAAGTTTCAGGAAATTTGGGTTTGCACAGATGAAGATGGTTCATAAGCCAAAGAATTTTGAGATAGAAGTCACTTCTTCCTTTTGTTATTTCTGGTGAGGACCTTGGTCAACTCCTCTTGTTTTGTGGAGTATTTCTGATGACCTCTTGGTTGAACTTTCTTTTTATTATCCCTAACTTTTTCCTGAACTGTGTCATTTGAACTTACATTCAGCGGGATGCCCCAATTTTTGCCTAAGCCTATTTCGTAGGTTTTGACTTAGAGGGCTTTGATTTTTTTTATCATTTTTTCAATATCATTTATTTTAAAGATAATGACTGCCTAGCTTAATGATTACGGCGAACCATCAATGGCTTTTGAATCGAAAGACATCTTCGACACTTCTTTGTTGTGTACGAAGGGAAGCTTGAGATTGCAACCTTTATTGAAATGTGTCTTGAATGATTCTCTTGTAATTGAATGCACATTAGAATTAATTGAGAACTACCCATCCCCGGGTTAAAATGCGGGTTTTTTCGAATAGAAAGAAACTACAACTTCAAGGCTCAAAGGGGTTGACAAGGGATTAACTTCCTTATTTCTCTAGTGTTTGGGATTTGAAACAATGCATGTATATCATCAGCCAAGTCTCAATTGAAAGCATACCAACAATAATTATGGGATTTACAATTTCATCATTCTCCATCCAATCATTGTATAAACAAAAGCTTGATAAAGAAAAATGAACTTGAAATATAAGGCATAAAGATGCAAACAGTGAATGTAATTGAATCAAAACAAAGTAATGCTCATTTCATTAAAATCAACATGAAAGTACAAAAAGGTTTAAAAGCAAACAAATTAATACAATTGAATAAAATTTGCAAACATAAAGAAACAATGGCCTAGCGATCCATCAACAACAAGGATGAGAAGTCATGTTCTAAAAATTGGCCTTGAAGACAATCTTGTAGAAGCATACTTCAATCTAAAGATTTTGATGAAGACAACAAGATTCAAGTTCACTACGTGTTCGCAAAAAGTCGAGCTTTCAATAAGATCAAGATCAAGGATATGCATCACTCAATGGAAACGTTATCATGTGAATCAAGCTCCGTATGCATTTGCTCGTAACCTTTCAAGACTTAGGTATATCAAAACTCACATCTAAATTGATATACAAGTGTTCAAATATAGGTTTTCATGATAAGCATTACATATACCTTTTAGAATTAATTTGGAACTGGTTTAACACTTTTAACTTAAATATTTTTCTGAGTTTTTACAATGTTAACCAGTTAACCAAATAGGTTAACCAGTTAACGGATCAAAAATTGCAATATTATGAGTTAACGATACAGTGTTAACCGATTATCCCATTTGGTTAACCAGTTAACATTGAACGAATTTTGGAAAATGGTTTCTTTTCATTTGAAATATCTTTTTGAAATTTATACCTTTTCATTAATTGTTTCATAAACATTTCATACCTTTTTGAAAGGGTGTTTTTGAAACATATATATTCTGAATTTTTCAAATATGAAAAATACCTCCAAACATTTTATCATAGAATTTCTAAACAATCAAAGTCATTCATTTTGAATATTTTCAAATATTTAAAAAGTGTTCATATTGTTCATACTTTTTCATACTCATAGAAATTGAACACTTGCATTGATATTGTGAAGTGAATTTTGATTAAAAGGAGAAGATTAATCTAGTATTGATATTGTACAATTCATTTCTTTCTCAAAAAAAACTCATAGAATTATTTCTATTTCTGACTTGCGGTCCAGGATTGTTGGACGTAAGGGTTAGTGTTTGCAAGAGGATTGCTCTTGCACACTATTTGGTGTATAGTTTGTAGATAGTAGGCCTCACCAATTTATGGTGTGATAGGTTGTACGATCTAAAACTATAGTGAAAATCTCTTACGAGGTGTAAGGGGACTGGTTGTACCTTCGGATTGTGAAGGGAACCAGGATAAACCTTTGTGTTTTTGTACTTTCTGCATTACCGCTTTCATTTCTAAGACACTTAAAAGAGAAAAATCCATCCACCGATAAAATAACCGAGAAAATTTTATATAACCTAATTCACCCCCCCCCCCCCCCTCTTAGGCTATCTCTGTAACTACAATTGGCATCAGAGCAAGTTATAGGTAACTTGTTCCTAAAGATCCAGCATGGCTTCCGCAAGTACAAATCCGGTTTTCAAAGACGGTGGAAGTAGCAGCAAGCCCTCACTCTTCTCCAGGGAATATTTTGATTTCAGGAAAATCAGAATGAAAGCACATCTTGAAGCCCAAGGAGAAGGTATATGGGAAGCAATCGAAGAAGGTCCACACAATCCTGTAAACGTGATCAATGGTGTTGGAAACGCGGAGTTGAAAAGCACATATGACGAAGACGATAAGAAAAAGATTCTAAATGAGAAGAAGGAAATCAACATACTCCAAAGTGCTCTCAGTATGGATGATTTCTTTCGTGTATCACAATGTAAATCGAAAAAAGAGATTTGGGACACCTTGGTAGAAACACATGAAGGAACCACTGAAGTAAAGAGATCGAGGCTAAACACATTGAGTTAGGAATATGAGATGTTCCGTATGCATCCTGGTGAATCTATTGTTTCCTTGCAGAAGAGATTTGTCCATCTAACAAATCACTTGATTGCTCTCGGGAAAACCTTCACCAATGATGATCTCAAACTGAAGGTCCTGAGATTTTTGACAAGGGAATGGCAACCGAAAGTGACCGTTATTTCGGAAAAGAAGAGTCTCTCAATGATGACATCCGCGTCCTTATTTGGTAAACTTCAAGAGCACGAATTGGAACTTGGAAGGCTCGAGAAGCACGAAAGTGAAGAAAATAAGTCTTAGGGAATTACCTTGAAGGTTGATACTAAGGATGACAAAGATGACGAGACTTCCGAAGATGAGAATTTCATGCTTCTTGTAAAGCAACTTGGTAAGCTTTTTAATAAAAATAAATATTCCTCTTTCCCTAAAAAGAATAAACATTTCAGGAAGAAGGATGCATCCACATCGATTCAAGAAGTCACATGTTACGAATGTGGGAAGCAAGGTCACATAAAGTCGGATTGCCCGAAACTTGCAAAGAAAGGGGGATTCAAAGGCAAGAAGGATTTCAAGAATAAGAAGGCCTATGTTACTTGGGACGATAATGTGATAAGTTCCTCATCGGAATCGGAAAGTGATGAATGTGCGAATATGGCTCTTATGGCTTCACATCACTCCGATGAAGAAATCGATGAGGTTAGTAGCAATTTTTCAATTTATGAGAATGATGCACAAGAAGTTATAGATGAACTTCTAAAAAATGCAAGACTTTGTATAAAAGCATTTCATCCCAAAAGAAACGAATTTCATCTTTAGAAGAACAAAATACCGCTTTTGAAAAATATATTGAAAGTGAAAAACAAAAATTGATGGATGAAAAACAAAGTCTTGTACGCAAAAATTGTGAATCCTTATCCTTTCAAATTGTTCAACTTAAAAGAGTTTTAGAAAGATATGAAAAAGGTCAAATTGGCTTGGAGGAAATTCTTAGGCATCAAAGATATCCTAATGATAAAAGTGGTTTAGGATATTCTAAGTTTTCCAAACCAAGCACAAATAAGACCATTTTTGTGAAATCAAGTGAACAAATTGTTAAGGAAAAGGCACCCAATTCTAAAAGTGTGCATCAAAGTCATAAAAAGAAAAGAATTGTTAAGAAAAAGAGTTATGTTCCTAGATATAAAAGTCACTTTCAACCTACTTGGTTTTATTGTGGAATCAAAGGGCACACACTTAATGCTTGCTATGTGCGCAACATTGGCATTACTAAAGGGCATTATGTGTGGGTTGAAAAGGGTACTAACTATCAAGGACCCAAAGCAATTTGGGTACCTAACAATACTTGATTTTGTTTTGTAGGTATGCTTGAAGACAACTTCTAATAAATGGTATCTTGATAGCGGTTGTTCAAAGCATATGACGGGCGACATCAACAAATTTTCAAATCTATCTTTAAAGGCCAAAGGATACGTTACTTACGGTGATGATAATAAAGGAAAGATTCTTGGAGTAGGAACCATTGATGCATTTCCATTTACAATCATCGAAGACGTCCTTTACGTTTAAGGCCTTAAACACAACCTACTTAGCATAAGTCAATTGTGTGACAAAGGGTTCCGAATCAACTTCACAAAAGATGAATGTATAATAGAACATGAAGTCACCCATGACATCTTGCTAAAAGGTAAAAGATTTAATAATAGTTTTATGATTTCTTTTGATGACTCTTACTTGAAGGTAAAATAGTTAATGGCAAACAACAACGAGGCGTGGCTATGGCATAAACGGTTTGCTCACATTCACATGGAGCACTTAAACAAGTTGATAAAGCATGACCTAGTTGTTGGTCTTCCAAAGATAAAGTTCATCAAGGATAAGCTTTGTGATGCATGTCAAAAGTGAAAGCAAACCAAGACAACTTTCAAGTCCAAGAAAGTGGTGTCCACATCAAGACCACTTCAATTGTTGCATATGGATCTCTTCGGTCCATCAAGAATAAAAAGCTTCGGAGGTAACATTTATGCTTTAGTTATCGTTGATGATTTCTCTCGATATACGTGGACATTGTTTTTAGTGCAGAAAAGTGATGCTTTCAAAGCATTCAAGAAGTATGCAAAGTAAATATAAAACGAGAAGTCACTCACTATAGCCTCCATTAGAAGCGATCATGGTGGAGAATTCCAAAACTCATCCTTTGAATATTTTTGCGAAGAGCATGGAATTTCTCACAACTTTTCCGCACTAAGGACTCCTCAACAAAACGGTGTCGTAGAAAGGAAGAATAAGTCATTGGTGGATCTTGCAAGAACAATGCTTAGCGACTCAAATATCCCTAACTACTTTTGGGCGGATGCGGTTAGCACAACTTGTTTCGTAAGCAACCGTGTCAACATTCGACCAATTCTCAAGAAGACTCCGTATGAGTTGTTCAAGGGTAGGAAACCAAACATATCATTCTTTCACATATTCGGATGCAAATGTTTCGTTCTCAACAACGATAAGGACAATCTCGGTAAGTTTGATGAGAAGTCCGACGAAGGTATATTCCTTGGTTACTCCCTCTCTAGTAAAGCTTTTAGAATTTTTAATAAAAGAGCTCTTACTATTGAAGAATCTATTCATGTTTCGTTTGATGAGAATAACCCCTCGAAAGAGGACAATATTATTGTGGATGATGATGATGATATAGTAGATATGCCATAACAACAAAAGGAGATATCAAAGGATCAAGCAATACCACAAGAAGATGACTCACCAATCATTGAAGAACATCAAGATCTTCCGAAGGAATGGAGAACTCATAGAGATCACCCGATAGATAAAGTTATTGGTAATATTAGCCAAGGCGTTGCAACTCGACTAAATCTCAAGGATGCTTGTCTCAACATGGATTTTGTGTCTCAAATTGAACCAACCAAAATCGATGAAGCCTTAGGCGACGATCAATGGATAGTAGCGATTCAATAAGAACTCAACCAATTCGAAAGGAATCAAGTTTGGAGTCTTGTACCAAGACCGAACAATAAGCACATCATAGGAACAAGATGGGTGTTCAAGAACAAACTTGACGTGAATGGGATCATAGTTCGTAATAAAGCAAGATTGGTTGCACAAGGTTACAACCAAGAAGAAGGAATTGACTTTGATGAAACGTTCGCTCCGGTAGCAAGGTTAGAAGAAATTAGATTATTACTTGCTTATGCTTTTTCTATCAATTTTCAGTTGTACCAGATGGATGTCAAAAGCGCCTTCCTGAATGGCTATATAAATGAAGAAGTTTATGTCAAACAACCTCCGGGTTTTGAAGACTTCAAGAATCCCTCTCATGTCTACAAGTTGAAGAAGGTTCTTTATGGCTTAAAGCAAGCACCAAGAGTGTGGTATGACCGCCTCAGCAACTTCCTATGTGAAAAGGGTTTTGCAAAAGGAAAGGTTGACAAGACGTTGTTCATAAAGAAGTTCAAAGGTAACACCTTATTGGTTCAAGTTTATGTCGACGACATCATCTTCGGATCAACAAACAAAGATCTTTGCGAAGAGTTTTCACTTATGATGCAAGGAGAATTTGAGATGTCCATGATGGGAAAAATGAACTATTTCCTTGGACTACAAATCAAGCAAACAAAGGATGGCACCTTCAACAACCAATCCAAGTATTTCAAGGAATTATTGAAAAGATTTGATATGGATAGTTGCAAGGTGATGTCCACTCCTATGGGATTCAGAACGTACGTTGATCAAGATGAATCCGGCACTTCAATTGATATCACAAAGTATCAAGGTATGATCGGTTCATTACTATATTTGACGGCAAGTCGTCCTGACATTATGTTTAGTGTTTGTTTGTGTGCACGCTTTCAAGCAAATCTGAAGGAATCGCATCTCACCGCAATGAAGAGGATTATGAATTATCTCAAAGGAACAACGAATGTCGGACTATGGTATCCAAAAGGTAGTACATGTTCCTTAATTGGTTATTCTGACGCTGATTATACAGGATGTAAGACCGATAGAAAAAGCATAAGTGGAACTTGTCACATTCTCGGGAATGCATTAGTGTCGTGGGCATGTAAGAAGCAAGCATGCATTGCAGTTAGCACGGCCGAAGCGGAGTACATCACAGCAGGCAGTTGTTGTGCACAGATCTTATAGCTTAAGCAATAACTCCTTGATTTTGGTGTAGATCTTGGTTGCATTCCTCTCCGATACGATAACACAGGTGCCATCAATATCACAAAGAACCCGGTCATGCATTCAAGGAGAAAGCATATAGACATCCGACATCATTTCCTTCGAGATCATGTGCTCAACAGAGATGTAGATATTACTTTCGTGGATACACACAACCAATTTGCCGATATATTCACTAAACCATTGGCGAAAGAACCTTTCTTCAAGATCCGACGAGAACTTGGTATTCTCGATGAAGGTGACATCTAAACTTAACTTAAACTTACTTGTTATGTGGTTTAGTTGCTTAAAATATGTGTATTCTCACTTTTATGTTACAAAATGCTAGCACTCACTTTTCGCCGTTTTTGATTTTTCTCTCTTTCGGATACCCGAAAATTATCGGTTTCAAAATATTTTTTGATCAAAAGTTGTGTTATTTCGTGTGCTAACACTTTGTGAAAAAAATTTGTGAAAACTTTTCCTATTTTCTCTAGAACATGCTGCTGGATTTTTTCGAAAAACGATATTTTTTGTCCGTTAACCGATTAACGGAATCGGTTAACCGGTTAATGCTTCCAAAATTTTGATTCTCAGCGTACAACATGTGTCTCTTTTATTATTTATATTTTTTCTGTTACTTTATGTATGTTTATTTGTGTATAATTTTAATACATTGCATGAGTCATATGCCTTGCTTGATTACTTACTACTTGTATGCTTACATATATGCCGATATTGCTTGTTGTTGTTTGAAAGCCTCTTCCTTTTTGCTAATGACAAAGGGGGAGAAGAGCTTGGTTCTCTAATATCTCTTTGTGCAAAATTTTGCCTCTATTAAAATAGGGGGAGTTGCTGAACATAGGGGGAGAAGCAAGCCTAGACGTAACATCGATCAAAGCTATCGCGCAAACTCAATTGGTTGTCATCATCAAAAAGGGGGAGAATGTAGAAGCATACTTCAATTTAAAGATTTTGATGAAGACAACAAGATTCAAGTTCACTCCGTGTTTGCAAAAAGTCGAGCTTTCAATAAGATCAATATCAAGGATATGCATCACTCAATGGAAACGTTATCATGTGAATCAAGCTCCGTATGCATTTGCTCGTAACCTTTCGAGACTTGGGCACAAGACTTAGGTATATCAAAACTCACATCTAAATTGATATACAAGTGTTCAAATATAGGTTTTCATGATAAGCATTGCATATACCTTTTAGAATTAATTTGGAACTGGTTTAACACTTTTAACTTAAATATTTTTCTGAGTTTTTACAGTGTTAACCGGTTAACCAAATAGGTTAATCGGTTAACGGTTCAAAAATTGCAATATTTTGAGTTAACGTTACAGCATTAACCGGTTACCCCATTTGGTTAATCGGTTAACACTAAACGAATTTTGAAAAATGGTTTCTTTTCATTTGAAATATCTTTTTGAAATTTATACCTTTTCATTAGTTGTTTCATAAACATTTCATACCTTTTTGAAAGGGTTTTTTTGAAACATATATATTCTGAATTTTTCAAATATGAAAAATACCTTCAAACATTTTATCATAGAATTTCTAAACAATCAAAGTCACTCATTTTGAATATTTTCAAATATTTCAAAAGTGTTCATATTGTTCATACGTTTTCATACTCCTAGAAATTGAACACTTGCATTGATATTGTGAAGTGAATTTTGATTAAAAGGAGAAGATCAATCTAGTATTGATATTGTACAATTCATTTCTTTCTCAAAAACAACTCATAGAATTATTTCTATTTCTGACTTGCGATCCAGGATTGTTGGACGTAAGGGTTAGTGTTTGCAAGAAGATTGTTCTTGCACACTATTTGGTGTATAGTTTGTAGATAGTAGGCCTCACTGGTTTATGGTGTGATAGGTTGTACAATCTAAAACTATAGTTAAAATCTCTTACGAGGTGTAAGGGGACTGGATGTACCTTCGGATTATGAAGGGAACCAGGATAAACCTTTGTGTCTTTTTACTTTCTGCATTACCGCTTTCATTTATTAGACACTTAAAATAGAAAAATCCATCCACCGATAAAATAACCGAGAAAATTTTATATAACCTAATTCACCCCCCCCCCCCTCTTAGGCTATCTCTGTGACTACAAATATGACTGTTGAAGTCATCTGAAGATTCACTTCTCATGCTTTGGCAAAGGATATTTTACATCATTAGGATTATTATCATGAAAGGAAAGGATGTTGTTCCTGATAAGCTCTTTCACTTTAGCCTTTAATGTAAAACAGTGTTCCAAGTCATGACCAGATCCACCTTGATGAAACTCAGAATGAAGATCCGCTCTATAGCCAGCTGGAAGAGGATCTAGAACAGGAGGCGGAGGCCTAGTAGTAATCATACCACTTTTAATCAAGTAAGGATACAACTTAGTGTAAGTCATCAGGATCGGATCATAGTCTGTCCTATTGCGATACTGATTTGGTCTAGCATCGGGAAAAGGAGCCTGAGTTTGAGCTTGAGTTGGTTGAGCCTTAACAAATGGAGAGACTGCAACTACATATGATTGAACATATCGTTGTTGCTTGTGATAAGGTTTCCTGTCATTTGAAATAGCATAAGCATCACCATCTCTTCTTTTTTTAAAGTTCCCATGAGACTTTCTTGCAGCATTAGAAGCTTTAGCATTGCTAATCTTACCCTTCTTGATACCTTCTTCTAGTCTTTCTCCAATAGTGACTAGGTCAGCAAAACCAGATGAAACACTTCCTACCATCTTCTCCCAAAAGAATGGTTGAAGAGTATCCATGAACAGACCAGTTAATTCTTTTTCGGCCAAAGGTGGCTCCACTTGAGTAGCTAGCTCTCTCCAATGTTGAGTGTACTCTTTGAATGATTCTTTCTCTTTCTGTGACATGTTTTGAAGTTGACGACAGTCAGGCTCCATGTCCAGATTGTACTTATACTACTTTACGAAAGCATCAGATAAATCCTTCCAACTATGGATATGGTTCTTCTCAAGTCCCATATACCATTTCATAGAAGCGCCACTTAGACTATCTTGAAAATAGTGAATAAGTAGCTTGTCATTCTTATCATGTGCATCCATTTACGGCAATACATCAACAAATGGATTTTTGGACAAGTATGCCCCTTGTATTTCTCAAAATCAGGAACCTTGAACTTTTCAGGCATAACCAAATCAGAAACCAAACACATGTCTATTGCAGCAACACTAAAGACATCTTTTCCTTCCAAACCTCTCATCCTCTTCTCAAGAGTCAAGCATTTCTCTCTAACTTCATTCATATATCCAGGTTCACTTTGACTTTCAACTTGTGGACCAGCAGCATGGTACACAAAAGGAAAATTTTTATAAGTAGCTTGAGCAGTAGTGCACACAAAAGTTTGAGGTTCAACAAATGCTGGAACTGAAAAGATTGGCACAACAAATGGAGCAGCCATTGGAGTATTTGCAGATATTGGCACGTAATCCGGAGGTAACCCAAATTCTAGCCAAGTAGAAGTTGGTTGCTGAATCAAAGGAGGGTCAACAACAGCTGTTGAAACTTCAGAGATAACAGTCATTTGAGGTGGTTCACCTCGAGAAATCAGAACTTGCATCATTTCAGTGAGCCTGGTCATAGTGGCCTTCAACTCGTCAATTTCAATTCTGACTTCCATGTTGTGTTGTTCTTGGTTTTCAATTCTCAATCTGACAGCAGCTCTAGTTCCATATTTGTGTTAAAGAAATAGCTTGACGGATCAACAAACAACTAAAGAAGGAAACAACTGGGATAAGTTCCCACACAACTCAAATGAATGCAAGAAAATGCGAGAATGCAATGATATGCAATGTTCACTTCCATTTTAGGGAAACAACTCAATTATTTCAAACATGGTCAACATCGAGAATACGGTCATGAAAAATATTGACAAAAGGAAATATTTGCTTTGTCCAATATTTGCAATAATCTAAATTTTTTTCCTTGAGAAATGGTTGTGATGATGATCATGATGAATGCATGGGTGCAGCAACCACAAACAAGATCACACCAAGCACACAGGTTCAAAGGTTTGGATCGTGAGCATAGAGTCAAGGGATAAGAACCAACAACCTACAAAGGCATGTACTAAGGTTTGTCTTCATTGTACCTACAGAAAACAAAGAGGGTTCTAACAGTGGTGCCCAGAGTTAGCAGCCATCCTTTGGATATCATCGGTACGTTTGACTACTCCCTAACCGATAATTTCCTCAAGAGGACCTCGTCCGAGTGTAGTATCGCTTGACAACCACCTCAAGTTTACACCTGGATAGCTTCCGGACTACGTTCTTAAATTGGCTTGGATGGGTTAAAGGTTCTACGGTCCTCAATATGATCAGCTCAAGGTCGGAAGCAATGCCATGATATGAATACTCGTCATGTCATTAGTAATCCGAGAGAGCCTAGCCGAGTGGAGATTATCGACTTGATATTGCATTGGACTACTCCGTTGCGTATCACTTCAAATATCGCCGTCCTATCATAAGTTCACTCAGATCCAGGTATAGAATCTATCTCACTCACAGAGGATCACCAAAACCGAAACGGAACAAGAAAATAACAAATAAATCAAACCAAAGCAATAAATAAATCAAAGTAGGCCGAATCCACTTAGGGTCTACTCCCCAGCAGAGTCGCCACTTTTTTGTAGCGGTAAAATCACGAGTGTAAGATATTAGTTAACTTAACTCAAAGTAAACAGAGTCGCCACCGCACTTTTATTTTATTCCAAGTGGAAAAGTAAAAAGAGCGAATAAATCCTAATGAATCTAAAAGCAAAAAGCTAAAAGAAACAAGCAGAGAACCGGATAAGGGGATAGGTTACAAATTGGGAAGGTTTTACGCACTCAAAATGTCTGTGGTACTCCACGGGAGCCCTTTGAAATATTTACTTTTGGTTTGAAAATGGTTTGCTTAAAAGAGATTGAAGAGATGAGAAGAGAAATATTTTTTTTAAGATTTTTGTGTTTAACGAGACGTTTGTCTCATGCCTACGTACCCATGACGTGCAATGTGAGATCAAATCCTTGTAGTTCGTGGTACAAATAGTAAAAAGTTAATATGTTGGATTAATTTTCAAATGTAAAGATAATTCGTCATTCTTTAGAGAATAATTCCGCTAGAAAGAATGAATCATATCTAAACATGTGAAAATGGTTAAAAAGAAAAGTGCACGAGGGCACAAAAAGATTGAATGAGTTTTGCATATTTTAAAGTCTTTTTAAAAAGGTTTCGATATACTTATATGGTTTTGCATTTATTAAGAAATAAAATGAAAAAAGTAAAACCACTTGACCTGAGTCAAGGTTTGATAATGAAAGTGGTTTGAAGTTTGAAAACAAAGAAGATTTTGAAAAGAGGGAGAAGTTTTGAAAATTTAAGAAGGGGAGGAGATGAAGATACTATCCTAAGAAAGAAAATAAAAGAGATAAAGGAGGAAAGATCTAACCAAACTTGATAATGCTTCCAATTTATGATCATGAGAGTGCATCCTTATAAGCTAGCAAGTGGCCAAATAAAGGCAAAGCTACCATTTCCATGAAGACCAAAGCAAAGGGAAGGTGTCCTAGAATCTAAGTCCAAAACTCCAATTCCAATTCAAAGGATAGTAACCAATAGTCTAATATAGAAAGACTTAAGTTTTTTTAGAGGTTTAATCATTTATTAATGTTTTTGTGTCCAAATGGACAAAAGTAAATCAACACAACAATAATAACAAGAATATAAACATGATAATGGATGATAAAGCAATATAAAGTATAATAAAAATAAAGGCAATAAAAGTGAAAGAAATTAAAATGTTAGTATAGTAATAGTAATAATAATATACATATATTAGTATGGTGAACTTATTCATCCATAACCAAAAGAGTAACCATGGTACTTAGTACCAAAATATCGAAAAAGGAAACTGATTTTGCTTAGTATCTTACATTATAGTGATTAATCAAGGCGATTAGAACCATATTCAATGAAATTTGAAATAACATTGGGAGACCCAAAGAAACTATGCATCAAACTTCACAAGTCTTGGATCTTAATGCAAAAATATCAATCACTTTGGGATTACGCGGCCAACACGAGGTCCGGTCCATGAAAGTGCAAGTATCCAATTGGATTTTTATTCCGAATTAGGGACACATTTAGGTCGTTGTTAAGAAATCTCCGAGTAATTTACAGAGTAATTACCCTACAAATAAGGCCGACCAACACCAATTAAGATGAACGATGTATATACTAATGCATGCGAGATATATAAATCGCCATCCGAAAGAGATACCGCATGAAATTAAAGATGAATACCAAATTGAGTTTCATTTATGGTATTCTTTCATCTTTAAGTTCAATCACTCATCTTGGTGGATTCAAATATGAAAATATCTCACTAATGCAAAGTACCTAAAGGTAGATTTTGACTAATGAATATTAACCACTTTAATCTACACCCAAAGTCCATTAAAATTAAAGAGAAGTCGGTACCAATAATGTCTCCCAAGGTAAAAATAAGAAGGAGGAAGAAGAAGCAAGAAGAATAAAAAAGAAGTAAAAAAAACAAGCCAAAAACAGCTTCTGGAACAATGTTAATCGGTTAACCTAAATGGTTAATCAGTTAAAACAACTGATTTTCAAGTCGGGCGCAAATTTACACTGGTTAACCGGTTAACCAAATGTGTTAACCGGTTAACACTGAACCAGTAGCAGAAAAATAGACAAAATTCAGCAAGATCCTCTTTCAAAAACACTTCCAAAAAACCATATGATCATGAACTGAATTGGCACAAATTTTAAAGTTAAAAACCAGTGAAATCCCTGCAATCAAACAATAATTAAAGATCAAAAGGATCAACAAAAAAAGTATCCAAAGATCTACATCTTGAATGTTGATGATGAAGGTAGAACCATGGAAGAAGGTGAATTACCAAGAACACTCTTCAAATTGATCCAATACCAAGCTTGATCTATTGAAATTGATGAACAAAATAGAAAAGGATGAAATCTTAGCTCAAAGTTGATCAAGAATTCAAGGTGAATTCTTGATAACTTTCAAAAAGAGGGAAACATGAGCTTTGGTGATTTTTGGGGTTTAGAAGGATATTTTGCAAGAGATTTGTTAGCTATCAAAAGCTTCGAATAAATTTTTGCAAGGTGAATTTGGATATCAAAAGCTTGAGAATTGAATGAAAAATGACATCTATTTAAAGAGTTTAGGTATGGGGATTTGGTGGAAAGAAGTTTGCCTTGGAAATTCAATTTGATGGGAAATGTAAAAGAGTGGTGATTAGTGAGGGTTTATGGTGGGATGATCAAAGTGATGTAGAGAATTAAGAGGGAAATGGATCTACAATATTCCAATGATATCAATGGCTAAGATGTGCTGAAATTTGAACAAAAAAATCAAATTTTGCACTGGTTAATCGGTTAACACATTTGGTTAACCGGTTAACCAGGTCAAATTTTGAATAATTTGTTTAATTTTGATTGCCTGATATTTTTTTGGCTCGCTCTCTTGTGTGTCGAAGAAGGCATGGAAATAAACACATGAACCTTGGAATTCCTTGAATAAATCAATTAAATCAGGGAAATCCTTGATTAGATAAATTTGAACTAATTGCGGATCAACTTTGACTTTTATCTGTGAAATTCATTCGAGTCGCGGGACTGCTATTTTTGGTACTTTTGACCTGAAAAATATTAACAAAAGAAAACAAAATATTTTTGGATTTTGATTAGTGGTTAGCAAACATAAAAAAAATAAAAGGCAAACAAAAGCAATGATGATCCCCTATGAGGTATAAATCTGCAACCAAAAAGGATAAACGGACCAATGCATGATCTTGTTTGTATGCAAGATGCAAATGAAAATACGAAAAGTCTTAGGGTAAAAAATTAGGGTATGAGACTTAGTGCATGAATGTAAGATTGGATTTTTGGTAAGGTTTATTGCGCTAGTGTTGTCACAAAGAATGGGAATATTTTTAAGATTGACATTGAATTCGAATAATTGTTGTTTGAGCCACACAATTTGGGCACAACAATTTCTGGCCACAACGTATTCCGCCTCTGCAATTGACAAAGTAACGGAAACTTGATTTTTGCTATGCCAACTTACTAGAGAATTTGAGAAGAAATTGCATGTGCCACTAGTACTCTTCCTGTCCATTTTGCAATCGGCAAAGTCAGAATCAGAATAACCTACCAAAGAACAATCACTACCCTTAGGATACCAAAGTCCAAACTTTGGAGTACCACAAAGGTATCTAAGAATGTGTTTAATTAATTTTGAATGTGATTCCTTAGGGCAAGATTGAAATCTAGCACATATACAAACACTAAACACGATATTCGGACGAGATGCGGTAAGGTAAAGAAGAGAGTCGATCATACCTATATACCTTTTTATGTCCACCTCCTTACCATTCTCATCTCGATTTAAACGTGTTGCGGTAGGCATTAGTATATCAATAGATTTTGAATTCGTCATATCAAATCACTTGAGAAGCTCATTACAATATTTTGTTTGACTTATGAAGTTTCCTTCCTCAAGTGGTCTAATTTGAAGTCCGAGAAATTAATTTAGCTCCCCCATTATACTCATCTCAAATTCACCTTGCATTGAACATGAGAATTCTTTGACTAATTTCATATTAGTATATCCAAAAATGGTATCATCTACGTACACTTGAACTAAAATTGAATATTTTCCTATCAACCTTTCCTCTTGAAAATCCTTGATTTAATAAAAATTTGCTAAGATGTTCATACCAAGCTCTAGGACCTTGTTTTAGGTCATACAAAGCACATTTAAGCTTGTACACATAGTTAGGATTCTCATGGCTTTCAAAACTGAGAGGTTGACAAACATACACTTCTTCATTTATGTATCCGTTAAGGAAAGCACTTTTAACATCCATTTGATATAACTTAAAGTTTTGTGAGCATGCAAATGCAAGCAAAAGGCGTATAGCCTCAAGGCGAGCAACCAGAGCAAAAGTTTCCTCATAGTCAATACCCTCCTCTTGGTTATACCCTTGAGCAACAAAACAAACCTTGTTGCGAGTGATAATACCATTTTCGTCCATCTTTTTCCTAAACACCCATTTGGTGCCAATTACTCGATGACCTCGCGGAGGAGGGACAAGGTCCCAAACCTCATTTCTTTTGAACTGATTAAGTTCCTCTTGCATAGCCAAAAACCAATTTTCATCGAGTAGAGCATCTTTGGAGTTTTTAGGATCAATTTGAGATACGATAGCATAATGATAGAAAAAATTACTTATCCTTGATTGTGTAGTGACTCCCTTTGATATATCTCCAAGAATATTGTCAATGGGATGATCCTTTGAGGTTTTCCATTCCAAAGGGAGATCGTCTTGATTTGATAAAATATCCTCCTATTTGATTTCAAATCCTTTATCCGTCTTCTCCTTAGCTCTATCCGGAATGGGTTCAACACATGAAGCTTTTTGGTCTTTAAGAATTTCCTCAGAAGAAACACCTGCACCAATAACACAACTACCTTTTCTGATAACTTTCGGATAAGATTCATCAAAGGAAACATGCACAGATTCTTCAACGATAATTAATCTCTTTTTGTATACTCTATAAGCTTTACTTAAATTAGAGTATCCGAGAAAGATACCTTCATCTGCTTCTGAGTCAAATTTTCCAAAGTTTTCTTTACCATTATTTAACACATAACATTTAAAACCAAAGACGTGAAGATACGATATATTTGGATTCCTACCTTTTAAGAGTTCATAAGGCGTTTTATTGAGAATAGGACGAATTATCACCTTATTCAACATATAGCATACCGCACATATAGCGTCAGCCCAAAAATATTTAGGAAGACCACTGTCATTGATCATAGTTCTTCCTAACTCCTCTAGAACACGGTTTTTACACTCCACAACACCATTTTGTTGCGGAATTCTACGAGCGGAAAAATTATGTTCAATTCCATGTTTCTCACAAAACACTTCAAAAAGATGATTTTAAAATTCACCTCCATGGTCACTTCGAATTGTAACAATGCTAGTGTTCTGTTTATTTTGAGAAAACTTGGCAAACATTTCTAATGTCGAGAAGGTGTCACTTTTACTTGCTAAAAAAATGGTCCAACAAAATATTGAGTAGTCATCTACAATAACAAAACCATAATAGTTTCCTCCTAGACTTTTAATTCTAGATGAACCAAATAGATCCATATGAAGAAGTTCAAGAGGTTTAGTCGTTGAAACAATGTTTTTGGATTTAAAAGAGACCTTTGTTTGCTTCCCCATTTGGCATGCATCACAAAGGTGATCTTTAGTAAACTTTATTTTAGGTAGACCAACTACTAAATCTTTTGATACAATCTTGTTTATCAAGTCAAAGTTAATATGCACTAAGCATCTATGCCAAAGCCAAGAGTCATCACTCTTGGAGACTAGACACTTAGGATCATTAACAGACACATCATTCAAATCAAGAATGTATACATTATTAACCCTCAAGACCTTAAACACATTATTCTTTTTATAATCATGTTCAATTATGCAACCTTCTTTTGAAAAGGAGACTATATATACCTTGTCACATAATTGACTAATGCTAATAAGATTGTGCTTAAGGTCTTCAACTAATAGGACATTGGATATAGATGTAGAAGAGGGATTACCTACACTATCTTTGTCGAGTATTGTACCCTTATTATCATCACCATAAGTAACAAATACCTTCTTCTTAGCCACAAAGTCATAAACTAAGGAAATGTCACTCGTCATATGTCTTGAGCAACCACTATCGAGAAACCATCTTTTCTCTGTAGCCTCAAGACACTCCACCTACAAATTTAAACAAGAGAGAGAGGTACCCAATTTTCATTGGGTCCTTGTGTGTGAGTGAAACTTTGGTTGCATTTGGACAACCATTGGAAATGCCTTTAGGAACTAAGAATCTCCTAAATCGGCATTTGGCAATAGTATGTCCCCTCTTTCAATAATAGAGACAAGTTAAACTTGGTTTAGTGTCCCATTTGCTAGTTTGATCCTTCACCACATAGGTGTATTTTTTATATGGATTATTCATAGAGTTTCTAAAATTAGAACGATCAATAGCAAATGTCATCTTTGGTTGTGATACTTTGTCTAGTTTGGTTTGAAGCGTTTTGACCTCATTTTGCCAAATACAACAAGTTTCACAACCATGGAAATTAAACCATTCTCGCTTGTCTTCCTTAATTTTCTCCGCCATGGAACGCTTAAGAGCTTCCAACTCTTTTTTAGATTCGGAAACGTTTTTCTCCAAATGTGTAAAAATATGCTTATTGGAGGCTAAGAGTTTAAAAGCCTTTTTAGCTTCATAGTGAAGAACTCTAAAAGTACTAAGTAAATCGGAATAATACAAATTTTCAAAGTTATAATACTTGGCATGACTTACTTGCTTTTTTCCATTTTTATGAGCCATAAGACCAAGGTTCATTTTCTCTTCTTCATCACTTGAGTTGTCGTTGCTAGAGACTTCACTATCGCTTTCCCATGCGATATAAGCTCTCCTTGACTTGTTACCCTTCTTTTGATATTTATCTTTACCTTTGTCTTTCTTCAACATATGACATTTCAGTTTATAATGATCGGGTTTTCCGCAATTGTAGCATGACCCTTTTGACTTAGTACTCTTGATTTGATCTTGCTTAGAAGGATTTGATTGCCTTCTATAATTGACGAGACATTTATCCGAATGAGAAATTTCATTCTTTATAATATAAATATTGTATATTCTTACAAACAACCCCATATCCTCATTTGATTCGTCATCTTCATCATTATACTCACTCTCACACTCATTGTTGGTGGATAGTTTGGAAGTAGAAGCCTTCAATTCGATATAATTATTTTTCTTCTCGTTGTCTTTGGATTTCTCATTCTTTTCTTTATTTTCACTTTCTTCATGCTCGTTTAGATTCAATAGCTCTTTCTCATGCTCTTGTAGCTTGCCTATTAACTTGGTCAAATCCAAGGTTCTTACATCATTGGCTTCCTTGATTTTCGTGACTTTTAGTAACCATTCCCTAGTAAGACATCTTAGAATTTTGTTAGTAGTTAAATTGTTGGGAATGAGTTTATCAAGAGCATTTAAGAGATTTAATAAATGAGAAAATCTATTTCCCAAATCACCAATGGTTTCCCAATTGTTCATGTGAAAGCGATCAAACTCTTGTTGCAATGTAATAATTCTAGCTAGTTTCACGTCATCATTTCCCTCATGGGCAATTTGTAACGCTTCCCACATAGCTTTAGTTGTGGTATGATGTGAGACTTTAAAATATTCATCACCTTCTAAAGAGGAAATGATCATATTTTTAGCCTTCCAAACATAACTATAGTTCTTTTCATCTTTTTCATCTCATTGTGCTTCGGGTTTAGGTACTTCAACATTAATCGTCAGTCATAGTTATTTGTATAGGATTGTCCTGAATAACCTTCCATGTCTTTTTATCAACATAGTTTATATGAATACACATACAATCCTTCCAGTGACTATAGTTTTCTCTGGTGAAAACGAGCACTCTATTATACGCCCCCGTTGGATCGTTATCCATTTTCTAAGAAGTTATATGTGAAACACTAGATGAACCGATGCTCGTGATACCACTTGTTAGACGATGGCGCGGATCTAGAATGGGGGGTTGAAAAGATCCCTTTTAAAATATTTTACTTTCCAAAAATTAATTGAAAAATATTTTGCGGAAGTTCCCTGGATAAATCACGTCTAAATTATTTTAAGTCACCGGTGATCGGATATGTGTTATCAAACCAAATGGAATAATGAAGATGACTTAATTAATCAATATCAATAAAATTAATCACTTAAATTTGAAGCAATTGATTAAACTACTTCCAACAATGTATAGAGAGAAGAAATATGCACAACAAACAAGAAAAAATGTGTTTTGAATTTTATCGAACACTTGGTGTGCACACCACACTTAGTGTGTTTCGCCAAATAGTCTAGTGCAGAATTTTCTCTAAGGTTGCTATGTAATTATGGTAGCAACAATTTCACAAACACTTGGTGTGCACTAAACTATGTCAAACAAAAATTTCAAAACTCAATTATTTCAACTTGTGTAGAAAATTTACCGAATGAAAAATGCGAAGGACACAAGAATTTGTTTAGGAAGTTCCCCTACCGTCCTCTCTAAGGGTGCCTCTGCCCCCAATTCAAAAATCGAATTGGGACCTTTTATTAAAATTTCAATGTCTATACAAAGAGAAAATAGGAACGACAAACCAATCCTAATTGTAGTTGTAGCTATGTTTCTCTTTGCCCCTTGATTCTAGTTGAATCAAGTTCTTCACGCGTGTCGAAGAAAACCTCCGATTAATTGCTCCCTTCTTGCAAGAATCCATGATTCTATAAACTTTGAGCATGGCTGCTTTGATTCGATACTTATGAACCCACATCATTCTTCGTAATCCTCCGAGTATCGTGATATGGTTGAATAATCACCTTGATCTTCAAATTTATTCCCTCGGCTGAATCTACAAACGAATGATGTGTGCAAAACCCCCAAATCACAATGATCTTGGAGGAAAAACCCTCAAGGTTTATTCAAGAAAAACCCACAAATCCCTCAACCCAAACTAAAATCGTAATTCCACTGTTTGAACGTTATCACCTTGAATCTTGCACTTTGATCAACAAAAATTATTGTGTGTAGTTGTTGATAAAAGCTAGAGAATGAGAAGATGAAGATAACACTTGTGTATATCTTTCACTTTTCTTGTTGGTTTTTAGCAAATAATATTTGCAGCTATTTATACTTGTAGGAAAAATAATGGAAAGCCAAAAAAATAAGTAAGAGAGCGAAAGTTACGTGATATGCGCCTGACTTCAGGAATGTGTCGACCTGAAGAATGCTTTCAGTCGACCTGTTGACATCTTTGACTCGACCTAAATAATGCCCTCACTCAGCCTGTTGGGACCCGTGAGTTACAAAGATTTATTGTCTTCATTTGACTCGACCTAAATCATCAAATGAGTCGACTCAAGTTTTCTTAACTGAATGAGTTGACCTGTTCAAGATGATGAGTCGACACATTCTCTTTGAAACAACAGAAATTCACTTCTTTGATGTTTTGTCATGCCAGCATCTTTTGATCCAATATACCCTCCTGAAACACCCTCATTTTGACATCATTAAAGCACCAAATATTCTCACAATTGGAAGTACAGAGGTGGGGACTACACCCACAATTATAAAAAGGGCTACGCCCAAGTACAAAACAATAACAACATGCAGGTCGATAACAAAATAACAACAAAGTGCAGGCTGGAAAACAAAATTATTCCTCATCATCATCCTCTTCTTCCTCCTCGGCAGACTCCCCGACATGGCAGAGAATCTCCACGTCGAAGTTAAACACAGTCCTGTTAGTCATGTCGAAGTTAAACCCAGCCCGTTAGTCACAAGATCCACCCCGGGATTGACAATTTGGAGTTGCTCCATGACATTGTCAAAACTCAGCTTAAAGGTCTGCACATAGCCACTCTCGAGCTACCAAATTTGGGAAATCAAGTCAGCTCGAGTCCTCAAGGCCTCATCTTTTTTCCCCTCACCCTCAGCACGGGGAACCAGGTGTTCCAGCTCCGCCACCCTTGCCTGAAGACCCTCGACCTCGGGAATAGCTTCGTAGAATTCAGCCTTGTAATCCAAAAAGTCATCCTTGTAATCCTGACCTCCCCCAACTCGAGCATCAACCCCTCTTGGAGCTTATGACATTCCTTGTAATCCAAGAAGTCATCCTTGACCTTATCTCTCTTGAGCTTCATCGCCTCCAAGTTCCCTTTAACTCCCTCCAACTCTGACACCGAGCAAACATCATCGTTCAAAACCAAAGTCATCTCCATAACCCTAATCACAGCAACGGTGTCTTGGTACACGTTTGTACGCCTAGTCGGCTTATCCATCCCCATTATGGCCTTAGGATCAGCCTCAGACATTTCCACGGAGCCTTCCCTGTTGAAGAGCTCCCGAGGAAGATGGCAGGGAGGCAGGACAAACACCCCACGGTTCTCGGGTAGATCCACAACCACAGGGCCTCCAGCTGGCGAGCCATCAACATGTTTGCGCTTAACAAGAGGAGCCACTGGATCAGCGGACTGGCTGGCAGGGGACTTCAGGAGAGGAGGGAGGAGGATGAGGAGTTGGCGTCGACAAGCCACCTACCACATCCTCAGCAATCATTTGTCTGACACTGCCTTTGGCGCCCTTCTTCGAAACTTTACTCGTTACTTTATTAGATAGCTTCAAGATGTGCTCCTTGAGGTTAGGAATGACAGCTGCAGAAAAAAGAAAAATAAGTCAGTCACTAGATAAAATATAGCCAAGACAAAAGGAAGACGAGCACAACCTACCTAGAAGTCTGAGGGAGTCCTCGTCTATTTTACATTCGAGCACCGTTGTTGTACCCCAAAATTTTCCCTCATATCTTCAAGATAATATGTCTCAATAGGTTTCCTAATAGTCATAAGATTCTCAATTGCTCAAAGGGATTCAAGGTTTCATCAGACAAAGCCTTCTCCTAAGCAATGGATCTTAAATTAGGGTTTTGAGCTTCCCAAGGTAAATTGGACTTCCTAAGCCTCAACTGGACTTCATGGTGTCCCACATACTTCATAGAATCCTCATGTCAAGTTTCAAGGCTTTCTATACAAGTTTGGTCAATCTGATGCTCAGATAATCAAAAATCGATTAACTTGGTCAAAAAGTCAACTGTGGTCAACATACAGTCAAACTTCAAGATTTTTGGTCAACATCAAGATTAGGAAGTAATATTCATCATTTGATCAAGGGTTAATCACGATTCATCAAGCAAACCTCAAATTCATCAAGAATCATAAGTTACTAAATTATGGTTTTTGTAGGAAAAGTCAACTGTAATTTGACCAGCCATAACTTTCACATGCTCCATCAAAAATTTCCCATCCAAAACTCGTTTTGAAGAAAATTAAATTCCCTACAACTTTGTGTCTCACAAGCCAAGGCAAAAAATGTTTCATTTGAGAGATATGAGCCAAGACATTACAGGTCCTTTTAAAAGTCAACAAAAAGTCTTTTTCAATAACTCATAACTTGAACATGGAAGATCAAATGGACATGGGACAAAAAGGAGTAGCTAGAGGACACTCTAAGATTTCTTAAAAGTCCAAGAACACATCCATGGGATAAAAATTGATAGAGTTATGCATTGTTGAAGTTGGGTGAATTTAAGGAGGTGTATAAAGCAAGTAATGACCAAAACTCAAGTTTTTTTCTAAATGGGCCCATATTTTTCTAACCCAAACTTAATCACAAGATAATTCAAGACCCATAAGTCATAATATCTTATTTTTTATATTTATTTTATATTATATTGGATTTAATTTATTTAAAATCAATTTTAATTAAAATAAGTATTGAAAAATCAAATACTTGATCTTAGGATTATTTTGGGATTAGATTTTGATGTTTATGATCATAATTTGGATCCTAAATTCATTCAAATCAAAGGAGAAGGTCATAAAACCAAATTTTCACTAAAATAGAAACCTTCTTTCTTCATTCCAAAGCAATCTCAAATCCAACACCCAAGCCCATAATTTTTGACCTAAAATATACTTCTATATATACTCATGAACTCCACAAGTTGTAGGAAAAAAATTTCTTACACCAAAAAAACCCTAAAAAAATTTCAAAAGGCAAACTAAGGCAAATTTCAAAAACACTTCATAACAAGTTTTCAACCTCTTTCTTCATCCAATCATCATCAATAAACCTCCAGGAGTTTATCCCAATTGTTGGTTAAGGGTGAGGACACGTGAAGCATGCCCTCCATACACATGCCGCCATTAACATCTTCTTTAATTTAAATCTTTCAATTCATGGCATTTTAACGTATTTTCTTTTCATAACAATGTTTATAATCGTGTATTTATGCTTTTTGATCATTTGTTTTTGAGGTATAGTGCAGGATATGAGAACCACCATTGTTAGGGCGTGAAGGAGCTAAGCTTCGAAACTCACAATTCAGCCACTTTTAGGCCAAATAAATTGTTCCATTGAATTCCTGAGACCGAATTCAGTAGGAATGGATGGCTTTTCATATTTTCCTATTTCATTTTTTCATTTTTCTTTTAATCTTTATTAATTAATTCAATAATTAAATAACCTTTTTTAAAAACCAATAATAATTCATAAAAACAATAACTTCTTTTTTTTCTTTTTTTTGTAAATAATAAAAATAAAAAAACTTTATAATTAAATTAATAATTGATTTAAAATTTCAAAATAATCATTAAAAAATTGATTAGCTTAATTATCTTTTCTTAATTAATAAATTTATTTTTTACAAAAAAAATAGTTTTAAGTTATTTTATTAATCAATTTCATAATCAAATCTTTATTTAACCAAGTAATTAGGATTTAACTAAATTTTAATTTTTCTTTTCTAACCCAAACTTACTTAATCTCTTGACATTATTTTGATTTTTAGCAATTAACATTTTTGACCTAAAATTATTTTTCTTAATCAAATTTTAATTAATTAATTAAGTTCCTTCTTATTAAAATTAAATATCATAAAAAACTATTAATTTAGGTTTTAGGACGTTAAAAATATTCTCCTAATTTTATCTTTATTTTTGCTATTTAATTTTATTAGAAAAAATGTATAGGATTATTATTTATCTTGTAACATTTAATTTTCCGCACTTTTATTTTCCGCACTCACCTAATTTCAAATATGTATCCCCCTTCCCATAATGTAATAGTCTAGGGTTTATTTTTTGCTTTTAATTTCGTAAATTATTAATTGCGTGGTTAGTAATAATAGGTGTGAAAAGAATATATGCGAATAAAAACGGACTTAGCCGATTAATCAAAGATTAAAATAACTGAATACAACACATTTCTCACACATACACCCCTAGGGTTTCTCCTCTTGTTGCCTTACGAAAAATGGTCAAGTCCCTCGAATATAGGGGTGTCTTAGCAAAGTTACCTACGAATAAAAATCATCAAGTCCCTTCGATATAAAGATCATAGACCCTCGTTGTCCCTTCGAGTTGCCTACGAATAAATGATCTCATCCCTCGATGACCCTACGGAAAAATAATGATAGTCCCTTCGAATTGCTAAGATACCCTTACATGTTGCCTTCTATGACCATACGATGACCCTACGTTTGTCCCTTAAAATCCAAGGATAATACTACTTACTAACTGATAGTAATGACAGTTCTATCCCTAAAGAAATAAAATAACAAGAAAGACCTTACAATTTAGGGTAAGTACTTCTTAAGTACTTGCTCACAAATCTTCAAAATACTCTTTACACCTCACATTTTCAAATACTTTCAAACTAAACACTTTGTATACATTCGTGCGAGAATCATTACAAAGTTAAAGTCTTTATGAAAATATTTTCTAATCACACACTACACTATTTTCTTTCAAACAAAGTAAAGTGAGCTAAGCAGTTAAGAGCCCATGGATAACCATGGATACAAATGGTGCTAACACCTTCTCTTTGTATAACTTACCCTCCGAACTCAAATCTTTTTCAAGGGTCTTTCCTGTTCTTTTATTCATTTTTTTATTGGATAAAATAAAAATCGATGGTGACTCTTGCTATCCGTAACATAATGTTTGAAAACAAAAACGACAAAGTCAGTTCTCTCACCATATTACACAACTGGCGACTCTTCCAGGGAGAGTTTATCTCTTAAAAAAAGGGGTTACCTTAGAGTTAGATCACTTTACTAGTTGCTTGTTTAAATTGAATGCTTTATTTTTAAGGGTATCTGTCTTGGGAGATACCCGTGTGAAAGATTCTACACCTGGATCTAGTGTACCTTAGGTAAGTGGAAATAGACTAAGGAAATTGTACGACGTATGCCGCTATGGTTGATATGGTAGCTAGAGTTAGTGTGACATTTTGGTTGGTATTGATGTTCTTCAAATAAGTTGAGGATAATATCAGGCTACCATTTGGTGTCATTTACACTAACTTCCCTTTAGAACCTTAATTGACCCATCTTGGCCAGTAGAAAGTAGTGAGATAGTCGGCTTTGGTGCAGTCTAAAGTTGGTTGATACTCGATGCTACACTCATTGAGATTCTAATCTTGGGATGTTTTGGTTAGTAAAACAGTTGCCATACTGAAATAAAGCCTTTGAGAAGAATCAGTGATATTGAGATTCCTTAGAACCCGGTTACTATTGTTAGGACAGGTTGAACCAACTAAACTTCAGTGGGGAGGGTACTTACCTATGGACTCCATGCAAGCTCTTAAACCTAAGGCTCTTGTGTGACTTATTTGTATTTTCCATTTGCTTACTTTAAACATGAACATAACATCATAATATCATAACATCATGACATCATAACATAGCATTTTCACTAACCATTTTAAAGACCAAGGGATTTATCTTTGTTCTTTACTGCAGGTTATGGCTTCCGCTCGCAGAAACACTATCTGAATCAACTTTGTAAGGATACCTCCAAGCTTAAGGAATTAGTCTCAAAAGTTCCTGAGAACTCTCAATTCACCAAAAGGCATGGTTTTCTACTTGGTTTGGTCACCTCAAGGTTTAATGAAGACATGATGAGTTTTTTGTTCCAGTTCTTTGACCCTAAACATCATTGTTTCATATTTTCCGATTATCAGTTGGTTCCCATAGTGGAAGAATTATCCAAACTACTTGGTGTGCCTATTCTTGATCAGAAACCATTCACAGGCTTAGAGAATGAGCATAAACCAGAAATTATTGCAGCAGACTTACATTTGAAGAAGTTAGACATTGTACTGGAAACAATAAGTGGAGTTAAGGGTATTCTTGCTAAAGTATTGATAAAGAGAGCTCAGATATTCTTGGATGTTATGAGTTACGATGCTTTTGAGGAGATCTTGGCCTTGTTGATTTATGGTTTGGTGTTGTTCCCTAATCCAGACCAATTCATAGATGTGCATGCCATTAACATATTTCTAACTCATAATCCTGTGCCTACTTTGCTTGGAGATATTTTACACTCTCTTCACACTCGTACTACGAACACGCAAGGGACTCTGATGTGTTGTATACCTCTATTATCAAGGTTTTTTATTTCACACCTTCCTCGATCTGTGATAAAGAATGAACAAGGTTTGAGGTGGTCTAGAAGGATAATGTCACTCTCTCATTCAGATACCCATTGGTGTTCCCGGTCCATGGAAAACATCACTATCATTGACCGTTGTGGGGAGTTCCCTAATGTGCCACTCCTTGGCATAAGGGGAGGCATTACTTATAATCCTTCTTTGGCACTACATCAATTTGGTTATGCTCGGAGTGATTCTCCTCATGATATGATTATTCAAGGTATTATGTTCGATTATGACAACGATCTTCAAGGTTACCGTCAAAGGTTTATATGAGATTGGAGCATGGTGAATGAGATTGACAGCAATACTCTAGAACCAAAATACTTCATCCCTATGGAACCTTACCTCAGATGGATGTGGTCTCGTGCTCAAACTCTTATAATGCCATATCTTGATGTTCTACCGGTGATTGTTGAGCATGTTGTTGAAGGAGATGTTCCTTATACCATTCTTCATCCTGACATGCCTACTGAGCTGGAAGAGCTGCAGAAGTCTTGGATCCAATTGAAGGAGCAAAGGGATACCTTTGAGGCTTAGTTCTATTCTAGCAAAGAGAAAGTGTTAGAGCTAACAAGGCAACTTCACGAAGAGCGGAACCTCAATACATATCTCAACACAAAGAGGAAACGTCCATGGGAGACTTGAGTCTCATATGTTTATTTTCTTTGTACCTTTTCTTGTTTTCCATCATTGTAAGCCTAATGGGCAATTATATTTTAAACCTACTAACAAAAGTTTTGTCTTTGTTTTTATTTAACAAATTTAAATTCTATGTGGTCCTTGAAAACATTACATACGCATTTACATACCATACCATTGCATAACAGGTTTCTGTGACATGTTTCTTATCTTCTCGCTGTTTATTTAAGTGGAAATGGCTCTCGAACAGACTGTCAAAGATCTCCAAACCTAGAATGCTCAATTTCAATAAGTGATACTAAATTTGTCCAAGGGTCAAGAAGAGTTGAAAGCCTTCATCACTAAGGACATGAAAAAGAAGAATCATGAAGACAACAAGGATGATCAGTTGGAACAACTGCAAGCTGAGATGGCAGAGATGAGAATCCAGATGAATGGTCAAATGGCTTTTATCCAAAACTTAGCCCAGGGGGAAGAAGATCTGAGAGTCTTTGTCAATAAACTTCAAGATAACGGAGTCGGGAATCTAATCATCAGTCAACCTCCGGTGAAACAAGCTGACTTGGTTGAAATAAAGATGAGGATAAGAGAAGGAACGAGACAGGTTACTACTGATAGCCTTTCAATTAAAGGAAGAAGTTCTTATAGGGTTAATTCGTCTCAACACAAGGAACATAAAAGACATTTTACCAAAATCAACACGCCAATGTTGCAAACTTTGCAATGCTTGTTGGAGATGAAGTTGATTACCTTGAAAGACCCTCCTCAGAATCCCAATACTTCCTCTCCTCGCTATAATCCCAATGCAAGGTGTGCATATCACTTCAACTGTCCTAGACATAACACTAATAACTGTTGGACATTGAGGAATAAGATTCAAGACCTGGTTGACGAAGGAGTCCTCGAGGTTATGCCAAAAGACTAGATTGAATTCTTCTATCATCCATCAAACATCGAAGCTGCCAGACATCCGGAGTGACAATTTTAGAGGAGGAGGCTTTGAGAACATTTGAATTTTCATTTGTAATTTCTTTTGTTGGCTTAAACACTTACTATTATGTCATACTTTTGTTTTCACGATAATGCATTGCATATGTTTGTCTTGAATTAATCCATTCGTTTCACTATATTTAAACTATGCATCTTACTTCTCTTTTGTGATATTTAACTCTTGTTAAATTTTTAAGCCTTTAGAGGGAGGATGACGAAGACGATACCATAATTTCATAGAGTACGCTTTTGAACAGATTATACTGACGATGTGCAGGCATTGTTTCAATTCCTAAGCATTTGAGATATAAGTAAGTTAATCCCTAGTCAATCCTTTTGAGCCTATGAAGTAGGATTTTTCATTTTCACACAAATTACAACCCTTAATCATAACCTGGGGCAGGGTAGTTCCTCGGTTAACTCAATTATGTCAGTTGTCCTTTTGTACACAACTAATGAAGGTTCCCTATAATCGCTAAGTCCGATAGTAAATATCTAGAAAAAGGAAAGCTCATTAAGTCAAAACCTATTAAGGAGACTTAATAAAAATTGAGACATCTCGCTGATTGTAATCTTGAAACAAACAGTTCAGGCAAAAGGAAAGGATAACAAAGTCAAAAGAAAAAGAGGTCACTACAAATCCTCCACACAAAAAAGATGACTTTTTTTCAAATAAACTTCTAGTTTCTGAACCATCGCAAATGTCAGTGTTACAATTCCAAACTCCTTTGGAGCCTCAATGCATAAGTTAACCGAACATAGGACTGAAGGACATCACGAAGGATTAGTTGGGTACAAATAAAATTTGGGCCTATATCCTTTGTTTCTTAAACCGTGAACCAGGCCACGTTACAACCCTTTAAAAGTTCTAACTGAAGCATGGTTATTTCGAAAGCACACTGCTACAAAAAGGTATCCTAACTCCTTTAGGGTTTATTATAAATCTTGAGTTAATATCACAGTTCTTACAAACATTGTTTTTCTAAAATAATTATTTTTCAAAACTTCAAGACAGACATAAGCGTTGCATTTTGAATATCATTGTTTGCATATAACTAAGTGTTTGACAGCAGAGAAGCTTACATGATGAACATTTAATAAACCAAAGTCCTCCTGACAGATAAAGTTACTTCCTGGGATTGACTCAGTTGGATCAAAGCCAATGTATACAAGGGGCATGGTCACTATCTTCCAATCAAGGGGCATGCCATGTTATTATCCAATTCATTTGGGGAAGTCAGGTCAAGATTCAACGATGCTTAATAGCCAGAGGCAGATCTCCTCATTTGAATTTCCATAAGTAACATTACCGAGTTCACGATGACAGGGGCATGTTATTATAGGGCATCTTGTTTATTTCTCTTGAGGAAGCTCCTTTCAAATACTTCCATTATGGGAAAAATCATCCTCAGTTAGGAGCAACGCTCTCTTTTCAAATCTAATCAAATCAAATTCAGTTGCAAGATCCTTAACCATTACCCAGGGCGTACACGATCCACTACAGTCCGAAGGCACATTCCTCTCATTACATTACCTTGATACTGGGTTTCAGTAGAAGCCATTGTGGAAATTAATTGTCTGTGACAATAGTATCAGATGGTGTCAGTATCATGTCTTCGGATTCAGTCATGATAATTCCTAGAAAATTACTCGGGGAAGTCGAGAATATCGGAAATTCCGATACCATTGATTATGTTTGAATGAATGTATGCTTTTGAATATGATTGATGTTTACCAAAAAATACATATAAAATAATATAAAATTACAATAATAGCGTTTATTAAGGACTCTTGGAGATAGGAACCCCCATCAAAGTTCATATCCAACAGATCTCCGCATGCTCATCCCCACAGAGTAATCTTTACGGATTTATTTCAGTGAGGTATTCCAAGTAGCATCTTGTACTTCCAGCTCTGCAAAGTCCCAGAAAAATTTCTCTCAAAGCCTGATATCCCCAGAAGAATTGACACTTGGTCGGATAAGTCTCTCAGGGGAATGTCCGTCTCTTTTTACCCCAGTCAGGGTATTCAGGAATTTAATATCTCAATAAAAAGTGCGACAAACGGAAATCGAAAGATCCTAAGTACAATATTCCGAAACAAGACAGGAACGATGTCTTCATACTCCTCAGCAACGAGTCAGGATTTATTTTCCCCAGCTATCATTTTGTTATACGAAGCTACTAATATGCTTCAACTACATAATTCATCCATACATCATTCACAACATATTATGGCATGCACATCCATAATGCATACGACATTCTCATCTACATTAAGAACGTCATACCATGCATACATCAAATGACCTTGCATAAAACTAACTTTGCCTTTTCAGGATAGTTTGTGATCAGAGGAACATTGTCGACTCCAAGAGACCGTACATAGACGATCAAGACGAAAATCTAGTTCTGATACTTAGTTCAGGATATTTTTCCTATAGACAGTTCAGAGACGATCAAGACGAAGATCTAGTTATGATACTTAGTTCTGATATTTTCCCAAGACAGTTCAGAGACGATCAAAATGAAGATCTAGATCTGATACTTAGTTCAGGGTAATTTTCCCCCAGAGACAGTTCAGAGATGATCAAAATGAAGATCTAGTTCTAATACTTAGTTCAGGGTATTCTCCAGAGACGGTTCAGTGACGATCGAAACGAAGATCTAGTTCTGATACTTAGTTCGAACATTTTCTAGAGATAGTTCAGAGACGATCAATATGAAGATCTAGTTCTAATACTTAGTTCTTACATTTTCCAGAGACAGTTCAGAGACGATCGAGACGAAGATCTAATTCTGATACTTAGTTCAGGATATTTTTCTAGAGATAGTACGTAGACGATCAAAACGAAGATCTAGTTCTGATACTTAGTTCAAGATACTTTCCAAAGGCAGTTCGGAGATGATTGAAATGAAGATCTAGTTCTGACGGTTAGTTCAATACATTTTCCCAGAGACAGTACAGAGACGATCGAGATGAAGATCTAGTTCTGATACTTAGTTCTGATATTTTCCCGAGACAGTTCAGAGACGATCAAAACGAAGATCTAACTCTAATACTTAGTTCAAGTTACTTTCTAGAGACATTTCAGAGACGATCGAAATGAAGATCTAGTTCTGATACTTAGTTCAAGATATTTTCCCAGAGACAGTTCAGAGACGATCGAAACGAAGATCTAGCTCTGATACTTAGTTCAGGGTATCTTCCCCCAGAGACAGTTCAGAGACGATCGAGACGAAGATTTAGTTCTTATACTTAGTTCAGGTTATTTTTCCAAAGACAGTACAGAGACGATCATGACAAAGATCTAGTTCTGATACTTAGTTCTAACATTTTCCAGAGACAGTTCAGAGACGATCGAAATGAAGATCTAGTTCTGATACTTAGTTCGGGACATTTTCCAGAGACAATTCAGAGACGATCAAGACGAAGATCTAGTTTTGATACTTAGTTTTGACATTTTCCAGAGACAGTTCAGAGTCGATTGAAACGAAGATCTAGTTCTAATACTTAGTTCAGGGTATTCTCCATAGACGGTACAGAGACGATCGAAACGAAGATCTAGTTCTGATACTTAGTTCGGGATATGTTACAGAGACATTTCAGAGACGGTCGAGATGAAGATCTAGTTCTGAAACTTAGTTCAGTAACAACATTCAGATAGAGTCAAACGTAGACACATTCTAATACTCCTATCAACCGACACTTTAGATGCATCTATAAGCCCATCTCCAATTACTCTTAATGGCATTTTTAAGCCTATTCAATCAATACAACCAATCAACAGTGTTTCTTCGCGCACTGGCGAGTGAAAACTTTTGGGCTTAAGTGTTCAATCCTCTTCCACCTTCAGGTCACGAATGACGTACGTGCCAATCTAACTCCTCAGGTTTCAGAAAATTGAACAAGGGCAGCTGTTTTACCCAAAAACAATATCCCCTAATATCTTCAATATAATATGTCTCAAGAGGTTTCCTAATAGTCACAAGATTCTCAATTGCTCAAAGGGATTCAAGGTTTCATAAGACAAAGCCTCCTCTTAAGCAATGGATCTTAAATTAGGGTTTTGAGCCTCCCAAGGTAAATTGGACTTACTAAGCCTCAATTGGACTTCATGGTGTCCCACATACTTAATAGAATCCTCATGTCAAGTTTCAAGGCTTGCCCTACAAGTTTGGTCAGTCAGATGCTCAGATAATCAAAAATCGGTTAACTTGGTCAAAAGGTCAACTGTAGTCAACATACAGTCAAACTTTAAGATTTTTGGTCAACATCAAGATTATGAAGTAATATTCATAATTTGATCAAGGGTTGATCATGATTCATCAAGGAAACCTCAAACTCATCAAGAATCAAAAGTTATTAAATTAGGGTTTTTGCAGGAAAAGTCAAATGTACTTTGACCATCCATAACTTTCACATGCTTCATCAAAAATTTCTAATTCAAAGTTCATTTTGAAGGAAATTTAATTCCCTACAACTTTGTGTCTTACAAGCCAAGGCCAAAAATGCTTCAGAGAGATATGAGCCAAGACATTACAGGTCCTTTTAAAAGTCAATAAAAAGTCAACTTTTTCAAAAGCTCATAATTTGAACATGGAAGATAAAATGGACATGGGACCAAAAAGAGTAGTTATAGGACACTCTAAGTTTTCTAAAAAGTCCAAGAACACATCCATGAAATAAAAATTGAGAGAGTTATGCGTTGTTGAAGAAGGATAAATTTAAGGAGGTGTATAAAGCAAGTAATGAACAAAACTCAAGTTTTTTCCAAATGGGCCCATATTTTTCTAACTCAAACTTAATCACAAGATAATTCACGACCCATAAGTCATAATATCTGATTTTTTATATTTATTTTATATTATATTGGATTTAATTTATTTAAAATCAATTTTAATTAAAATAAATATTGAAAAATCAAATATTTGATCTTAGGATTATTTTGGGATTAGATTTTTAAGTTTATGATCATAATTTGGATCCCAAATTCGTTCAAACCAAAGGAGAATGTCATAACACCAAATTTTCACTAAAATAGAAACCTTCGTTCTTCATTCCAAGGCAATCTCAAATCCAACACCCAAGCCCAAAACTTTAGACCTAAAATACACTTTTATATATACTCATGAACTCCACAAGTTGCAGGAAAAAAAAATTCTTACACCAAAAAAACTCTAAAAAAATTTCAAAAGGCAAACTAGGGCAAATTTCTAAACCACTTCATAACAAGTTTTCAGTCTCTTTCTTCATCCAATCATCATCAATAAACCTCCAGGAGTTTATCCCAATTGTTAATGAAGGGTGAGGACGCATGAAGCATGCCATCCATACACATGTCGCCAATAACATCTTCTTGAATTTAAATCTTTCAATTCATGGCATTTTAACGTATTTTCTTTTCATAACAATGTTTATAATCGTGTATTGATGCTTTTTGATCACTTGTTTTTGAGGTATAGTGCAGGATATGAGAACCAGCATTGTTAGGGCATAAAGGAGCTAAACTTCGAAACTCGCGATTCAGCCACTTTTAGGCCAAATAAATTGTACCATTGAATTCCTAAGACCGAATTCAGTAGGAATGGATGGCTTTAAATTATTAAAACTTGCATTTTTTGATGTTTAATTTCAGGTTTAATTTGCTATGAAATTCACAGGTAAATTCGCAGCAGAATTCGCAGGTACCAAGGAAGAAGACCATGATGTGGCGCAGTCTGGTTGACCGATACTGGGTTTTAATGTCTGATTTAATATATAATTATTGGTTCTTGTTTCTTATCATACGCAGGTTGGCAGCTCAATTGGCAAAGGTGGTGCTTTGGTAACCTGGGGGTGGGTTCGATACCCAGCGACCCCCTATTCTTTTTTACTGTTTTTTCTTTTCATATTTCCTTTTTTCATTTTTCTTTTAATCTTTATTAATTAATTCAATAATTAAATAACCTTTTTTAAAAACCAATAATAATTCATAAAAACAATAACTTCTTTTTTTTCTTGTATTTTGTAAATAATAAAAATAAAAAACTTTATAATTAAATTAATCAATTTCATAATCAAATCTTTATTTAACCTAGTAATTAGGATTTAACTAAATTTTAATTTTTTCTTTTCTAACCCTAATTTACTTAATCTTTTGACATGATTTTGATTTTTAGCAATTAATATTTTTTACCTAAAATTATTTTTCTTAATCAAATTTTAATTAATTAATTAAGTTCCTTCTTATTAAAATTAATTATCATAAAAAAAACTATTAATTTAGGTTTTAGGACGTTAAAAACATTCTCCTAATTTTATCTTTATTTTTGCTATTTAATTTTATTAGAAAAAATGTATAGGATTATTATTTATCTTGTAACTTTTAATTTTCTACACTTTTATTTTTCATACTCACCTAATTTCAATAATGTATCCCCCCCCCCCCATAATGTAATAGTCTAGGGTTTATTTTCTGCTTTTAATTCCGTAAATTTTAACTGCGTGGTTAGTAATAATAGAGTGTGAAAAGAATATATGCGAATAAAAACGGACTTATCCCATTAATCAAAGATTAAAATAATTGAATACAACACACTTCTCACACATACACTCCTAGAATTTCTCCTCTTATTGCCTTACGAAAATGGTCAAGTCCCTCGAATATTGGGGTGTCTTAGCAAAGTTGCCTACGAATATAATTCATCAAGTCCCTTCGATATAAAGATCATAGTACCTCGTTGTCCCTTCGAGTTGCCTACGAATAAATGATTTCGTCCCTCGATGACCCTACGGTAAAATGATGATAGTCCCTTCGAATTGCTAAGATACCCTTACATGTTACCTTCTATGACCCTACGCGTGTCCCTTCAAATCCAAGGATAAGACTACTTACTAACTGATAGTAAGGACAGTTCTATCCCTAAAGAAACAAAATAACAAGAAAGACCTTAAAATTTAGGGTAAGTAGTTCTTAAGTACTTGCTCACAAATTTTCAAAATACTCTTTACACCTCATATTTTCAAATACTTTCAAACTAAACACTTTGTATACATTCGTGCGAGAATCATTACAAAGTTAAAGTCTTTATGAAAATATTCTATGATCACACACTACACTATTTTCTTTCAAACAAAGTAAAGTGAGCTAAGCAGTTAAGAGTTCATGGATAACCATGGATACAAAGGGTGCTAACACCTTCCCTTTGTATAACTTACCCCCCAAACTCAAATCTTTTTCAAAGGCCTTTCCTGTTCTTTTATGTCTTTCTTTATTGGATAAAATAAAAGCCGGTGGCGACTCTTGCTATCCGTAACATAATGTTTGAAAACAAAAACGACAAAGTCAGTTCTCCCAACGTGTTATAACCGCCTTAGTATGGCTCGGGCGGACGTCATAGATGGGCTCCTAGATTCCGATAAGACGGGTATGTCATGTCGATCCACGCGCAGAGAGGGGGTAAAGCTTTCGACGAAGGATACCAACTTTCTAGGCAGTTGTGTCCTCGGGCCCCAATTTCTCGGGCTTTACAAGGAAATGGTCGGTGGAACGGTTATAATGAGCCTGCTGCCACTCGAGCGGAATTATCGAGACGAGACGTTCCACGCCATTAGCATCTCGTTGTTTGGTATATATGTTATCCAAGACCTGGGAGGTAAGGGGTTTCACCGTGAACCACCTGTCCTTGAAGTTCCGGACAAAGTCGACATAAGTCATAAACAACCTCCTCGACTGCTTAAACGAAACCCAATTGTGTCTACCGTGAAAGAAATACCATTGTAAATGAAAGACCTAGAAAAATAGGGGGAAGGTACAGCCAATCTCGAGGCGCCAACACACTAGCTCGAACGCCCGGACAAACACAATGGTGATTGGATGTAGTTTAGAAGGGGATAAGTCGAGTCATCTGAAAACGCCTGCTTGAAATCCGGAGAAGGGGAGACGAATCCTTTCCTCCTTAAATGTAAATCCATACATAGGAAACAACGTTCCCCCAAACACCGAACAGATCCGCTGTTCGGTACAAGGAGCAAAACAATCCCAATTCCAATGAGCCCCAGGGGCCAAGTTCTCCAAAACGGTGTAGGCGTTGCGAGGGTACTCCAAAAAGCGAGAACCCGTCTCCGTTGGTTCCTTCCCAACACATGACAAGTCGAGCGCAACATAGGAAGCGGGCACATCTTCGTTTGCTTCATGTTCATCTACTTCGTGCTCATCCACTTCATGTTCGTCCATTTTTACGTCTTCTTCCACTTCATCAACCTGTATATCCTCGACCATTATGTGTGGGTCCATCTTTACCTAAAAAGTAGAGGAAACTGGTGAATTCGGCGTCACATCAAATCTACTTTTCCACTGCAGTTCAAGTGAAAGGCGCGAGGACCAGAGGCGGGGAGAATACACACAACAGGAGGCGAAAGAAATATCCCTAAAAGAATCTACGAAGAGAACCCTCGTCAAGGAATACATATGTTGCACGAGGGATTCACCGGAACCCCCAAGATCAACGCTCGAGAAACGCATGCACTGATCGGCAAATTCATCAGAAAGTTCATACACTGATCGGAAGATTCATCATAAAGTTCATACATTTCTCGGGGTATCCATCAGAAACCCCTTGGCTAACGTCTAAGGAGGGTCTTCCTCGACAGTTTCCAAGGAATACCCACCAGAAAACGGATGCGCTGACCGACAAATTCATCAGAAGAATCATCTGAGCATACCGACGAGAGGCCTCATCGACTGCTCCAGTGAATAACCACTAGAAAAAAAAATCAAAGAAAACCTACTATAATTGGAAAAGGAAAGGAGACTTACTTGAGTGTGCGGCGACGAGGAAACTTTACGACAACTTAAACGACAAAAGGAAACTTTCTGGTGAGAGCAGAGAAATTCCGGTGATAACTTGAGGAGATTTGAGGAGCGAAAGAGAGAAGTAAGAAGAAGTTTCCCCCACAAACTCTTTTATAACACTCACGCGGGGAAACACGCATAAGTCATCATTACCTAGGTTACCTAGATTCTCCTAGGTAATCATGGCATTTAATACGCCGCCACGTAAGAAATGAGGGGGCTGGTATTAATTGTCATTATGACACGAAAAATTAAAGGACAGACATGTGTCATCGTTGAGTTCCCCAACAGCTAAAAATCCCCATTCCTCATAATATTGAGCACGAGATTCTCCTCGACAGTCAAACCACCAAAGGAAGTTGTATATGCCCGCCATGGTCAAGCAACAACCACGACTGACCTCGAGCAAAGTGTTTCTCTTCGACACGAACCCACCTCGCGCGACATGTCCGACATGATTCCACCCTTAAGTCATCACTCCGCACCCGAGTTGCGACTTGGGGGCTCTTATTCTGGAATGGGCCTAGCACCAGGCATATCGGGCATGACCCAGTCCGATGGGAACAAGTCCAAGGCCCAACAGTTAAAGGTGTGGGGAGAGCACATCCCCCACGTATTCCACTACTTTAGTTAACTCTCTCCGCAATACTCTTCTAAATTCGCGGAACAGTTGGACCAGGGGCAAGACCACGTGCTAGGTCTTGGCTGCTCCTATGTAAACCTTGGAAGTTCCCTCCTTGTGCCTAGCTGATTCAACCCATGAAGAAAACTTTGGTCTAGCGCTGGGGGAACACTATAAAAATCCTCTTTCACTAGAGGGTCAGGACACCCCCTTCATTTTTTCTCCACCGCATAAACTATTCTCAACTGAAAAGTTCCTCCTGATCAGGTCAGATCACTAACCTAACAAGTTTACTCTTATTTTGTTGTACAAAAAATTCACTCCACCACATAAGATATCAAGTCTCTTCGATCTACACATATCTTAGATTCCAATACATATCAATTAGGGATAAAAAATCTCAAATGATAAAAAAAAAATTTAAGAAAAAACAAGAGGAGAAAAAGTATTTTAAAAATGAGAATTAAAATTTAATTTTAATCAAAATAGGAAAATCATAAGTGCATTTAAACCTTCAATAAATAAGAGTTGTGCCCTTTTGTCATACTATACCAAATTCTCCTTACGTAGATTCAATTTTGGTGTTTATATACGCAATTTCTCGTGCATATGTAGATTGCTAAAATTTGAGTAAGACACCACTTCATATACCTTATACACCAAAAGAAAATAAAACAATAATCACCTTATGTTCTATTTGGTTGATGGTATATATCAAATAATTAATCTAAAAAACCTAAAAAGCTAGGTTAGTTTGCAAGTTAAGTAATCTCAAAAGTGAAAACTTACACCATTTTCTTCTTGGGATTAATTGACACTAATTATGATAAACATTAAAGAAAATTTGTCTTTAATTTCAACATGGACAGATAGGAGGATAAAAGTGGCCCCATAGAAAAGCATCTACAACCAATTTTTTTGAAACAAAATTCATCAAAAAGAAAAATAGATTCTTCTATCACACCAACTTTATGGCTCCCACCACCACTTCCCAACTGTCCAAAAACTAAAAGTAATATTGAGCATAAAAAAGTTTTGTATTCACACTCTCCTAGAAAGTATGTGGAATAATTAAGAAAGGAGATCAAACAAAACCAAAAGCTTTATAAAGCAAATGTAATTGTCACTCACAATGATCTTGTAAACAACTAGACATAGTGATGGTGAGTTAACATTGACATAGAATGAGACAAGTCTTGCTTTGAAACTGTTTAGGCTCCAAATTTACAACCTTGGATCTCTCCATTATAATCTTTGCTATGCGCGTGTTTGAATTTGCAACGAGATTGACAGAATCACAATGTACCGTACTTTTTTACAAGAACTTCGTATGTAAAACTTGGAAATCATGGTGGGACAGAAGCTACTCATACCAACTTCTTAACATCACGGTGAAAAGGGTTTTAAACGTGTGACAACGGTTATGTTCTTGCATTGAAACTAGCATAATCAAAATGACTCGTCGTGATTTTGGCATAAGCTTCACAAAATCATAGCGACTTTGTAATTTAGCCTAATTGATTTTTAATCCAAACAATCACGTACTTAGAATCGAGATACATCATAATCAAGATTCATCATAATCAAGTCGTGATTCAATATAAGATTCATCATTATCAAGTTGTGATTCAATATAAGATTCATGTCCAAATAGAGATACACACTAGAGATTCATATGGACGGGATTCAATTTTGTATCGAATCAACATTTGACTCGCATATATGGTAAGATCATATCAACATTTACAATCAAAAATCCAATTTCATTATACCATGAAGTCAAAAGATTTTTTTCAAGAAAGGAAAGGTATTTCTTATGTTTTCCCTCTAATAATACATCAAAATATTATGTCACAATCTCAAAATTAGCACACCAAAATCTCTTGGAATTCTAATGCCAAGTGAAGCAACTTCAATCAATGGATTGAAATGAATATTCAAGTGAATGAAGAAACAAAGTTAATATAAGATACCTTTCAATATTTCATACACCATCTGTTTTCCTCATTCCATCATGCTGCAAATCTTTGTTAAGATAAGATGGTAATGCCATTCCATTATGAGCATCCAAAGAACTTGAAGAAAATTTTCCCTTCCTTGGCCACAACCAAATCTTCGAAATCGAAAAACTTTCACCTTTACTAACATTACTAATCTTCTTTCCTTCCAAATCACTTTCCACACAAAGATTCACACCATTTTCAATTCCTTTGTTCATCCTTCTATCATCAAGATGAACTTTACTTTCATTGTTTAATGCATCCAAAGTTACTCTTAACTCCGAATTTCCAACCACATATTGATAAGATCCCATCGAGTAACATCTTCGAGCATCCAATTTACTACTACTTGTTTCACCGACTTCTTCGTTTTCTCGACCCACTTCCGCGTTCATCTTCTTGAATTTCCCGAGGCGAACGGGCAAAACCCCTTTATCGACAACATCTTCAACAACAATTTCCTTTTGTCTATTACCAAATCCATTTTCTCCGTTACAAGGACAACCATCGTCTTCTCTAAGATCATCGAAATCGAATATCGGATTTTCAATAGAAAACCCATTAGTTTGAAGTGTTCCTCTACAAAGAGGACAAGTCGAATTCGAAAGCAACCAAGTATCTATACAACTTATATGAAAAGCATGGCTACACATAGGTAACAACCTTAGCTTATCTTTCTCCGAAAACTCACACAAACAAACAGCACAATCAAAAGGCTCATTCAAACCAACAATTTCCTTGAATTGAAAAACAGGAAGAGCATCAATGAAAGCTTGATCTAAACCAGAATCATGAAGATGGAAAAGCTGTTGAAGCTGTCTTTGAAGTGCATCAGAAGTTGAAATCTCATTATGGTGTTGTCTATTAGATTGAGCAGAAGATGATGAAGATGGATGCTTTATGAGAAATCTAACAAGTAAATGAAGTAAACCAGATATGAAAAAAAGAACAGCAAGAACAACTATGATGAAAAGAACAGCTGGACTAATCTTAGTACTAGAAGATGAAGAAGATGTTGGTGGTGTTATTGTTGAAGAACTTGATGAAGATTGTGTTGGTAAAGATGGTGAAGATGGTAAAGATAGTGATGATGGTGGTGGTGGAAAATTCATAAAGTATTCATCTTTTTGATGAATTCTCAAATGGGTATGTTCAAATAACAATCTAGGATACATGGTTTCTGACATCTAATAATAAAACACAACAAAATATTCGCCTCCAACCAAACAAGAACCTAGTCAAATCACATCTATGTTACAAGAACAAAAATCCTAAAAATCTAAACTTTATACAAATTTCAGACAAGTAAAACAAAGTACAGTACTAGGATGTTTACTTCTAACATATCTATTGGCTTAAATCACTTCACATGAGAATAGTGATGGAAGTGAAAAAAAAAAGATTTTTTTTCTTTTTTTCTTTATTGGGTTTTTGGGAAAATAACTTGAAGTTAACAACTCACCTAAGTGGAACACCATTTAAGGTTGTTTTTTCTCATGTTGTTCTTCAAGTTTTGAAACTGTGGAACTATGGGTTTTTTTTCTTCTTCCAAAGGTTTGAACACACACACAGAGAGAGAGAGAGAGAGAGAGAGAGAGAGAGAGAGAGAGTGAAGAGTGAAATGTATTGTGTTGGATGTGTGTGATGGATCCAAAATGGTTAGAAGGAAAGAATCCAAAAACTGTGAAAGTAGGAAGGAAGCAGTTCCCAAAGTGAGAGGTAAGGGATGACAAAAAGAAACAAAAACAGTTTTAATCTCACTCGCTCTATAGGAGAGTGACAACCACGCATGTATTTATTTCTTTTTTTATTTTTTATTTAAATTTTAACTTTTTATATTTAAATTTAGACAAATTCTTAGATATCATGATAAATAATTAGGTACAGGATATCTTTAGTATAAACTGGAGTAAAATTTTATATTATTTCCAAGTGACATGACATTAAATATTAGGTTTTGATTGGTTGAATATATCAGTATCCAACTAAATTTAAGGATATCGGAATATTTATCTTAAATATATTGTTTAATTTACTTTTATATAAATATAAACTTTTTATTTTTTATTTTTTAATTAAATTAATATTTATTAAAATAGAACTAAAATATATTAAATTTAAATTTATTCTTCTAACAACTGATTTTATTTTATGTCTTGAACTTATTTTGATATGTGTTAAGAGTGATATCGGATTTGATTAATCACAACTATTTTTCTTAATATGATATTAGTGATATGATGGTCACCATGAAGAAGAGATTATTCTATTTATCACTAGAAATAATCTTTAATCATCTCCTTATTTTCTTTTAGTTTTTCTCATTTTATTATATTCTTTCCTTATGATCATCAACTCTCTATATCGACTTCAACAATAATAATTTAGTTTTTTGATCAAATGATTTGTAATATCCTATATTTGTTGAAGTTTGTCACACGGTTCAATTATTTTGATAGGATGTATTTAATTATTTTTTAATCATTCATGACTTTCTTTAATATTATATATTCAATGGTAGTTAACATTTCTATTCTCCATATGCTTTTATAATATATTAGTTAAGCATTTTTTTTCTTCTATCCTACTATAATTTAGAAGTATTGGGAAAAACACAAATCTCACTTTTTTTTAATAATATGATATCTCGTCAAAATTTCTTCAATCTATTATGATATATAAAAATAATAATTTAAATATAATTAATTATGAAAATAAAAATTGAACCAATATAATATGCTATAAATTATAAATTTAAATACTATTTAAATTAATATATAAAAAATGTTATAAATTACTTTTTCAACTTTATAAAATTTCATAAAAATAACAAAATGAAATTATAGAATGAATAAACTTTTTATCCAATTTAAAGAAGAAGAAAAAAAATCCAAAATGAAGACAAATTACCTTGAGTATTTGAATAGTCAAATAAAACAAAAATTAGAAATAAATGAAATTTAACTTTTCTATAGTTTCCAATTAAATGTCACGAGAGTGAATTCAAAATATGCACCGATTCTACTTGTCGTTAACCAATGAATGATGAAAAGGTTTTGAATTAGTGGTACTTTTATTAATGATATTTTCAGTAGTAGTTTGCACGTTATGTAGCTGTGCATGTCAATTATTAATGCCAACCTTATTAAAATTAACCTATTAGTCAAAAAAGAGAGAGAAAACAAAATAAAAACTTACATTTTTTAAGAGCCTTAGGTTAAGTTTGGTAGAAAGTACTAGTACTACTAAGGGTTAGAATCAAAATCTTTGTTAGATTTATCAAATGCTTCTAGTTAGGATTTACTTACAATAATGGGTAATTTAATTAACTTAGGAATTAAGTTTGGGAAAAGTTTTGAATACAATTAGAATTAGAACAAAGTTTCTTTTTTGAACCAAACAAATAAGTACTACAAGTTTAGATGTTTGGTTATTGTCATTAGTAAATATTAAATATAAGGAAATGCCTAATTGAAATTTTATGCATTATGGTCCACTAAAGCCTTTTTATGTCTCTCTCTCTTATATAAGTGATTTCTTTAAGCAAGTACTAACCACCATTGAGGTCATTGTCTATTATAGGAAGAAGTGGACAATTAAAGTAAGGCAACTAGATATTTAATCTCTTCTTTTTATTGATTAATTGTAAGATACTTCCTACTTAAATAAATAACTTTAAAGACTAATTACTAGTCATAAGTTATATATCATTTTAATAAAATAATATTTGGTGAAAGAGATAAAAAAAATATTTTAAGATTTTGCATTTAGATGTTGGTTGGACATTACAAATATTGCTAAATTTTTTAATGTTATTTTTAAGGTTATAACCAATATCAGCCTTATTTTATTGTAAGACACTATTTGGTTACTTAACAAAATGTTTAAGTTGGTTATTTCTTTAGTGAATTTATCAAGTGTATTTTAAAATCATCAATTTTATTTTTCAAAATGTTACATTGATCACATGTGATAGATTCATCTAAGATTTCGTAAGAAGAGGGTGAGTTTTGAATTAGAACATTTTGTCTCTCTGCAAGGCTTTCTATTTATTTTAATAAGCTTTTATTTTTCAATTCAATGGGAGAAATAATATCTTTTAAGGTAGAGACAATTTGTTCTAATTTACTTGTTTCTTTACCTACTTTTTTATATATGTGAAATGAATCTTGATAAGAAAATTAAGAGGTTACATCACTTTTTTCTGATTTGTCATGAGACACATGTTTACTTCTTCCTTGTTAGATGATTCCACGCCATTGTCATCCCAAGATATATATGTTCTCTTAAATTCTTTATGTGGTTTCTTGGATCTTCTATTGTTTTGAGGGTAGTATGGTCTTATGTGCTCTTCCTTTTTGTATTGGTGGCATGTGGGAATAAAATAGTATCTTTTTTTCTTGGAAACTTGAAATTTATTATTCGTGCCTTAGGAACTCCTTGAATTTTTTAAACAATGAGATTTATGTATTTATTAATCTCACTTTAATAATCTTCATTTTCTGATTTCATATCTTTGATGTTAATAGCTTTAAGTGCAATACATTTACTCTTCTTCTTGTCATCTTCTTCGTCATCAACAAGTTTTTTCAGCTCCATCTCATGTTCCTAAAATTTACAAAAAAGATTGTGCATGTCCATGGTTGCTAAATCCATAGCTTCACAAATAACATTGAATTTAGGTTGCCAACTACGATTTAGGAATCTCATAAATTTTACAACCAATTCTTCATTTGAAAATGTTTTTCTCATAGTTCTCATATGACTCACATTAAGGGTAAATGGTGTTTGCATTTGATTTATGTTCTCTTCAGGTCTCATTCTAGAAATTTTATACTCGTGAGTTAATTTAACCTTGTCCTCTTTGCCTTATTAGTTACTTCATGTGTAATTATGAGGATCTCCCTAATTTCTTTTGAATCCTTGTAGTGAGAAACTTGCAAAAATTCATCAAAACTGAAAGCAATAGTGATAATAGTTTTTGTCTTCAAATTGCACTACACATTTTCTTTATCATCTTTGGTTCAATCATTTTTAGGTTTGTTTACTATGATGCCATCAATTTCGTGTGTAGGAACAAATGAATTTTTCTTCACAACCTTCAAAATACCACAATTCATCCCTTCTATGAAGAACTTAATTTTCTCTTTCCACAAATTATACCCTTATTCATTAAAGAATTGAGGATTGTTTAGTGAATAACTTGAAGTCATATTTCTCCTAGGACGATTAGTATTTAATAGAAGTTAGGCTCTGATGCCACTTATTGAACAAGTGACTCCAACCACAAGAGGGTGAATTGTAGTATTCAAAATTCATGATTAAAATTAAATTTTTATTACTTAAGAAGGAAGTTTGATAACGAGAAAAAGTATCGATTATATTGTTATGTTTCAATACCGTTTTATCGCATAATTGTCGTTTTAACACCCGATTCCTCGAGTTTTCTTTGCCATTTTGCAGGTACATCATATACAGAGCTAAATCACGAGCCACAAGTGAAATGAGCAAAATCAACCATTAAAAGATGAAGAAAGGAGGAATTCTGCTTAAACCTGCATTTTTTGTAGGAGTCACGATCGTCACCTAGGAGTCACGACCGTGACACGCTAAAAGGAGCAGTCACGGTCGTCACAAGTCCCTCACGACCGTGACGCATATCAAACAAGGAAGACGAACGTGACACCCTTGTCACGACCGTGACAAGGGGAAATTAGGGTATTTGACTGAGACTTGGTCATGAACGTGTACGCTATGAAATCCAACATGCCTATTTTCCAGCAGACCCAGTATGCCAATGTTTTCCTGGATTCTCTCAACACCCACGAGGCCCAAGCACCAATTCAAACTGCCAGGCCCAAAATGCTTTCTATAAATAGCTTAACTTCAAGAAACAATTTACAGAGTTTAGTTTTTAATTTTCTCGCGGAAGCTCTGCCGTTTTTATTTGCACCCTTTTATTTTTCCAGCATTAATTTTCTTGCTTTAATTTTCTGTATCCCAACCAACCATATAACAATTTCCAACATCAGGAAATTGTTATAAATTAATTTGTTTCAAAGCCTTCAGAATTCTTTTAGAATTTTTATTTCCGATTCCGGTCAGTACTCCGAGCTTTCCAGCCTGTGGAAGAAGGAGTCAACTTTTTTTTATTGTTATCCAGGTTTTTATTCAAATTACATTTATTTAATGTTAAGTATTTATTTTTCTGCCATGCATATTTTATTTTATATTTCTCTGCCTCTGTCTGGTTCAACAATAATGAGTAGCTAAACACCTTAGGGCGGTATGTAATTAAAACAAACTAAATCGGTAAAATCAACTCTAGGCTTAAAATAATTAAGAGCTTAAAATTCTGGCTGAGACTTTTTATTATAAAATCAACCTTTTTGTTACAAGAGTAAGGAACGTGTATTAGGTTAGGTCAAGACCACGAGAGTGTGAGATTTTAACCAGATAGCTAAAGTTAGGCATTTAATTTAAACACAGCGAGAGCGCTTTAAAATGAATTAGAATTATTAAGTTTCCAAAAATTATCTCTAAACACGTATGGGCTAGCGAGAGCAGGCATAGGGCTTTAGGGGTAAGATCTGAGATAAGACCACGAGAGTGTGAGTTAAAGATATTTAAACTGGTAACCTCTACAGAATAGATTAAGTGAACCATCTTTATAAGCCTAGGTTAGATTGACCCGCCTAAGTTAGCATAATTACATACCGACCGCCTTAGTATTATTTATTAAACTTAAATTTAATTCCCGCCTTTAATCTTTAAAAACAACCAAAAATCGTGACAACCCTTCACCTTAGCTAAACTAGAAATTCCTCTAGCACTAAGTAATCATAGAGTCCCTGTGGATCGATAATCTTAAATATTACTTCGATAGGCTGTGCACTTGCAGTTAAGATACCGCTAGACACATAATTAGATACGTCTTTAGCCCATCAAGTTTTTGGCGCCGTTGTCGGGGACCTTAATTTAGTTACTAGTGCACTTTAGGGTAGCATTGTCTAGACTAAGGTAACAACTATTTTCTTTTCTTAATCTAAATTCCCGAGTGTATGTCAAGTACTCGCTCTCAAGGCGAAGACTTGCAACCTCTAATCCCAGAATTGGAACGCTTCTTACACGTAAGAAGACGGATATTCGATTACGAACAAAACTACAATATTCCAGATCTTCAATTAGATCCACCTAAACCAGTCGTAACATCAAAGGACGCAGAGATGGCTGAAGAACAGAATCACCCACTCAAATATTACGCTAGTCCTTCGCAAGCTGAACCACATTCCAGCATTGCCGCACCGGCTATCAACCGAAACGATTTCGAACTAAAACCTTCGTTGATTTCAGCCGTGCAACAAAATCAATTTGCCGGAAATCCTACCGAGGATCCGAACCTTCATCTTTCGATCTTTGTGCAATACGCAGATACCGTAAAAGCCAATGGAGTTACCCAAGAAGCTATCAGACTACGTCTGTTTCCTTTTTCACTTCGAGACAGAGCAAGAGCCTGGCTTTAATCTCTGCCTTCGAATTCAGTAACTACGTGGGAGGAACTAAAGAGAGTTTTCTTGACCAGATATTTCCCACCTAGCAAGACAGCTATGCTGAGAGCTCAGATCAACGGATTTAAGCAAAGGGAAAACGAATCACTTTTCGAAGCTTGGGAACGCTATAAAGATATGCTGAGACTTTGTCCACATCACGGATTAGTAGAATGGATGGTCATCCATACCTTCTATAATGGACTCTTGTACAATACAAGAATGACAATTGACGCTGCCGCAGGCGGTGCACTAATGGACAAAGAATATAATGATGCTTATGCACTTATCGAAAGTATGGCTCAAAACCATTACCAATGGGGAAGCGAGAGAGTCGCAACTGAGAAACCAACAAAAGGAGGTATGTACGAAGTGAGTAGTATGGACCAAGTCAATGCAAAGTTTGACCAACTAAACCAAAAGATCGACAACTTGGCCATAACACCAATAGCCACCGTGGCTGCAGTAACACCTAACTGTGAGTTATGTGGAGTTCCAAGACATGAAGTTCCTGATTGTCAACTATTAACAGGAATTCCCACAGATCAAGTGAATTATGCTCAAGGAAACCCATACTCAAACACATACAACCCAGGTTGGAAGAATCATCCGAACTTCTCCTATAAGAATAACAATGCTTTATACGCAGCAGGTCAAGCACCAGCTACACCACCAGGATATCAAAAGACTGCTCCTAATGTCCCTAGAAAATCGAACCTTGAATTGATGATGGAGAACTTTATAGCTAACCAATCTCAAACAAACAAGGACTTCTTAAACCAAAACATACACACTAGTGAGCAGATTAAGCAATTAGTAAGCAAAGTAGATGCATTAGCTACACATAACAAAATGCTTGAAACTCAGATTTCACAAGTAGCTCAACAACAAGCACCTACCGCTGCACCAGCTGGAGTATTTCCTGGGCAACCTCAACCTAATCCGAAAGGACAGGCCAATGCTGTGATATTAAGAAGTGGCAAGGAACTTGATGGACCTACCGATCCAAGACTTGACAATCCAGCCATGTACCAAAAACCGGATAAACCGACTGAAATGGTGAATGATCCAGAAGAAAAGGAAGATGATAATCAAAAGGCAGTGGAGAAAGAAAAGCCTTATGTACCTCCACCACCCTATAAACCACCAATTCCGTACCCTCAGAGATTAACCAATTCCAAGACGATGGGCCAGTTTAAGAAATTTGTCGAACTTCTGAAACAGTTGAATATTACTATTCCATTTACAGAAGCTATCACTCAAATGCCCTCGTATGCTAAGTTTTAAAAAGAAATCTTATATAATAAGAAAAAGATAGAGGATAACGGAACCGTTACACTTACTGCTGAGTGTAGCGCCATAATTCAGAATAATATGCCTCCTAAGCTAAAAGATCCAGGAAGTTTCTCTATACCCTGTGTAATAGGAAAATTCGTCATTGACAAAGCTCTATGCGATTTAGGAGCCAGTATCAGTGTTATGCCCTTAACGATTTGCAAAAGGCTAGACATGGGAGACCTAAGACCAACTAAAATGTCTGTTCAACTAGCCGATCGCTCTGTTAAATATCCTGTAGGCATACTAGAAAACGTCCCAGTACGTATAGGACAATTCTACATCCCTACTGATTTCATAATCATGGACATCTCTGAAGACTCCACTACACCTATCATACTAGGAAGACCATTCTTAGCTACCGCCGGAGCTATAATAGACGTAAAGAGAGGAAAGTTAACCTTTGAAGTAGGTGAAGAGAAAGTTGAATTTATTTTAACACAATTCTTACAATCACCAGCTATAGAGGATACATGCTATCTATTGGACATAATTGACGAATGTGTAAGAGAAATGGAAATGAAAGAAACTACCTATTCTGAAATTATGAAAATTCAAATCCCTCCGATTTTCAAAGATGATAATTGGCGTAAACCATATCAGGATGATAGTCTAAGCGAAAGTTTATCACTTACACCGGATCCCATGCCAAGTAAAGATAAACCTACATTAGGATTAAAAACTTTACCTAAGAACCTAAGATACGAATTCTTAGACAGTGAATGTACAAGACCAGTTATAGTCAATTCCAGTTTAGGAACAATCGAAACAAAGAAACTTTTAGATGTTTTAAAGAAATATCCAACTGCGTTAGGATATAACATATCTGATCTCAAAGGAATATGCCCTTCAATTTGTATGCATCGTATTCTGCTAGAAGAAGATTGCAAAACTTCCAGAGAATCTCAAAGAAGAATTAACCCAATCCTTAGCACTGTAGTAAAGGAAGAAGTTAAGAAACTACTAGATGCCAGAATAATATATCCAATCTCTGATAGTAAATGGGTTAGTCCAGTACATGTAGTACCAAAGAAAGGAGGTATCACTGTTGTGAAAAACGCTAAAGGCGAATCGATATCGCAAAGAGTAGTGACGGGACATAGAGTGTGCATCGATTATCGTAAACTAAACAAAGCCACTCGAAAAGATCATTTCCCACTACCTTTTATAGATCAAATGTTAGAACGATTAGCCAAACATTCTTATTTCTGTTATCTTGATGGTTACTCAGGATTTTTCCAAATCCCTATCCACCCAGATGATCAAGAGAAGACTACATTCACATGCCCTTATGGAACATTCTCTTATAGACGAATGCCCTTTGGATTATGCAACGCTCCTGCAACCTTTCAAAGATGTATGATGTCAATCTTCGCAGATTTTATAGACAACATCATGGAAGTGTTCATGGACGACTTCTCTGTATGCGGGCAAAGTTTTGAAGGATGCCTATCAAATTTAGAAATGGTGTTAGAAAGATGTGTAAAAGTAAACCTCGTGCTTAACTGGGAGAAATGTCATTTTATGGTCAGAGAAGGAATCGTATTAGGACACGTTATATCCGACAAGGGAATTGAAGTTGATAAAGCTAAGATAGAAGTCATAAAAGATCTTCAACCCCCTAAAACCGTTCGAGAAATACGAAGCTTTTTAGGACACGCCGGTTTCTACCGACGATTCATCAAAGATTTCTCGAAAATCACTAAACCTCTTACCGGTTTATTGATGAAAGACGCTGAGTTCATATTCAATGAAGATTGTCTTAAAGCGTTCGAAACTCTAAAAACAGCCCTCATCACCGCACCAATCATGCAACCCCCTGATTGGAGATTACCTTTCGAAATCATGTGCGATGCGAGTGACTATGCTGTAGGCGCAGTTCTAGGCCAGAGGAAGGAAAAGAAACTTCATGCGATTTACTATGCCAGTAGAACCTTAGATTCTGCTCAGATGAACTACGCCACTACTGAAAAAGAATTGTTAGCAGTTGTCTTTGCGCTTGACAAATTCCGTTCTTACCTAGTAGGAGCGAAAATAATCGTTTACACAGACCACGCTGCTATCAGATATCTATTGACTAAGAAAGATGCTAAACCAAGACTCTTGAGATGGATTTTACTCTTACAAGAGTTTGATCTCGAAATAAAAGATAAGAAAGGTACTGAAAACGTCGTAGCGGACCATTTATCTAGAATAGAAGGTATTAAACCCAAACAAGTGCCGATTAACGATGATTTTCCGTATGAACAGCTGATAGCACAAATAGGAAACTACCCAGTTCAGTTAGACGTAGATGAACCAGAACCCGTGGAAACAATCCAAACGACTGTAGGACTGCCATGGTACGCTGACATTGTTAACTACCTAGCTGCAGGAGCTCTTCCACCTGATTTAACCTATCAGCAGAAAAAGAAATTCTTTCACAATCTCAAACATTACTATTGGGATGAACCATTATTGTTCAAAAGAGGACCCGATGGAATCTTTCGTCGATGTATTCCCGAAGAAGAAATAGAAGATGTCATTGCTCATTGCCATTCATCTCCTTATGGTGGACATGCAAGCACTTCCAAGACTTGTGCAAAAATCTTGCAAGCCGGCCTATTCTGGCCTAATCTATGGAAGGATGTCCACATCGCTGTTATAAATTGCGATCGGTGTCAACGCACCGGTAATATTTCAAGAAGAGATGAAATGCCTCAAAAAGGAATATTGGAAGTAGAAATCTTTGACGTCTGGGGAATAGATTTCACGGGACCATTCCCATCATCTTTCGGTAATAATTACATACTCGTAGCGGTTGATTATGTTTCAAAGTGGATTGAAGCTATAGCTTCTCCTACAAATGACACACGAGTAGTAATAAAGCTTTTCAAAAATATAATCTTTCCCAGATTTGGTGTGCCTAGACTCGTCATAAGTGACGGTGGCTCGCACTTCATTTCAAAAATCTTTGACAAATTACTATCTAAGTATGGAGTAAGACACCGTGTGGCAACACCATATCATCCACAAACAAGTGGACAAGTCGAAGTCTTGAACAGAGAAATCAAACAAATCTTAGAAAAGACTGTCGCCATATCTCGGAAAGATTGGTCATTTAAACTTAATGAAGCTTTATGGGCTTATAGGACAGCTTACAAGACACCCATAGGAACTACACCTTTCAAATTAGTTTATGGAAAATCTTGTCACCTCCTGGTAGAACTAGAACACAAAGCTTATTGGGCGATCAAAACTCTCAATATAAACTATAATGTTGCATGAGAAAAGCGAATCCTAGATATTAACGAATTAGAAGAGTTAAGGCTAGATGCTTATGAGAATGCTAAGATATATAAAGAAAGAACTAAGCGATGGCATGATAAACGCCTATCTAGGAAAGAATTTAGTGTGGGAGACGTTGTACTCCTCTTTAATTCAAGACTTAGGCTCTTTCCTGGAAAACTAAAATCTAGATGGTCAGGACCCTTTGAAATAACTAGAGTGTTCCCGAGCGGAGCAATAGAAATTAAGGGTAGGAATAGTGAACCATTCATAGTAAACAGACAACGTTTAAAACATTATCATAAAGTTGAAAATAGAGATTATGCAAATAGTCTAAGGCTTTTAGAGTTGTCCACTGATTTCCCTGATTAATCTACACCTAAGCATTACGTCAGGCTTTAGACGATAAAAACAGCGCTTAGTGGGAGGCAACCCATTTAATCATTTAAATCATTTTGATTATTTTATTATTTTGTCATTTATCATTTTATTATTAGTTTATTGTTTTGTCATTTTATTATAGTTTTATTTCATTATTACTATTATTGCTTTTATTTATGCACTTTATTTTCTTATTTTTCCTTATTTTAATTTTAAATCACTTTTACAGATTCTCTAAAGTCTTTTCCACTTTCCTTCTCCCCCTGATTTGTTTCCTCCGTATTTACACTAACTATGGCTAACCAACCGATAAACCTTATGGAAACCAAATTTAGAGGTAGGAACCAAAGAATGAAATTTGAAGAGTTATCACAGAGACCAATGGATTTGACTCTGTACCCGGATGATCTGACTATGGAAACCTTAGGTATACATGATAGCATCCTATACTTGTTTAACCGACTTGGATGGGAGAATGCACTGATTCAACAAAAGTTTGTGACTTACCGCGAGCTCACCCTTGAGTTCCTCAGCTCCTTAGTTTACCTACCCGAGCGCGGTTTTGGATTCAGGAAAGGATTTATCAGTTTCCGCCTATTTGGAATAGAATATGACTTTAACCATAGAGAACTAGCTGACCTATTAGGATTCCCTAGTGGACCCTTTGCTTTTACTACCACACAGGTAGAATTGATGGACATTGAGCTGGATTTCTTTTGGGGAACCTTAACCGGAAATTACCATCCTGAACCAAATAACATGAACAATGATGAGATACATAACCCTGTTATCCGTTACTTCCATAAGATCCTTGCCCACACCTTCTTTGGAAAAGAAGAAAACCTTACTGGAGTATCTAAAGATGAGATATTCATTATATCATGTTTTACTAATGGACAGCCAGTCAATGGTGTGCCTTTCATGATGCAAACCTTCACCCGAATCCAAGAAGAACCTGATCTACCCATATTAGTAGGAGGTCTTGTCACCATGATTGCTGATGCCTTAGGACTTAGATACCAATTACACAGGTGTAACCGTTTGGGTACCATCCGTCCTATGAATCTTAACTTTTGCTTTAATCGCCATATCATAAGGAATTTAGGACAACCACCTTTCGAGTACCTAATCAGGAATGAAGTAGTAATCATGTTCACACTACCAAACCATGCTAGAGTAAGTGTTCACAATAAGGATAATTGGCTCTATGAGTTAACCCCTCCTGACTATCCATCTACTCCTGAAACACCTCAATCTTACAAGATAAAGGATGATATAATGACCGATGTAGAAAGTGACCCTGAGACACCTCCTGGTTACCATGACATTGACCACACTGATGAAGTGATTGAAACCCCTGAAGTGAATCAAGTAGAATATGCTGACAACTTAAAGAAAATCATGAACACTCTTGAAGCTTACCAAGCCGATATAAATATTGGTAAGGATGAGATTAAGAGCATGCGATTGGACATTATAGGTTTAACTGACATAACATGTGAGCAATTCTACCACCTGAACTTTGCAATCGAAGATTTGAAGAAGCACTTTTGAAAATGCTGTAGTGATCTAGCTTATTTTACTTATTGTTTTCGTTTCTAGTTAGTTTAACATTTCGCAAACATTTTCGTACCGTATTTTTATTAATGTAATTTCACTTCAATTATCAAAAGCAAAGCACTTCTAGTTTACAAATTTTTCCAATTTAATCAATTTCTATGCTTTCAATTTATCTACTGTTATGTTTAAATTGATTAATGTTTTATATAATCTCTCGTGTGATGAAATTTACAAATTTATGTTGGTATTATATATTATATATTGTTTGTGTTTAACATAAAGTGAGAAGTGATCATAAAATATTATATAAATTATATTGAACGAGAGAGATAATGCATTCTGGAAAATATTCTAAGTTTTAAGCCCTCACGGTCGTGATCACCCTCTAACGATCGTGACAAGCTAATTAGCACGTCACGACCGTCATCCCCCCATCACGATCGTGACGACCCCAGTTATAGGAATCGTGAGAAACAGAACTGTTCTTCTTCGAAACCTCTTCCTCTTTCAACTTCCATAACTTTCAAAATCCCCCATTATCTCTTCCAACTCCTGTAACCTCCCATTACCCAAATTAAACTCCATTAACCTCTCCATTAACTCCACACCTATCACATTCACACCTTGCATTATAATCCGAAGCAATTTCCTCTCATTTTACATTTTTTTCACAAACCTCAAAAACCTCTTATCTCCCACTCTTGTTCTTGCATGCAATGGAAGCAATTCAGTTTAGAAATGGTGAGCATGGAGAAAATCAGAGACAGAGGTTCATCAGATTCCAGAACCGTGGTGTTCAACCCACACGATATGTCGACACTGTCTATTTGAGAGAGTTGGGAATGCTTAACAGTGTCAAGAACCTGCTTCAGAAGGTTGGTTTGTGGGATCTATGCAGTCAGCCCCAACCCATATTCGAGCTTCTGACATTGGAATTTTTGAGTTCGTTTCATTACATCACTCCTACCAGTTCACAGAGTCAACTTACCGGCGTTGCTAAATTCAGATTGCTCGGCAGGGAGTTCGAAGTTACGCAAACAAGGATTGCCGAGCTGCTAGGCTTCGATCACGGGAATGAAGCTCACCTCCGCGTGCCAGAGAATTTCAGTGAAACCGCTTTCACCTTATGGCACGACATCACCAACACCCGTGCCTCAGCCTTTCAGAGCCTGAATGCTACGCATATCCACAACCCGGCGATCAGATACTTTCATCGCATCATCTGCAACACCATCTTTGCACGAGAGAGTAACCACAAGCTCAACTCCAAGGAGCTCTTGTTCTTACACTGCGCCTTGAATGACGAGCCCATTAATGCTGCCCCATTCATGCTGTCCCATATCCAGTCCATAGCGCAAAGAGGCGCAACCCCCTTTTACATAGGCGGCATTTTCACTACCCTCGCCATTCAGCTGGATCTTGGTGACTTGGTCGTCAATTTGCCTAGCAGAGCCGCAGAGTTCCTAACGAAGAATTATTGCAGGTCCGCCCACTTGATTGCTCAGAGAGAGGATGGCAGGTTTAGCCCTGTTATCCAAGGCACTGTTTATCACCACATCATCTTGCCGTGCCGCGACCGCATCGATCCGTCTAGCCGAGCCAACTGGTTATTTGCTTTACCGGATGCTGCCGGCCACGCCCCCATTCCTGATGAGCAGGCCGATCCACCAGCGGACGAGATGCAAGACACCATGGATGCAGCTGAGCCTGTCCAGGACATTCCTGAGTCCTCCGCCCAACAGCCTCCTTTACCCGACATCACACTTGAGGACGTCCTCCGTGTGATTCATCAGCAAAATCAGATGAATGCCGCACTGGAGCGAAGGCAAAAGGAACAGCATGATGCATTACTCCTAGCTGTTGCCACCAACCAGAAGACTACTGATGAGAAGCTCGGCGAGATCTTTAGCGAGCTAGAGGCTTTGCGCATTGATATCACTGCTATCACCGGTACCGGTTCTGATCTTGAAGCGACTCCTACCAGACGCTCCCGCACCAGAAGCCGAGGCCGTGGTCATCAGCAGCCTTAGTTTTAGTTTTTGTTTATGTTTTTCCATTTCAGTTATTTGTATTGTACTTTAACCGCTATTATATCACAACATTGAGGACAATGTCTGATATAGTGTGGGAGAGGTACCTTTCATTTTCCGCATTTTCCCTTTCCGCACTTTTCCATTCCGTTGTATTTCCTTTTCGTAAGTTAATGAAACAGAGCAATATTTGTGCTATTTTATTTAGTTTCGAACTTTCCTCATTTATTTAGTCATACCGAAAAAAAAAATCTTTAATTAATTCTTCGCATTACCCGACTTACCTACGAAATCATAATTAGGAAGCTGAGAACGATTCAACAAGATCAATACAGTCTTGACACCTTAGACTTCCCACTTAAGAATTCCGTTCCGTTAATTGTACGACTACACCTTAAGTTTCAGTTCTAAAGTAACCCCTAGTAGTTTATACTAGCAGTCAGCACCGTCTGAACACAAACCACGTGGGGAGCCGATGAATATAAGTGTTTGATGCCTAATCTATAATGATCCTTCATATCTCGATGCAAATGAAAAGAAATTGCACCAAAGTACACGGTCGCATATAAGAAACGAGAAATATGAGAAGGAGTCCATTGCGGGTTGGTTCAGAGGTACTGGTTCTGAACTTGGTAGGGCGTGCTACGGCTTGATCCCGCACAACCTCCAAATTGGATAATGTATGAAGGGTTACCACATTCGTGTACCAGACCCCGTGCTTATAAAGGATCAAAGTCGCTAACCGGCTACTCCACTACGTGCGTGCTAAGGCAAAGGGCTTAATGTGATTGCGTTAGAATGAAACCGGGCGAAATAAGATCGAAAGACTCAAGGTGGAATCGTAACGCAATTACCGAATGTTTCGTTTAACGGGAAGTCGACGACTTAGCTTGTTGCTTGTGTCATTAGTGTATCGTTAGTGTTTTATCAAAGTACCGGTTTATCTGACAAAACGATCCTTCGTATGGTTTGTTATGTGTGTGCGTCGATAAAAACTTGTCCGACAATTTTCAACCGACTATTTACTTGAGGACAAGCAAAGGTTTAAGTTTGGGGAAGTTTGATAACGAGAAAAAGTATCGATTATATTGTTATGTTTTAATACCGTTTTATCGCATAATTGTCGTTTTAACACCCGATTCCTCGAGTTTTCTTTGCCATTTTGCAGGTACATCATATACAGAGCTAAATCACGAGCCACAAGTGAAATGAGCAAAATCAACCATTAAAAGATGAAGAAAGGAGGAATTCTGCTTAAACCTGCATTTTTTGTAGGAGTCACGATCGTCACCTAGGAGTCACGACCGTGACACGCTAAAAGGAGCAGTCACAGTCGTCACAAGTCCCTCACGACCGTGACGCATATCAAACAAGGAAGACGAACGTGACACCCTTGTCATGACCGTGACAAGGGGAAATTAGGGTATTTGACTGAGACTTGGTCATGAACGTGTACGCTATGAAATCCAACATGCCTATTTTCCAGCAGACCCAGTATGCCAACGTTTTCCTGGATTCTCTCAACACCCACGAGGCCCAAGCACCAATTCCAACTGCCAGGCCCAAAATGCTTTCTATAAATAGCTTAACTTCAAGAAACAATTTACAGAGTTTAGTTTTTAATTTTCTCGCGGAAGCTCTGCCGTTTTTATTTGCACCCTTTTATTTTTCCAGCATTAATTTTCTTGCTTTAATTTTCTGTATCCCAACCAACCATATAACAATTTCCAACATCAGGAAATTGTTATAAATTAATTTGTTTCAAAGCCTTCAGAATTCTTTTAGAATTTTTATTTCCGATTCCGGTCAGTACTCCGAGCTTTCCAGTCTGTGGAAGAAGGAGTCAACTATTTTTTATTGTTATCCAGGTTTTTATTCAAATTACATTTATTTAATGTTAAGTATTTATTTTTCTGCCATGCATATTTTATTTTATATTTCTCTGCCTCTGTCTGGTTCAACAATAATGAGTAGCTAAACACCTTAGGACGGTATGTAATTAAAACAAACTAAATCGGTAAAATCAACTCTAGGCTTAAAATAATTAAGAGCTTAAAATTCTGGCTGAGACTTTTTATTATAAAATCAACCTTTTTGTTACGAGAGTAAGGAAAGTGTATTAGGTTAGGTCAAGACCACGAGAGTGTGAGATTTTAACCAGATAGCTAAAGTTAGGCATTTAATTTAAACACAGCGAGAGCGCTTTAAAATGAATTAGAATTATTAAGTTTCCAAAAATTATCTCTAAACACTTATGGGCTAGCGAGAGCAGGCATAGGGCTTTAGGGGTAAGATCTGAGATAAGACCACGAGAGTGTGAGTTAAAGATATTTAAACTGGTAACCTCTACAGAATAGATTAAGTGAACCATCTTTATAAGCCTAGGTTAGATTGACCCGCCTAAGTTAGCATAATTACATACCGATCGCCTTAGTATTATTTATTAAACTTAAATTTAATTCCCGCCTTTAATATTTAAAAACAACCAAAAATCGTGACAACCCTTCACCTTAGCTAAACTAGAAATTCCTCTAGCACTAAGTAATCATAGAGTCCCTGTGGATCGATAATCTTAAATATTACTTCGATAGGCTGTGCACTTGCAGTTAAGATACCGCTAGACACATAATTAGATACGTCTTTAGCCCATCAAAGTTGTGTTAGTCTTTTTAAGATCATAATAAATATCAGCGGAAATTAATAAGTAGTGAAGTAAATTGCAGAAAATAAAAAATAAGAGTTAGAGAGATGAGACCCGAGAGTTATCTAGGTTTGATCGAATGTTTTCCTACTCTTGTCCCCAAGAGATCTTCTTGAAATTTGACTATTGATCTGACCTGATCAGGAGGAACCTTCCAGTAGTAAGCAACTTCTACAGTGGAGAAAATGGGGGGTGTACCTGCAAGGTACTCCGATGCTAAAGTGAGATAGAGCTATAGAGTGAGAAAGTACAGTAAAGAGATAACATAATAAAATACCTGACCCTTTAGTGAAAGAGGGTTTTTATAGTGTGCCCCTAACACTGGGCCAAGGTTCCTTTCATGGTTTAGATCAGCTAGGCCCAAGGAGGATCTGTCAGGGTTTGTGTAGGAGCAGTTAAGACCTAGCATGTGGTTTTGCCATTGGTCCAACTGCTCTGCAAGACTATGAGAGTATTACGGGGGCAGTTGATTGTACGAGTGGAGCACGTGGGGGAGACGTTCTCCCTGCGCCTTCAAGTTTTAGGCTTTGGGCATGTGCCCGACGGACTGGGTCGTGCCCGACATGCTTGGTGTCAGGCCCAGTCTAGAACAGGAGCCCTCCAAGTCGCAACTCTGATGCGAAGTGATGACTTAAGGGTAGATTTTGTCGGGCAGGTGGCGAGGTGGTTTGTTGACTATAGGGATGAAATGGGTAGGTGTAGAGGAGAAAGACTTGCTCGAGGCCACTTGTGGCCGTTGTTTGGTAATGGCGGGCGTATGAGGTTTTCCTTGGCGATTTAGGTCATTAAGGAGAATCGCGTACTAGAGGCCAGTCGTGCTCGTAGCTTGACCATGGCGGGTGCATGAGATTTCCCTTGGTGTTTTTGTGTGTCGAGGAGAGTCGCGTGCCCGGTGCTTTGAAGGACGAATATTTGTGGCTTTTGGGAACCCAAAGATGATGTGTCTGACCCTTCGTTTCGTGTCATAGTGGAATTTAATGCCAGCCTCTTCGTTTCACGTGTGGCGAGACATTAAATGCCATGATTGCCTAGGGGAATCTAGGAAGCCTAGGCAATAATGGTCTAGGTGCGTTTCCCCGTGTGGGAGCTATAAAAAGGGTTTGTGGGGGAACTTCCCTTCACTTCTCTCTTTCGCTACTCAATTCTCCTTAGACGGTCGTCGAAATTCTTCTGCTCTCATCGGAAAGTTCCCCTCTTCCGTCTCAGCAGTCGTACCGTTTTCTCGCCGTCGTACATTCAAGTAAGTGTCCTCTCTTTTTCCAGTAGTGGTAGGTTTTTCTTTAATTTTTCCTCAGTGGTTATTCACCAGAGCAGTCGAGGAGGCCCTTCCTTGACATACTTAGATGAATCTTCCAATGAATCTACTGGTCAGCGTACCCGTTTTTTGGTAGATATTCATTGGAAATTATCGAGAAGGGCCATCCTATTGTGTCAATAAAGGGGTTTTCGATGAATGTCTCCGGCATCCATGAACTTTTTAATGAATCCCCCGCGTATCCCATGAGCATTTCGATGAATCCCCCGCGCATCCCATGAATCCCCCAAGGAGTGTTTGTTTCGTCCCTCGTTGTGTGTTTCTTTCCCCGACTCTGATCCTCGCTCTTTCACTTGAACTGCGGTGGAAGGGAGGATTTGATGTGACATTGAATTTGTCGCTCCCGGGATTTTCATCCTAGTACAAACGCGAAAGTGGCGCGAAAAAGGTAGAGTCGCCAGCCAGGCATTTTTATCCCGAAGGAACGGGAAAGGTAATGCTGCACAAACCTGAGGAAGAAGGAAATGACGAGGCCTTGCGAACCAAAAAGATCTGGGTTCGGGAGTCGGTTACGACCTGGGAAGGTATTAGCACCCCAGACCGTCTGCCGTACCCGACGGGATCCACGTTTGTTAGTCTATTTCAAAGGGTGTGAAATAAGATGATGCTGGACAAAAGAATTGCTAACTGGAACTGGAAATAGAATGAGAAAGGGAATTGGAAAAGAAAATGGAAAGAAAGGGGGAAATGTAGGGAAAATAAAAAATATGCTCGCACGGGCCCTACCCTGCTGCCTACGTACCTCATCGGGAAAATGAGGATCAGAGTCGACGTAGTTCGCCTTAATAAGGCGGGAACTTTGTTTGTGTTTTTTAGAATGACGTTTCCATAGCTCTAGCTCAGGTGTTGACGACTTTGACTCGAGGGCGTTTACCATATCGATGTCCGAACTGTCGAGGTAAGTCGTATTCGTTCGTAAAGAGTATGAGATGAGAAGAGAAGACACGGTGTCTTTGTTTGTTGTCTTTTATGATAAGTGTTTTGAGTGTATTGTTTGTGGAATTTATTAGGCGTTTTAATGTTTATCTTTTGAGGTGAGAAAAAGACTCAAATCGGAAAAGGACAAAACTAAGGGGGACTAAGACCAAACCTAAGTTGCTTTATTCAATTCTAAAGGAGATCCTAATGGTTAGTGCGGTTTCTAATCCTAATGAGAGAAAGGAATAGAATATAACTTACTTCCTAAAGAAGTTAAGTTGATTCTACAAAAGTGAGGGAAATCCTACCAAACACAAGTATGAAAGGTAAAGGAAATTAAATGCAAATTAAATGCATAAAGGAAGTAAAAGAATAAGTTGAAGGAAGCATACCTCAACCTCCCTATAAAACAAAGGTTAATATTGCATTTGATAAAAAGGAATGAGGTAAACACATAACAAATAATTCTTAAGGCAAATAGGACATAAACTAGACTCAATCCTAAGTCTAAAGGGGTTTAAAAATTATGCTAAGCTAAAATCCAGCAGCTTTTTACAGCTCCTAAATGCACAAACAGCTAGGAAAAACAATGCACAACACAAACAACCTACTGCAGCTAACACATAGCATGCAAAATAGGTGTAAAAAGTATGAAAATGCAACAAACAGCACACATTTAACAGCTATTACTTCATACCACAACTATGAATAACTAGGCAGATTTGGCTCATTTTTAATGATGTACACACCAATGTCAATACATGGACATACATCACTTTATCATTGAAGAAAATCAACAAGCATGGTATAAGCATGGATTTACAAGCATGTGAACATTTTCAAGAATTGAATCAAAGAACATTCACAAAGTAATAATTGCGCATTTTAATGATAAACACATATTTACGAATGAGCATATAATGAACATGCATACATTGTATCAAGTAAACATGCATCATGGCATTCAAAAATCAGAATTAAGCATTGACATGAAAGTGTAGCAATTAAGAAAACAAGAATGCATGAATCTTTCATTTTCAAGCACAAAGCACAACATGCAATTATATGTTCCTATAACCAAAACTTGCATTGATCACAATTACAGTTCCAAGAATAATTTTAGATCATTATTAGCATGCAAAGGAAGAGGTTCAATCATAATATCAACTTCACAGTTCATTATGAGCACAAGATTATCATTTAAGCACACAATCGGAAACTACCGAAACTCATGTCGAGAGCTACCTAAAATACAGAATCTTGCACCAAAAGTGAGCCTAATAATTCTTTAAAATCACGTCCTATTGATCAATGAATATTAAAGAAACATAGGTTACCAAACATGCATGCAAACAGCCAAAAATCACAAGTTTCTACAGCGTTAACCAGTTAACGGTATTGGTTAACCGGTTAACGGGTTTCAAAAATAGGCAAATACAGCACGCAAGAGATGCGTTAACCGGTTAACCCCTGGGGTTAACCGGTTAACACTGAACAAAAAGGAAAAAACAATTTGGAAAAGCACTTCTAGCCTACCAACTTATTTCCAAAAGTTCATATGGTTAACCTATTAATTGAACACGGATTCTACTCCTAAAATCAACATTTTAGCACTCAAGAAAATCAAAAGCACATGACAATTTTCTAGCTTAACGATTAATATACTAAAAAATCAATAAACGCAAAAACGATAAAGCGGAGAATTCCGAATGGCGAGATGAAGAGAAATAACTTAAATCAAGAAGCGGATTTAGATCACTAACCTACAAAGCAGGGGATTTCTTCGGTGAGTGTTGCGGTGTAGATCAGAATGCAAATGGAGTAGAAAACCGGAGATCCGCGAACGCGCAAAATAAATGCGATTGATGATGTTGCTTGATGAACACTTGATTAATCCATTCAATGAGCTCAAAACCAATCCAAAAACAAAATCGCTTCTTCAAATAAGCTTCACAATTGATTATTGATGAAAGTTTAGCTTCAAGTTCTTCAAATTCCAATGAAGAATTTGAAGAACTTCTATGAAGAAGCTTTGGTGAGAGGTGAAAAGGTGAGAGAGAAATGAGAGATTGGAGATGAAAATGGTGAGAATGAGGTTGGAAAATTGGAAAAATGAAGTGGAGCCTTTGCTTTGGAATGAATTAGGCTTATATAGAGGTTAGGCATGACAAGAGGTTTGAGAATGGAATTAGGTTTTGCATTAGGTTAGGAGAATGAGGCTTGGATCTAGGCTTGGAGTTAGTTGAAGTTAGTTAGGGCTTTTAGAATATTCCTTAAAATATTCCTTGGAAGAATGTGGAAAGGTCTAGAAGGTGGTGGAAACATCCAAGGCCAAAGTGAAAAAATGAAAAGGAAAACCAAAGTGGAAAAAAGGGAATGAAAATGTGGAGGGAAGTGAAGAAAAAAACTAATTTTTGAAGTTTTTGTTCAAATTTCGCGCCCGTTAACCGGTTATCCAAATGCGTTAACCGATTAACAGCCTTAAATTCCAATTCTTCCTTTCTTTGGATGTACTTCATGGAATTGACTCGGGTTATCTTTATAATATCATTTTCTTCTCCTTGAGCTTCAAAACTTGATAGCCTTGCCCAATCACATGCCCTATGCCCATGCAAATGCTCATGATTTATTTATTTATTTTTCGAATGCGATGCAATGATATGCGGAATGATGCGGGAGCGAAGCGCAAACTGCTCGAGGTTGATAATAAAAAAGAGGGCAAATTTTGGGGTGTTACAGCTGCCCCTATTCAATCACTGTAGACTTGAATGGATGATAGCGGTTGCTTTTAGACATTTGAAGTATGCAGGGATTGAATACCCGAAACAACCATAAAATTTTCACTATGTGGAAGAAGAACAGGGGAATAAACCCAACCATCTGAACTCTGCTTGGGGAGAATCTTGATGTGAAGAATAGTGAACCGGTGAATGTTTTAGAGTAATGCCTGGAGATTGCTGATTTGCCACGCTACGGGTTGACTTTTGTTGGGCTATTAATGACGCGCCGCACATCGGGTGGTCTTCTGAATACTTTGCCACACTATGGGGGACTTTAATTTCTACCATACTACGGGGCCATTCGCTCGATACAAGAGACTTCTGCTTCTGCCACACTATGGGGCCATTCGCTCGCTACGGGAGACTTTTGTTTCTGCCAAACTACGGGGGCGCTCTGCTCATTACGGGAGACTTTTTGCTCGCTACGGGAGACATCAATTTCTGCCACAAAACGAGGAACTTTACTTTCTTGCCACACTACGGGGGTTGCTGCTCGCTACGGGAGACTTCTGCTCACTACGGGAGACTTTTGCTCGCTACGGGAGACTTTTGCTCACTACGGAGACTTTTTATTTCTGCCACACTACATGGGTTGTTGCTCGCTACGGGAGACTTCTGCTCACTACGGGAGACTTCTACTCACTACGGGAGACTTTTAATTTCTGCCACACTACAGGGGCGCACTGCTCAGTTATGGGAGCTCTGAAAATTTGCCACGCTACGGGGGCACATTGCACAGCTACGGGAGCTTCCATAAAATTTTCCACCCTGAGGGTGGACTTTCTCCAATCTGCGGTTGGACTTTAAGAATTTGCCACCCAATGGATGGACTTTCTCCAATCTTCGATTGTACTTTGGATACGTTGCCACGCTGCGGGTGGACTTTGGATATCAACCTTGAATTAAGCATGCATACGTTGAACTGCATGACATGATGCCCCATGACACTAGGGGATAGGTACAAAGGGAATTCTTGACGCGGAAATAACAAATCCTTGCTGACTCTGTGGGGAATACTGATGATTGTTGATATCTCTGCTGGAAAAGAGTGTGACTAGTCTGTCTTGACTTATCACATTTGCCAAAAATAAATTGGACTTTAGATTTGAAGGCCCTGCTAGGGGATGCCTCAACTGATAGGGATTGAATCTCATCCCTAAGACTCCGCTGGGTGATCTGCAACTTTTCGACTTAGCTGGGGAATCGACAAATTTCCGATTTAGCTGGGTAATCGAAAACTTTTCGATTTAGCTGGGGAAAGATCTTGGCAAGGCTCTGCTATGGAAAATTATTTGTCTACCTGAATTTCATGAACCTCGGTGGGGAAGGTAACCGCTTAGATGGCTGTATTTGTCTACCTTAATTGTCCTATTGTTTTAGAATTTGTTAACCGTTGGGGGTACAAAATTGGTAGTTTATATGGTGGCGGAGGCACATAAGGGTTTTCCTTTTCCTCAGCCTCTTGTTCATTTGTTTCCTTTTCCTGTGGTTTATCGTTTTTCTCAGTTGATTCCTCAGGTTGTTGTTACATGGCTGGGTTTCTAGTTCTAGGATCAGTAGGTCCATCCAATTCTTTTCCTCTCCTTAGTATGATTGCATTCGCACGACCCTTGGGATTTGGTTGTGGTTGTCCAGGAAAAGTTCCAATTGGGGCAGTAGTGGATGCTTGTTATTGGGCTACTTGAGAAATTTGGGTTTCTAACATCTTGTTATGAGTAGCTAAAGCATTTACCTTTGTCATTAATTGCTTTATTTGTTCACTAGTATGGATGTTCTGATTTAGGAAATCCTTGTTTGTTTGAGCTTGAGCAGCAATGAAGTTTTCCATCATCAGTTCGAGGTTTGATTTCCTAGGAACATTTGGATTGGGTGTTTTAGCTTTCTGATATCCTGGTGGTGCAACGGGTGCTTGATTAGGCGCATACAAGGTGTTGTTATTCTTGTAAGAGAAATTCAGGTGATTTTTCCATCCTGGGTTGTAAGTGTTAGAATAAGGGTTTACTTGAGCATAATTTACCTGATATGTGGCTAATCTTGCAAGTAATTGATATTCAGGTGATGTGTATCCTGGTATTCCACAAATCTCGTAATTTGGAGTCACGACGGCCACGATGGCTGGTGGTGTTATGGTCAAGTTATCGATTTTTTGAACTATGGCATCCATCTTAGCATTTACGTGATCGAAACTGCTCACTTCATACATTCCTCCTTTAGTCTGGTTCTTCTCTACAAGTGTTCTTTCTCCTCCCCATTGAAATGGTTTTGAGCCATGTTTTCAATGAGGTTATAGGCTTCTTCGTAATGTTTATCCATAAGAGCGTTGCCCACAACAGCGTCTATTATCATCCTAGTGTTGTATAGAAGTCCATTATAAAAGGTTATGATGATTACCCAATTTTTGAACCCATGGTGTGGACATAATCTTAACAGGTCCTTGTATCTTTCCCACGCTTCATTAAGTGATTCGGCATCTTTCTGTCGAAATCCGTTAATTTGAGCTCTCAACATAGCTGTCTTGCTTGGAGGGAAATAACGAGATAAGAAAACTTTCTTCAATTCTGCCTATGTCGTGACAGAGTTGGCTGGTAACGACTGTAACCAAGCCCAAGCTCTATCTCTTAAAGAGAACGGAAAAAGTCTTAGTATGATTGTATCTTGGGTTACACCATTTGCTTTCACGGTATCTGCGTATTGTACGAACCTCGTCAGGTGTTCATTTGGATCGTCTGTCGGGTTTCCGGAAAACTGGTTCTGTTGTACAGCTTGCAGCAGTAAAGGTCTGATTTCAAAATCGTTTCAGGTTATGGCTGGTGCGGCAATACTGTTATGCGGTTATTGTTGGTTTGAGGTCGCATAAGACTTGAGTGAACGCGGTGCTCCATTTTCGGCCAGGTTTGGTTATTCAACTGGTTCTGATATAATTATTTTAGGAATAAGGGTTTCGTTGGGTTCAGTTCAGCGTCTCAAACTTATGAAATGTTCTACTTCGTCGATCAGAGGTTCTAAGTCTTCTCCTCGGGAGCGAGTATTGGGCATAGAATCGACAAAGGATAGCTAAGTTTGTTGCCTTAGCCTAGTGTTAATATATAAAATTAAAGTATTTGTATTTCGATTGTCAACTGAATTATATGCAGTAGATTGATGGATGTCAAAGGAATTCGAGTTGGTACTATAGATAGTAGGGTACTTTCGAAGACTTTATTTTCAACCAGAAATGGCATGTTATAAGACATTCAAATAGGGATTCGAAAAAGACAATCGAAGAAGTCATTCAAAGAGTCAAATATTGATATATTACATATCTCAAGCAAACAACTCCTACACGGAAGTTATTGGAAGTTATTAAAAGAAGTTATCCAAAGGGACATGTGTCAATCTTAGATTAAGGAAGTTATTTAATAAGACACTTGTTAAAATCTTAGATGTAGAAAGTTATTTTTTTTTCTCTATAAATAGTTGTAATTACTATGTATTATAGGTTGAATCCTATTTTTTGAAAGTCTTGTAACACCCACGCCGCAAGGGCAAACGGGTTCAGGGACGAACAAAGATGGATTTCATCCACCCTTTACATTCTCTTCAATTTAAAATTATTATGTTTGTGCTTTATTTTCCTTTTCATTTTGCAATTCTACATTTCTTTTTATTTCCTTTATTTTTGTTTATTTTAAATGCTCATTTGAGTGTTATTTCTTTTAAGTTGCCATGAGACAACTTGTTTTATAAAGTTGTTGGAAACAATTCTAACACTAATAAGAACAATGATTTTGTTCTTAAATAATGCATGAACTGATATCATAAACCGCGAGACTTGAACGAACATTGTAAAATGACTTTTATCCGGTCCTAAAGTGTTAATGGATAATGATTGTTTACATTACCAAAAATTGGTGTAAACAAATTGGTGAACCTGACGTGAAACTTCAAGTTTAGCGTGATTCAACAGTTTATATGCATAAAAAATGGTTTTTGAGAAACAGAAACCGTACATGAAATGGTTTTTAAGCCATATTATAAAAAAAAATCTTTCAAAGTCATTAAAAGATGACACCAATTGAATTGGATAATCTTATCAAAATTATTTTGAAAAGTTTTGCGAAGATTGAAACTTTGCTAAAAGAAAAATGATATTTTTCGACTAAGGTTTTTAAGGATTAAAGTCCAATAATGTTTCAATTTCCTTCTTGGGTGGTATCAAATTATTACTTCGATTACAAAAACATATATAGAAGAAAATGACAAGTTATTGTTAAGCCAATTATAAAAGATCGAAGATGGAAATATGACAGCATGCCACCTTGAAATGTTTCAATGACAATGAAGTTATTGGATTGATCATGGGTGTCTAAATTATCTTCAAAATTTTGCTAAGTTTTCAAAATAGGGTGTTATGTGCTTTCTATGAATTGGTAGCATGATTAAAAATGTTATTCCTCCCATTTCCTTTGAGAAACAACATTTTGGGAGGGGTCTTTTTAATATCACAAATATATAATTGATGGTATTGAGAAAGATTTGGTGTTAGAGGTCGAATTGATATCTTGTGTTTCTCACTTAAATACATATATATTGTTTTAAGTTGGAAAACATGGAAGTGAAGCAAAGGAACATCATTTGTCGAAATTAGCTATATATTAAATGGAATTCGACTAAACCTTTTTGTGAAATTCGACTAACATGTGAAGCAGTTATCATGTTTGAGTGCATTGTATAAATACTTAGTATTTATCATTTTCCTTTCAGTCAAAAGACAAATACCGGGGGGCCTCTGTTAATATATAAAATTAAAGTATTTGTATTTCGATTGTCAACTGAATTATATGCAGTAGATTGATGGATGTCGAAGGAATTCGAGTTGGTACTATAGATAGTAGTGTACTTTCGAAGACTTTATTTTCAACCAGAAATGGCATGTTATAAGACATTCAAATAGGGATTCGAAAAAGACAATCGAAGAAGTCATTCAAAGAGTCAAATATTGATATATTAAATATCTCAAGCAAACAACTCCTACACGGAAGTTATTGGAAGTTATCGAAAGTTATTAAAAGAAGTTATCCAAAGGGACATGTGTCAATCTTAGATTAAGGAAGTTATTTAATAAGACACTTGTTAAAATCTTAGATGTAGAAAGTTATTTTCTTTTCTCTATAAATAGTTGTAATTACTATGTATTAGAGGTTGAATCCTATTTTTTGAAAGTCTTGTAACACCCACGCCGCAAGCGCAAACGGGTTCAGGGACGAACAAAGATGGATTTCATCCACCCTTTACATTCTCTTCAATTTAAAATTATTATGTTTGTGCTTTATTTTCCTTTTCATTTTGCAATTCTACATTTCTTTTCATTTCCTTTATTTTTGTTTCTTTTAAATGCTCATTTGAGTGTTATTTCTTTTAAGTTGCCATGAGACAACTTGTTTTATAAAGTTGTTGGAAACAATTCTAACACTAATAAGAACAATGATTTTGTTCTTAAATAATGCATGAACTGATATCATAAACCGCGAGACTTGAACGAACATTGTAAAATGACTTTTATCCGGTCCTAAAGTGTTAATGGATAATGATTGTTTACATTACCAAAAATTGGTGTAAACAAATTGGTGAACCTGACGTGAAACTTCAAGTTTAGCGTGATTCAACAGTTTATATGCATAAAAAATGGTTTTTGAGAAACAGAAACCGTACATGAAATGGTTTTTAAGCCATATTATAAAAAAAAATCTTTCAAAGTCATTAAAAGATGACACCAATTGAATTGGATAATCTTATCAAAATTATTTTGAAAAGTTTTGCGAAGATTGAAACTTTGCTAAAAGAAAAATGATATTTTTCGACTAAGGTTTTTAAGGATTAAAGTCCAATAATGTTTCAATTTCCTTCTTGGGTGGTATCAAATTATTACTTCGATTACAAAAACATATATAGAAGAAAATGACAAGTTATTGTTAAGCCAATTATAAAAGATCGAAGATGGAAATATGACAGCATGCCACCTTGAAATGTTTCAATGACAATGAAGTTATTGGATTGATCATGGGTGTCGAAATTATCTTCAAAATTTTGCTAAGTTTTCAAAATAGGGTGTTATGTGCTTTCTATGAATTGGTAGCATGATTAAAAATGTTATTCCTCCCATTTCCTTTGAGAAACAACATTTTGGGAGGGGTCTTTTTAATATCACAAATATATAATTGATGGTATTGAGAAAGATTTGGTGTTAGAGGTCGAATTGATATCTTGTGTTTCTCACTTAAATACATATATATTGTTTTAAGTTGGAAAACATGGAAGTGAAGCAAAGGAACATCATTTGTCGAAATTAGCTATATATTAAATGGAATTCGACTAAACCTTTTTGTGAAATTCGACTAACATGTGAAGCAGTTATCATGTTTGAGTGCATTGTATAAATACTTAGTATTTATCATTTTCCTTTCAGTCAAAAGACAAATACCGGGGGCCTCTGTTAATATATAAAATTAAAGTATTTGTATTTCGATTGTCAACTGAATTATATGCAGTAGATTGATGGATGTTGAAGGAATTCGAGTTGGTACTATAGATAGTAGTGTACTTTCGAAGACTTTATTTTCAACCAGAAATGGCATGTTATAAGACATTCAAATAGGGATTCGAAAAAGACAATCGAAGAAGTCATTCAAAGAGTTAAATATTGATATATTAAATATCTCAAGCAAACAACTCCTACACGGAAGTTATTGGAAGTTATCGAAAGTTATTAAAAGAAGTTATCCAAAGGGACATGTGTCAATCTTAGATTAAGGAAGTTATTTAATAAGACACTTGTTAAAATCTTAGATGTAGAAAGTTATTTTCTTTTCTCTATAAATAGTTGTAATTACTATGTATTAGAGGTTGGATCCTATTTTTTGAAAGTCTTGTAACACCCACGCCGCAAGCGCAAACGGGTTCAGGGACGAACAAAGATGGATTTCATCCACCCTTTACATTCTCTTCAATTTAAAATTATTATGTTTGTGCTTTATTTTCCTTTTCATTTTGCAATTCTACATTTCTTTTCATTTCCTTTATTTTTGTTTCTTTTAAATGCTCATTTGAGTGTTATTTCTTTTAAGTTGCCATGAGACAACTTGTTTTATAAAGTTGTTGGAAACAATTCTAACACTAATAAGAACAATGATTTTGTTCTTAAATAATGCATGAACTGATATCATAAACCGCGAGACTTGAACGAACATTGTAAAATGACTTTTATCCGGTCCTAAAGTGTTAATGGATAATGATTGTTTACATTACCAAAAATTGGTGTAAACACCTAGATGACGCAATAACTTAATGCACTATTGACTAAATCTAAGTCCCCAGAAACGGCGCCAAAAACATGGTGATGACTTTCTGAGTCAGACAGTTACTAACTGCAAGTGCACAGTCTATCACGTAATAATAAAAGATATCGATCCCACAGAGACTCGATAATCAATCTAGTTTTATCGAGTGTTGCTATGTTTAGCTAAAGCGAGCGATGTTTTTGGTTTTAAAAGGTGAAGAATTAATTAAATTAAATTAATAGTAATGATATAAATATCGGTACGTAATTGATTCGCCTTCGCGAATTCAACAGAGGGTCGGCTTGTTAAGGTTTATTAAGTTATCTCTCGTTAGAAACTCTCGGTTTAAAAGTCGTTGACTCACACTCTCGTGGTCATGCCTATTATTATACTCCTAAGTTCAATTGAGCGCTCTTGTTATGTCAATTCAAGTTAGAAATACTTTTTGGAAACCTAAAGGTTCTAATTGGTTTTAAAGCGTTTCTGATGTGTTTAAAACTAATGCCCGATTTCAACTATCTAATTAAAATCTCACACTCCCGTGGTCTTAATCCTAATATTTTATACTCTTTTACTCTCGTAAAGAAAGTTAATTAAAACAAGAAATCAAAACCAGAAAATAACTTATTTTAAAGCATTAGCCTAATTCTACCGAATTCGTTCTGGTTAGACAATTACATACCGATTAACGGTTTAGGCAAACATATTAAATAAAGGAAGGTAGAAGGAGAAGAAATACATAATATAAATAAATGCGGTAATAAATAAACAATTAATCATTAAAATTAAAAACCTGATTGCAATGTTCTTGATCAACCAAACTTCCGAAAACTTGAATCGTAAACAATAAATCAGGGGCTGGAAACAATAAAAACAAACTAATATTAAAAATAAATGGCGAACTTCGAACGAAAGAAAAAATGCAGAAATTGGACTGAAGGAAGCTCTCCCATGCAAATGGCAGAGAGCTCTATTTATAGGCAGTGGATTAGGTTTTGTTGAGAAATTTTAGGCTTGGACTTCGATTGGGCTTTGAATTGGGTTGCTTGGACTTGACTGATTAGGGTTGAGTGAAATTCTCTGTTGAATACGAAAACTTCTCACAACGACTTTCTCTCCATTTGAATCTGGTTTCTGTAATTTAGGTTTTTGGAACTTTTACTTGAAACGATCGTTTTGTAATTGAAACGAGCAACTTAGCAATGAGACGGTCAACTTAGCTTTGGGATGGACGTCTCACATATGAGACGACCAAATTGAAGTTGAGACGGACATCTCACAATTGAGATGTGCAGAAATGTATTTTCTTGCTATTCTCCTTTTGTTTTCCCACGTTTCTTGTCCAATAAGCTTCCTTTTGTACTTTTGCCTCCAAAAGTCATGTATGATCAAATATCCGCAAAACAAATACAATTCACGCATAATATCGTCCAAAACAGATAAATTAACATGTAAACAATTGAAAATCGTATTAAATAATCGATATGAATTCGAGTTATCAATAAGATCCTTGTTGTCCTACGGGGTAATTACATTGTTGAACTTCCATAAGAAGTTCCTTATATCCTCATGAGCTAATTACATCGTCGAACTTTCACTACAATATCCTTGTCTCCATATGATGTAATTACATTGTTAGACTTCCACAAGATGATCCTTGCTGCCCCACGAGGTAATTCCATTGATGGCCTTCCACTAGAATATCCTTGTCACCCTGCCTGATAATTATACCGATGAACTTCCACTAGAAGATCCTTGCCACCCCATAGGGTAGTCAAATTTCTGGACTTCCACAGGAAAATTCTTGATACCCTATGGGGTAACTAAACTGTTGGATTTCCATAGAAAAATCCTAGCCATCTACAAAACAATTGCGTTATGAGGATCTTTCTAAACCTCAAAGAAGATTTAATTAAATCTTGTTAGGAAGATTGAATTAAGTCTCTCTGGAGGGACTCAACTAACTCTTGTCTGAGGGACTCAAGTAAGTTTTGTCATAAAGATGCAACTAAAGTCTTGCCTAATAGACTCACCTAAGTCCCGCCTTAGGTAATTAACTAAGTCTCGTTTGAGGACCTCAACTAAGTATCATCAAGAAGACTTAACTAAAGTCTTGCCTAAGGGAGTCAACTAAGTTTTGCCATAAGGACTTAACTAAGTCTCGCCAGAAAGACTCAACTAAAGTCTCGCTTAAGGGACTCACATAAGTCTCACTTGAGGTACTCAACTAAGTCTCGTTAGGAAGACTCAACTAAGTCTCGCTTGAGAGATTCAACTAATCCTCATCTAAAAGGATCATCTGAGACTTCGAGAATTGAAGGTAGCTTCAACTAAGCTCCTAAGGAAGACCCGTAGATAAGTTAGGGGTTAAAACACATCGGCCTCTACGAGCCCTCGTACTTGAGGGACTATGTAGTGGTATAATTGGAAGAGACCTTGGAACAGGATGAGGGCACACACTTAGCTCGTTGTCCTTCCCAAATCACCATTTTATTGGTTCAAGCACCTCTTTTTCGGATAGGGCACCTCTTTTCCAGATACGTCGCCCATGACCTAGGTATCTCTGTCCATAATGCGCAATCGTGCGTAAAACATGTATTGGGTCAACGATTGTTGCATTATGGGTTGTGATTCAACTACGCTCCATAAATTTTAGGGAATCAACCATTCGTTTTCGGGTTGGTTGCAGTAACCAAAGAAGATTAGGATCCAGATCCAAGAGATTACAAATACCTCAATATCGTGATAGGCTAACCTAACTACAATAGAAAAAATAGACACGTACAATATCTTTTCACCTCATGTGAGATAACCCTTAATACAACAACGATCTTAAAGCCTCAGATAACTTGTAATTACTTTTAACTAGGGGTGACAGACAAACATGTCCACCTCGCAAAATGCTCGTAAAAAAATGGGATCATACCCGTTTTGCCACCCCTAATTTTAACGAATACATTATCATTAAAAAATAATACATTGTGTTCATCTATTTCACTAAATTCTTTCTTTTTTACTCTATTTAGTTTTTTTATTAAATATTATACATTAATATAGTCACATTAATACTTAAATATTTTATTTATATTAATATTTGTACATTATTTATAATAAATTTAAATTTAAATTATATTTAAAAATAAAATATAATATTTTGTAATAAAATATTTTAATAATTAAAAATAAATAATACTTAAAATAATACTATATTTTATGTAGATATATATTAAATATTATGAAATATGTTATATTTTTTTCATTAAAAAAAGACTCCTTTAGAATAGAGTATAGAGTAGTCCGCAGCCTGTCTAAAATAATAGTATCTAGTTTTTATTTAATAGTTAAAGTTATTTGAGACGGTATAAAATAAATTGAAATGTACATGTAAATTGAGAACGTTATAAAAAATATTTAGTTATTAATTTTAAAATGAATAATAATTATATAAATTCAATTGTATCAAAATACAAATAGAAAAAATGACCGTGATATGATTTTTTTTTAATATTTGATAATAATGATTTATCTTTCAAATTAAAATAATTATTGATTAAAATAAAATATGTATTGTGATTATAGTGACCCGTAAAATAGAAATAATATTTGATACAATATAAAATATATTTATCTATATATGTAAATTTAAAATAAGTTATTTAATTGTAAATTGAAAAATAATTATACAATCTCAATTGTATTAAATAATCATGAAAAAAAAAAAAAACTTGTAAGATGAAGACAACAAAGAAAATTTTGATGCAATAATGATCCATAAAATAAAATAAAAAAATTATTTATTGCCATATAAAATGTATTTAAATATAAATACAAAATTTAAAATAATATATTTAATTATAAAATAATAAATAATTATATAAATTAAATTATATTAAATAATCATATAAAATAATACAATAAAATAACATTGTATTAAATCATACCAGAGTGTTCCCCTTAGATTATTTGTAGTACAAACCAATCTTCTTCGATTATGAGCACACAAGTCTGTGAAGCCTTTCATCACCACAACACAAACTCAACTCCGCCACCGCACCAATTTTTCTTCTCACTCTTCCACCGTCACTTCTTCCGTTTAAACCAGTCACCGCAAGCAGCTCCGATTTGACGGCGAGAATGAGATTTCAACTACCAGAATCTCACCGATTGGATGCTGCGAAAGTGAACAAATCGCGTCGTTGCTTCGCGATCGTATTCATTACTAATGGTAAGTTATGTTTTTTTTAAGTAAGTTATAATAATAATAATAATAATAATTATTATTATTATTATTATTATTATTATTATTTATTTTTTATTATTATTATTATTATTATTATTATTATTATAATGCAGCACATGTTTGATATAATATGATATCAATTTAAGATGAATAGATTAAATTTCATTTCGGGGAATTTGGTCCAAATCCAAATTTCATCATCGTTAACATCTCACAGAAATTCTGAATTTCAATAAGGTTTGTGATAGAATTCACAAAAGATGAGAAGAAGATGGTCTTTTTATATGGTTTTTCTACCAGCTGCGGTGATTATAAGCTTTGAATGTGTTGACATGGCTTTACTCACTTTATTCAAAGCAGCAACACTTGAAGGAATGAACAATCATGTCTTTATTGCCTATGCTTATGTTGTTGGTACTTCTGTTCTCTTACCTGTCACTCTTTTCACCAGAAGGTTCAATAATATTAGCATGTCACTGTGATTTTATCAATTTCACTCTGATCTTATATATTTCATTTTGACTAATTTCTTCATGTGTTTAATTTTCATGTCCTTTTGCAGAGCAAGAGTGGTTCCTCCACTCAGTTTCTCCATAATATGGAAAAGTGTGCTTCTTGGGGCAATAGGGTAATGGAAAACTGACCTTATACTTTACTACAACATTTGAATTGAATGTTGTTGAGATATCAATTGATATGTACTATAATTATCAGAGTCAGCTTAAGTTTTTGAAGGCTCTGTGTAGGTTAGCCACCATTCAACTATGATAAAATTTTATGAGACCCTATGTAAGTACGGTTTAAAAGTGACAAATTTTATGCCATATGCGATAGTCGGCCTTGCACGGTTCTCAGAGATGACCATGATAATTATGAATACATATCAATTCATATCTCAACAAATGTTGAGGGATTTTAGTATACTAGTAATGTTTTTTTCCGGTTGACATAATCATCTATCTTTTGGTCAAAATTTACTTGCCTTTGAGTTGAATTTTAGATTAACAGGATCCCTTTCTTTTTGAAAAATCCCTTGTTAAGACCAAAAAGTATTATTGATTTTGTTATAACTAGTGTTTGATGTTGGTTAGTTTTGGTCAAAGTGGTCTCATTAATTTTATGCTTGTGATGATATGTGTTTCATGTTTTGGAATTGTATGGTCCTGTCATGCAGATGTGGATCTCAGATTCTGGGTTATATCGGTATTAATTATAGCTCTCCAACACTTGCTTCAGCAATTGCTAATTTGGTGCCTGCTTTCACTTTTATTCTTGCTGTCACTTTCAGGTTTGATCATTAATATAATTGAATTTCGCAGATTCTTGCTTTGTCTATTGTCCACTTATTTTGTTTCCTCTTATCATTTTGCAATTAAGAATGGAAAAGTTAGCTTTGAAGAGTAGAAGCAGTAATGCTAAAGTAGTGGGAAGCATAATATCAATAGCAGGTGCTTTTGTCTTGACTTTTTACAAAGGAAAATCCATCTTGAATTCCTCACCACTTCATCAACCAATTGGCTTTCTCAACTCAGTGGATTCAAGTTGGGCCGTTGCTGGCATTATTCTAACAGTTGACTACTTTCTGCTTTCACTATGGTATATTTTACAGGTAGGATTTTGCAATATGAGAGATCAATAATTGACTACTATTTGTTCATGAAGCCCTTACACAAACATAAACACTGGACACAACACTAACAAACATGTAGATATATCGATAATAGTTTGAAAGAAATGGAAGTGATTGACTGCAACCACATGTGTCGGTGAAAGACACCAACACATGTCAGACACCATATACGTCTTAATATGAAGTGTTTGATTATTTATCAGAATGTGTGATGATTGGCTTTCTAAATTTTCTCATTGGCACGACACGTGTGACACCAACACATGTCAGACACTAGACACATCTTCAATTTGATGTATTGGTTATTTTTACTAGAATATGTGACAATTCATTTCCTAAATTTTTTCATTGGTTGTAACTATAAATTTTACTAGACAACAGATGGTATGTTGGAAAGTGTGTGTTAGAAAAACTGAGAAAATGTTGTTAGTATTTTCTTCTCTAAATTATGCATACTTGTTTTTCAAACAATACAATTCCTCTACGAATAAATATTTCTTCGTTTCTTGTTATGTAACGAGAGCTTTAAATATTTAGTTTTAACAAGTTTCTGTTCCTATATTCATTAAACAGGTACATATCTTGAAAGAGTTCCCGGATGAACTAACTTTAGTCTTGTTATACTCCACAACTGCAACAATCATTTCAATAGTTGTAGCTTTGTTATCAGTTCCAAATGCAAGTGCTTGGAAAATAGGACTAAATCTCTCACTCATCTCCATTGTTTCCTCTGTAAGTTATACTTCAAATTACTGCTACGCTTTGACCAAAACATATAAGCTCTTAAGTTTGAGCAGTTTATTGATGACACATTTCTAATTCCAGGGAATATTTGGAAAGTTAATAGGCAATATAATTTATGCATGGTCAGTTCACTTAAAGGGAGCTGTCTATGTAACATCATTCATGCCACTCCAAATTGCTATTTCTGTCATCTTGGGAGTTATATTCCTTGGTGATACGCTTCATATCGGAAGGTATGGTCAATTTTTTATTCTTGGTTAAAACACGGGGAACAAATATATTAGGCTCTCACCAAATAGGATTGATTGTTCATGCTTCGGTTGGAAGAAAAATCAAATCAAACTGAAATAAACTATTACTCAATTGGTATATGGTTTAGCGTACTGGTTCTGATTTCTGAAATTCTTAACCGAACCAAAAACACATTTACAAACCATGTGTGCTTAACCACATTTTGGCATTGTTTTTGCTCATTTCTGATATTCTAACTTAATGATATGGTTCTTGAAGTGCTCATTTGTGTACATTTTTTGTTATTGCAATTTGCAGTATAATTGGAGCCATAATAATCTCAATTGGCCTTTATGGTGTATTATGGGGCAAAGCAACAGAAGAGATAGAGGAAGATGTTGGTAGTCTGGATTCACCATCTACAGAGAATGCACCTCTGTTGCAAAGTTATAGAACTCAAACTTTTGAAAAGAAAATAGATGGAAATATATAAAAACATGATTATTAAATCAGAGATTCAATTACCAACCAGAATTATCGGTCGAACAAGAAGTGAATTAAATTATGTAATGAATCGCAAGATTCAAGCACAATAAAATATGACATTTTAAGTAAAAATAAGTTTTGGTCCTATTTTGATATATTATACTGGGTAAAACATTTTTCGTTTTTATCTTTAGATGTTCATATTGGTCCTCTATATGGCTGTTAGTGGGAGGTTAAACCCGAAACCGGTTCGGAAACCGGACCACCAGAGCCGAATAAATGGCCCGACCGAAAAGGCTTGAAGAATGGTAATAGATTCAAAAAGTATGTGTATCCAACACAAATAACCGGATCCATTAATCCAATACAGTATCCATAATGTTTTGATATAAATACTAAAATTTTATAACTTTCTCATTTTTTCTCTTCCTCTCTCTTTTTGTCTCTCACTCAGACTCCTCACCTCATCAACTCAATGTCACTCTCGTATCTCTCGTCTCTCATCATATCATCTCATATGCAATCTCCATTTGTCTCTCTCCTAGGGCTTCATCAACTGTTATCATCGTTTCACCATCTGTTCAGTATTGGGGCTCAACTGTGCGTTTTAGGTCAAAATGTGAACTGTGAATCATCTATACTCTTTGTGTAATGTATCCAAACTCTATATTCTTTTTATTCTTTTACGTTGTATTGTACATAGTTTTCATGTTGGAGGTATTAAAGATTACTGCTTGTTTTTTGTATAAATTTTGCCCTAATCGTTACATTGTTGCTGAGTTGAAAATAAATGGTGTTTAATAAAGGATATCCATTTTAAGGTTTGTTTGCTGAGTTAAATTATATTTTTTTTGTTGACTTGAGGTTGTATTTTTCGGCCTAGGGTTTTGAAAAAAGGACATCCATTGTAAGTTTTGTTGCTGAGTTGAAATTACATTGATGCTTAAAAATAAATGGTGTTGCTGATTTGAGGTTGGACTTTTCTTTGATTGCAATTCTATTATTGTTTGATTGATATTTTTTTTGTGTGATGTCTTTTCAAGATTCTTCTGAAACTCCCAATATGGATGATCCAATAGATATCAGTTTGTTGCTTGATTGGGCAGAGGAGACAATGGATGGAGGCTATGTAGAGATTGATGAGATAAGTGACTTGGACATTCCAACTGATGTTACCACTCAGACTACATCCACTACCCAAAATACTGATACTACTATCACTCAAAATACAACAACTGCTGAGCCAACACCTCCAGTTGACCCGACTCAGAGTTCATAGAGTCAGATTAATGCTTTTGTAAAGCTCCTCCTCCATACTGAGATGCAATGCCAGATGGTGCCAAAAAGTGGAAATACAAATGGTGTGGTAAGCTTTATACTTATGATACAAAATGGAAAAGCACTTATAATGGTAAAAAAACACTTAGAAAATTGCATCCAAAGAAAGCTAAGGATGAGAGGTAATACCGACAAAGAAGTTGCACAATCTAGGTTAAGTGTAGGTTCTGATAGTACTCCTAGTTTGGCAACTTGGACATATAACAATGCTTGGGTTAGAGAAGTTGCAGCTCATATGATTCTAGGTCATGAATTTCCTTTTTTTTTGTTATGGAAGGTGTTATTTTTAATGAATTCCTTAAAGAGATTTATCCTTGGTACAAAAAGATTAGCAGACACCAGGTTAAGTTGGATTGTGAGAAATTTTATGAGGCTGTGAGAGTTAAGATGAAAAGGTAAATGTCTCATATTAACATGATCAGTCTTACAACTGACCTGTGGTGGTCTGGTGAACAAAGAATGAGTTATATGAATGTGATTGACCATTTCATTGATTCAAAATGGAAACTTCACAAAAGAGTTTTATCTTTTAAGAATGTTCCACCACCACATTCTGAATGGTTATATTACTGTGACTGGCTATTTCTGAAACTCCTGAAGTAGGAAGTAGTTCTGGATTAGGAAAGAGAAGTTTGAGATGTTTTTAGAAACTGTTGTTGGTAGTTCTAATACAAAATCAGATCTTGAGTTGTATCTTGAGGAGTCTCCATTGAAGGTTCCCCAAACACCAAGTTTGATGTTTTAACTTAGTGGATGGGAAATGAGGTCAAGTATCCTGGTCTTAGTAGATTAGAAAAAGATATCCTAATTGTTCCAGTTACAACAGTTGCTTCAGAAGTAATTTTTAGTGCGGGTAAAAGGATTATTGATCCAAAACGATCTCCAATGAAAACTAAGACTGTGGAAATGATGCTTTGTGGGGGGGTGATTGGGTGAAGGAGCGGTACAATATTAAAAAGGGATGCACTTCAATTATTGTATGTATTTAATGGTTTATGGTCTATTTATATGGATTATTACATTTATGTTGCATTGTTTAACTTCTGATTCTATTTTGTAGCTTGAGGAACCTCAAGATGAACCTCTAACATATGATTTTGGTCAGCAATAAGATCTGGGTGTCACTTCTTAGAGATGTTGTTTTGTTGCTTTGTAATGTTAAAACATCAATGCCAATGATGAATATATTCTGAGGCATCATTAGACAAATGTAATTCAAAAATTGTTTTGTTGCTTTTCCTGGTTTTTGTAATTCTGAATTCTTAAGAATTCCTATGAACATGCTTTTGCTGGTTTTTGAGTTGAATTCTGATGAAAATGTTGTATTTTTAATTTGAATTATGATGAACAACTTGTAATATGATATCTATAAAAATATGAAATTCTGCATTATATTGTATTTTTTTGCTAAAAAAATATGTAAAAAAAAGTTAAAAATTTGGATACTTTTTGATTGGGTCGGGTATCCGAACCAGACATCTAGTCCGGTTTCGGTTTACCCAAAATAAATGGATAAGTAACGGTTCTAAATTATGGCCCATCACTGTTCTGGTTCGGGCCGGTTAGACTCGATAGTCTTATCGGTCCAATAACCGATACTTCACATACCCGGTCCGGTCCGGACCAAAAACAACCCTAGTCCTCTAGTTGAAAAATATTTATATCGGTCTTTTAATTTAACAAACTTGTTTATGATTTTAAAGTACATTCTTACTCTATGAACTAGACTATTTTTTTAAGCAAAATATATATTAATTAGAGTACAAACAATACTCAAACTAGGTTACAAAAGAAAGAGAACAAAGCTCTACAAAAATTGAATAATTACCTACCAATTCTAACCTAAGATAAATAAAACAAACGATCTTTGTTAAATTCATATAAATTATAATTGGAATGAGTAATTTTTTCGATGAACAACCATCTCCAAATAAGAAATTTCACTTTCCAAACGATATCCTCCACATTCCAACCCGAATCCTTAAAAACAATGTCGTTTCTAACACACTAAAGGCTCCAATGCACCGCTAACCAAATACTTCCTTTTCTCCCCTTAATCTGCTTGGACTCGCAAAAATAAAACCAAAGAATAAAGCTCTCCCTTAAATCTCTAAATCCATCATCATAAAAACCAATCCACTCCGAAACATCCTTCCACACCAATTTTGCCACCTAGCAATGACGAAAGATATGATTTAACGATTCCGGAATAGAATTACAAAGAACACATTTTAAATCGTTCGCCACCATAATACCTCTACGCAAGAGATTATCCTTAGTCGGAATTCTATTCAAACAACAACGCCATCTGAAGGCCTTAATTCTCAAAGGAGCCACCATTTTCCATAACAAATCAAAGACAATGTCATCTCTATTTGGCGGACCCAAAGGAATGTGAAAGTTATGAATCATACGATAGAAGGATCTTATCGAGTATTCTATATCATCCTCTATCGACCAATAAATTTCATCAACCTCTCCAATGATAAGCTGCCTACCCGAAAGAAAACGAAACAAAAAACTCAACTGTTCCCGCATCCTCGTATCTTCCGCTGCAGCTGGCCTTTCCTCCGTAGCAACAGTTAAATTACCTGCATCTGCAACCAAAACAGAATCCAAAATGAAAGGGCTACTACTGCTGCCCCCTTCCAATCTGTTAGTATGGGAATTGACCTACATCAAAAAACCAGGCAAATCATAAAACAGACCCATGGCGCCTTTTGAACGGGAGACGGCTTCGGAACCAGTAAGAATGTCTGTATTAACCGAATTAGGAACCACATAAGCAATACGAGGCACCATTGTCATCCTACTAGCAGTAAAAAAACAGCCACTGCCAGCGTAAAAGCTGCCACTGCCATCATAAAACAGGTCGGAGTAACCCTCCCTTTCTACAACACTGCCAAACAAACTCAATAGAAAATCAATGCTGCCATCATTTAAAATGATGGATTACGAGATGCCGCAATCACCCCAAAACCACCTACCCTCACGCCAACTACCCATAGCCGCGATAGAAACATTTTTTAAAAGAGAAATAGAGTAAAGATACAAAAAAAGGTTCTTCAAACTCCCTTCCCCCATCCAATTCCAGAGCCAAAAAGGAATATGGAAACCGTTACCTAACCGAAACTTGCAATTTTCCATGAAAAAATATTCTTGAAAATTATTATAAATGGATATCAAATCCACCCACCACGAAGAGCCTTATAAAAAAATAGGTAAAAAATAGGAAGACTTCCAAGAACTGATTTAAGAAGAGTGATTCTCCCACCCAAACTCAAGAATCGCCCATGCCAACTAGATAACCTCTTCTCCAACTTCGCAATAAGAGGCGTCCATGAAAATATCCTCATAGGATTAGAACCAATAGGAATGTCGAGAAAAAGAAATTCTTTAGGTTCCGTCCTACACGCCATGAAAAGAGCAGCCGCTTCTAAATAAGTGGGAGAAGTATTTATACCAATCAACTTGCTTTTATGGAAATTGACACCTAATCCCGAAACAAGTTTGAAACCTCTAAGGACCACTTTGATAGCCCACAAATGATTCCAACTACCATCTCCAATCAAAAGAGTGTCATCCGCGAATTGAAGAATGTCAAGATTATAATTCCCGTTCATGTTAAATCCTGAGAAGTCTCCTAAACCAACCGATCTTCTCACCAACATAGATAAACCTTCCGCAACCATAACAAAAAGAAAGGGAGATATGGGATCACCTTGTCTCAACCCTCTTTCCACCTTGAAATCCTTTGTAGGGCTACCATTCACCAAAACGGACATCTTACTAGTAAAGATCAAAGCTTTCATCCAACGTAACCAATTATGGCTGAACCCCATATTTCACAACATGAATCTAAGGAAGTTCCAATTAACTTTATCAAAGGGTTTTTTAAAATCTACCTTGAAAAGAGAAACCACTTTATTCTCATTACTAGCATAATAAACCAACTCGTTGGCCATAAGAACACCATCTAGAAGTTGCCTACCCGGAACAAACGCACTTTGGTAAGGAGATATTATGGAATGTAACACTTTTTAATCCTAGCCGCTAAGAGTTTAGATAAGGATTTGCATAAGCAACCCACTAAACAAATAAGCCTATAGTCGTCTAACCGCAAAGGTGAAACACACTTTGCAATTAGTGTCAAGAGAGAAGAAATAATGGATTTAGAAATATTAGCCCCACTATAAAAGTCATTAAAGAATCTAAGAAAATATGTTTTAAGGAAATACCAACAATTCTTGATGAATAGGAAAGTGTAACCATCGGGACCCAGGCTTTTGGCCCCATCACAACCCCCACACCGCTTCTTTGATCTCCTCCTCCGAAAAAGGACTATCAAGATAATTCCTCTCCTCTTGATTTATGGTCTTGAAATCCATCCCCTCCAAAGTAGGCCTAACAACATCCGGTTCCAAAAACCTATTAGCAAAATGGGACTTCACTTCCTCCTTAACCTCTTCAACCGACACCAAAACTCCACGACTAGAATTAATAGAACCTATGTGATTATGCCTCATTCTCTCCTTCATAATATTATGAAAGTACCGACTATTGTTATCACCATCTTTAAGTCATTTTGATATAGACTTTTGGATAAGAATATTCTCCTTAATTCTAAGGTTCAACCAAAATGGACTAGACACCTTCTTTCGACTCTCAATATTCTCCACCGATAACGAACCATTAGCCAAATCAGCCAAAAAATCTCCTTCATTGATCTCCCCTACACTTTCTTCAATCTCCAAATCGAATTTAATAGACACCTCCTTATTCCACCTCCTAAGAATACCTTTAAGCAATCTAAGCTTCTCTTTAAGGACGTAATCACCTTTCCCCTCTATATGCAACTCTTTCCACTCCTTTTCGACAAACGGTAAGAAACACTTATCTTTGAACTGCTCATTGTTGACTTTGAAAGGTTTCGGGCCCCAATCGGAAGAATCCTCTACTAACCACGTCGAACAATGATCGAAAATGTCTCTCGATCCAATAAATTGACCCACAACACTCCGCTTAGCTATTGCTCCTTCCGATAACAAGAACCTATCAATACGGCTCATGGAAGAACCATATCCACTAATCCACGAGAACTTCTTTCCTTTGCAAGGTACATCTTGCAAATCAACTTCCATAATAAAATCAGAGCACTCCTTCATCTCCACTCTCCGACTACCCATCGATCTACCCTTTCTTTCGCTGTTACAAGTGATCGCATTGAAATCACCCCCAATACACCAATCACACTTCGAGAAACTAGATTTCAAATCCAATAGACTCCTCCAAAGAAATCTTTTCGAATTCAATAAACACGAAGAATACACATTGACAATGTAAAAAACATTGTCTCTCTAAATCACCTTAACCCCCACAAAACCCTCACCTTTGAAACTGCAAAGAACCTCCACACTACCAACCTTCCATAAAATGATCATCCCTCCTGAAATACCCACCAAATTAGAAATAGTCCAACCAATATCTACCTTATTCCAAAAACGACTAGCCAAAAAACTAGACACCTCTTCAAGTTTAGATTCTTGAATTAGAAATATACCCGCCTTGTCGCTTTTAATAACATTACAAATATGTTTCCTCTTTATTCTACTACCACCCCTTATAATATTATAAGACCCAATCATCATTTCCGCATATTTGATTCCGCCTTCACATCCATATTTTATTCTACTACCTAAACTCTTAAATGTTGAAAATAACTTGCTTTAATTAAACTTTATTTTGTTAAATTTCTATTTAAGCAAATGTGGTGTGATTTTTTTACACAAGCATTGACACTAGCTAAATTGAGTATGAATATTTTGACCGGTATTATGATGAAGTTGAAGATGATAATAATATAATTATCACGAAGAAAAAAGGAAATTCGAGGTTTTATCGAAAGTCAAGGATGAAAAAGGCCAACATTTGGCTAAGCACAAAGAAAGAATTGATGCACCATAAAATCAGAGAGTTGAAGCACAAAATTGGAGAATTGATGTTCATGCACACAAAAAATTATGCATTTGAGGATGACCTCAACACTACAAAAAAATAGATGAAAATTTGAAGGAATTTTCATATTGTTATAGTGGTACTATTGTATACTTTGCTTGTGCAATCTAAAATTTTGTTATTCAGTTAGGAAATGTTTTTTGAAAACTAGTTGATTTATGTAAACTGGTGATTTTTTTTTATGTAACATGTTGTTCAATTTTATATAAATTGATGTTGTATTGTATTATGTAAAATGATGTGTTCTATTTATTTCTACAATCTATTTTATATGTAAGCACTGTTGAAGGTAAATCTAAGATTTGTTTTTGTCTTTGTTGAAGGCTCAAAATCTCTTTGATTGGTCGAAGGTCAACGATAGCAGAAGTGTTGAAGAGTGTGGGGATTATCATCCACAAGGAAGGTGAAATGTATTGGTTGAGGTATCCCAGAAGTATATGGATGCAATGAGTATGTGAGAGTTGTATTTTGGACCAACTCATGACATTTGAATTAGGTAAAAAAATGACGAATCCCTCCAAAAATATTTCGTATTCTCTTGGACCCTATCCAACCACTTGATGTAATTAGTATCCTTAGTCAGAGGAGAAGCACAAAAAACTACATTCTTAAAGAAGTTAAAATAAAAAAGGGAATCCATTAACACCACGGGTTTATAACCAAGGAAGGTAGGGAATAAATCTATCAGCATTTGGGGTTTCTTGTTGCGCTTGGGGAGAGGACCCATGAACGCATGAACATTACCTACAATGGAGTAGGGGATCAAAGAAACACGATACTAGATGTTTCTTCTTCCATCCTCCATGAGAGGTTCAGGATGCAGGTGCGGTCGTTCAAGAAGAGTGGTGCATTAATGATTGTGATAAAAAGGAGGATGTGATTGAACTTTGAGAGTCATTGTTGATTCCAAAGGATTTTTAAGAAGAAGAGTAGTGAAGAAGAAGAAAAAAAAACTCTCAAGGTTTCTTTTTACTTGCGTTTCTTAGAAAGATGGAAATGATTAAGGGTCTGTTTGGTAAGACCCAAAAAAGATCTTTTAGCTTTTAGCTTTTCAGCTTATATTAATAAAAAAAAAGTTTTGTTTGGTAATTGTATTTTAGTTTTTAGTTTATAGCTTTTAATTTTTTTTCAAAAACTATTTGAAGTAGCTTTTGAGCTTGTAGCTTTTAGCTTATGATTTTTTTTTTGTCATTTGTATCCTCATTATTTTATTAAAAACTCATTTTTATCATTTATATTTATTCATATTATTAATTATATTGAATTGGTTATATTATTTATGTCTTGTTAATTATTAATAATTATTTTTATAAATATGGTAACCAAATATTCAACTTGACTTTATAAACACCATCACATGCTATAAATTCTTAAAAAGTAAAACAAAATCAACACAATAAATCCAATTTTTAAAATAAAAGACCAAAACATCATTTTTTTTCAAATAATGTAATAATGCTTCAAAGATATAATAATTCTTCTACAAAATTGTCCTATTATATAGTTCTCTATTTATTTGTGTTTTATTTTCCTCTAATTTTTATTTAACATTATTTAATATATAATGTTTATATTTGAAATGTTTATATTTAATTGTTAATATATTTATATTTATTGAATAAAAAATAATTTAATGAATAAGACTATTATTTTTATTTAATTAATAATATCCTTTTATGTCATTTTGCCTTTATCAGTTAGTGTAACCGTTAATTTACCAAACACTCAAATTAACTTATCAGCTATAAGTCATCGACTATAAACTATAAATCACCAGTTATAAGTCTTCAACTACCAGCTACCAACTAGCTTATCGGCTATCAACTAATTTTACCAAACAGGACCTAAAGCTTTGCTTAATTTTTCCACGTCCCTCACATTGGAAACCGAGCAAATCCAAACAATTGCTCCCTTGAGTTTTTGTTTGGGGACAACTTCTCTACCCACCTCAAAAAATTGGATAATGTACATTCCTTCAATCAAATAATGCCATATCATTTTATTGCATTTATTTATTTATTTAATAGCTCAAACTTTTTAGATTTCCAAAGCAATTCCAATGCAAATTACACTATGGGTAACTCTACCCAACTTTTTGAGGTGAGTAGATAAGAATTCACCTTTTTATTTTGAGAAACAAAAACATCGGTCAGAATTCTACATACCTCAAGTTCTCTTCTTAAATCAACATATTTAAGCTGATAAGGAATATTTGAAGAAAAAAACGACGCCATTGATGCCTGAGTTAGATCCACTCCTACATCCTTCCTACAAATTTAAATGTCGTAATTGCTCAAATACGTAACAACCTATGCATGAGTCAAAACGTTATTTGTACATGACCGTCCCCTGAAAATATCACTCCTCAAAAGATCATATCGATGTCTTGTCTGAAAAACCTCTTCGTTGTTGTCGTAATCGCGACCGACTGCTAATCGGACCTATAATTCTGATGGTACCTTATGAAGTTTTCCAATTGTATTCCTCTCTGTTAATCGTTGCCCATAAATCTACCTTGACTCCTTGATTCCAGTCAAAACACTTTCCTTCTCCTTGCAGTAACCTTAATCCAATTGTCCTCTTCCCCCGTTTGTGCCACCCTGGCTGAGATCCCCCTAACCCTAAAGTCAATGTCGTTGTGCAAGAAGAGTTGGCGGAGGTAACCGTCCATATGTCCCTCTCGCCGTCGACGACGTTATGCCCTAGTAAAACATAGTAAAATTTTAAATTTTCAAACTTGTTACAACACATGCTTAATTATTACTCCCTTATTTTCACATATTATCTCGGTGTGATTCTTATAAAAATGATTAAAAGATTAATTTTAATGAAAAAATTAATATTATTTACTTAAATGTTCGAGGAATAATTGAAAATATAAAAAAATTTAATAAAAAACGGTGTATTAGTGGAAAAATAATAAATTTTATATTAATATGTAATGAACTATTTTTTATAAGATGGAAAGAATATATTTTCAATTGACAAAGAGACATTTCTTTTGACAAAAAAAAAGAAGTATAAATGAACAATTTTTTATAAGATGGAAAGAATATCTTTTCAATTGACAAAGAGACATTTCTTTTGACAAAAAAAAAATATAAATGTTAAGAGACATTTTTTATGAAACATTTTGTACGGGACATATAGATTTTTTTAAAACTTATTTTTCATTTCTTTTGCTACCATCAATTGACCAATGAAACTAAATAATTTGAAAGAAAGAACTATAGAATGCGTATGGTAATAGTTTGTCATTTCATCATTGATTGTTGTAATAGTATATTGCTATCATGGACCCATCTAGACCTCATTTTTTATTGTTAAATGTTCCACCACAAATAAAGGATATCATCATTGGTTGTAGTATTAGAAAACTTTCATTTTGGTTTTTGTCTCAAAACATAGTTAAAATCAAAACCTCATCCTCCAAAAACATCTTACAGAAGAATTTGAAATTAGTTTATGATTATTGTGACAAAAAATATGAGAAGAAGATGGTCTTTTTACATGGATATTCTGCCAGTTATTGTGATTATAAGCTTTGAATGTATTGATATGGGTTTACTCACTTTATTCAAAGCAGCAACACTACAAGGATTGAACAATCATGTCTTTATTGCATATGCTTATGCTCTTGGTACTTTTGTTCTTCTTCCTGTCACACTTTTCACAAGAAGGTTCACAATTCTTCATTTAACAAGTCACCAAACATGCACTTAGTACTTATACTACTTCACTTGACAAAAAGTTTCATGTTTTGTTTTCATGTCTTTTTGCAGATCAAGAGTGGTTCATGTTCCACTCAGTTTCTCCATAATATGCAAAAGTTTGCTTCTTGGGGCAATAGGGTAATGGAAAATTGGCTTTATACTTAACTTAATAACAGTGATTGTATAGTATTAAGGCCTTTTGAATCTCATGATTTTTGTTCTTTTGGAATTGTATGGTGTTGTTATTCAGATGTGGATCTCAGATTTTGGGGTATATTAGTATTAATTACAGTTCTCCAACACTTGCTTCAGCAATTGCTAATTTGGTACCTGCTTTCACTTTCATGCTAGCTGTCACTTTCAGGTTTGATCATTATATTGGAATTAGGCTTACTTTTCTTGCTAGTAAATTGTCATTTTGCTCCTGAAATATTTGAAGCATTGTCACAATCTATGAAGCACCGACACCTCTAGAATCAGGCATGTTGTGGTGTTTGACAGGCGTTGGTGTCTGACACACCTGTATCACACTCATAAGATATGTGTTGAAATATTCATACAAGTGTCTGGAACTTCTTTTCTTGCACTCAAAAAACTCTTGATACTTGTTAGTCTTTGAAATGAGGGTATAACTCATTTTCAAACTCCGCCACAATTGCACTCAATTAACTTCTTTTCTTGCACTCAAGGAACTCTTGAAACTTGTTAGTGTGTGAAAAGAGGACATGACTAATTTACAAACTCTACCATAGTCATAAATGATAACTTATTGGGAAGATTGGATTTGGCCTATTGTCCACTTATTTTGTTTTCTCTTATCTTTTGCAATTAAGGATGGAAAAGTTAGCTATAAAGAGTAAAAGTAGTAATGCTAAAGTAATTGGAAGCATAATATCAATAGCAGGTGCTTTTGTCTTGACTTTCTACAAAGGACAATCCATCTTGAAATCCTCACCACTTCATCAGCCAATTGAATTTCTCAAGTCAGTGGATTCAAGTTGGATCATTGCTGGCATTCTGCTAATAGTTGACTATTTTCTGGTTTCTCTATGGTACATTTTACAGGTAGGTAGAATTAGTATTATGCAAAATGAGAGATATTATTGAGAGCTTGAAATATTCAGTTTTAACGAGTTTCAGTTTCTATATTCATTTGACAGGTACATATCTTGCAAGAGTTCCCAGATGAACTAACTTTAGTCTTGTTATACTCCATAACTGCAACCATCATATCAACATTTGTAGCTTTGTTATCAGTTCCAAATGCAAGTGCTTGGAAAATAGGACTAAATCTCTCACTCGTCTCCATTGTTTCTTCTGTAAGATAAACTGCAAATTACTGCTACGCTTCGACCAAAAATTTGATTTATGTTATTTTAGCTCACAAATTAGACAGTGACACTTATCTTTTTTCAGGGAATATTTGGAAAGTTAATAGGCAATATAGTTTCTGCATGGTCAATTCACTTAAAGGGAGCAGTTTATGTATCCTCATTCAAGCCACTGCAAATTGTTATTTCTGTTATCTTGGGAGTTATATTCCTTGGTGATTCTCTTTATGTTGGAAGGTATGCAAATAATTCAATTTTTACATTTGATTTTTTCTAATTTTCCAACTTAATTATATGGTTGTTTAAGTTTTAAGTTATGTATATTTTTTCTGCAATGTGTAGTATAATTGGAGCCACAATAATCTCAATTGGCCTTTATGGTGTATTATGGGGCAAAGCAACAGAGGAGATAGAGGAAGATGTTGGTTTCCTAGATTCATCATCTACAGAAAATGCTTCTCTCTTGCAAAGTTATAGGACTCGATCTTTCAAAAAGAAAATAGATGGAAATGTATAAAAACATTGGTATCGAATAAAAATCTATTTATGAAATAAAAGCCATACACATAAAAGCATGAATTGTAAGATACATGAAAAAAAGAAATGAAAACATTTAAAGTGAAACTAAATGATATATAAAAATATTAAGTTGACATATAACATGAAAATGGATTTTGTAAGTGAAACTTATTTGAACTTATTTCAATGTAATGTGTTTAAACGATGAAGTTCAAAGTATCAGCAATTAGTCCCACATCAACATTGAAATAGTCTTTCCATAAGGTTTACCATCTCATTTTGGCCATCTGATTTAGTGTGTTAAGTTTTTTTTTTTTTTCAATAAGTAAGAATTTCATTAAAAGCGAGAACAATAGGTTCTCGAAACCACTTATAGAAAAAAACGAGAGAAGCCTCAAAGCAAAAAGAAAAAGTACATCCAATTAAGTCTTAAGCTAAGTAGTATAAAAGAAATTTGTAAAACTCATAAAAGTTATAATTGAACCGAGTAATTTTTCCGATATAAGACCACCTCCACACTAAAGCCTTAATATTGCAAGCCGAATCCAACACATTCCAACAATCATTCATAAATATAATTTCATTCCATAAATTCCACAAATATCTAGTTGTAGCCAACCAAACACAACCTTGTTTTTTTTTTGTAAGCAAGTGATTCCAATAAGCAAGAACTAAGGGTTCTTGAACCTGATTACAAAAACCGAGTCAAAATACAACCCGGACAAAAAGAAGATATTACTATTCAATTGGTCATATGAAATAAAAAACAACGGGTTTTTACAAAAATCATAGAAATTACAATTGGGTTTAGCAATAGCTCCTAAAAGAGACCATTTTCAAGCCGTGATTTTAATATTCCACACAATGTCGTAGACATTCCAATTATGGCTCTCGAAAATGATCTCATTCCTAGCTAACCAAATATTCCACATAGCCGCCATCCAAAAAATGCTTGCTTTCCCTTTCTTTGCTCCTTGAGATTTGCAAAAACGAAAACATCTCTCGAAACATTCTTTACACCCAATCCAATCGACCAACTCTTTTCACACCAACAAAGAAACACTACAATCCATGAAAATATGATCTAAAGAATCATGCGCCAAAGAACAAAAAGAATAAACCAAACCACCATTCGTGAACACACAACCTCTACTATTAAGGACAACCTTAATGGGAAGCCTATTTAAGAAACATCTCCATCCAAAAAGCCTTAATCTTATAAGGGTGCTAAGTTGATGACTTGTGCAAAGCGACCCTTTGGATTTTGAAGAATTATTGCCATAATTTACTAATGAAGATAAGATCTCGATCACTGGTAATGGATTCAGGTAATCCATGAAGTTTGCAAATAGTGTTAAGGAAAACTAAAGCCACACCCAGTGCACTGTATGGATGAGACAAATCCAGAAAATAAGTGTTAAGAGTCTCACATCAGATAATATATGACTTGAACATGAGTTTATAAGTGAGGGTAGTCCTCATCCTACCAACCGATTTTGTAGGATTGAGTTAGGGCCAAATATATTTCTTGACAATAAACTGAGGAGTAAGTGATTTCAGTACCTTTTCAATGATTAATTGTTCAGAGAGAGTTTCTCCACAAGATTTCATCTCATTTGTAATCAGAATCACTATGGAGATGTAATCAGGTACCTTCTCCATGTTGAGATTCTCATATTTCTTACATAGAGACCGAAGCTTCACCTTTTTCACTGATGCATCACCTCCATAACATCGTATAACCAGTGTGTCCCACACAATCTTCACTGTCATTGAATCAATGATCTTCTCAGACGCATTCATATCCATACACAGATGGATATAAAACAACGCCTTCTGATCCTTCTTCATCGTTTCTCTTTGCGTATTTCTTTGCACTTCTGTTGCATCTTCTGCGACCCTCGTGTAACCGTCATTGACGAGATCAAGAACATCTTGAGCTCCAAACAACACACACATCAGAATCATCCTTCAATTCCAATTCATTCCATCAAAGACTGGAAGTCTTGTGTTCAGGCTACCGTTTCCTCCGTTCATCTTCATTTTTGTGTAAATTTACTCAGATCTCTCCAACACTTGTGTTTTCCAATTCCTCATAATCAAGAAATATGATTCAATTTCGATTCAGATCTTCAATTCACTGTGAATTGAATGAGCAGAATCAATCACACACATCACACATACAGTCGTGTTTCCCGTTCTGAATTCGAATCGGAGCTTTAGACACCAATTGTTGGATTATAAGGTTAAAGATGAAGAAGAAGACAGAGAGAAAAATTATGTAACTAACTTTCTTTCACAATATAAATCAGTTAAAATAAAATGATTCTACATCAAATTAAATATGAGTTCAGTTTATATACTATCAAAGCCACTAAATGAAATTCAAATTAAAATCTAAATGCAACTTAAATGTGAATTTGAGTTATACTTTAATGATGGGTAAAATTCTAGAATAATGTCAACAACCTATTTTATGATACCGTTTTTTTTATTTAAATGAATCTTATATATTTAATTAAATAATATATATATATATATATATATATATATATATATATATATATATATATATATATATATATATATATATATATATATATATGAATAAAAAAGACTATTGAACCAAAAACAAGCAAATACAAGGTGCCAAAAAGCCCAACCCCATACAAGACAAAAAAGACTAGACAAACCAATCTAAATCATCATAAGGTTGGTTATGTGTCTCTTAATTCTAGGATTGTACCATCCCCTAACATATCTTTTAAATTCAACAGTGAGTTTATGTTTTTAGTTATTTTGGAGCAAAAGGAATATAATTTTTTAAATAAATTTTCCACCTTCGATTGGATAATGAAAGTTTAAAATTTTAAAAACAACTATAGAATGCATAACAATTTGTCCTTTTCTTCATTGGTTGTAGTATCTTGCTGTCATGGACCCATTTTGTTGTTAAATGTACACCACTAGTGCTACTAATAAATGATATCTTACAAAAACTTTAAGATTCTCTTGTCCATCATCGTCATCATTGATTGTAGTATAAGAAAACTTTCATTTTGGTTTTTGTTTCAAAAATATAGTTAAAATCAAAACCTCATCATCCAAAAACATCTTATAGAAGAACTTGAAATTTTTTTGTGATTCTTGTGACAGAAAAGATGACAAGAAGATGGTCTTTTTATATGGATTTTCTGCCTGTTGTTGTGATTATAGGCAATGAATGTATTGACATGGGTTTACTCACTTTGTTCAAAGCAGCAACACTTGAAGGAATGAACAATCATGTCTTTATTGCATATGCTTATGCTCTTGGTACTTTTGTTCTTCTTCCTGTCACACTTTTCACGAGAAGGTTCACAATTCTTCGTTTATTTCAATATTATAAACAAAAAAGATATCGATATAATTTAGTCCATGTTCTGATTCACAGTGAATTCGACAGAATTATGGTGCTTTGAAGTTTCATGTCTTTTTGCAGATCAAGAGTTGTTCCTGTTCCACTGAGTTTCTCCATAATATGCAAAAGTTTGCTTCTTGGGACAATAGGGTAATGGCAAATTGGCCTTATACTTAACTTAACAACAGTGATTGTATAGTATATTAAGGCCTTTTGAATCTCATGATTTGTGTTCTTTTGGAATTGTATGGTGCTGTTATTCAGATGTACATCTCAGATTCTGGAGTATATTAGTATTAATTACAGTTCTCCAACACTTTCTTCAGCAATTGCTAATTTGATACCTGCTTTCACTTTTATTCTAGCTGTCACTTTCAGGTTTGATCATTATATTTGAATTAGAAAGTGATTTACAATAACCACTATAGAAACATCTTAATCTATTTTTACCTCTTATCTCTCTGCAATTAAGGATGGAAAAGTTAGCTATAAAGAGTAAAAGTAGTAATGCTAAAGTAATTGGAAGCATAATATCAATAGCAGGTGCTTTTGTCTTGACTTTTTACAAAGGACAATCCATCTTGAATTCTTCACCACTTCATCAACCAATTGAATTTCTAAAGTCAGTGGATTCAAGTTGGGCCATTGCTGGCATTCTGCTAATAGTCGACTATTTTCTGGTTTCACTATGGTACATTTTGCAGGTAGGTAGAATTAGTATTAAGCAAAATGAGATATATTAAATTTATGAAGCAGAGACACAGACACAAACAATAAACACAACACTAACGCATAAACCTCAGGAATAACCACATGTGTCGGCGTCATATAGTACTATTTACTAGAATATGTCAGCTGACTTAATTTTCTCATTTGCGGTTACAACTTGCACTTAATGATTCTCTAATTTGTTCTTTTCAACACTGCATTTTAATTTCACTTAATAATCGATAATATGTTGAAAAGTGTGTTACAAGGAACTGAGAAAGTCATCAACACTTCTGATGAAAAGCGCGTTTGGTGTCTGACGCCTCATAGTGTCCATCGGCACGATGCCAACACATGTAATTACGTTTACAAATGAATAAATCTTCATTTCTTGTTATTTACTGAGAGTTTTAGTTTCTGTATTCATTTGACAGGCACATATCTTGCAAGAGTTCCCGGATGAACTAACTTTAGTCTTGTTATACTCCATAACTGCAACCATCATATCAACATTTGTAGCTTTGTTATCAGTTCCAAATGCAAGTGCTTGGAAAATAGGACTAAATCTCTCACTCATCTCCATTGTTTCTTCAGTAAGTTTATATAAAAAGTGTTATTTTAAGTTTAGCTCACAAATTAGACAGTGACACTTTTCTTTTTTTCAGGGAATATTTGGAAAGTTAATAGGCAATATAGTTTTTGCATGGTTAATTCACTTAAAGGGAGCTGTTTATGTAACCTCATTCAAGCCACTGCAGATTGTTATTTCTGTTATCTTGGGAGTTATATTCCTTGGTGATTCTCTTTATGTAGGAAGGTATGCAAATAATTCAAATTTTGCGTTTGATCATTTCTAATTTCCCAACTTAATTATATGGTGATTAAAGTTTAATTTATGTATATTTTTTCTGCAATGTGTAGTATAATTGGAGCCACAATAATCTCAATTGGCCTTTATGGTGTATTATGGGGCAAAGCAACAGAAGAGATAGAGGAAGATGTTGGTTTCCTAGATTCATCATCTACAGAAAATGCGCCTCTATTGCAAAGTTATAGGACTCAATCTTTCGAAAAGAAATTAGATAGAAATGTATAAAAACATTGAATAGTATTAGAGTAACATGATGGCAAACGATTGGGACGTCGTGCAAAGGTGACATAGACGGAGGGAGAAGTTCAGTAAAACAAGATGGGACGTTGCACGACTTTCCAATCTTGTTTATTAGTAGTGGCACATTTAACAATAAAAGTTTGGCTTAGATAGGTCCATGCTAGCAATATAATGACAAACTATTAACATACGCATTCTATCTATGGTTTTGACTTTCAAATTATTTATTTTCATTGGTCAATTTATGGTAGCAAAAGAAATGAAAAATATGTTTTAAAAAGAAAAGACTGAGTCCATGTTGGTCCCTTAGTTTAGATTGGACAATTTAAACAAATGGTCTCCCTATTACAAAATCAATAATAATGACCTCTTAAGTTAGAAGTACTTTGGATGTAAATCCAGACTGCGTTTCTATGGATGTGAGATATATAAGGTCTAAGGATATAAAAAATTCACCCACTTTACTTGGTTGGATGAGGAAATGAATCATATGACAAAAGAGTTAATTAATGCATTGTTACAAAACTTGAATGGGGAGAAGGAGATGGTTAATACCTACAAAATCAAGGAGGACGAATTGAAGATTAAGGTGAAGATCTTGAAGAAGCAGTTGAAGATTAACTGGATTTTGTTATTTGTAATGTTCTTTGCATTTGTTGGAACAACAATGATGAAATAGGATATAGTTAATTAGATTTAATGTTGACTAATGTTGTAATGGCGTATTGATTACCTTGGTTTGATGTGATAATATAATGTTGTAATGGTTGAAAGTTAATATTATGATATTCATGTTATGGTATTAATGTTATGGACCTGTAATTTTGACATAACAATGACATATAACAATGCCATGTAATGACTTATAATTTGACATAACATGCCTTATAATTTGACAGTGGACCTATAATAATATCATGTAATGACTTATAATTTGACATAACAATGGCTTATATTATGCCGTGTAATGGATTATAATTTGACATAACATGTCTTATAATTTGATAGTGGACCTGTAACAATACCTTATACACAGTGCCTTATAGTTTGACAACAACATTAGTCTGCTACATGACAACTTATAATTTGACAGAGCAATATGTAAAGGGAATTCCAGTAAAATAGTTAAATATGTGTCTGCATTACACATAAATAACATTGTTTGATAAAACGTTACACCAAAATATGTGTCTTCATTAAACCAAAATAACATTGTTTTTCGAGTACATTCTCCAACTTAGTCATGTTTTGAATGATATCAAAACTAGGAGTGAGACTTAGTGTTTTGTACATTGGACAATATCAACCTAAGTTTAGATGTGCATATGTTTTTAGCCTTAGGATGCATAAAAATAGTCTTTCTACAAGTTTGATAGGTTTTACACATGTCATACACATAAAAAACCAAGTTTTATATGTCAACATAACTACACGGGCCGACTTATAAAAGATCGGGTCGACCTATAGAAGTCTTGGCTTCAGTACAGGTCGACATATCCAAGTTACAGGTCGGCTCCCAGGCTCCAAGAATGAAGTCTATCTGTTTTGCCCACATGCTGACCTGAACACCTTCATAGGGCGACCTATGACTTTCATAGGCCAACCTATAAAACTTCAAACTTGAAAATTTCTTTTTTTATCTTATTTTTCTTGCATATGTTTTGCCTTTTTCCACACACACACACACACATATACTCATACATGCACCTTTGTCTAACAAGGTTTTAGAGAATAAAACCTAAACGAAATCAGATTACAAAGTTGCCCATCATCTTCATCCATTCTTCTATGCATACACATAATTTAACTACATATAATAATTTTTCGATTGGGTGACCATCTAGATTAGGGTTTATGACGTCTAATTAGGTTTGATTTAACCAAGAATATTGGGTTGGGAACTTTGTAAGTTTTAAATAAGAAAAATAAGGTGGGGTTTTCCTTTAAGATCGATGTGATTTGAAGGTTTTGGACAAGATTGCGTAAACATAGATTCAACCGCGTGAAGGCCTTGGGACAAGGTGGTTTTCTTGCAAGGGAGTAGCGCGAGACGATGAATTATGTTCGGGAATCTTGGGTTACAACAAGTTGCGCGCTTGAGATAATCAAAGGGTTGTAGCAGATTATTAGTCAATGATCAAGCTTTGATCAATGGTTCAGAGGTGGAAGAATCAACACAAAACAATAACGTTTTTAAGGTTTTCATTTTCCATCTATTGTATAAAATATTTAGCAAAGAAAAGGTTAATTGCAACTATCTCAATTCAATTTAGAATTGAGGGCAGACGTATCCATAACGAGACCGATTGGGGAACTGCATAAACAAATCTTGTGTGTCTCTATCTCTTATCTCTTTATCGCTTTAATTGTTGATTTCTCAATTTATCGAGTTCATCGTTGTTTAATCAATTTGATTGAAAATTGTTTTTCGATTATCTTTAAAAGTATTGTTGATATAATCATAATCACTTTGATTGTGAGTGGCTTTTAACATCAACACAACAATTGAATTTCCAATGGCTATCGATTGCACACCAAGTGTTCGATAAATTGTTTATGCGTATTTTAATTATTTTTTGGTTCATTAGAAATACGAGTTACGAATAACTTTGCATTTAATGGATTCTTAGCTTGATATTTTTTGAACATTTACGTTCATTTTAATTCTATTTAGTTTGCGATATGTATATAGCTTTTAGATTGTAGGTTAGGTTAGACGATTTGATTTGGATCGTTTCTCCACTGTGCCATATTTTTTAAGACATGATTTTGCCAAAAATTTTGGTTGTAAAATTTGTGATATATTCATCCTTCTCTAGATCGAAGCCTATCATCTAACAAGTGGTATCAAGAGATCCAATTCATTTTGTGCTTGAGATATATTTCATAGAAGAATGGCTACCGAACCTATGACTATGTACAATAGAGCACCAATTTCCACCAGCGAAAATTATGGTTATTATAAAGTTCTTATGCGTATATATGTCAACTCTGTTGGAAAATGTATATGGGACGCTATTCAAAATGGTCCAAATGAAATAACCATGACTAATGAAAATGTTACCGTACCTAAATCAGAAGCACTATGGGATGCTAATGATTGGAAATTGTGGTCACATGATTGGAAAGCGAAACAAATTCTCACTTCCGTTTTGAGATTTGATGAGTTTTATCGTGTTTCTCATTGTGAGACCGCAAAGCTATGTGAGACGCATTAGAGATTTCCCATGAGGATACTAATTATATCAAAAAATCTAGGATCAACATATTAAATCCAGAGTATGAGTTGTTTCGTATTGAGCAAGGTGAAACCATTATGGATATGCGAAAAAGGTTTTCACATATTATTAATCGATTAAATGCACTAGGTAATCTCGTTTCCAATGAAGTTTATACTAACAAAGTTTTGAGGTGCTTAAGTAGGGAATGGAAACCGAAGGTCACAATGATTAAAGAAGAAAATGATCTTAAGTCGCTTAATCTTATGGCTTTGTTTGGTAAATTGGAAGAGCACGGGCAAAAGCTTACTTGCTTGGAAAAATAAGAAAAGGAATATGAAAAGAGATAAAAAAATGAGAAAGGGAAATACAAAGAATAATGGAAGAAGTCCATTGCTCTAAAGACTTCTAGCTTAAGGCATTCTCAAGACGAGAAAAGGGAAAGTGAATATAAAGATTACAATGAATCCGATGAAGACGATATGAGATTGATCATAAAGAGGGTCAATAAATACATGTCAAAACATGGAGACAAATGTCCCAATAAGTACCATGATAAATCAAGAAGGTTATCAAGTTCCTCAAAAGAATAACATGAAAGCAAAAAGGGGAAGTCACGAAGTACATGTTACAATTGTGGTAAACTTGGTCACCTTAAGTTGGAGTGTCCTAAAATCAAGAATGAAAAAGGCGTCACAAAATGTCTAGAAAATCTAAAAGAGCTTATGCCGATTGGGAGAGCGAAAGTGATTCGTCAAGTAATGATAACCCTACTTCAAGTGATGAATCAGACAAGCTTTTCTATATGGGAAACAAAGAAAATAAAAAGGTTGTAAGTCACTCTAAAATTCAAGCTTCTCATGTATTGAAAAGTTCTTCCAACTACTCATGACAAAAGGCAAGAATTTTGGATGTTCTTACCAGCTACTAAAACATTTATACAGTTTTGGTCCCCAATTCATCCTATTTGGTTTGACCCAAATAGGTAGTGATCTGAAACACTTATTCTCCCTACTAATTGTGACTTTACCCCCAACTCTAAATTAAAGCTTTTGATAACAGAAAACAATCGAGCCTACTCATCAAACTACCCTCGCTATTGAACCATGTGAATTTGTTTCCACGTGTAGGAACATCAATGAAATTCTTAAATTATTTATTTTCTGATCTATTTACTCGCGAATTTATCCCTTTCCTTTCAGCTTCCTTCTTTACCGAATTAAAGTCTCATATTATGCACCAATATTCACCAACGAATCTTTGTTTGATTTCTCTTCAGTCTTTCAACATTTTCCTTTTTCTCCTTTTAGTTTGATGATTCGCCCTCCCATCATTTGCTCAGAAACAAGAAATTTTGGAGAACCACCTGTGCGTTCCTTCTTTTTAGACATAGTTGAATTTGTGCACACGCAATTTGTTGTGAAAGACTTGTCTCTTTATCTTGAATCTCTAGGAACTCCATAGCGTATACTCCCTTTATGTTTTCAATTTCCAACCCTAAGTCAACCCTAACAACTAATTATTTTTCTACATCATAGTTTACCTCGTCAATGAAACTGTTGGACAAAGAACCTTCTTCTTCTTCACTTTCCAAAGAAGTATCTTCCTTCATCTCAGCCTCTGATGATTCATCCGAGTCAGATTCTGATGATGATATGAGACCCTCGTGATTCCAAGGAAGTCAGACCCTTAAAGGACCATGGGAGTATTCAACCACTTTGATACTAAAAACATCACAGTTGATATGAACATTGTGGCATGCCCTAAAATTTGACCCTAAGATACCCACACGCCCATTAGCTCAATGGATAATGTTGAAGTTTACCGGGTCACATCCCCGTAGTGAATTAGGATTTTTGAGTCCCTCAGAGGATTCAGGAAAAAGATCAATCATAAATTCCTAAGATTTTTAACCTTTCAAACATCTTCAAAGGATCAAGGAATCTTAAATGGTGAAGATTCATTCAAAGATTTCACATATTTTCAGTGATCTGAGCCACGAGGCCTCAATGTCACAAATTAGGGTTTTTAGTTGACTATGCCTTACAGAGGAATCTTTTCATGGGAAAATGAGCCAAGACCTCCACATGTCATTCAAGAAGCTCAACACAACCCTAATGGATCATCTACAAGTGTGAATCAAGTTCAAGAGATGTAGAGATCAAGAATCACAAAATTAGGGTTTCATAGTGCCCAATTAGGGTTTTGACTGATCGGGGAACCCAAAGTTGAAATTTTCATCTGGACATGAGCCAATACCATAGGGAATGATTTAAATAATTCACATACACCTTGGAAGTCCATTCACAATTTCAAAATACCTCAGAGGATGCCCAATCAAAAAATCAAGAATCAGGGGTACCTAATGTATTTTTTATTTGGACCAAAAAGTCAAAGTTTGACTTTTTGACCTTAAATGATCCCCATGATCTATATCCGTACCTCCCTTTTAGGCCTTGTTTTATTTTTAACTGATTTGGATTGCTATTTTCACCACTTGCCTCTTTTATTTTCTTTTTTTTTCTTTCCATTTCATTTTTAATTTTTAAAATTAGAATTAGGTCTTCAAAAAATACCAAAAAATTCACAAGTGTACTTTGACATTTTATAAAATTTTGCAAATTTTATTTTCTGATTTTATTTTTATTTTAATACTCTGAATTAATTTTCCTTTTAATTGCCTTATACCATGGACACCTTAACTTCTTGATTTTATAACTTGAGTTCTAGAATAGTTTTGGTCCTGGTTCTTTTTGCCTTATGTCACTAACATGTTGAGGTCTCTTGATTATTTTTGTTTTGATTTTTAGACATTGTTTGGTTGAGTTTCAAGTTGTTGCTTTGTGCTTAAGTAAATGGAACCCTAACTTTTTTTTGCCTAATTATTTGAATGCCTTTAGTTCTGACTCTTGGCTTGTGACTTTGGCTTGATATTGGTATATGTTTGAGGTGATTTGATGCTTAATGTAATAATTTCTTAAGCATGTTTACTATTTCTTTGAGGGTTGAACTTTAAATTGCCTTATTTGTGGATGCTTTGGCCATGCTTTGCTTGCTTGTTTAGGAAGGCACTTGTGCCATCATTTGAGGTCTTGTTTGAGGCTCTTTAACATGATGTTTGATCTCTGGTTGTGATATGTGAACCTCATACTTTCATGTCTTATGTTTATCTTGTGCACCAAGTCACTTATTTCACAAGAATGAATCATGATTCACTTCACTTCACATCTTCTCATATCTTCTCCAATTGCCTTGGTATGTGCCTATATGCTTTCTTTGATGATTGAATCTTCTTTTTAGGAACATGATTAAGATGTTTAACTTCTGACTTTGGCATTACTTGTTGCATTTTGACTTGTATGCTTCACTTAATCACTTACTTTCATCTTACCTCTTCCTTGGTGCTTTGCTTGTTGTTTGTGGGACTTCTCCCATTATTTTTGGTGTGAACTTGCATCACTAACATTAGATATCTCTTGTGATCATTAGGTTCTGAGTTGTGAGTGCTTTGATGTTTAGATCTTTATTCTTCCATGACTTGAACTTGTTTGAACTTCTTTTACTCTTGTGTGAATACTTCTAACGTTTCAGGGGCTGTGGTGAGTGTGAGAGGTGTGGTTGATGCTGCCACATCTCAACTTCTTCCTTCATTTCTTCTTATGCTTTCATACTTTTATTTGTGATGTGCTTAGGCCATCAATGTAAAACTTCTTCTTTATTCCCCCTAAGATCAACTTAACTTCTCTTAAGAAGTAAGTTGATTCTTTTGATCTTTTCTTCTTTTTTTTTTCCTTTCATTTCTTCTTTCCTTCTTCATCATTAGGCTAGACTTTAAACCACACTAACCTAGTAATCCTATGCATGATAACATTTAGTATTGTTAGTCCCCCCTTTAGTCTTTTACCTTTGAGATCCTTTTGGTGCTCTCTCTTTCTAATCTTCAAACAAAAACCTAAAAGACACTTAATAATGGTTGAGGTAGTCTTGTGTGTATGGACTTATTCCATGGGGAACTTGTATTCATCCCATCTTGGGATAGTATGAGCTTGACTAGCACGATGTACAAGTCTAATCATAAGACCACTTTCACTAAGAAAATAATAAGAAACACTTTTTTACTTTAAATCACAAAAACACTTAATAAATTCAACAAGTTAGTGAGCTTAGGCCCTAATATTTGGAACCAAGTCTTGGGGGTCTTCTCCTTACTTGGGTGTGCTTGTTTCTTATTCCATCTTATGATGTAGTAATAAGTACACATTCCATGGAAAAGGACTTGAGTTCACTTTCTTGTGCTAAACACAAATAAAAGCTTCTAAAGAAAACAAACAAAAAATAAATTTCTTTCCTTCAGGAATTCTTTTCTAATCTCACTTACTCATAATGTAGGAACTTGCTCCTACTTGTCTCTTTGCAAGATGGTAACTCACTCGTGCCAGACGAACCTGCAATATCTGAGTGTTGCGGTGAGAATCGGATACCAAGCTATTAATTAAGCTTGAATCGCAAAACATTTAATATTCACCACCGACTTTAATTTAATCCAAAGGGAAAAGGGAAAAAGATCGTAAAAACCCTAAATGAGGAGAAACTAGGTTCGGGGGTTGGTTATACCTAGGGAAGGTGTTAGCATCCTAAGCATCCGCAGTATCCTACGGGAACCTCTTGTTAATATTTGTATTTTGTTATTAATTGCTTGCTAAAATTATGGGAACCTAAGGTTTTATTTCTAATGGTGCTCGCACAACATCGCATCGATGCCTACGTATCGGGTATAGAATCAGAGCACTCGTAGTTCTCCTAAGGATTAACGAACACTTGGTTACGCTCAAGGTTCGCGGGGGAAGGTAAGTGTTATGGCAAACACTCACGTGACTTTAAGAAAGTCACAAAAAGTTATAAAATAAAAGCTAAGGACCTAATGGCTAAGGACCTAAGGATGAGGGATGGCTAAACTTCCTATGACATTAAGTCAACTGCAGGAGTCTTTCCCTTTTGGATTGAAAAGCATAAACAAATATATACAAAGGTGCAAGCTCCTAAGACTAGGCAAAGGCTGCTACTTGCAAAAATAAATGACAGCAAATAAAGTATGTGGATAATGCGAGGATAACGGGCTTGGTAACTGGCTATGGCTCGATATATGGATCGAGAATGCAGGGGTGGAAAACAAGCGTAGTGCGACAATTTGTTTAAGTTAGAAAGCTGTGAAGTGTAAGGAACTGTGCAGACGGCGATCGTAAACGACCGACTTACGTGTGTGAGTGTATGTGAAGTGAACTTGGCGTTGGACCAAGGAATTATTATTTTTGAAATTAAGTTAGTATGGTGTGAAATGCGATAAATAAATAATAAATAATGAATAAGTTGAAATAAATTGAAATAGAAAAAGTTAAATGAACTAAGTTAAATAAAAATAAATTAAATGGAATAGAAGTAAATAAATAAATGAAATAGAAAAATTAAATGCATGGCCTCATACGGGTCACGATTAATCGGAAGCGATTTATCGTGACCTTTGTCATATCATCGGCCCTAATAATCAAATATACACATTTTTTACTACTTAATGATAACAAGAGAAAAGAAAATTCTAAAAAATTAAAATATATATTTTTTTTATTTTATATGCATTCAAAATGAGAAAATAGATTATCTAAATTTAAATAGTTAAAATTAAGATAAAATAATTAATTGAATTATTTAGTTATTTCTGGTTTATATGAAAAAAGAAAGGGGGGAATAGGCTGATGAACAAAGGGGGAGGCCCAAAGGGGCTGGAGAGAGACGGGCCGGGTCATACCCGTGACCCGCTCCAAACTAAAACCAGCAGCTGAAAATGAGACAAGAGAAAAACAAATCCCTAAGGCCAAAACGCACCGCTTCGCGAAAATGGGGGAGGAAAGGCCATCGTCCGCCTCACTCGCTCGAAACTCTCCCTTTCTGAAATCCCCAAATCACAAACTCTAGTTCGAATCCCTCTCTTACTCACTCGCGTCTGTCTCTCACGGCCAGCTCCCAATCTCTCACTCAAAATCTCTCAGCCTCTTACTCAACTTTGCATTCTCTCTCAATGATCCACAATTTTTCACGGTGAGTTTCTCTCAACCTCGCGCGATGCTCTTTCTCAGTGATTCCGTCTCAATCTCTCTCTGTTATCTCACCGTCTCTCACTCGCGATTCATTTTGACTGTTCACAGCGGTGATTTAGGGGGTTAGGGTTTCGAGGGCGGATTCGCTGGGATGAGCTATCGGCGGCTGAAGGGTTTCGAAAGGGGTTCGGTGGCCGGATGTTGGTATCGGAGAGGAAAGTGATCTTGGAAGGGTGGATATTAAGGATGGAAGGTGAGTTGTTTGTTGGAGTGAAGATGAAAGTGGTTTTGTGGTTTCAGGTGTGAGGTGGTTCGGATTTGAGTTCGTAGGCGGAGGTGAGGAGTTCGACTGTTAGGTTGTAGCATTTCTACTATCAATGAAAGAGCAAGCTCTCTGACTGAGGAATCCGAATCATCCCCGACCTCAAGCACAACTGTCAAACTCTGATTGAGGTACTTGTTCCAAACAGACTGATCATTTGTTGTAGAAGCTTCTAATAGCTGTTGAAGTGCAGTATGTTTGCTTGAAACAGGGCTTCCGTCATTAGGATTGCATATCGTATGAAGAATTTGAGGAATACTTGGCCCGGTGTCTGTCATAGAGTTAATCTTTACAGCTTCAGTTGAGTGATAATTAGGTGATTTGAGGAATGGGTGAGGTTATGCGGTGATGAAAAAAAATGAAGAGTGGTGGTTTGAGGTCGGGAGAGATGGCTACGGGTGGTGGCCGGAACGGTGAGACGGGAAGGGTTTTGACGAGTTAGTGGAGGTTTGTTCCACAGGTTTTTTTCGCACGATTGGGATTTTGTAAAGGTGGTGGCGGATGGCGAAACAGTGAATGTTGGTTCAGTGTCTTTGTTTCAGGTTTCACGGAAGGTGGAGATGCAAGGTTCAATGAAAAGGTTTGTTTTTTTTTGTCTTGCTGTGTTTGATTCGTCACCGATTTGAAGATGGTTATGGTGGCATCTTTGATTTTCTGGCGTTTCAAATGCGTTATTGTTCAGCTTATTTCAAACTTATTTCTCTGTGCTTTGGTGATGATTCGGACTTGTTCAAGTTTCAGGTTTTATGGCTGTTCGAAGAGGAGGCTGAGTATTGGGTCGACGGTATGGGCTGCGGTTATGAGGAGGATGAGTGAGGCAGAATGAGTGTTTTGATTCAAAGGTTAGTGATGCTTTCTGAGTTGTTCAGTTTGAGTTATATGTTTCCACTCAATGCTTCATCCCATCTCTCGTTTTCGTTTTTGCGGTTGGTTTGGTTATTCTGGATTTGGTGATTCGGTTCAGTTTCACAATTAAACAGGTTTGGTTGTTTGGCTTGGTGATAGGGTGACGGTTCGTGGTGGCTCTCTAATGGTTCGGATTTGGGTGCAGTAAGTTTCAGTTTTGAAGGATTTCGAATAAGAGGTTCTGAAGAGGGTTTGAGGGTTTGGGTTTGAGGGTTTGGGTTTCCTGTGCTGGCTTCGGACTTGTTTTGGAGGTGTTTTGAGGCGCTTGTGGTGATGGGTCTTTGAAAGTCTGAGGTTATTGAAAGGGTATGCGGTAAGGGTTGTGTTGCTGGATTTTTGCAAGTTTATTTGGGGTTTAGACAGGTTCTGTGAAGGATGGTGGTGGCTTAGAGTTTAGGAGTTGGTTTGATGGTTTGAAGACAGATTGATGAACAACAAAAAAAATGAAATGGAGGTGAGCTTTTTTATTTTGAACTCTTCTTCTGTCTATCATTTTCTACTGTTATTTTCTATGAAATATTTATGAAGTTTTTTGATTTGATTTTTTTTTTGAAATTTTAATTATACAGTTTGTTTTGTATGCAGATAAAGATGAGAAAGAACACTAAGCTATGAACAAAGCATAAAAGAGGTGAAGAAGAGGAAGAAAAAGATATTACCGCCCGAACGTTATCGGGGTGAAGATCCACAAGGGTGAGTTCCTTGCTACTTGTTGTTGCTTGTTGAATGACTGCTTTTGTTGAAATTGTGCTCTCTTCTCTTCCTTTCTTTTGGTTTTTTTTTTTTGACTGAAAATGGGGCTGTTTTGTAACTGTTTTCTGGACTGTTTGAGGGTGTTTTGGAGGGCTGATTTGCTGAATTTTTTTGAGTGTTTTTCTAATGTAACAGTGGCTGAATTTTTTGTATGTTGTTGCTGTGTGTTTGTGCTGAGTTTTGTAGTGTTGTTTGTGATAGCTGTTCTGATTTCTGTACCATAAAACTTGTAGGTGAAGGGTGCTGGGAAGGAGGGAACAAATGCTGAATTTTGCAGCAGTGGAGAGGAGTAGTGGAGCAGGCTATTGTGTGCTTGGAGCAGGCTGAAATGGAGCTGTTGGAGCAGGAAAATGTTGCTGCATTTTTTTGTATTCTTGTGTTGAACTTTGTACATATTTTTTATGCAATTGTAATATGAATAAAATTATGGAATAAGTTTGAATATTTACACTAAAGCTTTGATTTAAAGCTTTGATTTACAATTGACACTTAATTTTTGAAATAAGAGTTTGAAATTAAAATCTAAATATAATACTTAACTTAGAAATGAATTAAAAAAGAATTAAATTTAAAATTGAAAATAAACTTATAACTTAAATAAATAAACTTGGAATTAAAATTAATTATAGGAAAAAGAAATTGGAATCAAATTGAAATTGAAATCTTAAAAATAAAGTAAGAAAAAGAAATTGGAATTAAATTGAAATTGAAATCTTAAAAATAAAAAGAAATTGAAATCACATTAGAGATAAAAATTTAAAAAGGATTAAAAGAGACAAACAATTAGAGATTATAATTAAATTAGAAAAGGAACTAAAATAACTAAAAAAGAATTAAAAATAAAAGTTAAAAACTAGAAATCACATTAAGAAATGAAAATTTTGAAAATAGAAATGAAATTATATATATATATTTTTTAAAACCTTGAAATTGGAAATAAAATTACATTTTTATTTAGCAAAAGTTTGAGAATAAAAAATAGATAGAAATTAAAATTAACATTAAAACACGAAAATAAATTAAAAGGTTAGAAATGAGAAGTAGAAATTAAATTAAAATGGAAGCTTATAAGTGACAAGAAAATAAGAATTATAAACAGCTAGAAAAAAAATGAGAAGAAAGCAACAGAAAAAATTAATCGGGAAAAATCCCTGCTAAGTGCGATAAATGTATGATTATGATATGAGCGATTAGGGGTAAAATTTGGGGTGTGACAGTTGCCCCTATTTAAATAACTTTACCAGATGGCGTGAATGACGATAGGCACTCATGAAATCATGGTGGAAGGTATTTAAATATAGAACTAACCGGAAATTTTGCCCCTAAATGCAATGTTATGCTGAACTACAAAACTAACTAGCTCTGCAACTATTATGCAATGAAATGATGATTATGGTATGAATGATGAGAATGAGAATGTCGACGACCACAAGCCAAGACTCACTGGGGATGACAAACACTGGGGATAAATAAACGAAAACGGGAAATATTCAAAGTGATAAATCAACAGGTTCAAGTGTAACTGTTGACACTAAGAATAACAGAAGACGGGAACAAAAAGAAATCCAAATCGTTGGATCGACAAACACAGACAAAACAAAATAAAATTCAAAGTGACTGCACAGTGGTTCAATGCGACCAACTGGTACCAAGAATAAAAACAAGACAAAGAAATAAGTTGAAGTGGTTGACCAATGGCTCTATGCGACCAAATGACTTTGAGAAATAAAAAGCAACATATTCAAAGTGGATGCGCAGCGGCACGATGCGACCAACTGACACTAAGAATACAACAAAATAAACATTCAAAGGGAAAGTGCAGCGGCTCGATGCGACCAACTGTCACTGGAAATGATAACATAATATTCAAAGTGAATGCGCAGCGGCTCGATGCGACCAACTGACACTAAGAATAATCAACAAAAATATTCAAAATGAATACGCGGTGGCTCGATGCGACCAGCTAGCATGGGGAAAGACTAACAGCTTATTCAAGGTGAATGCGCAGCGGCTCGATGCGACCAACTGACACCAAGAATAACAAAATAAATATTCAAAAAGAAATGTGCAGTGGCTCAAAGCGACCAACTGTCATTGGAAAATAGAAACGACACAATATTCAAAGTGAATGCGCAGCGGCTCGATGCGACCAACTGACACCAAGAATATAAACAAAATACTCAAAAAGAAAGTGCAGCGGCTCGATGCGACCAACTGTCACTGGAAAACGATAAACATAATATTCAAAGTGAATGCGCAGCGGCTCGATGCGACCAACTGACACTAAGAATAAACAACAAAAATAAACATTCAAAGTGAATGCACAGCGGCTCGATGCGACCAACTGTCACTGAGAATGACAACAAGCTCATTCAAGGTGAAAGCGCAGCGGCTCGATGCGACCAACTGACACCATGAATAACAACAGAAATAATCAAAATGGAAGCAACAATAGGTTCAAAACCTATTGATACTGCAAAAGAAAGCCAAGATACACTCAAAGTGAATGCGCAATAAGTTAAAAAAACTGGTTGACACTAAGAATGATAAAGGCAAAGTAGTCAAAGTATTCAAAATGGTAAATTAGCAGGTTCAAGTGTGACCGCCGACACTGAGGATAAGGAAGGAAATCACATGATTTAGTAGCGGCTCTATGCGACCAGCTAACATTGGGGATAGAATGGAGATCACCCAAAAATGGATCAACGGTTCTAAGCGACCGGCTAACGCAAAGAAATAACAGCAAAATATGTTGGAGTATTCAAATAAAATAAGACATCCAAACTCTGGAAATTCCTTCAGGAACCATCAGGAGAAAGGTACAAGTATGTACAAAATCAAATGGACCTGGATTTAAGCAAAAGGTTTCAAGACCTGCTTAAAAGATTTGTGCCAACGACAATTGGACTTCAAGGAGACACAGGTGGTCATAAAGACAAAAGCCAAACACAAAGAGAAGTCCACAGGGGACAACCAGCAATTACTGGGGACAAAAAAAAACATTGGTAAACCAAACTTCGGGTACCAACAACAATGAATTCTCAAATTGAACACTAATGATATCTGGACTTGGAGGTAGACAGACGACAACTGGGGAAAGATAAATGCTAATGCCAAATGCGCATGATTGAGCATGATGCGAATGATCATGATATGCAAATGTTGACTCAAAAGAGACAAAGAGTTATGACAAGACTCAAAGAGGAGTAGGCTCTCAACACCAATACTCAGATGAGCAATAATGAACAACACTGAGGAAATGTCTTCGAACTTGGAAATCATGCTTGGTCCAAGGATCCATCCAAGAGTGTTATCAGTTTTGAACTTCTATGGAGATTTCTGTAATAATAGTATAAAGGTGTTGTTGCAAACCAGGACTTCTTGGGGAAACAGAAGATTTTTTTTAATTTTCCAAAGTCAAAGAAACTTAAAAGTTTTCAAGCGCTTTCAAAAAACATTTTCTAAAAAAAAAAAAAAAAACTTGTCATTTTCAAAGTTAAATTGTAATCAAATGATGGCATTTTGCATAACAAAAGAAAATAAGAAACTGAACAACAAAATTCATAGGCAAAGTTTGTATTTTATTCAAGAATGGTAGCTTGCCAATGGCAAAAACTCCATGGAAAATTACAATTTGAAAATGGCAATGGGGAAAGGTCTACATTGAATCCAACGACCACTACAATCCCTAATAACTAAGACTGCCCGACACCTTGCTTCCGACGAGAGCAATTGGATCGATCTTCCAGTATGATTCTTCAGTAATGGTAAACACCATCTGACACAGTCAAATGCCTTTGTCCCTAACTTTTGCCTGGATCGCCCTTTCGGGTTTTCAATCCACCGGGACGCTCTTTTTTGCCTAAGCCGCCCTTTCGGGTTTTCAACTTAGCGAGCTCTTTTTTTCATTTTTATCCCTAACTTTTGCCTGGATCTCCTTCATAGGTTTTGATCCACCGGGACGCTCTTTTTTGCCTAAGCCGCCCTTTCGGGTTTTCAACTTAGCGAGCTCTTTTTTTCATTTTTATCCCTAACTTTTGCCTGGATCTCCTTCATAGGTTTTGATCCACCGGGATACCCATTTTTGCATAGGTCGCCATTTCTGGTTTTCGACCTATCGGGTTTTATTTAGGCATAATATTTTTTGACTGCATCAGAATTCACCGGGTGCTTCAGCTGTTCACCATCCATAGTTGTAAGGATTAAGGAACCTCCGGAGAATGCCATCTTCACAACATATGGACCTTCATAGTTAGGACTCCATTTTCCACGCATGTCTTTGTGGACTGGCAAGATTTTCTTGAGTACAAGATCTCCTTCTTTGAATTCTCGGATGCGGACTTTCTTGTCAAATGCTCTCTTGATGCGCTTCTGGTACATCTGGCCATGGCACATGGCAGTCATTCTCTTCTCGTCAATGAGGTTTAGTTGGTCAAACTTGCTCTGGACCCACTCAGCTTCCTCCAGTTTGGTTTCCATCAAGATTCTCAAAGATGGTATCTCTACTTCAATAGGGAGAACTGCATCCATCCCATACACCAGAGAGAAAGGGGTTGCCCCTGTTGAAGTGCGGACTGATGTTCTGTATCCGTGTAAAGCATATGGTAACATCTCGTGCCAATCTTTGTAAGTTTTTACCATTTTCTGCAGAATCTTTTTGATGTTCTTGTTTGCAGCTTCAACAGCTCCATTCATCTTCGGACGATACGGAGAAGAGTTATGATGTTCAATCTTGAATGTCTCACACAGCTCTTTCATCGTTTTGTTGTTCAAATTGGTCCCATTATCTGTGATGATCCGGCTTGGGATTCCATAACGGCAGATAATTTGGTTCTTGATGAAACGGGCAACCACTTGCTTTGTCACATTGGCGTAGGAAGCTGCTTCTACCCACTTGGTGAAGTAATCAATTGCGACCAAGATAAACCGGTGACCATTGGAAGCTTTAGGCTCAATTGCCCCTATCATGTCAATGCCCCACATTGAGAAAGGCCAAGGCGATGACAGAACATTCAAAAGTGTCGGAGGCACGTGCACCTTGTCGGCATAAATCTGGCATTTATGACACTTCCTGGCATATTTGAAACAATCTGATTCCATGGTCAACCAGAAGTATCCAGCTCTCAAAATCTTCCTGGACATGGCATGTCCATTGGCATGGGTTCCAAATGATCCTTCATGGATTTCCCTGATCAATAGGTCTGCTTCACGCTTGTCCACACATCTGAGCAGAACCATATCATGATTTCTCTTGTAGAGCACATTGTTGCTGAGGAAAAACTTGGACGCCAATCTTCTTAAAGTCTTCTTGTTGCATCAGCTGGGTACTCCTGATTCTGCAGATAGTTCTTGATGTCGTAGAACCACGGTTTCTCATCAGTTTCTTCTTCGACCAATAGACAGTAGGCTGGTGCAGTTCTTCGCTCGATTGTAATGAGTGGAGCTTCATTAAGAAATCTAACTTGAAACATAGATGCCAACATAGCCAAGGCGTCTGCAATTTGATTTTCTGCCCTTGGAACATGATGGAAAGTGACTTCATCAAAGTATTTGATCAATTCCACAATGTGGGCACGGTATGGGATCAGCTTCTCATCACGAGTCTCCCATTCACCTTTGACTTGATATATTACCAAAGCAGAGTCTCCATATACATCGAGAATCTTAATTCTAGTATCGATTGCAGCTTCGATACCCAAAATACATGCTTCGTACTCTGCGATGTTGTTTGTACATTCGAAACATAATCTGGCTGTGAAGGGAGTATAACCGCCATCGGGGTTCATCAAGACAACTCCTACACCATGCCCCATGTAGTTAGAGGAACCATCAAACATCATCTTCCAACGAGACCCTGGCTCGGGACCTTCATCTGGACCTGGAACTTCATAGTCCTTTATCAACATAATGTCCTCGTCCGGGAAATCGAATTTCAAAGGTTCATAATCTTCGACAGGATGATCAGCAAGGTATTCGGATAAAACACTGCCTTTAATAGACTTCTGGGTTACATATTGGATGTCGTACTCGGATAACAACATGTGCCAACGGGCGAGTCTTCCAGTCAAAGCAGGCTTCTCAAAGATGTATTTTATTGGATCCATTTTCGAGATCAACAAAGTAGTGTGACAAATCATGTACTGCCTGAGGCGTCTGGCCGCCCATGCCAAAGCACAGCAAGTTTTCTCTAAAAGTGAGTATCTGCTCTCACAGTCTGTGAACTTCTTGCTTAGGTAATAAATGGCGTGCTCCTTACGACCAGTCTCATCTTGTTGGCCTAATACACAACCCATAGATCCCTCGAGCACAGTGAGATACATGAAAAGAGGCTTCCCTGGAGTAGGTGGGATCAAGATAGGAGGTTCTTGTAGATAAACCTTAATCTTCTCAAAAGCCAGTTGACAATCAGGACTCCACTCAATTGCTTGATTCTTCCGGAGCAACTTGAATAAAGGCTCACATGTAGCAGTCATGTTGGAGATGAATCTGGAGATGTAGTTCAATCTTCCAAGGAAACCCCTGACTTGCTTTTCCGTCTTGGGAGCTGGCATCTCTTGAATTGCTCTGACCTTATCTGGATCTACTTCAATCCCTTGCTGACTGACAATAAAACCAAGTAACTTTCCTGATCGGACACCAAAGGTACACTTAGCCGGATTCAGACGCAGTTGGAACTTCCTGAGACGCTCAAATAACTTCAAGAGATGATTCAAATGATCCTCCTCACTCTGTGATTTGGCAATCATATCATCCACATAGACTTCTATCTCTTTATGCATCATATCATGGAATAGGGTGACCATTGCCCTCTGATAGGTGGCTCCTGCATTCCTGAGACCAAATGGCATAACCTTGTAACAATAAGTGCCCCATGGTGTGATGAATGTAGTCTTTTCCATATCGTCAGGATCCATCTTGATCTGGTTGTATCCTGAAAACCCATCCATGAAAGAGAAAACAGCAAATTTAGCAGTGTTGTCAACCAAAGTATCAATATGCGGAAGAGGGAAATCGTCCTTCGGACTGGCTTTGTTCAAATCCCTATAGTCCACGCACATTCTGACTTTGCCATCCTTTTTAGGGACTGGCACAATATTAGCTACCCACTCAGGGTACTTTGCAACTGCGAGGAATCCAGCATCAAACTGTCTTTTGACCTCTTCTCGAATCTTCAGAGCCATGTCTGGTCTTGTTCTTCGAAGCTTTTGCTTTACAGGAGGACAATCTGGTCGAAGAGGTAACTTGTGGACCACTATGTCTGTGTCTAAGCCGGGCATATCCTGATATGACCATGCAAACACATCTACATATTCTCTGAGAAGCTTGACCAATCTTTCTCTGATGTCTGCCCCAAGTGTTGTACCAATCTTGACTTCCTTCTTGTCTTCATCAGTGCCAAGATTTATGGTCTCTACCTGCTCCTTATGTGGCTGAAGATCTGTGTGCTCATTCTCAACCAATCTTGCCAGTTCTTCAGGAATGTCACAATCTTCCTCACTTTCATCTTCCGCTTGGTAGATGGGCGAATCAAAGTTAGGAGAGAATGTAGAGTCATTGGATTCAACAGGGTTTTCGTTTATTCTGCATATGATAATGATTTGCTTTTATTAAAAGTGGAAAATAGAGAAATGCAAGAGAAAAAACTTTTTTATTGGTTTTGAAAGATTGCCATTTTCTTTTAAAAGTGAAAAGAGAGAAAAACTGTAAATGATCAAAATAAGAGTTTAACAAAATGCCTTCATTGATAATAACTTTAAAAAATGAGAAGGGGCCCTACAAAATACTCCCATAGCCTTGGGCAGGGCTAGGGAACTTGAAAACATTGAAAAAAACAACAAATTACTTTGACAATGGAAAAAACTCTGGGATCTCGACTGCTTCCCAATTGTCCAAGGCTTCTTCACATTGATACACCAAGTGATTCACATCTTCTTCTTCAGAAATTCCATCAATTGCGTTGACCTGATAACCAGCACTGGAAAACACTTCTTGGATGGTCTTCAGACGGCCTTTAGCGGAGGTTGATGCTCCTTCCTTCACATGAGTTGGTTTGTAACCCAACCCGCAACGATCTAGCTTCTGCTTGACTTCGATGACATCACCCCAACCTTCATAGCTTCTTTCTTCAATGGTGGAAATGGTACTCTTCAGCGATGCAAAAGATGGGATACCCTTCCCTTTTGGTTCCTCTACTTCCAAAAGGACAGCATTGGCTATCTCAAGAGCTTGGAAAGAAGTTTCCAAAGCATCTTCATCAGCCTCAATATAGGTAAAGGATGAAAGGTTGCTAACCATGAGGTCTTCTTCCCCAGACACGGTTACCAGCTTGTTATTGACTACAAACTTCATCTTTTGATGTAGGGTAGAAGTGACTGCCCCAGCCGCATGGATCCAAGGTCTTCCCAGCAAGCAACTATAGTTAGGATTGATGTCCATAACCTGGAAAGTGATTTTGAAGACCTGTGGCCCGATCAGGATTGGTAGGTCTACTTCTCCAATGACAGTCCTTCTTGACCCATCAAATGCTTTTACAATCAGTGCGCTGGGCCTCATCTCTGCCCCTTGATAAGATAATTTAGCAAGTGTTCTTTTCGGCAAAACATTCAGTGAAGATCCTGTATCTACAAGAACTCTTGCTAAAGTATCCTCTTGACATTTCACTGATATGTGGAGCGCACGGTTGTGGTCCAAGCCCTCCTTCGGAAGATCCTCCGTGCTGAAACTGAGGTTGTTACACGCAGTGATATTGGCAATGACTCCATCAAACTGATTCACTGTTATATCATGCGTAACATGTGCTTGAGCTAGCAACTTCTGAAGCGCACTTCGATGAGCCGGAGAATGCATAAGCAGTGATAGGATAGATATTTTGGAAGGCGTTTGATGTAGCTGATCAATTACCTTATAATCACTCTTCTTTATGATTCTGAGAAATTCGGCATCTTCTTCCCCCAAGACTACCTCTTTATCTTTGTTGACAACAGCTGGTATGACTTCTTTAGGCGGAGCCGTATTGGCTTGCTGGGTATATACACGATCACTGCGAGTCAAACGACCTGCACCCGCTATATCAGTACTTGCAACTTTTGAACCTTCCTTCTGGTTAGCTTTATCGATCTTCTGATGAACTTTCCCTGTATCGTACTTCCAAGGAACTGCTTTGGTGTCTTCATAACGGAAAGAGTTACCCCTTTGTTCAAATCTTGGCTCAGGTACATTGAAGATTGGCACCACAGATTCTGGAGTATTGAAGATAGGTTGAGCTCCTGAAGATTCAGGCAGATTGAACACTGGCACCCAAGTAGAATTAGATTCCGGCAAGTTGAAGATGGGTTCAATTACTGCCACTTCATTCTTCTTCATATGACTGCTCACTTGTAAGACGCCTTCATCAATCAAATCTTGAACATCTTTTAGGACCAATTCACATCCCCTCGGACTATCAACACAACCTTCACAATTCTGATGACAGCTCTTCAGTATACCCGCCTCTACTAACTTCGCATGGAAGTCTCTGAGCGGGGTCTTGATTTCGGTGGCATTGAAAATCAAACCTTCTTCGGACTCATCAACGATAGCATTTATAGACCCATGCTTGGGTAAAGGATTATCTTTGACATTCGGACCAGTATTCCCAAATGACAGAATATTCTTCTCCATCAAATCTTTCACTATGTACTTCAAAGCATAACAACCCTCCAAATCGTGCCCTGGAGCACCTTCATGGAATAAACAGTGAGCATTTGGGTTGTAATTTGGTGGGAGCGGACTTGGTGGAGGACCCAAAGGCCTGGGAGTAACCAAACCCTTCTTCAGCAGTGAAGGATATAACTCAGTATAAGTTATAGGGATTCGAGGATTAGGAGGCCTTCCACCTGGTCTTCTGTTCTGAAAATTGGGATTTGAATGAGGAGCTGGAGTCCTCTGCTGGTAGGCTGAAGCATTGGGCGCTTGTTGATAGCCTGGACTGTTGAGCATTGGTTGATAAGGTTGAATCATTGGAGCCGCTTGTTGATACATCGGTGCTGCTTGAGTTGGCCGATACATTGGGACTTGTGGATTAAATGATGGTTGGACCGCCGCTACATAAGGATGTTGGGCATACTGTTGTTGATGAGCATACTGCTGTTGACGAGCATACTGTTGTTGAGCCATAGGTGAAGGTCTCTGCCAAAGCGGATTTCTTCTTTGACTTGTCATTATGGCATTCGTCTCACCCTCCTTCTTCTTGTGGAAGTTGCTGGTAAATTTCTTAACATTACTTCCACTGCCAGTGCTGGAACTGCCAGATGCACCACTCATCTTTCCACTTTTCAAACCGAGTTCTACCTTGATTCCCACAGCCACTAAATCGGAGAAACTAGCAGTTATGCTTCCCACCATTCTCTCATAGAATTCTGGTCGCACAGTGTCAACGAACCAGTCAGCTAATTCTTTTTCAGTCAATGGGGGCTCTACTTGAGAAGCGGTCCCTCTCCACCTTTGAGCATATTCCTTAAATGATTCAGAATCTTTTTGTGACATACTTAGCAATTGCCTCCTATCGGGAGCAAGGTCCATGTTGTATTTGTATTGTTGGATGAAAGCATCTGCCAAGTCTTGGAAACTGCGAATCTTCGACTGGTCAAGCGTCAAATACCATTTGGAGGAGATTCCCTTTAGACTGTCTTGAAAGCAGTGGATCATTAACTTATCATTGTCAACCTGAGCAGCCATTCTTCGGTAGTACATCAGGAGATGGTTCTTAGGACAAGTTGCACCCTCATACATATCAAAGGTGGGTATCTTGAACTTTGGAGGTATTACCAATCCAGACACCAGACACATCTCTCTGGCAGCAGCACCAAAGATCTGGTCACCTTCAATCGCTCTTAACCTTTTTTCAAGGGTATCAAAATTCTCTTGCATTTTCACATGTTTCTCATCTCCGTTTTCAGACATATCTGGCGCTTCATACCCCTGATGGTCATTAAAGTACGGTTGGGCACGGGTGTGCACAATGTCTTGTGTAAAATTAACAACTGCATGATTTTCTTCATTAGTCACAGGAACAGTCTGTTGAGCAGCAAATCCCTGAGGAGGAGGCACAAAACCTTGAAAAGGAAATGCCATACCCTGAGAGGGAGGTGCGAAACTTTGAGAAGCTAAGCCTTGGGACGAAGGGAAGAAACCCTGAGCAGCAAATCCTTGGGAAGGAGGTATAAAACTCTGAGAAGCAAAACCTTGAGAAGGAGGTATAAAACTCTGAGTAGCAAGTCCTTGGGAAGAAGGAATAAAACTTTGAGTAGCAAACCCTTGTGAAGGAGGGAAGAAACCCTGAGCAGTAAGTCCTTGGGAAGAAGGAATAAAACTTTGAGTAGCAAACCCTTGCGAAGGAGGAATAAAACTTTGAGTAGCAAACCCTGAAGAAGAAGGAATAAAACTCTGAGAAGCAAAACCATGAGGAGGAGGGACGAATCCATGAGGAAGTCCAAATGGAGGCCAGGTCACAGGGGTAATGACTGATGATGTAGGCTGGGTCGTTGCAGTGACAACTTCAGTCGTTGCAGTAACAATTTCTGACACCACAGTCCGTTGGGTATCCATCTTCGCTCGAATGACTTGCAACATTTCCATCATCTGACCCATATCTCCACGAATATCAGAAAGCTCTTCGTTAACTCTGTCCATCTCTACGTCTCTTTCAGCCATCCTCTTTCTGGCTTGAGCTCGAGTGTAGTACTTGCGTGAGAGCCTCAGTGTGAAAGCTGAATTGAGAGCAGATGACGGGAATGAGTTTCATGAAAAAAAATGCAAATGCAATGCCAAATGTATGAGTGCAATGCAAAAATGAAATTTTATTCAAGGAACTTAAGAAACAATTTGCAAATACCAAGGAACACATAATAATCAAAAGGATATGATTTCATTAAATTCAAAAAGTGATACAAAGTCTTGAGTACACTTTCAAAAATCCCAAACAAAGCTTAATAAAGACAAAGACAAAGTCCTAAGGAGATTCTCCTAAAAGCCTCAAGTTGAGCTTCTCAATTTGTGCCTTCATCTGAGCCCTTTCAAGCATAAGCTGATCCACGATCGACTTCCAAGAAGTGTCCTCTTGAGTGCTGGAGGAAAATAAATCCTCTTGTGCTTTCCTTTTCTTGCTGGAGAGCTCTTCTTCTTCCTTCATCTTCAGTTGTCTTCTAAGCTCTTCATTCTCACTACTGATGATCTGATGACGATTCTTCCATGCATTCTTCTCTCGAATCTCTTTCTCCAAATCAATCTTCAGCTTCTCTGCATCGTCCATAAAGATTAGAATGGGTTTCTTGAAGGTCATGGGATCCTGGCGAGGGTAAGGCATCTTCAGACTGATCGCCCTATCTCGTACCCATTGGAGATAGGGTTCCATAGAAACACAATTCGGCTTTCCCAAGCTACTCCTCCCCTTCCTATGGATGTACTTCCAAGCTTGCACAATCTGTTTCTTGAGCTCTGGTTCTTCGTCATCCTTAAAGAAAATTCCTTCCACTTCAACACTCTTAGGTTTGTCCTTCAACGGGTACCCGAGTTGACGGCGAGCCAAAACCGGATTATAGCTGATTCCTCCCCTAGTGCCAAGAAGAGGCACATTAGCAAAATCACCACAGCTATCAATAATCAATGCTCCATCATAAACACGATTGTACCAGCTAATGTCAGAGTGGGTAAGAGACATGATCCTTTGTGACCACCACAAACCATCCTTAAGGTTCCAAAATGAAGCTGACTTAGGCAAGTGCGAAATAAACCACTCATACAGCAATGATGCACAACAAGTAATCATCCCTCCCTTATGGTGATTCCTCAGATGGATGGAATGGTAGGTGTCTCCGAGCAAAGTAGGGACCGGGTTCTTCTTCAGAAAGATCTTGATGGCGTTCAGGTCGACAAAGTCTTCAAAGTTTGGGAAAAGCAGCACTCCATATATCAGCAGAATAAAAGTCGCCTCAAAAGCTTTCATATCCTTCACATCAACAAAATTCTTGGCCTTTTCTATCAGAAACTTTGTAGGGAATCCAAAAATCTTTCCTTTATAGGTCATATTTGCCTTGACCTCAGGAACACTCAAATATGTCGCCTTTGCAATCTCTGCTTCTTCAGGGTCCTTCTCTAGAACAGGGAATGGAAACTCATCCTTAACACGTGATCCCACCAAAACTGAATACTCTTCCAAAGTAGGTGCCAATTGGTAATCAGGGAACGTAAAACAGTGGTAGAGAGGATCATAAAACTGGAGCATCACAGAGAGCAACCTTCCATCCCAATCAGTCTTAAGCAAAGCTAAAAGTCTCCTATGCTTCTCCATGAAGGCATCTTGATCCAGAACCAAATCTCTTAATTTCCTTAGGTCTTCGAGTTTGGGAGTTTTGAATGTGTACTTGACAGTCTTTCTTCTTCCAAAGTCCATGATGATACCTATGATATTTGCAAAAATAGAGTTTCTGAGTTCCTTGAATAAATGGTGAAAATGATGCTTCATGATGCGTGAATGCAACAAACACAAACAAGGCTTAGGTTCAAAGCTTGCATGAGGTCAAAGGTTCAACCCTCCCAAAAGGTATGTACTATGAGTTTATTTGTACCTGTACAACGGGTTCTAAAAGTTCCCAAAATCACTGTCCCATCTTTCGGATATTACCGACTTCCCAACTCGACTTGGTAATCAGTAATATTCTCAAGAGAGTCTCATCCGAGTGCAGTATCGCGTATCAACTATTTCGGATTTGCACCCTCATAGTCATCGCACTACATCCCTAAAAAGGCCAAGTGGGGGTAAATGTTCTACGGTCCTCAGCATTAATGGCTCTCAAGTCGAATATAGTAATGTTTTCACGACTGAACTCGATCAACAAAACTACATCCGAAGAGGCCTCCGCTGAGTGGTGGTGTCTCAAGTCAACTTGGTCGGGACTCAACTCCCTACAAGCCTTCTTGAATATACCACCGTCCTAACTTATTTGCACTCAAGTCCGGGTTAGGACTTATCTCACCACACATGGAACACCCAACAAAAAATCCAAAATAATAACAAGCAATACAACAACAAATATACGAAATATACAAGGTGGGCTTAACCCTCAAAAATAGACATCTCCCCAGTGAAGTCGCCATTTTCTGTTGCGGTGAGAATCGGATACCAAGCTATTAATTAAGCTTGAATCGCAAAACATTTAATATTCACCACCGACTTTAATTTAATCCAAAGGGAAAAGGGAAAAAGATCGTAAAAACCCTAAATGAGGAGAAACTAGGTTCGGGGGTTGGTTATACCTAGGGAAGGTGTTAGCATCCTAAGCATCCGCAGTATCCTACGGGAACCTCTTGTTAATATTTGTATTTTGTTATTAATTGCTTGCTAAAATTATGGGAACCTAAGGTTTTATTTCTAATGGTGCTCGCACAACATCGCATCGATGCCTACGTATCGGGTATAGAATCAGAGCACTCGTAGTTCTCCTAAGGATTAACGAACACTTGGTTACGCTCAAGGTTCGCGGGGGAAGGTAAGTGTTATGGCAAACACTCACGTGACTTTAAGAAAGTCACAAAAAGTTATAAAATAAAAGCTAAGGACCTAATGGCTAAGGACCTAAGGATGAGGGATGGCTAAACTTCCTATGACATTAAGTCAACTGCAGGAGTCTTTCCCTTTTGGATTGAAAAGCATAAACAAATATATACAAAGGTGCAAGCTCCTAAGACTAGGCAAAGGCTGCTACTTGCAAAAATAAATGACAGCAAATAAAGTATGTGGATAATGCGAGGATAACGGGCTTGGTAACTGGCTATGGCTCGATATATGGATCGAGAATGCAGGGGTGGAAAACAAGCGTAGTGCGACAATTTGTTTAAGTTAGAAAGCTGTGAAGTGTAAGGAACTGTGCAGACGGCGATCGTAAACGACCGACTTACGTGTGTGAGTGTATGTGAAGTGAACTTGGCGTTGGACCAAGGAATTATTATTTTTGAAATTAAGTTAGTATGGTGTGAAATGCGATAAATAAATAATAAATAATGAATAAGTTGAAATAAATTGAAATAGAAAAAGTTAAATGAACTAAGTTAAATAAAAATAAATTAAATGGAATAGAAGTAAATAAATAAATGAAATAGAAAAATTAAATGCATGGCCTCATACGGGTCACGATTAATCGGAAGCGATTTATCGTGACCTTTGTCATATCATCGGCCCTAATAATCAAATATACACATTTTTTACTACTTAATGATAACAAGAGAAAAGAAAATTCTAAAAAATTAAAATATATATTTTTTTTATTTTATATGCATTCAAAATGAGAAAATAGATTATCTAAATTTAAATAGTTAAAATTAAGATAAAAGAATTAATTGAATTATTTAGTTATTTCTGGTTTATATGAAAAAAGAAAGGGGGGAATAGGCTGATGAACAAAGGGGGAGGCCCAAAGGGGCTGGAGAGAGACGGGCCGGGTCATACCCGTGACCCGCTCCAAACTAAAACCAGCAGCTGAAAATGAGACAAGAGAAAAACAAATCCCTAAGGCCAAAACGCACCGCTTCGCGAAAATGGGGGAGGAAAGGCCATCGTCCGCCTCACTCGCTCGAAACTCTCCCTTTCTGAAATCCCCAAATCACAAACTCTAGTTCGAATCCCTCTCTTACTCACTCGCGTCTGTCTCTCACGGCCAGCTCCCAATCTCTCACTCAAAATCTCTCAGCCTCTTACTCAACTTTGCATTCTCTCTCAATGATCCACAATTTTTCACGGTGAGTTTCTCTCAACCTCGCGCGATGCTCTTTCTCAGTGATTCCGTCTCAATCTCTCTCTGTTATCTCACCGTCTCTCACTCGCGATTCATTTTGACTGTTCACAGCGGTGATTTAGGGGGTTAGGGTTTCGAGGGCGGATTCGCTGGGATGAGCTATCGGCGGCTGAAGGGTTTCGAAAGGGGTTCGGTGGCCGGATGTTGGTATCGGAGAGGAAAGTGATCTTGGAAGGGTGGATATTAAGGATGGAAGGTGAGTTGTTTGTTGGAGTGAAGATGAAAGTGGTTTTGTGGTTTCAGGTGTGAGGTGGTTCGGATTTGAGTTCGTAGGCGGAGGTGAGGAGTTCGACTGTTAGGTTGTAGCATTTCTACTATCAATGAAAGAGCAAGCTCTCTGACTGAGGAATCCGAATCATCCCCGACCTCAAGCACAACTGTCAAACTCTGATTGAGGTACTTGTTCCAAACAGACTGATCATTTGTTGTAGAAGCTTCTAATAGCTGTTGAAGTGCAGTATGTTTGCTTGAAACAGGGCTTCCGTCATTAGGATTGCATATCGTATGAAGAATTTGAGGAATACTTGGCCCGGTGTCTGTCATAGAGTTAATCTTTACAGCTTCAGTTGAGTGATAATTAGGTGATTTGAGGAATGGGTGAGGTTATGCGGTGATGAAAAAAAATGAAGAGTGGTGGTTTGAGGTCGGGAGAGATGGCTACGGGTGGTGGCCGGAACGGTGAGACGGGAAGGGTTTTGACGAGTTAGTGGAGGTTTGTTCCACAGGTTTTTTTCGCACGATTGGGATTTTGTAAAGGTGGTGGCGGATGGCGAAACAGTGAATGTTGGTTCAGTGTCTTTGTTTCAGGTTTCACGGAAGGTGGAGATGCAAGGTTCAATGAAAAGGTTTGTTTTTTTTTGTCTTGCTGTGTTTGATTCGTCACCGATTTGAAGATGGTTATGGTGGCATCTTTGATTTTCTGGCGTTTCAAATGCGTTATTGTTCAGCTTATTTCAAACTTATTTCTCTGTGCTTTGGTGATGATTCGGACTTGTTCAAGTTTCAGGTTTTATGGCTGTTCGAAGAGGAGGCTGAGTATTGGGTCGACGGTATGGGCTGCGGTTATGAGGAGGATGAGTGAGGCAGAATGAGTGTTTTGATTCAAAGGTTAGTGATGCTTTCTGAGTTGTTCAGTTTGAGTTATATGTTTCCACTCAATGCTTCATCCCATCTCTCGTTTTCGTTTTTGCGGTTGGTTTGGTTATTCTGGATTTGGTGATTCGGTTCAGTTTCACAATTAAACAGGTTTGGTTGTTTGGCTTGGTGATAGGGTGACGGTTCGTGGTGGCTCTCTAATGGTTCGGATTTGGGTGCAGTAAGTTTCAGTTTTGAAGGATTTCGAATAAGAGGTTCTGAAGAGGGTTTGAGGGTTTGGGTTTGAGGGTTTGGGTTTCCTGTGCTGGCTTCGGACTTGTTTTGGAGGTGTTTTGAGGCGCTTGTGGTGATGGGTCTTTGAAAGTCTGAGGTTATTGAAAGGGTATGCGGTAAGGGTTGTGTTGCTGGATTTTTGCAAGTTTATTTGGGGTTTAGACAGGTTCTGTGAAGGATGGTGGTGGCTTAGAGTTTAGGAGTTGGTTTGATGGTTTGAAGACAGATTGATGAACAACAAAAAAAATGAAATGGAGGTGAGCTTTTTTATTTTGAACTCTTCTTCTGTCTATCATTTTCTACTGTTATTTTCTATGAAATATTTATGAAGTTTTTTGATTTGATTTTTTTTTTTGAAATTTTAATTATACAGTTTGTTTTGTATGCAGATAAAGATGAGAAAGAACACTAAGCTATGAACAAAGCATAAAAGAGGTGAAGAAGAGGAAGAAAAAGATATTACCGCCCGAACGTTATCGGGGTGAAGATCCACAAGGGTGAGTTCCTTGCTACTTGTTGTTGCTTGTTGAATGACTGCTTTTGTTGAAATTGTGCTCTCTTCTCTTCCTTTCTTTTGGTTTTTTTTTTTTGACTGAAAATGGGGCTGTTTTGTAACTGTTTTCTGGACTGTTTGAGGGTGTTTTGGAGGGCTGATTTGCTGAATTTTTTTGAGTGTTTTTCTAATGTAACAGTGGCTGAATTTTTTGTATGTTGTTGCTGTGTGTTTGTGCTGAGTTTTGTAGTGTTGTTTGTGATAGCTGTTCTGATTTCTGTACCATAAAACTTGTAGGTGAAGGGTGCTGGGAAGGAGGGAACAAATGCTGAATTTTGCAGCAGTGGAGAGGAGTAGTGGAGCAGGCTATTGTGTGCTTGGAGCAGGCTGAAATGGAGCTGTTGGAGCAGGAAAATGTTGCTGCATTTTTTTGTATTCTTGTGTTGAACTTTGTACATATTTTTTATGCAATTGTAATATGAATAAAATTATGGAATAAGTTTGAATATTTACACTAAAGCTTTGATTTAAAGCTTTGATTTACAATTGACACTTAATTTTTGAAATAAGAGTTTGAAATTAAAATCTAAATATAATACTTAACTTAGAAATGAATTAAAAAAGAATTAAATTTAAAATTGAAAATAAACTTATAACTTAAATAAATAAACTTGGAATTAAAATTAATTATAGGAAAAAGAAATTGGAATCAAATTGAAATTGAAATCTTAAAAATAAAGTAAGAAAAAGAAATTGGAATTAAATTGAAATTGAAATCTTAAAAATAAAAAGAAATTGAAATCACATTAGAGATAAAAATTTAAAAAGGATTAAAAGAGACAAACAATTAGAGATTATAATTAAATTAGAAAAGGAACTAAAATAACTAAAAAAGAATTAAAAATAAAAGTTAAAAACTAGAAATCACATTAAGAAATAAAAATTTTGAAAATAGAAATGAAATTATATATATATATTTTTTAAAACCTTGAAATTGGAAATAAAATTACATTTTTATTTAGCAAAAGTTTGAGAATAAAAAATAGATAGAAATTAAAATTAACATTAAAACACAAAAATAAATTAAAAGGTTAGAAATGAGAAGTAGAAATTAAATTAAAATGGAAGCTTATAAGTGACAAGAAAATAAGAATTATAAACAGCTAGAAAAAAAATGAGAAGAAAGCAACAGAAAAAATTAATCGGGAAAAATCCCTGCTAAGTGCGATAAATGTATGATTATGATATGAGCGATTAGGGGTAAAATTTGGGGTGTGACACTGAGCATTGACATAAGCAGTTCAAGCTTCAAAACATAAGCAGTTTTCCTCCCTAGTTAGGGGAACTACGTCGACTATGATTCTCATTTTCCCGACGATCTGGGGTGCTAATACATTCCCAGGTCGTAACCGACTCCCGAACCTAGTTTCTTTGGTTCGCAGGACCTTTGTCCTTCCTTTTATTTTCTTCGGTTTGTGCAGCATTACCTTTTCCGTTCCTTCGGGATAATAATGTTTGGCTGACGACTCTACCTTTTTCCGCGCCACTTTCGCGTTTTTACCAGGATGGAAATCTAGGGAGCGACAACTGGCGACTCTGCAAGGGATCGAACCCAGAATCTCTGGTTTCCCCTTGAGAGTCACTCCTAGCGCTTGTTCGTTTCTGTTTTATTGGGTGTTCGATTGTTTGCTATTGTGTGTTTATTTTACTGTTTTATTTACAGTTTATTTACAACTTTATTTATCGCTTTCAGTATTTATTTTCATGCATCATATGTATATACTAGACTGTCTGGTCTGTACTAGTTTTCTTTTGGTGGGTTGGGGGATACTGTTACTATGAGATGAGACCAATACCAAGGCTCGAGTGCACCCTAGGTTTTGTAGCATGGACAATCACTTTGGCTTCATGATATCTTGTCATGCGGGTAGTAGTGAGTTCCACACCCAGACTTGCGATCGTCTTGGAAATGTTTTGATATATGGGTCTTCCCTACTTCATTATGAAACCTCGATAGTTATGCGCAGCTGGAGACCGATCATTGAGGACCCTTGTGGAAACATCCCTCTCTAGTGGTGATAGTGGCAAACCATATTTTGTGGAAAACCCATTCGCACCCGAGGGCCCACTGTGAACTTGCATAGGATGGCCTGGTTCTCTTATAAAGAGAGCTTTATAATCTTTCTTCTTCAATTATTTGTATTCAACATTTCTTGATCCGACGTTTTTTTTATGCAAGTTGTTACTCCTTCCTTCATAAGATCCCAAAGATCTTGATAACAGAAAACAACGTTTAACTGTTTGCACCAATTCTCATAATATTGTTCTTGAGAATCAGAATATTCGTCGAAAAATGATCCTTTGGATGATTCATCACCATCACGTCCTGCTTCCTTGAATCACAACCAAAGCTCAAATACCAGATGTTGGAATTAACCTAAAGACTTTGAGAATTCCTAACTAATCTTGATGAACAAGATTTAATCAACTGATCTCCTCTCTTGTTCTTTACTCTTTACTCGAGTGAATTAATCACACCTTGATTGCAAGAATGATTATGTACAATAATTGTTTAAAGGAAGAAGAAAGAAGATTGAATTAGTAAAATTAGGGTTTAAGAGAATTGGAAAAGATGGTGATTTTCAGCATAGTTTCTCTCTGCCCACAAACTGTGAAAAGCTTTCTTATTCACTTAATTGGCAACTGCAAAACTCTATGAATACAATGTATGTTACAAGAATATGGGTTACTCTCTCTATTTATAAATGAGCTAGCTTGCTCCCTAAGCTAAAACCCAAAAAATACAAAAGCCCAAAATACATATTTTTGTCTATTGTAATCCTGTGTGAAGCAACCAGCTTCGACACTTTGACAAATAATACAACTCAACACACATTATAAGTAATTTGACACATCCTTGTTTCTATCGAGGACTATCTGCTTGGACATAAGGAATTACATTCTCAACATCAAATGCCATCACTGCCAATTTATTGTGTGGAGTGAAGCCTTTCACCACCGCAAACTCAAATGTCATCACTAATAATTTGTTTCTCCCACCGTCAATGCACCCTTTTGAACCAACCTGCCACTACGAGCAACACTGATTCGGTAACGGGGATGTGATTTCAACAAAAAGCTTAGCGATATAATGCCAAGGTGAATGAATCGTTGTACGGTACTGTCGCTCCCACCAAATGACACAGGGCCAAGAGGGGTACAGACGCGAACGGTCGGCGAAAGGAGAAGGAATGAAAAGAGTCGCCAGCTAGGCATTTTTATCCCGAAGGAAAGGTAATGCTGCATAAACCTAGGAAAAGATATGGATAAGAAGGTTGCGAACCAGAGAGACTGAGAAAGGGGGTTGGTTACAACCTGGGAAGGTATTAGCACCCAGATTGTCCGCCGTACTCGACGGGATCCACGCTTGAAAGATTTGTGTTTTAAAGGGGTAGTGTCAGTGCAATTTGTGTATAAAGAGCTGGAAAAGGATGTACAGGTGTCAGTGTAAAGGAAATGTGAAGTGTATAAGTGAAGTGTCAGTGTAAGGATAAGAATGAAATGCTCAAGACTATGAGACTAAAAGAATGATGCTGGAAAGAGGGGGAATATACAGAGACTTTTGTTCGATAACTGTTAAGTTATGCCTACGTATCCTCTCGTGCAATGAGGAAGTCAGAACACCGTAGTTCGACCCAAAGAGACTGAAAGATGAATTGACTTGTGAACTGCTTACTTGCCTATGCTCAAGTGTATGACCTGTCTGGCTCAGGTGCAAACTGTCTTGCATTAGACGGAAGAAGCAAGTTCTCGTTTATGAGTGAATGAGGTGAGAAAGGAATCCCAGAGGAGACGATTATTGTTTGTTTTTGAGTTTTCAGTCTTTTATTGCCTTTTGAAGTTTGTCATAAGTTAATGAGCTTAAGCCTAAACCAATGGATTTAGTAAACTCATCACTTCTTCCCTCTGTTTAGGGGTAATGAGAATGCTTTAAGTGTGAAGTCAGCTTCTCACACTTAATCACCATGATGTAGGATTAAGATCATTAACCTACTTGTGATTAGTTAGATATTTTTGGTGTTTTTGTTTAGCATTGAGTAATGAGCTTAAGCCATAATCAAAGATTAAACAGACTCATTACACCATCCTAACAGAAGGATGATAGATGATAATGTTTAAGTTGAGGAAAGCTCTTCAACTTAATCTATGATTAGGGATTAACCTCATGACAAAACAAGGTCTTTATTAAGTGGATTTTAATTAATGATAAGATGATGAAGTGAGTTTTAGGGTTTGCAATACAACTTGAGGGGGACTTGTCCATTAACACTAGGGTTAGTCCTTCTTAACCAATTAAGGAAGAATTAGAACCCTAATGCAAGGCCCAAGTTACAAGCTTGATGTCTTGATGATTATTAGATGGATTGATTAAAGGATTTAAACACATTGAGGGTTTAACACTTAGGATTAAAGTTATACACTCCATCCTAATAGAAGGATGCAGGCATAAGCTTAATCACAAAGCCTTAAAGCCTTTAGGGTTTAGTCCCTGATTATGAGATGAGAAGAGAGGACTCAAAGAGACACAAAGGTAAAATCTAAATGGGGGACTAATCAAAACCCTAATTATTGTCATGCTTGGTTGTTCCTAAGGTTTGTGAGGTTTGCAAGAAAGATCTTCAGAGAAACCACCAGGAAGCAGATGAAAGGAGCAAAGAGAAGCACAGTAACTTGTTTCATTTAAGAAGACAAGTCACTAGAAGAAAGAAAGTAAGATGAACAAGAATGAGCAAGCTCAATCTCAAGCACAAGACAAAATGCAGCAATGATGCATAAGAGAGATGAAAAGAGTTTGTGAGAAGTGAAGGCAAATCCACTTCTCAAAGTAATTTACCACCTGAAAAGTTAGTGAAAGAAATGCAATGCAATGCAAAATGAGATGAAATGGCATGACGAAAACCAAAACCAAAAGCATGTGTGTGATGTTAATGATGCTAAGAGATGATGCAAACATGAGGCAAGGCATGAGAATGATCATGCAAACATATGGATGCAAGAGAAACATGCTTAGAACCATGAACATACATGAAAAGTTATGAAATGCAAATGACATACAACATGGCAAATGGAAGATGCAATGATCAAACATGATTCTAATATATCCTAAGATGTATTATGAATCAAATGGATGCACAAAATGTCATGGCAAGTCATGGTATGCAAACAAATGGAAGATGGATGCAAATGAAAGCCCAAATTAGGGTTTATGATCAATGCACAAAACAAAAACCAAAACCAGAAGCAAACATCATGATAAAAAATTGAAAATGCATTCAAAGGAACCCTAAACCTATACAAACTCACTGCCCAAAGGAGCGGTTCTAACTCTTAACCTAATGAGGGTTATGAATTTTCTAAGATTGCTAGGGTTTTAAGGTACCTTATCAAGAAAAATGCCAAACAAATTGAAAATGCAAGATCAATCCATGCCAATTTAATCCTATAAACTACATGCTAAACATGATGCAATGCAAAAAGAATCAAAGTCCAACTCTTAAAGGCTAGGCAAAAATGAATTTTTGAAGATTGGATCAAAATAATGCCTTGAAATGAAATTAATTCCATGGAAAATTGTCAAAAGACATCAAGATCAAAAAAGAAATTTTTTTTGAGAGTTGGACAATGTTTCTAAATGATTTTAAATGTTTCATGATTTTTTTTGTGATTTTTAAATACCTAAAAGTATTTTTAATTAGTAAATTCTCATTAACTAATTAAAAATAAACTTTTAAATGATTTAAAAATAATTTTTAATGCAAAAAATAAAACTAAAAATATTTTTGGTTTCTGAAAATTAATAAAAGCTTGGATAAATTTTTTTAGAATTTTTCAATGATTTTTACTATTTTTAATAAAATGTAGAAAACAAATGAAATAAAAAGAAAATAAAATGAATTTAAACTGAAAAATATGAAAGTCAACAGAATCAAAGGCTTAGGTTTGAACTAGGACGCGTGGGAGTGGACTTGGCGCGCATCTGGACGGCCAGCATTCAAAATCTCCTAATTATGATTAAACCCTAATTAAATGCCCTAATGACTTTCAGATGACCGGAACAGTGTTCCGGTCATCTTCTCCGGCAAGGTGAAATCACTATCTCTCTCTACACGCAATGAAAATGAAATCTAATTGCCCAGAATCCATCCCCATTCAACACTGAATTAAAACCCCCAAACAAAAACCAGTTTTCATTCATCAATCATGTGAATCGAAGCAAAACATATTTAGGGCAGAAAGTTTCAGACAACGCATACATACTAAATATCCCACCATTTTCATTTTTAAACATATCATGATGATCAGGATATCATGTAGAATCAATTTATAATAAGTAAAACGAGTTCTGGAAAATTTGTTCTTGATGGATACCTGAACTGAAGTCCTTCGAACAGGAGCTTTCTGAGCCTTTCTCCTATGCAAACTGACTTCTCTGGTCCCCCTGAGCTCAATGGAATGCTTCACAACTCTTGTTGATGGCTGGTTTGGGAGATGGCAGAAGTTCTGTTCAAGGGAAGGTGGTGATCGTGTTTTGGCTTCAGTGACTTTCAGGCTATGGTGATGGGTGGTTTTTGATCAATGAAGCATGCTGAGATTGTTTGTGAAGTTTGTTTGTGTGTTTTAGGCTTGTGGAATCAGTTTCGAATGGTTTTGCAAGTTGGAGCAAAAAGTGATAACTATGGCTTGGGTGTGTTTCAGCTTGAAGTGAGTGGTGTGTTATGCTGGCTTTGGTCCATGTATCAAAAGGTGATAGGTCAGAAAGTTGTTGGTGGCCTATGGTGATTGGTATGGGTCTTTGGCCAAAATGTCAACTTGATTTGTACTTGAGGTATGGGAAATGGTACAACTTGCTTTTTGGCTTGCTTTGGCTCAGCTTGAATCAAGGAATGCTATGGGACAGGTCTAGAAGCAATGCAGCAAGTGGTTTGTAGTTTGTGATAGATTTTGCAAGTTTCACAAAGTTTGGTTCCTTTGGGATTTCTTGAAGTTCAAGGCATGAAATGAGATGATTCTTTGGCCCATTATGATTTTTAGAGGTCATGTGATCATGTTGTGAGGAATTTGTACACATTTGAGGCCTTTAGAACACTTGATCATAGCATTTTGCAAAATGCCTCTTTGGTAGAAAACTTCAAATTTTGTGATTTTGGCCAACTTTGACAAGCCATAACTTTTGATCCAAAATTAATTAGGTCAAGTTCTTGTACTTTTTGAAAAGGGAATGATCCATTCTACAACTTTCATGACCAAAGTTTTTCCATTTGAAGCATCTTTGAATCAAAAAGCAAGGGTTGAAAAAGTTTCCCAAAATGGCAATTTTCACTACAAGTCAACTTTCCCAAAAAGTCAACTTTGCAAATGGCTTGAAATTCTTCAATTTTGTGAACTTCTAACACCTTCCATGATCAAATAAAGATCATACATAATCAAAATGATGAAGAACACCCTTTGGTTGGGTCATTGGGGGCCTCAGATGCCCTGATTTTGCACTGGCTTGCTCAAAAAGTCAACTCTTGATCAGATGACTTCCCCATTGAATTTCTTCATGAAAATTGATATGCATGATCCCTATACCATATAGAGACCAATAGAAACAAGAATGACCAAAAAATTTGGAGTTATGGCCTTTGAAACCAAAACCCTAATTCTAGGTCATCTGTGCAGTTAAACCTGACTCTGCTTCCATGCCATCCTCAGTTCTTGTGATTCTTTGAAATTCTTGACTTTGAGAGGATATACTATGATACTTGAACATACATGGACCCCTTTGAAGTGATTGATGACCTTTGGAATGGCTCAAGAAGCTCTTGGATTGCTCAGATCACAAACCCTAAATGCAGATGACTTTGAACAATGCAGTGAATAAAAAATGTATTATGGGATGCTATGATTGGATTTATGCACATGAAGAGATCACAAGCCATGGTGTGAATGGGTGAGGGAAAATTTGGGGTGTTTACAGCTGCCCCTATTCAAACATGAGTTAGCTGTGCAGGATGTAAGCAACGGCTTATCAGGCAAGCAGGATAACTTGTGGTTGAATACCAAAGACAGTCCAAAATTTGCACTCACAGAATGAAGAAGAAAAGGGATATAAATTGTAAAGAAAAATAAAATATATATAAAGTGCGGGCGATGGAGGACGACCGTCGAGCAGAGGACGACTGCTGGGGATAAAGCAATGCCGGTGACGGCCGACATGCTGGGGAAGATGCGGGAAACAAAGCAATGACGGGGACGGCCGACACGCTGGGGATATAAGAGATCATGATGGGGACGGTCATCAAAATAAAGCTATAAGATTCTCTGGGGATTAAAGGTAAAAAATACATGATGAGGTACGGTCATCAGGTTCATAAAGTAATACAAGCAACGATGGGGACGGCCATCGGGCTACACTGATGAAGGACGATCATCAGGAAAAGGAAAAGGGACCACGAAGGGGACGACCATCGGGTTAAAGAATAAATGAAATAATGATGAGGGACGGTCATCAAAAGGTGAAGGACGATCACCTAGCAGGGGACGGCTGCTCTGTTGGGGATAAGATGAGGGTCGGTCATCTAAGGTGAAGGACGATCACCTGGCAGGGTACGACTGCCGAAAGTATCGCGACATAGGACGAATGCCGGATAAAAAGTCGACGATGGGGACGGCCATCGGACGAGCATGATGAAGGACGATCATCAAGAGGTGAAGGAAAATCACCTAGCAGGGGACGGCTGCTCTCAAGGTTTATCATGACATAGGACGAATGTCAGATAAAAAAAGATCAACGATGGGGACGACCATCAAAAAAAATGATGAAGGACGACCATCAAAAGGTGAAGGACGATCACCTAGCAGGGGACGGCTGCTAAATATCACGACATAGGACGAATGTCGGATAAAAAAGATCAACGATGGGGACGGCCATCGGATGAGCATGATGAAGGACGATCATCAAGAGGTGAAGGACGATCACCTAGCAGGGGACGGCTGCTCTCAAGGTTTATCATGACATAGGACGAACGTCAGATAAAAAAAAAGGAAATTTTGCTTTGCTGGCGACCTACTGGGAATAGTAAACACGGACGAGTGTTTATATCTAAGAAGTAAAAGGTATAAGTGTTTTTTGGTGTTGTGTATAGATTAAAGATGCGGACGAGCATCCCTAAGACTACGATACGGACGAGTATCGGGTAGAAACAAATACTAACACATGTTCAGAGACGATGATACAGACGAGTATCAACTGGTTAACAAAGAACACGGACGAGTGTTGAATCAGTGGAGACTCTTCTGGGGAATAGTAGACACAGACGAGTGTCTAAATTCAAGAAGATAAGAGTGTTTGACACGTGTATGGATTAAAGATGCGGACGAGCATCCTTAGGACTATGATACGGACGAGTATCAGGTAGAAATAATCGCTTGACGCATGTTCTGAGATGATGGTACGGACGAGTACCAACTGGTTAACAAAGAACACGGACGAGTGTCGACTCTGAGGGGATTTAAGTGGTATATATAAGATACGGACGAGTATCTGTATGAGTGAGATAAGTATGAGTGGTGTATAGATGAGTGTTTAACTTTCTGGGGAGGGTGACACGGACGAGTGTCAAGAGAGTTATATATATAAGTATATGCTTTACCAAGTGTTTAGGTAATTACGCTGGGGAAAGTGACACGGACGGATGTCAAGAAAATTATATCTGTGTATATGTATCTTGTGAGTGCAAAGGGGACGCTTTGGCTTTCTACTGGGGATATGACACGGACGGGTACCACAAGGAGTATGTACCGATGTTTGTGAGTGTAAGGCAACTGCTTTAGCTTTAGCTCTCCGCTGGGGAATCTGGGGAGCATCTTGTATATTTGTTGATGGATTGTCATTATTCACAAGTGTTTGATTCAGATCATGGCTTATGATTATGCAATATGTTTGATTTTTGCCGTAATGCCCCGTATTAGACGGAATGCTACGCTTTATGGGGTGATCATGATGCGAATGCTATGATCATGCAAGGATAACGATCCGGGATTCGGATCCCGGTGCTGCGAGGATCTCTGGCTGATCTTGCTTGAAATGGACATCCCAGCTGGGGGTGAGATCATTGGTAGATCCGTCAGATATGACTCTGCTTGGGGATATAGGTCATTGATAGACCTGTCTTGGTAATAAAAGACCCAGCTGGGGTTTGTAGAAGCTTCCTTCACTCTGTTGTGATTCCTTTGCGCGTTGCTCTTCTGGATAGAGGCTGAAACTCTGTGGGGAGATGGTTTCCCGGCCTTTGCGCTTGGCTGCGGAGGAATGGTGGATGGCAACTCGGCTGGGGAAGGAGAAAAACCATGGGAAGGTCTTCCTGGAGATTTCTGCAGATGTCCTCTTGAGGATGATACTTGACAACTCAGCTGGAAAAAAACCATCTCCGGTGCTAAGATTGAATAGATAAAGATTTTCCAGCTTGTTGGGGGGGTGATGCTTTCATGCCCTATGTCGTACTTTGTGTGCCTGTAATCCTGCAAAGGCATGGAAACGTACAAGTAATCCCCAAGTATCCCTTACCGGATTCCATCATAGGAGCTTAGACACTCCTGGGAGTAAATATACTTCCTGCAAGCACGTATTATTAAAAGAGAAACATCCGTATTTATGCAATCAGTATCTTAAAGACATCGGACATTTTGCAAATGAAAATAAAATATACGAGACGAGACATGACTGAAAATCTGATTTTATTAATTCGTGTGCCCTGAATTGGCAAGATACAGTCAAAGAAACATATCCCCTAAAATGAGGAGATTGTTACAAATTGAGAAACAAATGTTGGCAATGTTTGATGACGCTTCAAGGAGCTTCCCTTTCGCTATGACTCGTATGACTTTTGACGTTCTTCTCGTCTTGCTTTCTGAAGCAGGCTGATTCTGAAAGAAGCTTGATCCTTTCGAAGCTTACCAAGTTGTAAGTGATACAGATGAATTCAGAGTGCAGTTGTTCGCTTATTCCCTCATTTTGCATGGATCGCTCTTTCGGGTTTTCAATCCATCGGGATACCTATTTTTGCCTGAGTTGTCCAATGCGGCTTTTCAACTCAGCGGGTGTACACATTTTTTTTATTTTTTTTCCCTTACTTTTTCCCGAGTCTTTTATTCTGTTTTTGACTCGCCGGGATGCCCTATTTTTGCCTGGACTTACATTCTGTTTTTATGTCCAGCGGGTCATTTTTATGCGAAGTATTTTTTAACTGCATCTGAATTCACAGGGGACGGGAAATCTTCATCATCCATAGTGCTGAGCATGAGTGCTCCACCGGAAAAAACTTTCTTTACTACGAATGGTCCTTCATAGTTCGGAGTCCACTTGCCCCTGTGGTCTGTATGAGGAGGGAGGATTCTTTTCAGCACAAGATCTCCTACTTGGTACTCTCGGAGCCTGACTTTCTGATCGAAGGCTTTCTTCATTCTTTTCTGATACAGCTGCCCATGACAGATTACAGCCAATCTTTTCTCTTCAATCAGACTCAGTTGTTCGTATCGGGATCGGACCCATTCTGCTTCGTTCAGCTTAACATCCATCAGTACCCGTAGGGAGGGTAATTCAACTTCAACAGGTAGGACTGCTTCCATACCATACACAAGCTGATACAGTGTTGCCCCAGTGGATGTTCTGATTGACGTGCGGTACCCATGCAAGGCAAATGGTAGCATCTCATGCCAGTCTTTGTATGTGACTACCATCTTCTGCACAATCTTCTTGATATTCTTATTAGCTGTCTCAACAGCGCCATTCATCTTTGGCCTGTAAGGAGAAGAATTGTGGTGTTGGATCTTGAAGTCCCGGCATAGCTCTGCCATCATTTTGTTATTTAAGTTGGAGCCATTGTCAGTAATGATTCGCTCGGGAACTCCGTACCGACAGATGATATCCCTCTTAAGAAATCGGGCTACCACTTGCCTTGTAACATTTGCATACGAAGCTGCTTCAACCCACTTGGTAAAATAGTCAATAGCAACCAGGATGAATCTGTGGCCATTTGAAGCAGTTGGTTCAATCTTGCCGATCATATCAATGCCCCACATGGAAAAAGGCCATGGTGAAGACATCACATTCAGAGGATTGGGAGGCACATGCACCTTATCCGCATAAATCTGGCATATATGGCATTTTCTGGCATAGGCACAACAGTCGGCATCCATTGTGATCCAGTAATAGCCTGATCTTAGCAACGTTTTAGCCATAGCATGCCCTCCTGCGTGGGTACCAAAGGATCCTTCGTGCACCTCGTGCATCAACAAGTCTGCTTCTGTTCTATCAACGCATATGAGGAGTACCATATCAAAGTTTCTCTTGTACAGGGAACCATCAGTATTCAGGAAGAAACTACCAGCAAGCCTTCTTAAAGTCTTCTTATCATTGGAAGATGCCCCAGGTGGGTATGTTTGATCCTCCAAGAAGCACTTGATGTCATGGAACCAAGGCTTATCATCTTTGACAACGTCTGCCGCAAATACATATGCTGGTCTGTTAAGTCTGGATACTGAAATCCGAGGCACAAAGTTGGCCGTTTGAACTTTGATCATGGATGAAATGGTAGCCAGAGCATCTGCAAACTGATTCTCGTCTCGAGGGATATACTCAAGCTTGACTGTTGTACAGAAAGTTAATAACCTCCTTGTATAATCCCTGTAAAGTATCAGATGATCCTGGTGTGTGTACCATTTGCCGTTGGTTTGATTAACTACCAGAGCTGAATCTCCGAATACAGTCAAAGTCTTGATCCTGAGGTCAATGGCTTCCTCAAGACCTATAATGCAAGCTTCGTATTCAGCTTCGTTGTTAGTGCAGTTAAAGGTGAGTTTTGCTGAGAAAGGCATGTGAACTCCCTTGGGTGTAATGAGTACTGCACCAACACCACGACCATTCATATTAACAGCCCCATCAAACATCATAGTCCATTCTTCCTCCGGGTCAGGCCCTTCAGTGTGAATAGGCTCTTCATGATCTTTTTCTTTTATGAACATGATGTCTTCATCAGGGAAGTCAAATCTCATAGGCTGGTAATCATCAATAGGTTGCTCAGCAAGATAATCACACAATACACTGCCTTTGATGGCTTTCTGAGATGTGTACTGAATGTCATATTCTGTGAGGATCATTTGCCATCTTGCAACCCGTCCGGTAAGTGCTGGCTTCTCAAAAATGTACTTAACTGGATCCATCTTTGATATCAATAAATTAGTGTGGGTCAACATGTACTGTCTCAGTCGGCGAGCAGCCCACGCTAAAGCACAGCAAGTTTTCTCGAGCAGTGAATAACATTGTTCACAGTCGGTAAACTTTTTGCTCAGGTAGTAAATTGCATACTCTTTTCGACCAGACTCGTCATGATGGCCCAGCACACACCCCATTGACTCTTCTAACACTGTTAAGTACATTATCAGAGGTCTTCCTTCAACTGGAGGCATAAGGATTGGAGGTTCTTGCATGTACTCCTTGATCTTGTCAAAAGCCCTCTGGCAGTCTTCGTTCCACCTGACCGTTTGTTCTTTTCTCAATAGCTTGAACAAAGGCTCACAGGTTGCTGTAAGGTGAGATATGAACCTTGAAATGTAGTTCAATCTACCTAGAAACCCTCGAACTTCTTTTTCAGACTTCGGTGCAGGAATTTCTTGAATAGCTTTGACTTAATCAGGGTCAACTTCAATCCCTTTCTCACTTACAATAAATCCCAGCAACTTACCAGATCGCACCCCGAATGTGCACTTGTTGGGGTTCAACTTCAGTTGGTACTTCCTCAGACGCTTGAATAGCTTCAACAGATTTACCAGGTGATCTTCTTCTGTGAGGGACTTGGCAATCATGTCATCCACATAACACTCGATTTCTTTATGGATCATGTCGTGGAATAATGTCACCATAGCCCGTTGATAGGTTGCACCAACATTCTTCAGTCCGAATGGCATCACCTTATAACAGAACGTGCCCCAGGGTATGATGAAAGTTGTCTTCTCCATGTCTTCAGGTGACATCTTGATCTGATTATATCCTGAAAATCCATCCATGAAGGAGAACACCGAGAACTGATCCGTATTATCAACCAATACATCAATGTGAGGTAATGGGAAGTCATCTTTCGGGCTGGCTCTGTTTAGGTCCCGGTAGTCAACACACATTCTCACTTTGCCGTCTTTCTTAGGTACGGGTACAATATTAGCAACCCACGGCGGATAGCTAGTTACAGCAAGGAACCCGGCGTCCCACTGTTTTTGTACCTCTTCCTTTATCTTCATTGCCATATCTGGGCGAGTACGGCGCAACTTCTGTTTTACTGGCGGGCAGTCTTCTCTTAAGGGCAGCTTGTGCATGACGATATCGGTGCCTAACCCTGGCATGTCCTGATAAGACCAAGCAAACACATCCACATACTCCCGAAGCATATCAATCAGTTGCTCTTTCACTGAATCTTGCAGGCAGGCCCCGATCTTAACCTCTTTCACGTCTTCATCCGTACCAAGATTAACTGTTTCAATCTCCTCCTGATGAGGAGTGATGACCTTCTCCTCTTGCCTTAACAACCTGGCTAGCTCTGCAGGAAGCTCATAATCTTCTTCAACCCCTTCATCAGCTTGATTGATTGGATTGTCAAAGTCATACGAAGCCATAGCAGTGTTGTTGTCGGTGCAGTCTGAAAGGCACTCTCTGCAAGGGTTTAGATTGTTCATTTTAGTGATTGATTTTAATCTTGTTTTAGAAAAAAGTGAAATGAAGTTTATCATTTTGGAAAACATTGCCATTTTATTTTTGTACAAAAATAAAAATGAAAGACAGTGAGCGGAAAAGAAAAAGACTCATTTGCAAAAGATGTCCGATATTCATTGATTGATCTGTTTGCACAAAATTACAAGATGGCCCGATTACAAAATGAGTCTTGTTATCTTGGGCAAGATGCAAGACTTGATGCATGCTTAAAAATACAGGAAATAATAATTACTCTGCAGGAGTAACCCTTATAATTTCCTGGGAAGACCAGTTTGAGATACGACTCCCCGGGATCCTTGGACGTATCCAGCTCTCCAGGTTGCGCTCATCTTCCGACTCATCTTCCAAGTTGTTTACTGCATCAGGGGTGAGCATTCCCCCACTGACAAAACTGGGCTTCTTAGCAGCCTTTGATTGATCTTGTTGAGTTGGTTTGTAACCCAACCCAAATCTGTCCTCCTTCTTCTCCACAGGCAACAGCTTGCCCCAGCCTTGGGCAGTCCCCTCTTCAACAACCTTCCTGGCTTGCTGATAAGATGTCATGGAAGTCCCAAGTACAACAGATACTTCATTAATGTTCAAGGCTTCAAATCCCTGGCTCATGGTTTCATGGATCTCTCCATCCATCTCAATATATTTGTATGTAGCCAGATGGCTAACAAAAATATCTTCTTCACCACAGATGGTGATGATCTGGCCCTCCCACTCGAATTTCAGCTTCTGGTGAAGGGTAGACGTAACTACGCCAGCGGCATGGATCCAAGGTCTACCCAACAGACAGCTATAGGCCGGCTGAATGTCCATCACGTAGAAGGTAATTTTAAAAGTCTGTGGGCCAATCATCACCGGCAGATCAATCTCTCCTAGCACTGATCTCTTAGAGCCATCAAATGCTCTCACCACTAAGTTACTTGGACGTAATGCCAAGCCATCATATTCCAGCTTCACCAGGGCTTTCTTTGGTAAAACATTGAGTGAAGACCCAGTGTCTACCAGTACATGTGATAGATCAGCACCCTTGCATTCAAGAGTGATGTGTAAAGCCTTGTTGTGGTTACACCCCTCAGTTGTCAAATTAGCATTGGTAAAACCCAATCCGTGGCTGGTATTGACATTCGCTACCACGGTCTCCAGCTGATTAACGGTGATCTCCTCTGGCACATATGTTGCGTGCAAGACTTTTAGTAATGCATTCCGGTGAGCTTCGGAACACATCAGCAGGGATAGAATGGAGATCTTTGAGGGAGTTTGGTGAAGCTGATCCACCACTTTGTAATCACTCCTCTTTATAATTCTCATGAACTCGTCTACATCTTGTTCAAAATATGTCTTCTGAGTTTCCTTGAGAATGGGCTCTTCAGATATTACACTCTTTCCCTTTGCTTTGGCAGCAGCTTCTGCTTCAGCATTAGGTCTTTGTGCTTGCGAGGCAAAAAGGCGTCCGCTTCTGGTGAAGCCTCCGCCTCCCCCGACATTATCAATCTGTGGAGAAGAGGTTGAAGAGTCAAGAGTGATTCTCTCCCCATTGCAGTAAAGGTCAGAGCCATAATGCCAAGGGATGGCATTACTGCTTTCATACGGAACGGGTCCAGGTACCGTGATGGTAACCGGACTGACTGCAGCAGAGGAGGGTGTTGAAATAGTGTGCGGGTCATAGTAGATGGTTACTGGTCACCTGGCAGGAGATGCCACTGCTTGTTGTTGAAAATTGTTGTTAGGAGGAACATAGGACGGATCATAATAGATGGTGACTGCTGAGATGTCTGTTGGCGTTGTAGAAGACTCTGAATAAAGGGGTGCTGATGTTGTAGAAGAGATGGTGGTAGATATCTGGTTTGTTGAAGTGATAGATGAAGCATTTGTTGATGAATTTGAAGAATTGTTTGGAACGATTGTTGTTGCAGTTGTAGGAGACTCAGGAATTGTTGTTGGAGAGATTGCCGGATTTGAAGGTGTTGATGTTGTGATTTGAAGTATGCCACTCTGGATAAGACCATCTATGCCGCTTCTCAAGCTATCGCACCCGTTTACCGAAATGTTGCAATAACCGCACCCGAGATCACACCCGGGGAATATCTGGCATTCTAGGAGTTGAGCTTTAATCTCTACCAGGGGTGTCCGAATCTGCCCAACACTGGTTATTAAGAAAGACAACTTATCTTCCTCAATAGCATTGATTCTTGGTCTCCCATGGTTGGGCATGGGGTTCTTGTTGACATTTGGCGGGGGTGCGAAATTGAGGGCTTTGGAATCCACTAGATCCTGTACCTTCATTTGTAAGGCCCTGCACTTCTCTGTACTGTGGCCAGGTGCATTGGAGTGAAAAGCACATCTGGCGTTGGCGTCATAATTTCTTGGCATACTGGAAGGATCTGGTGGTGCCAATGTCCTTAACTCAACCAAGTTGAGCTTCAGGAGTTGTGGCAATAAAGCGGCATAAGGCATAGGGATTGGGTCAATCACCCTATTGGCCTGAGATGGTCTCTGCTGAAAAGGTCTTTGTTGATTGTTGTTGCTGGTGTTGTTGTTGTAGTTTCTCTGAGGCGGATATTGAACTTGTTGCTGGTAGTGGGGTTGTTGCTGTGGTTGATATGCGGGTTGCTGAGGAATTGGAGCGGGAATAGTGACAGCTGCCACTGACCTATGAACATATTGAGGTCTGCCCCTGTTGGCATGAATAGCATTAGTCTCACCTGTTCTTCTAGGCCCCACAAAAGGTTTTCTGGGGTTGCTGGACGAGCTCGCACCATTGTCAGAAATCTTGCCCATCTTTAATAGGCTTTCAATTCTTTCTCCAGCTATGACTACGTCAGCGAAGCTGGTGGAAGAAAAGGCAGCTAGCCTGCCAATATATGTCCCTTGAAGGGTATTCATAAACATGTCGGCCATTTCTCTTTCCGACATGGGTGGCTGGACAGCAGCAGCAAGCTGTCTCCACCTCTGGGCGTATTCCCTGAAGCTTTCTCTAGATGATCGAGACATTCCCATCAGGAGGGCCCTGTTAGGAGCCATATCCAAGTTGTACTGGTACTGTCTGATGAAGGCCTCAGCCAGGTCCTTCCAGCATCTGACGGTTGCTCTAGTCAAATGAGAGTACCATTCCCTTGAAGCCCCTGTCAAACTGTCTTCAAAGTAAAACATCCATAGTTTCTCATCCATGGTGTATGCCTTCAGCCTCCCCAGAAAGGATTGTAAGTGGGTTCGTGGACAGGAAGTTCCGTTGTACTTCTCGAAGCACGGGGGTTTAAACTTGTGGGGAATCCTTACCCCGTCCACTAAACCCATGTCCATGACATCAAAGCCCAGGGAATTTTGAGACTCCAGAGATCTCAATTTCTCAGCAATTTCATCTAGCCTTCTGTCATAGGCTTCATCCCCAACTCCCATCACAGTGAATTGATCCTCTTGGGGGTCTTCTTGTAATACCCTGCCCGCAGTAGTATTCCCTTGTACATTAGCAGGGATGTTGATCTCTGGATGAAGATGAGGCCCATACACTGGTGGATTGACATGAGGTTGAACCCTCTCATTGTTGCTCGTTCCTCCAGTCCCTAGATGGGGGTCTTCCTGGGTCTGCCTTTCTACCAATGCTCTTAATCTTTCCTGGCTTTGAGCCAAACCATTCATTACCTCCATAAACTGTGTCATCTGATTTCTCATCTCCAGTATCTCATTGGCCATTTGAGTCCTGACCTCTGTAAGGTCCTGCTGTACTTGGTCCATTTGTATACCCGGAAGGTTGTTGCGAGTAGGATATCTGTGCGGACGATTGAGAGGGAACACCCGTCGTCGAGCAATAGTTCCTGAATCACAACAGAGTTAGTAACAAATAAAACAAAAACCTACAAAACAAAACAAAAGTTAGTATGCAATGCAGTATGCTTATTTGTTTCCAAGGTATCCGGCTTGGCACTTGGTTTTGACCTTTCCAGACCCCTGAGGAAGGTGCTTTGATGTTGCTTGGGAGAAAGAGATTCGAATGAAACAAACTAATGAATATATTACAAAAGATGAATCATACATAGTTTGTTTTTTACAATACATGCCCTCTGAGGGGTCAAAAATACAACATAAAAGAAAAGTACATGAGATGAAAGCAACAACAAGCAAAGGTCAGACACCAAGACCAAACTCATCCTCCTTAACTTCCTTCAGAAGTGCTTCAGTCACGGGATCAGCTGGATGCTCTGTGAGGTTCCTGATAAGAAGATTCTTGGTGGCAATAGCAGTGGTTAGCTTCTTGTGTCTGCTTTGGTCCTTTGACCTCTTCACACCAGCCCTAAGCTTCAATTCTGAGATCTCCTTCTGGGCTGCTAGTAGGGCTTCCTGTTGCTCCTTTGCATTAGCCTCCAACTGCTCAATTTTGTTCTGAGTTCTCTTATCCTCCTAAGTGCGAGCTTCAGTGATCCTGACCCACCTAGCTTGGCTTTCTTTCAGATAGAGATCAGTCATAGCCTTCTGGAACTGGGCCTCTTTACAGGCATTCTTCAAAATCTGTTCCCCTGCCCTTGACTTTTTGATGTAGTCCTCTGACTTCTCAATCCTGGCTAGATGCTCCACCTTAAGCTTTTCCAACCTTTCAATGTCCAGACGACCATCACTCCTCTCCCAGAGGGTTCTCTTCAGGGCTTGAGACAGATTCTCATTCCTCTCTTTTAGTTTCTCAAACTCTTCCAGGCTGACAGTGGCTGGAGGTGGTGCTGTGGATGGTTCAGGTGCATCCTTAATGGTGAAGGGCATCCCAGAAAGCTGAGCCCTGGCATGAGACCACTCATAATACTGAGCTGAGGCCACATTGTTGCATCTCCCAAGAATGGCCATTCCTTTGGTCTGGACATTGTCCCAAGCCCAGGATGCTTGCCTGACAATAGCCAGATTAGGCTTAATCTCACAGTAAAGGGTCTCAGCTAGATCTTGCACTCTAGGAGGGTGGACCAATGCATAGCCCAATTGTCTTTTGAATAGCAGAGGGTTGTAGTTGATGCAACCCTTCACTCCTATCAGAGGTACATTGGGGAACTGCCCACAACTAGTAATGATGTCCCTGCCCTTGGTGCTCTGAGTGCACCACCTGATGTCATATGAGGTCAAAGCAACAAGTCTCCTAGCCCAATTCTTCTATTGGTGAGGATTCAGGAATGCATCAGTCTTGGGCAGGTGTCTGAGCAGCCAGGTATGGAATAGGGGAGCACAGCATCTCACCAACCTTCCTCTTTGCTTTTCATTCCTTTGGTGAACAGAGTAGTAGAAATCTCCCAGTAAGGTGGGCACTGGGTTCCTCAGAATGAAAAGATGAATGGCATTCTTGCTAATAAACTTAGGCTCATCTGCAAATAATATAACCCCATATATGCTGAGGGCTAACAAAGCACAGACTGCCTTCCATTCTCCCAAGGAGGCCTTCAGGATAGCCTGAGAAGTCAAGAAATCTAAGTGTAGACCAGAGATTCCAGCCTTTGCTGTCATGTTCTGCTCAATCAGTATAGGTTCCAGATACAGTGCTTTTGCCACTTCTTCATTACTGGGAAAAGCCATCTCAGGGTTGAAGGGGACACCACCCCTGACAGGTACACCAATCAGTGATGAATACTCTTCCAACAAGGGTCCCAACTGAAAATTCTGGAAGGTGAAGCATCTCAAAGGAGGATCATAGAACTGTAGACAAGTGTGAATCAAGCTCCTCTGAGAAGGGTCTAAATCCATAACCACATCAAGGATGCCTCCATAATGTTCTCTAAATAGTGGTATATGGTCTGAAGTGATAAGGGCCTGGACCTTCCTGATGCCAGTCAGCTCAGGCTCAAAGAAATGATATGAGATGTTGCTCTTCTTGGGTGCCATGTCTGCTGATGAAGAGCTGAGACAGATACTGATGATGATGACTGATACTAGAAGATGAGCCACTGATAGGCTGATACTGGTGATGCAGGTGACTGAAGCAGGTACTGATGAAGATAGGTCTATGCAGATGAATGGGTCAAAACCAAGCCAAATATAATGTGGATACTCTGAAAAACAAATAAGCAAATGTTAAATGATGCAATGATGATGTATGCAAATGATATGCAAGGGTTTGTGATCAAGCTGGATCTGATTACTGCCTTGGTATAAGTCCATGTATGTCTAAGAAGTCCATATGGAGGTTCATAAGTCTAGTAACCAAGGTAGGGGACTCAAATAAAGAGTCACATGTCCAGGGTTAAAATCACAAGAACTGTCCCAAAATGGAGTACTCTTAATCAAAACAAAGTAACAGGGTATGCTGAGGTCAAGGGTACCTGCAAACCTGTAAACAGCCCAACCCCCTCACAGGTGATGGTCTAAAACAAGGATCCTCAGACTTGGATCAGTTATGAGAAGTGTAAACACTTCTAACCCGGAGGTACATTGTTTACAATAACCATAAAAGATCCTCCTCTAATTCACCTCAGTTTCTGAAGGTCATAATAAAGGTCATCCATACTTAGCAGGCTTCCCAGATAGCCCTAGCACTACAGGAGATCTGTAGCACCGAGTTCTCAAGAAGAAACCCATATCTGAACCGTGTTTCATATTCCCGCACCAGACCGAAATGGAATGGGAAAGAACATGAACCACTCTAGCCTAGGTGTCACTCAGGTCCCAGGTATAGGACCTTAAACTCTCAATAGAACACCCACCCACCAAAGCAACAAAACCAGATCCAGCCAAAACAGTATGAAAATATGATGTATATAAAGCTGTAAAGAAAGCAATAAATAACTGTACATAAAGCAATAAATAAAAAGCAACTATACAAACACAAATAGCACATAACACCCCAGTAAACACAAATCAAACAAGCGCTAGGAGGAACCCAAAAAAAGAACCAGAAGCCCTGGTTGCAGTATAAGGTCCCCAGCAGAGTCGCCAAGCTGTCGCTCCCACCAAATGACACAGGGCCAAGAGGGGTACAGACGCGAACGGTCGGTGAAAGGAGAAGGAATGAAAAGAGTCGCCAGCTAGGCATTTTTATCCCGAAGGAAAGGTAATGCTGCATAAACCTAGGAAAAGATATGGATAAGATGGTTGCGAACCAGAGAGACTGAGAAAGGGGGTTGGTTACAACCTGGGAAGGTATTAGCACCCAGATTGTCCGCCGTACTCGACGGGATCCACGCTTGAAAGATTTGTGTTTTAAAGGGGTAGTGTCAGTGCAATTTGTGTATAAAGAGCTGGAAAAGGATGTACAGGTGTCAGTGTAAAGGAAATGTGAAGTGTATAAGTGAAGTGTCAGTGTAAGGATAAGAATGAAATGCTCAAGACTATGAGACTAAAAGAATGATGCTGGAAAGAGGGGGAATATACAGAGACTTTTGTTCGATAACTGTTAAGTTATGCCTACGTATCCTCTCGTGCAATGAGGAAGTCAGAACACCGTAGTTCGACCCAAAGAGACTGAAAGATGAATTGACTTGTGAACTGCTTACTTGCCTATGCTCAAGTGTATGACCTGTCTGGCTCAGGTGCAAACTGTCTTGCATTAGACGGAAGAAGCAAGTTCTCGTTTATGAGTGAATGAGGTGAGAAAGGAATCCCGAAGGAGACGATTATTGTTTGTTTTTGAGTTTTCAGTCTTTTATTGCCTTTTGAAGTTTGTCATAAGTTAATGAGCTTAAGCCTAAACCAATGGATTTAGTAAACTCATCACATCTTCCCTCTGTTTAGGGGTAATGAGAATGCTTTAAGTGTGAAGTCAGCTTCTCACACTTAATCACCATGATGTAGGATTAAGATCATTAACCTACTTGTGATTAGTTAGATATTTTTGGTGTTTTTGTTTAGCGTTGAGTAATGAGCTTAAGCCATAATCAAAGATTAAACAGACTCATTACACCATCCTAACAGAAGGATGATAGATGAGAATGTTTAAGTTAAGGAAAGCTCTTCAACTTAATCTATGATTAGGGATTAACCTCATGACAAAACAAGGTCTTTATTAAGTGGATTTTAATTAATGATAAGATGATGAAGTGAGTTTTAGGGTTTGCAAGACAACTTGAGGGGGACTTGTCCATTAACACTAGGGTTAGTCCTTCTTAACCAATTAAGGAAGAATTAGAACCCTAATGCAAGGCCCAAGTTACAAGCTTGATGTCTTGATGATTATTAGATGGATTTATTAAAGGATTTAAACACATTGAGGGTTTAACACTTAGGATTAAAGTTATACACTCCATCCTAATAGAAGGATGCAGGCATAAGCTTAATCACAAAGCCTTAAAGCCTTTAGGGTTTAGTCCCTGATTATGAGATGAGAAGAGAGGACTCAAAGAGACACAAAGGTAAAATCTAAATGGGGGACTAATCAAAACCCTAATTATTGTCATGCTTGGTTGTTCCTAAGGTTTGTGAGGTTTGCAAGAAAGATGTTCAGAGAAACCACCAGGAAGCAGATGAAAGGAGCAAAGAGAAGCACAATAACTTGCTTCATTTAAGAAGACAAGTCACTAGAAGAAAGAAAGTAAGATGAACAAGAATGAGCAAGCTCAATCTCAAGCACAAGACAAAATGCAGCAATGATGCATAAGAGAGATGAAAAGAGTTTGTGAGAAGTGAAGGCAAATCCACTTCTCAAAGTAACTTACCACCTGAAAAGTTAGTGAAAGAAATGCAATGCAATGCAAAATGAGATGAAATGGCATGATGCAAACCAAAACCAGAAGCATGTGTGTGATGTTAATGATGCTAAGAGATGATGCAAACATGAGGCAAGGCATGAGAATGATCATGCAAACATATGGATGCAAGAGAAACATGCTTAGAACCATGAACATACATGAAAAGTTATGAAATGCAAATGACATACAACATGGCAAATGGAAGATGCAATGATCAAACATGATTCTAATATATCCTAAGATGTATTATGAATCAAATGGATGCACAAAATGTCATGGCAAGTCATGGTATGCAAACAAATGGAAGATGGATGCAAATGAAAGCCCAAATTAGGGTTTATGATCAATGCACAAAACAAAAACCAAAACCAGAAGCAAACATCATGATAAAAAATTGAAAATGCATTCAAAGGAACCCTAAACCTATACAAACTCACTGCCCAAAGGAGGGGTTCTAACTCTTAACCTAATGAGGGTTATGAATTTTCTAAGATTGCTAGGGTTTTAAGGTACCTTATCAAGAAAAATGCCAAACAAATTGAAAATTCAAGATCAATCCATGCCAATTTAATCCTATAAACTACATGCTAAACATGATGCAATGCAAAAAGAATCAAAGTCCAACTCTTAAAGGCTAGGCAGAAATGAATTTTTGAAGATTGGATCAAAATAATGCCTTGAAATGAAATTAATTCCATGGAAAATTGTCAAAAGACATCAAGATCAAAAAAGAAATTTGGTTTGAGAGTTGGACAATGTTTCTAAATGATTTTAAATGTTTCATGAATTTTTTTGTGATTTTTAAATACCTAAAAGTATTTTTAATTAGTTAATTCTCATTAACTAATTAAAAATAAACTTTTAAATGATTTAAAAATAATTTTTAATGCAAAAAATAAAACTAAAAATGTTTTTGGTTTCTGAAAAATTAATAAAAGCTTGGATAAAAATTTTCAGAATTTTTCAATGATTTTTACTATTTTTAATAAAATGTAGAAAACAAATGAAATAAAAAGAAAATAAAATGAATTTAAACTGAAAAATATGAAAGTCAACAGAATCAAAGGCTGAGGTTTGAACTAGGACGCGCGGGAGTGGATTTGGCGCGCATCTGGACGGCCAGCATTCAAAATCTCCTAATTATGATTAAACCCTAATTAAATGCCCTAATGACTTTCAGATGACCGGAACAGTGTTCCGGTCATCTTCTCCGGCAAGGTGAAATCACTATCTCTCTCTACACGCAATGAAAATGAAATCTAATTGCCCAGAATCCATCCCCATTCAACACTGAATCAAAACCCCCAAACAAAAACCATTTTTCATTCATCAATCATGTGAATCGAAGCAAAACATATTTAGGGCAGAAAGTTTCAGACAACGCATACATACTCAATATCCCACCATTTTCATTTTTAAACATATCATGATGATCAGGATATCATGTAGAATCAATTTATAACAAGTAAAACGAGTTCTGGAAAATTTGTTCTTGATGGATACCTGAACTGAAGTCCTTCAAACAGGAGCTTTCTGAGCCTTTCTCCTATGCAAACTGACTTCTCTGGTCCCCCTGAGCTCAATGGAATGCTTCACAACTCTTGTTGATGGCTGGTTTGGGAGATGGCAGAAGTTCTGTTCAAGGGAAGGTGGTGATCGTGTTTTGGCTTCAGTGACTTTCAGGCTATGGTGATGGGTGGTTTTTGATCAATGAAGCATGCTGAGATTGTTTGTGAAGTTTGTTTGTGTGTTTTAGGCTTGTGGAATCAGTTTCGAATGGTTTTGCAAGTTGGAGCAAAAAGTGATAACTATGGCTTGGGTGTGTTTCAGCTTGAAGTGAGTGGTGTGTTATGCTGGCTTTGGTCCATGTATCAAAAGGTGATAGGTCAGAAAGTTGTTGGTGGCCTATGGTGATTGGTATGGGTCTTTGGCCAAAATGTCAACTTGATTTGTACTTGAGGTATGGGCAATGGTACAACTTGCTTTTTGGCTTGCTTTGGCTCAGCTTGAATCAAGGAATGCTATGGGACAGGTCTAGAAGCAATGCAGCAAGTGGTTTGTAGTTTGTGATAGATTTTGCAAGTTTCACAAAGTTTGGTTCCTTTGGGATTTCTTGAAGTTCAAGGCATGAAATGAGATGATTCTTTGGCCCATTCTGATTTTTAGAGGTCATGTGATCATGTTGTGAGGAATTTGTACACATTTGAGGCCTTTAGAACACTTGATCATAGCATTTTGCAAAATGCCTCTTTGGTAGAAAACTTCAAATTTTGTGATTTTGGCCAACTTTGACAAGCCATAACTTTTGATCCAAAATGAATTAGGTCAAGTTCTTGTACTTTTTGAAAAGGGAATGATCCATTCTACAACTTTCATGACCAAAGTTTTTCCATTTGAAGCATCTTTGAATCAAAAAGCAAGGGTTGAAAAAGTTTCCCAAAATGACAATTTTCACTACAAGTCAACTTTCCCAAAAAGTCAACTTTGCAAATGGCTTGAAATTCTTCAATTTTGTGAACTTCTAACACCTTCCATGATCAAATAAAGATCATACATAATCAAAATGATGAAGAACACCCTTTGGTTGGGTCATTGGGGGCCTCAGATGCCCTGATTTTGCACTGGCTTGCTCAAAAAGTCAACTCTTGATCAGATGACTTCCCCATTGAATTTCTTCATGAAAATTGATATGCATGATCCCTATACCATATAGAGACCAATAGAAACAAGAATGACCAAAAATTTTGGAGTTAAGGCCTTTGAAACCAAAACCCTAATTCTAGGTCATCTGTGCAGTTAAACCTGACTCTGCTTCCATGCCATCCTCAGTTCTTGTGATTCTTTGACATTCTTGACTTTGAGAGGATATAATATGATACTTGAACATACATGGACCCCTTTGAAGTGATTGATGACCTTTGGAATGGCTCAAGAAGCTCTTGGATTGCTCAGATCACAAACCCTAAATGCAGATGACTTTGAACCAATGCAGTGAATCAAAAATGTATTATGGGATGCTATGATTGGATTTATGCACATGAAGAGATCACAAGCCATGGTGTGAATGAGTGAGGGCAAATTTGGGGTGTTTACAGGTACTTGTGTTTTTAGTTAATTATCTTAGACTACGCTTGGATTAATGGAATATGCACTAGTGCAAAAAAAAAAAACAATATAATTTAAAAATTTACTCCCGATATACTAAAAATTGGTGTAAATAAGAAACACGATGACAATTTTGTAAATAAAGTGTCATTTTAAGTGTTATCACATGACAATATACACCATATTTTCTTAGAAACGAGTGTAAATTAAAAATGTTATTATGATCATATCTCTATTACTCTCGTTAAATTTAGATTCATTAAAAAATATTATTTAAATTTATAAACCAAAATATTAATCTTAAACACATTAACAAACTAGAATCTATTTTCTTAAATGTTAATTGTTTAATTAAATAAATATTAACTGGTGTAAATTTATTAAGTGAATATTAAATAAAATAACAAACACATTAACAAATTCCCACACAATTCATTTCTCATCCATAGATCAAAACATTCTGAATCCCATCGATCATCCTCCGATCATCTTCTCTTCTCTGAAATCCAGCCTCTCATCTAACATCCTTTCTAAAACCCATCGATCATTGAATATCCTCTAATCGCACATCCTCTATGAACCCATATCTCTCATCGCATAACCATTAATGGGTAGCATAATTGTTATACACCTTAGTATTGTTATGGATATAATATAAACCATATGAACACAAGAGTAATAGATATATAAACTCTAAAGTAAATTGTTTATTAGTTCATCAATATGTCCCTTGAGAACAAGAAATCCATGAATATAAATTTTGATTAAGCTAGCACCTAGAGATGTTTGTGACATTATCTGTATCAATTTTGTTTTATTAAATCTCTCTCTACAAACACGGAACCATTCGATGATTCCTCTTCACACTCAAGTAAATCTCTCTATGATTCATCGATCTATTTTATTAGTATCAATCTTTAATTTTTTAACTGTCGATACAGGGCCGATCTGATAATTAAATTCGAAAGGAAGTTATAGAATTTGTAATTGCAATAATCTTTTCTTCACTACATTACTTGTTGTGTCGATGGCCACAACAAAGACGGTGTCAAATCTCGTTACTGAAGAGAATAGAGTAGGCCGCCATAGAAGATTTACAGGTCCACGGCATAATGGGCTGATTCGACATGTCTCTGGTAGTCTCAAAACCGTTAACACCGTGGCTGACAAAAGATAAGTTATTATTACGTTTTCGTGTTGACTAATCACAATTGATTGTTATCTATTAATCAAAGCATTTAGGATGTGTTGGTACTGATATAATTATTGGGGTTCATGTTTAGATTATGAGCTGGCTCCAATGTTTGTGATAACTGGATACTCTAATTCGATTTTGAGACTTGTTACAAAAATAGTCTGATTTCTTAGATACGCGATTTAATTTTCAAAGTTAACATAAGAATAGACTACCTTCAGATTGGTGTCCTTTGATGATGAGAAGTACCTCATGCTTATTGGACTGGTTGGGATGTTGGATCCACCAAGAGATGAAGTAAGAACTGTCATGCTTTCATGTATGACCACTAGCATACATGTTATAATCAGAGTTATCAATCCCGGCCGCAATCGCCGCTATCCCGGGCGATCAGGCCAGGGCGGCCACCAGCCGCGCGCAAAGAGAGGAGCGTTTCCCAGATACAAATCACAGGCGATTTCTCTGGGATCGTGAATTGTGGGTTGAAAAAATTAAATTATAACAATAATAAAAATAATAATAATTTTTTATATGTATAATTTTCATATTTTTATGGATAAATATTACTTATTTATATATATTTTTATATATAAATTTTTTTTTATAATTATTCATATAATTATCCCGCTATCCGCTATCCCGTTATCCCATTTTTAGAGTCTACCGCTCCGCTCCGCTATCCGGGATTAATAACTCTGGTTATAATTGTTATTGGAGATAATAGTTCCACCGTCGAGTCACTTCGCTGCAAGATAGGTGCTTTTGACCATTTCATAGATTTTACACAACATTCTTACACTGCTTCTGAGTTTGAGGAGCTTTCAGCGCTACAACAAATTATAGCATTGCAACGTATGTCACTTTTTACAAGGTTTGAGCCTTCTCATGAAAGGATTCTAGTGGAAGAATTGCAGCATCATACAGAGATAACTTCTTTGCAAAGCCTACAACAGTTCCGAATACACCACCAAAGAATTTTGAATTTATTTGATGTTTTCTAACATTATAATGGATATGTTTATATGATTATCTCATAAATTTAATGTTTATCATGTTCATGTTTCTTACTGTTGCGTGATGGCTGATTCTATTACAACTGGTTTAGTTTACCAATGCAGAGATTTCATGATTACTTTTACTATTCAAGATTTCTTGGATGTGTTGGGTTTAGGAAATATAAGACATGAATTCAATGATGACACAAATGAGTCAGAGTATCATAGGAGAATATTATTTGAAGAAAATTCTAAGGAGCTGTTTTGGGGTAATTGGATTTTTATAAACTCATAGTTGGTCAGCTGAAGGTTGAGATCAAGTTTATACTCTTTATGATTTGATACCATTCAGGCTAAACAAAGGTGAGAGTTTCATTTGAAACTAAAGTTGTATCATTCGACCACACATATGCTTCTCAACTAAGCAAGCTGAAAGTTTCGTTTGAAACTAAAGTTGTTTGCAGCACAAGAAACACAACTAGAAATTTGAATTATGGAGCTGCTAAACGAGTTTGTGAGAGTGAAAATCCTGAAATTGGACTGCGTGAGATCAAAATATTATGTATCACAGGGTCTTGAAAGTTTAGGTTGGATGGCTACTATTAATGGATGTTGTTCCATCTCTTTTAGTTTCAACCATACTATAATTCTATTCATAAAAAGTTCCAAAATATTCATAGAAAAAACTCCCTATTGTATTGTGGATTTACTTCTGATAGTTGTTTTTGTATAGCTTTATCTTACAGCACATGGATAGCAATGGTGTTGAGATAGAGAAGATTGAAAAAATGGATTCTGTCGACATCATGAAAATAGGGTGTAATGTTTACATAATGAATTATGAAATTTTCAGCAACATAATTATGCGTCTACAACGCATAATTATCCTTCAGAACAAGGTAGACTTTATTCAAGAAAATGTGGCAATCAACCAGCATAAAGCAATTCAGAATTATGCTTGTGTTTTTTCCTACCCACTTTGACTCGTGCTGACAGGTTGGTAGGACAAGTTCTTGGAGTGGTTGGATCACTGCCCCAGGTTTTTGTTTAACTTGAGGTACGTGACTACTAGTCCTTAGTAAGGGTCATGATTGTTGATCTTTTTTCTATTATGACTTCTTGGTGTCCGGACAAATCGTTCAAATAGACAATGGAAACTCGCAAAATTGGCGAAAGGAGAAATGCTTATGTTGAACATAGGATCAATGTCAACAGGTGCCAGAGTGGTTGCTGTGAAGAATGACTTGGTAATTAAATTTCAACTTACTTCCCATGTGTGTACCAGCAAGGGTGAGAAGATTGCTCTAAGTAGACGTGTCGAGAAACATTGGCGTCTTATTGTCTTGGGCCAAATCCAAGCTGGAATCACCCTTGAAGTCCCTCCTGCACCCATTCTGAGTTGAAAGAAAGATAGATTAAGAGACAACTACAACCTTTTATAAGAACCTGAGATGAATTTAGGTATGTGGGAAGGGAAAAATTGTTGGGAACCATTTTTGTGAGATGGAGATTATTGTCAATTTTTTTGTTTTCACATTGTTGTTGGTTATCTATTGTTGAAATTGTATCTTATGCTGATTGAGTTTAGAATGTGAGTAAGTGTCGCAACCATCACTTTTTTTTCCATTCAATTGTCATCTTATCAATAACTGATCTAGGAATCTTGCTATGAGACATTTCATAATTCATTTTGTAAACATGTCCAAGCAATGACCGTCAACAACCATGGTAAAAACTGGTGTAATATACCATGAAAATAGGGTGTAAGCTTCCCAACATCCATGGTAAAATCGGATGTAATATATCATATTCTTACACCTTATTTAAAGAAAATAGGGTGTAAATTTGCCAATATCCAGAATAAACATCATTTACACGATTTTTATCAAATATGAAGTAAATATATTTAATTTAAATGCATTTATTTATAAATTTACATCCATTTTCTAAAACAGGGTGTGGAGTAAATATATTTAATTTAAATGCATTTATTTATAAATTTACATCCATTTTCTAAAACAGGGTGTAATATTACATATTTATACATCCATTTTAAATAAAAAATGTGTAATATACTATCTATAAATGTAAACATGTAAATATTTACACTTGATTTCTATAAAATATGGTGTAAAATATCATCTATAAATGTATATATGTAAATATTTACACCCGATTTCAACTAAAAAAAGGGTGTAATATAACATCTATTTACACTCGTTTTAAAACGGGTGTAAATTTGTCAGACATTTCTCACCCATTGAATTCACACCCTCTAATAACGGATGTTAAATGTAAAAAAAAACGGGTATATAGTAGTACTCTTAGTGATGATGGAATGAGGTGGAATGAAATGAACAATGTTATATTCCATTATTTAATAATGGTGCAGATATATCTGTTCCATTTAATCTTGACTAATAAATTATGTTAAATATTGCATTATTTTACTCATTATACTAAATCATATTGATTTAGCTTTTAATTAATATATATTTTTTAAATGTATAATTAATCAACTAAAGAAATTAAGTAATTTAGGAAAAGTAATTAATCAAACATTTAATTAATCTCATATTTTTTTCCTTAAAATTTTGAGGTATAATTTATTCAATTTTTTTTGAAATATAATCGAAATTCAGAAATAAAAATCTATTAAAGGTTATGGTTTGCTAGCAAGTTCTCATTTTCATCATTGGTTGTAGAAGAATATTGCTATCATGGGACCTACGAGTATAAGATATTTTAAGATAAGTTTGAAATTTTTTATTCTTGTTTCATAAAATAGCTCAATTAAAACATTATCATAAAAAAAATATCACAGAAATTCTGAACATCAAAAAATTGTTATTGTGGTGACAGAAAAAGATGAGAAGAAGATGGTCCTTTTACATGGATATTCTGCCAGTTATTGTGATTATAATCCTTAAATGTATTTCAATGGGTTTACTCACTTTGTTCAAAGCAGCAACACTTGAAGGAATGAACAATCATGTCTTTGTTGCTTATGCTTTTGCTCTTTGTACTTTTGTTCTTCTCCCTGTCACTCTTTTCACAAGAAGGTTCACAATTCTTCATTTAACAAGTACTTATACAACTTCACATGACAAAAAGTTTCATGTTTTGTTTTCATGTCTTTTTGCAGATCAAGAGTGGTTCATGTTCCACTCAGTTTCTCCATAATATGGAAAAGTTTGCTTCTTGGGGCAATAGGGTAATGGAAAATTGGCCTTATACTTAACTTAACAACACTGATTGTACAGTATTAAGTTCTTTTGGAATTGCATGGTCCTGTTATGCAGATGTGCACAACAGATTCTGGAGTATATCGGTGTTGATTATAGTTCTCCAACACTTGATTCAGCAATTGCTAATTTGGTGCCTGCTTTCACTTTTATTCTAGCTGTCACCTTCAGGTTTGATCATTATATTTGAATTCGACGGTGATTTACAATTATCACTATAGAAACATCTTAATCCATTTTTTCCTCTTATCTCTCTGCAATTAAGGATGGAAAAGTTAGCTATAAAGAGTAAAAGTAGTAATGCTAAAGTACTGGGAAGCATAATATCAATAGCAGGTGCTTTTGTCTTGACTTTTTACAAAGGAAAATCCATCTTGAATTCCTCACCACTTCATCAACCGATTGGCTTTCGCAACTCAGTGGATTCAAGTTGGGCCATTGCTGGCATTATTCTAACAGTTGATTACTTTCTACTTTCACTATGGTATATTTTACAGGTAGGTACAAAATAAGAGATTATATACCACTAGCACTTAATTTTCTTTTCAATAATACATCCAATGAATCTTTTAAACAATGTGTTTGAATTTCACTCAATAGTCGATAATATGTTGAAAAGTGTGTTACAAGAAACTACGAAAGTCTTCAACGCTTCTGATGGAAAGCGGTATGTGACAGTGTCCATTGGCACTACGCCAACACATGTGAATTAATTTATTTTTACAAGATTCTTGTAAGTACTTTATAAGTTGCTAGTATTACTCTCTATAAATTTAGTCCAAAAATTTTTCTGTTCCTATATTCATTTAACAGGCACATATCTTGAATGAGTTCCCCGATGAAGTAACTTTAGTCTTGTTAACTTCCACTAGTTCAACCATCATATCAACAGTTGTAGCTTTGTTATCAGTTCCAAATGGAAATGCTTGGGAAATAGGACTAAATCTCTCACTCATCTCCATTGTTTCTTCTGTAAGTTACACTACAAACTATTGCTACGACCAAAAAGTATAAGCTCTTAAGTTTGAGCAGTTTATTGATGACACATTTCTTTTCTCAGGGTATATTTGGAAAGTTAATTGGAAATATAGTCTATGCATGGTCAATTCAATTAAAGGGAGCAGTTTATGTAACCTCATTCAAGCCACTGCAAGTTGTTATTTCTGTTATCTTGGGAGTTACATTCCTTGGTGATTCTCTTTATGTTGGAAGGTATGCAAATAATTCTATTTTTGCATTTGATTATTTCTAATTTTCCAACTTAATTATATGGTAGTTATGGTTAAAGTTTTAATTTATGTATATTTTTTCTGCAATTTGTAGTATAATTGGAGCTACAATAATTTCTATTGGCCTTTATGCTGTATTATGGGGCAAAGCAACAGAAGAAATAAAGGAAGACGTTGGTTGCCTAGACTCACCATCTACAGAGAATGCACCTCTTTTACAAAGTTATAGAACTCAAACTTTTGAAAAGAAAATAGATAGAAATGTTTGTTGAAACTATTGCAGCTGAAAACGTGATACATGCTTTAGTCTTGTCACACTCATATTATGATGACAAAAATACAAGACCAAAAGAGATAGACAATATTATTATTGTGAATAAGAATTAATTTGTTCATAGAATAAAAGAAATAAACAAAAATTGATTTGTTCCCATTTAATGTAATTATTTAGTGTAATTACTTTATATATATATATATATATATATATATATATATATATATATATATATATATATATATATATATATATATATATATATATATATATATATATATATATATATATATATATATATCAGAAATAATAATGAGAAATGCATCAAGCCAAGAATTATTGACATGGATGTTAGAAATTTGATATAAACCGAATGACTTGTACCGAGGCTGGAATCGTGAACGAAATTACTTTACTTATTAGTATTTCAAGTATTCTCAAAATTGTCTTAGAGTTGGAACGCATGAATACCCAGGATAATTCAGTCTTTTATCGAGTCTGCATAAGACCGACGAAAACTCGATTATATTGAGAAAAGTGTTTTGAATTTGTACAATAGGATTTCCTATTTGAGATTCTTTTCTTAATTCCGGAATGAAGTATTTATAGATCATACATGTGTTGTTTCACAAGGTTGCGACCCTTGATGAAACAACACCTTTTAACAAAAAATTGCATTGTTTCCAAGCATAACATATATTCATTCCAAAGCAACACTTCACGAAGTGTTGTATATTTTGAATTCGAAATTCAAACTTTCAGTAGCCCGAGACAAATTTAACAGCAACTTCCACTGGTGGATGTTTACACTAGTGCAAAAATGACTTTTTACATCGGGCGAAAATGACTTTTTACATCGGTTCCGAGCACGATGTAAAGGCAGCCGATGTAATAAGTCAAAGACATTTTACATCGGTTTTAGGACCGATGTAAAAAATATGTTAACCACATCGGTTAATTTTTAAGTCTGATGTGAAAAAAAAATATATAATTTTTTATAATGTAAAGGTACTTTTTACATCGGTTGGTTGCTAAAACCGATGTAATAGGTGGATTTTTACATCGGTGCTTTTATATAACCGATGTAAAAAGTATGCCATACAGGGGACTTTTTACATCGGTTCCCCATTCGCCCGATGTAAAAAGTGTGCCATACAGGGGACTTTTTACATCGGTTCCCCATTCGCCCGATGTAAAAAGTGTGCCATATAGTACTTTTTACGTCGGTTCCCCCTTTCGCCCGATGTAAAAAGTACTGTAGAAAATTTATATAATTTGAGTATTTTTTAGCAGTTCCTGTAATTTTTTTGGTACCTAATTATTTAGCAATTCCTGTAAATTTTTTTGGTACCTAATTTTTCCTTCACATAGACCACATTTAGGTCGCTATTTTCATATATTTCTCACCAATATTCAATAAACCAAATATCTAGTACACATATATTCTTCCAAATGTACTAGTATACACATATAGTCATCTCAATATATAGGAGGTTTATACTAAAATTTACTAATACAACAACAACAATAAAAAATACACATTCAACCAATATTCCCCCCACTTGAATATCAACTTACAATATCCACAAGAATATGAGTTGTAATTTCGGTACAAAAATCAAATTTCCTGAAAATAAATAATAACACCAATTAACCAAAAGACAACACCAAAGTCAATATGATCAAATCAGACAATTCTATATATCTTACCAGATAAAGCTTAACTTTTATACAACTCAAAGAAACATGTTGCCTAATGTAACACCCCAAATTTGTCCTTTTCATTTTAAGCATCATATCACATCATAATCATCATGAACATATCATTTTCTTAGCATCCTAGCATAGAAAGATGAGGCATAACATTCTTCATGTCCTAGCATCAAGCATATGGTCATCTGTGGAGGTCCTTGAGGCATTTCAAGCCACTACAAGGGTACCAATGGTTTTGTAAAAGTCCTATGGTGAGTCTACATTCCATTTACAAGTTCAAGTCCATGGGCAAAAGCTCAGAAGATTGCATGATCATCAGAGATCTCAGGACAAGGCAAAGCTCCTATACAAGGCACCTAAACTAGGGTTTGAGATTCAAGCACCAAAATCTCACAACTTTGGCCATTTCATTTGGGCAAAGTCTTCTATATGTCAAGAGGATCCTAGGTGTCAAATTTCATGAGAAAATTCCATGTGGAAGTCAGAGAATGCCTCAGTTGCTTGCAGATGAAGTAATTGGTCAACTGTGCCCTTAAAAAGTCAACTGTGCAATTTCAAGGGGTCTAACCCAACTTTTTTGGCCAAGAGGGGTCCTTACAATGTTATAAGAGGTTTGGAATGATCAAAGTTCAAGAATCATGGAGATTTGAAGGGTTTTGCAAAAATGGTACAAAGTTGGTTTTTGAGATTTTCCAAATTTGGCAACTTTTGCCCTAATTTTCAAATGGCCTTAACATGATCAAAATTTCTTCAAATGGACCAAAGTCAAACATGAAAGTTGGAGAGTAAGGGCTCCCATTTTCAAAAAGTACAAGTACATTTTCATAGGATTTGTGGTTTGTCCTAGGGGTCCCTCGAAAATTTGATGTATTTTAGGGCAAATTCACATTTCCATGCATGCACCAAATGCAAGAAGCTTCAAAACTTGTTTTTATGACTTGGAATCATTCAAGTAAGTTTGTAAACTTAAAATGCATTGCATTGTGATCAATTTTCTCCAAATAAACTCCCAATTTCGTGCATAATAAAGAAGTTACCTCATAATGGGATAATTTGCAAAAATCATGAGAAGTGTGTGATGATTTGATCTAAGGGCCAGAATTGATTACATTTTGATCAAGGGTTGGAAAAGCATTGCACATGGGCTGAGAATGCAAGCAAGGCATGAGGGAGGCATGCTTATCTCACATTTTGCAAAATTTGCAAAATCACAAAAAACTCATGATCCACACGTGCATTTGAGCCAATTCTTTCAGCATTGCATTGTGACCTCATACATAAGCAACTAGGGTTTCAGCAAGCAAGAGGACTCTCTCATTCTCTCATTTCCAACTTTTTGCACAAATTGCATTTTCTCACGAATCTCTTCATTCTCTCACACTCTTCACCAATCTCTTCCATATTCTTGATCAATGAGTGATATAGATCATTATTCCACTTTTCATTTGAGCTTAAGGTGCGAGAATAGAAAGGTGCCATTCAGAGGCAACTTACTTTGAAGCTTCAGATCTAGGTCCCATTAAGCTTCCTCTTGCATTTATTTTGCAAGAGGAGATCACAAGAGCTAGATCTGCAGCTTTGGAAGCATTTTCTTGTTGGTTTTGAAGGATCTACAACTCAGGTATGCTCTGATACTTGATGATCTGGAAATGCAATTTTATGTGTGCTTCTTAATCCTTGTGTCATGCTGATCATTCTGCACTTTATAGATTGGAAAATGGTGCATTATAGTGAAAGTTATGTGAATTTCAGTTTTGATGGTGCAAGTTGTTTTGGTTCGATCCCTTTGTTTTATTGAGTTTTAGGAGATTTTGAGCTCATATTTGGATTCAGTGTGTTTGATTTAGTGAATCTGGGAAGTTTTTATTCATTTATATGGTTGTTTAAGCTTCTGGTGTAGATTCCGGTGCCGGAGCCCTAGCTCCGGTCACCGGAAACTGAGTTTGTGACTTAGGGTTTGCTTGAGGTTGAAGAAGACTCAACAGCCATTGGATCTCTCTCACGTGCGTCCAGGATCACGCCACCTAGCCCTAGTCTCCACCTCCCCTTCACATGTTCTTTTTTACTTCCTTTTAATCTTCCATGTTTCGCAGCACACAATAAGTTCCATACACCACCCACTCAGAAACCACCTTGGTGCCACATCAATTAATGAAACGTTCACCACATGCGTTTGATCCATCATGTGGTCCTTGAATTTTACAGCCTTATTTCATAAATTCCCACCATAATTCAGTGAACCAGCGCAGCTTAGTGGGCTCAAACGTGCTATCCGCACCCCCACACAGCTAAGCCCAATTCATTTCAACGTAATCCCTTCCTATTTGCACCCCTAACCCAATTTCTTTTAATTTCTTTTTCACTTTATTTTTCTTTTATTTCAGTTTAGTTTTCAATTATTAAAAATAGTTCCCTTTATCAAAAAATTCCTAAAAAAATCATGAGTCTTATTTTGTGTGTCTTTTATTTTTTCACATTTTTTTTTCCATTTCCACGTGTCATAATTAAATCCTTGTTTCAATTAGCTTCTTTTTAAGTTCATTTTGAGTACACTGCCTTGTCCAATTTCCATACACTTCATTATTTTGAATTTTGTTCCCATTATTTTTGCTCTGGATTCTTAAGACAATGTACTTCTTGTGTGATTTTTCTCTTGATTTTTAGAAATTTATTTCTTGGTTCTTGATCCTTTGACTTGTGTTGGAAGTTTGTAACTCTAACTTGTGTTTAAGTCTCCATTTGACCTAGTTTGCTTCTGAATTCTTTCAAATCCTTTTGTCTTATTGATATACCATGTTTGAAGATCATTTGACTTGAGTGGTGGAATTTTTAGATGCTTGGTTGATTTAATTTGAATTTTACTTTGAACCTTGTCCCATTTTGCTTCTTTTGGTCCATTAGCTCTCTTATAAGCTTAGAAGGGCACTTGTGCCAACTTCTCTTTCTCATTTGGGATTCTTTTGGAGTATGGGTACCTTCCTGGTCCTAGATTAGGGTTTGAGTCTTAGGAATTTTTGTGTTTGCTTCCCTTTTATGTCTTTTCTTTTCTTAAGTGTTTTCATCTTACTTCTTTACTTCTCCCACTCCCATTTTGTGATTGTTTGGTATTGTGTATCCATTCTCTTCATCTTGTTGGCTTCTTAAGCCCTTCTTCATCTTGTTTTGGTTCTGGTCTTGTGCATTGAGTCCATGTTTGTGCATATTTGCTTTGCATTCTCCTTAAGTGTGCATTTGTTTTCATATGTGTTTCATGTTGCATCTTTTGCTTGTAAGCTTCATATCTCATTCTTTTGAGTTGCATTTGCATTGTGCATTTGTTCATATCATTTCACTTATGTTTGTTTGATGTTGGCATGTTATCTTGTTCATTTGGTTTCACTTGTATGCTAACCTTGCAGGGGCTATGGTAAGTGTGAGGTGTGGGAATTGAGTTCCACATCTCCAAATCTCATCTCTTCTTATTATGTTTATTTGTACTAATTCTTTTGTTGTTGGGCTTAGGCCTTGCTCTTCTCTTCTTATTCTTCTTCTTCTTCTTCTTCTTCTTCTTCCTTCTCCATTAGGATAGAAACCACACTAACCTTAGGACATCCATGCATGATAACACTTTAGGATTCATTAGTCCCCCATTAGACTTTTGCCTTTGAGATCCTTTTGGTTCTTCTTCTCTTCTCATCTCATAACCATAAAAAAACATCTTAATAATGTTTGAAGTGATATCTTGATCAATAGCCTTATCCCATGAGGTATGCTTGTAGTCTTCCCATCTTGGGATAGTACAAGTTTACCTTGTGATGCACAAGTCTGATCAAGGTATCTTCTTCATAAAGAAAAGCATAAAAAACACTTCTTCATTGTAAATAACCAAAAACACTTAATGATTCAACAAGTTAGTGAGCTTAGGCCCTAGTCTTTGGGTTCAAGTTTTGGGGATCTTCTCCTTACTTGAGTGTGCTTGTTCTATTATTCCATCTTGGAATGTAGTGACAAGTGCATATTCCATGGAAAAAGCTTGAGTTCACTTCCTTGTGACACACTCATAAAAGCTTCATAAAAAACACTCCAACAAACAATAAGCGTATTTCCTTCGGGAATTCTTTTCTCATCTCCTTCGCTCCGTACGCGAACTTGCTCCTACTTGTCATTTTGCAAGACAGTTACGCACTCGTCGTCCGAGTCTGCAACATCTGAGCAATGGCATAGGCAGTTCAAGCATTAATTCAAGCAATTTCCTTGTTACCCCTAGTTGGAAATGTCTTGATTTGGGGATCTTCCTTTCTCATTACATAACCCTGACAGTTATGTGCAGTTGGGGACCGATCATTGAGAACCTTGTGGAAACATCCCTCTTTAGTGATGACAGTGGCAGCCCACATTTTGTGGCAAACCCATTCGCATCCGAGGGCCCACCTAGGACTCACATAGGATGATCTTGTTTCCTGGACTCAGCCGAGGCCTCCCTGCGTAGTATATAATACCAAACCGATTCCCTGATTTGGTCATGAGCCATTTCTCGGAGATGGTGAAAGTATTATTGCTATTCGGCTTTGAGAGTCCGTGATGTCTGACCCGGAGCCTACCAGTGAGATTTGGGAGGGGTTTACAGGTTTGCAGGAACTCATGGCCTCAACATACACTCATTTTTCAATGGTCCTTGTTATGATATGTGGTCCTATGATTTGATCTTTGGTCCTATGGTTCTATGGTTCTGGAGTTCTGGTTTTCTTGATACTGGTTTTCTTGGTACTGTGGTTCTGAGATCTTCTATCAGAGAGTTGTGATTATCAGAGAGTTATGACTCAGAGGACTTTTGGTTTGCCAGTATTCAGAGGGGCCCTTGTCAGTGTCCAGTTCAGATGGTCCTAGTTGATCATATGAATGCATTGCATTGCATTTGCATCATTCTTGCATTAACTGTTTATGTTTCCCATTTTTCAGGTCATTGTTCTTAATCAGCTCCCAGTTCTGGTAAATCTTATCTCCATGGCAGAAATCAGAAGAGTTCCAAGGAAAAAGAATGTTCACTATACTTTTCTTCAGCCTGAAGTTAGAAGTATTCAGAAGTTAGCAGGTCTAATGAATGACCAAGTCTTGGGAAATTTCAAGAAAAGATATGGCCAGATACTAAAGTTTGTGGATAAGCCCACTGTAGACTAGAAGGACAGTTTGCATACCTTGTTGCAGTTTTATGATCCTCTGCTGCGTTGCTTTGTTTTTCCAAGTTACGTATTAGCTCCTACATTGGAAGAGATCTCCAGCATACTGAATGTTCCAGTCAGAGAAACCTTGCCATTCTATGGGTCTGAGGTTGTGCTTAAAGATGAAGACATAGCCAAAGTTTGTCGCTGCCAGCTGCTACAGTCAAGAGGGCTCTGAAAGAGAGTGAAGGCAAAGGACTCCCTTGGAATATGCTCATCCCAGAGGCAGAAAGATATGCTACAGAGGCTAATTGGAATGACTTTGGTGCTTTGCTTGCTTTGATGGTGTATGGGTCCAGCTTATTCCCAAGAGAGAAGGAATTTGTAAGCTTAGAAGTGATCTCAATCTTTGAAAAAGGCAATCCAGTGCCTACTCTTTTGGGTGACTTCTACTACAGTGTTCATTACAGGAATGAGAAGGGTAGGGGTGGTCCAGTATGCTGCTGTGCTTCTTTGTTTGCTGAGTGGTTTGCCAGACAACTGCCAAAATCAGGTGCCTTCAAGGAGATGAGGGATGAGTGGAGATGGTCAAGAAGACTGATGGGGTTAAATGCTGAAGATATTGCCTGGGGATATGACAGAGATCTGCTAGGTAAAGAGTTGCTGGTCAGTTGCGGAAGATTTGCTGGAGTACCTTTGTTGGGAAGGAAGGGTGTCATCAGTTATTATCCAACATTGGCCAGAAAACAGTTTGTTTATCCTTTGAAAGATCCTCCACATATGGAAGAGTTTGCCGAGTATTTGTACATTCCTATTGAAGGAGACAAGGAGTTAGTATTGCAAGCAGTCCAAGCTTGGGCTCACAGGATAAGGAAGGGTAAGAAAGACTTCGGCAGAGTTGATCCCAAGACGTATCCATCATTTGCTGCATGGTTGCAAAGACATGTAGAAGAAGTCCTCATGCCTTTCTCAGTTGAGGCTCCACTTTATCCTAGAGAAGTTCCAAGTCAGAGTGGTACTGTCTCCCTTGAAGAATACAAGAAATTGGAAGCTCAGCTGCATGAAGTTAGAGTGGAGAATGCTGAGATGGTAAGCCTGTGCCACCTTGCCAACAAATCCAAGAATGAAGCAGAAGGGAAGTTGCTGAAGATTCAAGCCTCTTTGGAAGCTAAAGAGAAAGACTTTGCTGGAAGAGAAGCCCATTTCCACAGGTTGGGTCTAATGGAGGCTAAACGAGAAGCTGAACGCAAAAAGACTTTAAAGACTCTCAAGGATGCTCGTCAATCCATTGTTTGGTTGCAAGGCCAAAGGGAGGAAGAGCAGAAGAAGTTCAGAGAGAAAGAAGAGTTCTTTGAAATTCAGATGGCCTTCAAGAAGGAAGAGGTGGAGCAAGTCCACACCATCCGGAGGGAAAAGACTCAACAGCTAGCACAAAGCCAGTTAGCCCTGGAGGAAGCAAGGAAAGAGATTGAAGAGCTCAAGCTGAGAGCGAGTGTCAAAAAGAGCAGAGCAGAGGTGACAGAGCCTGGATCTTTAGCTTATTTTATTTTTCAGACTACCTACAGACTTGTTGTAGGAGTCTTGCTTATTTTGCTTTTGTCTTTTATTCATGTAATGACTTGTAACCCTTCGGGGAATATTTCTGGTTGTATTCTGACTTTTAGCCGGAAGTGGTTTATCCATATACAATGATAATGTGCAAGTTATCGTTTCTGAATGTGCAAGATTCGTTTGTCTGATACTGCTAATGACTGAACACTCATCAAAGAGAAAGTTTGAAAGTTAATACTGAAGGTGACTGTCTGAGAGTAGATGCCAGAACTGGGGCATGCAAATGCTTTAAACTTGGGAACATGAACAGTTACATTGCATTGCATATAACCTGTTTGTTTGTTTTGCAGGTAGTGTCTCAGTTGCTAACGTGTTTTGTGTTTCAGGCACTATAGCTCCCTGGAAAGTTCGGGAACAACCAGTCGCACACAGATATCCAACAAAGATTAACAGAGAGAGAATCATGGACCAGATGCAAGCTGACTTAGCAGATTTGAGACTGAGAATGGATAACTTTATGATTCTGATGGCAGGCATGGGTCAGAATCAAGAGCGTCTGAGGGAGTTGATTGAGAATCAAGCCAAGAACAACACTGGTGCTACTGCTGATAATCGTAACGGTGCGGGCGCACGACAAGTGGAAATCCCTGTTACACAGCCAGGGGTTACTATAATCAATGATGTGTTGAATAATGTGCAAATGGATAACCAGGACGAACAGTTCACTCTGCTGGATGAAGCTGAAGGTCAGGGAGCTGAGATGAACAAAAGGTTTGAAGAAATGGCAGAACAAATCAAAGCTATTCAATCCCAGAGCTCTTTGGGATTTGACATAACAGATTTGGGCTTGGTTCCAGGGGTCAGGATCCCATACAAGTTCAAAGTTCCAACTTTTGAGAAATACAATGGCACTGCATGCCCGAAGACCCATCTTCAATCCTTTGTAGGAAGGATCGCTACTCACACCGATGATGAAAAACTCTGGATGTACTATTTTCAAGACAGCTTGGTTGGAGCTTCTCTGGAATGGTATATGAAGCTTAGCAGAGTCAATATAAAGAGCTGGAAGGACCTAGCAGAAGCTTTTGTGAGACAATATCAATATAATTTGGACATGGCTCCAAACCGCACGCAATTGCAACACATGGCTCAGACTGCTAAAGAGGGATTCAAAGAATATGCTCAGAGGTGGCGCCAGCTCGCTGCCAGAGTACAACCGCCGCTGCTAGAGAACGAAATGGCTGACATGTTTATGGGGACTTTGCAGGGTGTGTTTCTTGAAAGACTGGCGTCCAGTTCTGCCACTAAATTCAATGACATTGTAATTGCTGGAGAGAGGGTTGAGACCTTGCTGAAGATGGGGAAGATCCAAGATGTGAGTGCTAGCAGCTCAAATGGAGCGAGGAAAGTTTTCAGTGGACCTCCTAGGAGAAGAGAGGGTGAGACAAATGTTGTATTTGGCCGAGGCCGGGGCCGTGGTTATAGAAGACCGTATGAGCATGTGGCAGCAGTCACAATTCCTTCTACTCCTGTGCAACAGATGCAACCTCCACAACAACAACATCAACAACAACCACCCCGTAACAACTATCAGTAGAGACCGTATCAGCCAAGGAAAACTCGCCCGGCTAATAGGGTGATTGAGGCCATCCTTATGACTTATGCTGCTTTGCTACCAAGACTGCTGGATTTGAATCTGATTCAACTGAGAACTTTGGCACCACCACCTCCTGGAGAGCTTCCAGTGGGTTATGATGTCAATGCACGATGCGCTTTCCACTCTGGGGCACCCGGGCACTCGACTGAGAAGTGCAGGGCTTTACATCACAAGGTTCAGGACCTGATAGACTCTAAAGCAATCAACTTTGCACCACCGCCGAATGTTAATTCGAACCCTATTCCGAATCATGGAGGGGCAAGAATCAATGCTGTTGAGGATGGTGAAAAGTTGAGTCTTGTGCTGAGTATTGAAGAAGTGAATACTCCTTTGAGGGTGGTGAAAGAGAGACTGCTGAAGGGTCAGGTGTTTCCTGGTTGCAGTAATGATTGTGAAGAATGTCTGAGTTCAGAGAATGGGTGTGAGAATCTGAAGATGGGATTGCAGAGTTTGATTGATGATGGGTCCTTGCAGTTCAACAAAGTTAGTGATGAAGCTGATGATGTGTCAACAATTACCATTTTCTATGATGAAGCAGAGATGTCAGCTAGAAGAGAGCCTGTTACAATTTATGCTCCTGAGATTAGTCCTATGACTATCACCGTGCCTGGGCCTGTTCCTTACACAGAAGATAAAGCCATTCCTTGGCACTATGGCTCAGATGTATATGTGGCTGGACAGAAGATTGAGAGCAAGGCTGTTGCTGTTGACCCGACTGTAGAGAATGTCGGAGGAGTTGGGGGCTTCACAAGAAGTGGTCGTTTATTTGCTCCCCCTGTGCTGAGAGGGGATCCTGAGGCTGAAGCTTCGTCAAAAGCCAAAGGAAAACAAGTTGTCACTAATGAATCAACTACTCCTGTTGCTGGGCAGGGTACATTTGAAAAAGAGGTCGAGGAATTCATGCGGATCATTAAAAAGAGTGACTATAAGGTGGTCGATCAGCTGAACCAGACACCTTCCAAGATATCCATCTTATCACTGCTGATGTGTTCTCCTGCACACAGGGAGACCTTATTGAAAGAACTGCAGATGGCCTATGTTCCTTAGGAAATCACTGTCAACCAACTTGAAGCTGTTGTAGGCAGTGTTAATGCAAGCCACGGCCTGGGCTTTACAGACAGAGACCTCACGTCGGAGGGAAAAAAACCACAACAAAGCACTACATATCACTATGGAGTGCAAGGGTGCTGTGTTGTCACATGTCCTTGAAGACACAGGCTCTTCCCTTAATGTGCTTTCAAAAAAGGCATTAATGAAGCTCAATGTTAATGGGATAGTCCTGAGACCAAGTGATCTGATTGTCAAGGCTTTTGATGGTTCGAGAAGATCAGTTTTTGGAGAAGTTGAGTTGCCTGTCAAAATAGGTTCTCAAGTATTCAAAAGTGTCTTCTACGTCATGGACATTCAGCCGGCGTACAGCTGCTTGTTGGGACGCCCATGGATACATGATGCTGGAGCTGTTACTTCAACCCTGCATCAGAAGCTCAAATATGTGGTTGATGGCCAGGTTATCACAGTCTGCGGAGAGGAGGACATCTTTGTAAGCCACTTGTCGACATTCAAGTATGTAGAGATGGATGGAGAGATCCATGAGACTTTATGTCAAGCCTTCGAAGCAGTCAACGTCAGCATTTTGACTCCTGTAGAGAAGAGCAGTGAAAAGAAAGGCACCTCTATCCATTCCTACAAGCAAGCAAAAGAGGTTGTTCAGTCAGGAAGTGCCCAAGGCTGGGGCAGGTTGCTGGAGCTAGAAAAGAAAGACGATAAGTTTGGCTTGGGGTATCAGCCTGGTGGAGCTACTCCAAGTGGTAAAGACATTACGTTTACAAGCGCCGGGTTGCTCGACCGCGACCAGATCTGTGTGACAAGCCAAGATGGGGACAGTGACGGTGATTGGGACAACTGGATTCACCCGTGTGCGCCCGACGAGGTGCTAAGGAACTGGTCCGCTGAAGACATTGTCCAAGTTACCTGGCACTTAGAGTAATTATTTTGTTTCCTTTTATTATCATACTGCATTGTCAAATCCAGCATTATGCCCAAGATGCTAGGATCCATTGTATTGGGCCACCATGTTTTGTATGTATCTTTATTTTGCTATGAAATAAAAGGACATTTTCAGACAAAATTGTGTTCTCTTTCTTTGTTTTTAAAATTTTTCACAAAAATATAAAGATGGCAATGTGTTTTTCCTTTTTGTTTTTGTGTTAGCGTCTCTTTTTTCAAAATAAGCAGATTCTGAATAAGCACATCATCTGTGCAGTGTTGATCATCCGGATTCCATTGATAACGTTCCTGTTATGACTACGCATGACTTTGACAATCCAGTCTACCAAGCTGATGAAGGGGTTGAGGAAGACTGTGACCTCCCTGAAGAATTGGTCAGATTGTTGAAACAAGAGGAACGAGTTATTCAGCCTCATCAAGAAGAAGTTGAGATCATCAACATTGGCAGTGAAGATGTGAAGAAAGAGATCAAAATTGGGGCCAATCTGCAGGCCGACATCAAGAAAGAGCTGATCAGTATGCTGAAAGAGTATGTGGATATCCTTGCTTGGTCATATCAAGATATGCCAGGGTTGGATGCCGACATCGTTGTGCATAAGCTACCTCTGAGAGAGGATTGTCCTCCTGTGAAACAGAAATTGAGAAGAACTCGTCCTGACATGGCGATGAAGATTAAAGAGGAGGTTCAGAAGCAATGGGATGCCGGGTTCCTTGTCGTGACTAGTTACCCACCTTGGGTAGCTAACATTGTACCTGTACCAAAGAAGGACGGCTGTAAACACCCCAAATTTTCCCTCACCCATTCACACCATGGCTTGTGATCATTTCATATGCATAAACTCAATCATAGCATCTCATATCACAGTTTTGATTCACTGCATAGATTCTAAGTCATCTGCATCTAGGGTTTGTGATCTGAGCAATCCAAGAGCTTCTTGAGCCACTCCAAAGGCCACCCATCACTTCAAAGGGATCCATGTGTGTTCTTATATCATATTACATCCTCTCAAAGTCAAGAATGCCAAAGAATCACAAGAACTGGGATTGGAATGGATGCAGAGCCAAGTTTGACTGCACAGATGACCTAAAATTAGGGTTTTGGTTTCAGAGGCCATAACTCCAAATTTTTTGGTCATTCTTGTTTCTATTGGTCTCTATATGGTATAGGGAGTATGCATATCAAGTTTCATGAAGAAATTCCATGGGGAAGTCATCTGATCAAGAGTTGACTTTTCAAGCAAGTCAGTGTAAAATCAGGGCATCTGAGGCCCCCAATGACCCAACCAAAGGGCATTCTTCATCATTTTGATTGTATATGATCTTTATTTGATCATGGAAGATGTTGGAAGTTCACAAAAATCAAGAATTTGAAGTTTTTGCAAAGTTGACTTTTTAGGGCATAGTTGACTTTTAAGGAATTTGTCAATTTAGGTCATTTTTCAAGCCTTGATTCTTGATCCAAAAATGTTTCAAATGGAAAAACTTTGGTCATGAAAGTTTTAGAATACATTTTTCCCTTTTCAAAAAGTACAAGAACATGACCTAATTCATTTTGGATCAAAAGTTATGGTTTGACAAAGTTGGCAAAAATCACTAATTTTCAAGTCATGCACCAAAAGGCAAAGTTGCAAATTCTCCTTTCAAGGCCAATTCAGTCATCATATGGGCTTCTAATTCACCCAACATGATCACATAACTTCTAAAAATCAGAATGGGCCAAGGGTTCCTCATTTGTTTGGCCTTTGGAGCAAGATATTTTCATGAAAATTCAAAAGCAAGCAAGTTGCAAAAACTCATGATCACTTCCATCCACTTGCTGCCTAGCCTGCTGACCACTCCTAGCCTTTCTCCCTCACCTTGCTGCGCAGCCCACACCTCTTGTACTTGGCTGAAACATGACCCATGCCTCTCTTACAAGAAGTTGACATTTTGGCAAAAGTAGCTACACCTATCACAAAAGGGCATGTCACATCTTCTGACCAATCCCAATTGTTTATACTAATCAAATGCAAGCCAAACAACATAACACAAGAGCCTAAAACCAGCAGGAACAACACACTCTCATTTTTCACCCTTGAAGCAAAAGCATTCGAAACTCAGCATACAAGCCACAAACAAAAAAACAAACTTCACAGACCTTCTCAACTCATCATCCTGAGCACAAAGAACCTCCCACCCTTGCCTGAAACTGCCTAAATCCAAAACACGATTCTCACTAGAGCTGGGGCAGAACCTGTTCAAACTATCAAACCAGCCAACATAAACTCTTCCTAAGCATCCAGACATCATCAAGGGACCAAGAGGAGTGGATAGCACAAAGGAAAGCACCCAGAAAGCTGTGAACTGAAAGCTTCAAAACTCAGGTAGCTCAAGAACATTTTTTCCAGAAATCCTTTTTTAAGTTCTAAATAGATTCTATATGTTCTCCTGATCATCCTGATGTCTTTAGTTTTGAAAATGGTGGAGAGATGAGAGTTTAATCGTGTTCTGAAATTTTTGCCCTAGAAACTGTTTTGATTCGATTCTCTTTGATTTTGAATGATAAATGATGTTTGAGTGAGGGGTTTGAATCGTTTTAAGGTGGGGATGATTTCTGGATAGTTGGTTTTCATTTTCATAGCTTGTAGAGAGACTTAGCATTTGAGCTCGCCGGAGAAGATGACCGGAACCACTGTTCCGGTCATCTGAAAGTCATTAGGGCAAAATTAGGGCTTAATCAGTGTAATTAGCAAGTTTGAATTCTGGCCTTTGGATGTGGCGCCAAGTCAACTCCCGCGCGTGTAACTTTGAATCCAGGCCCTTGGATCAGCTGACTTCTCATTAATTCATTTATTTTCATTTTATTTTCATATTTTTCTCATTTGTTTTGCATAATTTATTAAAAATAGTAAAAATTGTCTAAAAATTATGAAACTTTTTCTCAAGACTTTCATTAATTTTTATGACACAAAAATATTTTCATTTTTTTTAGCATTTAAAAAGTATTTTTAAATATTTAAAAGTTTATTTTTAATTGATTAATGAAAATTAATTTATTAAAAATACTTTTAGGTATTTAAAAATCACCAAAAAATTCATGAAATGTTCTAAGACATTTAGAAACATTGCCCAACCTTCAAACCAAATTTATTTTTTGATCTTGATGCATTTTGAGAATTTTTCATTGAATAAAAATCATTTTTATGCATTAACTTGATCCAAAGTTTCAAAAATCATTTCTGTCTATCCATGAAGAGTTGGACATTGATTCTTTTTGCATTGCATTGTGTTTAGCATGAAGTTTGTGAGATTAAATGGCCATGATTTGATCTTTCATTTTCAATTTGTTTGGCATTTCTTTTGTTTGGAAACCCTAAAAACCCTAAAAACTTGTGAAAATCATAACTTGAACTTGGTTAAGAGTTAAGACCTCTCCTTTGGGCAGTGGTTTAGTATGGGATTAGGGGTCCTTTGTGTGGAATTTTCCATTTTTTATCTTAGGGTTTGCTTCTGGTTTTGGTTTGTGTTTGATGTTTGGTTCATAAACCCTAATTTGGGCTTCCATATGCATCCATCTTGCATTCTCTTGCATACCATGACTTGCCATGACATTCCATGCTTCCATGTGATTCATTTGACATCATAAGACATATTGAAAGCATGTTTGATCATTGCATCTTGTATTTGCCTTGTTATATGTCATGTGCACTGCATAACTTTTCATGTATGTTCATGGTTCCTAACTTGCTTCATTTGCATTCTTGAGCTTGTATGATCATTTCCATGTGCTGCCTCATGTTTGTAGCATCTCATAGCATCATTAGCATCATGTATGTGCTTCTGGTTTTGTTTCTCATCATGTCATCTCATCCCATTTTGCATTGCATTGCATTCCTTTTCTAACATTTCAGGTGGTAAGTGAACTTGAGAAGTGAATTTGCCTTCACTTCTCATAACCTTTCTTTTCATCTCTCTTGCATCCATTGCTGCATTTTCTATATGTGTTTGAGTTTGGGCTTGCTCAGTCTTCTTCTCCCACTTTCTTTCTTCAAGTGACTTGACTTCTTGAATGAAGCAAGTTGCTTTGCTTCTTTTGATCCTTTCATTTGCTTCCTGGTGGTTCCATTGAAGATGTCTCTTGAAAACCTCACAAACCTTAGGAACAACCAAGCATGACAATGATTAGGGTTTTGACTAGTATCCCCTCATAGTTTTACCTTTGTGTCTCTTTTGAGTCATCTCTTCTCACCTCATAATCAGGGACTAAACCCTAAAGGCTTTAAGGCTTTGTGATTAAGCTTATGCCTGCATCCTTCTCTTAGGATGGAGTGTATAACTTTAATCCTAAGTGTTAAACCCTTAATGTGTTTAACTCCTTTAATCAATCCATCTAATAATCATCAAGACACAACACTTGTAACTTGGGCCTTGCATTAGGGTTCTAATTCTTCCTTAATTGGTTAAGAAGGACTAACCCTAGTGTTAATGGACAAGTCCCCCTCAAGTTGTCTTACAAATCATAAAATCCACTTCATCATCATATCATTAAATAAAATCCACTTAATCAAAGGCTTGTTTTGTCATGAGTTTAATCCCTAATCATGGATTAAGTTGAGGAGCTTTCCTCAGCTTAAACATTCTCATCTATTATCCTTCTCTTAGGATGGTGTAATGAGTCTGTTTAATCCTTGATTATGGCTTAATCTCATTACTCAACACTAAACAAAAACATCTATATAATCACAAGTAGGTTAATGATCTTAATCCTATACCAAAGGTGATTAAGTGTGAGAATCTGACTTCACACTTAAGGTATTCTCATTACCCCTAATCAGAGGGAAGATGTGATGAGTTTACTAACCCATTGGTTTAGGCTTAAGCTCATTTTCTTATGGCAAAATCCAAAAGCAATAAAAGACTGAAAACTCAAAAACAAACAATAATCGTCTCCTTCGGGATTCTTTTCTCATCTCATTCACTCATAAACGAGAACTCGCTTCTTCCGTCTAATGCAAGACAGTTTGCATCTGTGCCAGACAGATCATACACTTGAGCATAGGCAAGTAAGCAGTTCACAAGTCAATTCATCTTTCAGTCTCTTTGGGTCGAACTACGGTGTTCTGACTTCCTCATTGCACGAGAGGATACGTAGGCATAACTTAACAGTTATCTAACAAAAGTCTCTGTACATTCCCCCTCCTTCCAGCTTCATTCTTATTAGCCTCATGATCTTGAGCATTTCACTCTTATCCTTACACTGACACTGTATATATCACACTTCACTCCTTTCACACTGACACCTGTACATCCTTTTCCAGCTATTTTATACACAAATTGCACTGACACCACCCCTTTTAAACACAAATCTTTTAAGCGTGGATCCCGTCGAGTACGACGGACAATCTGGGTGCTAATACCTTCCCAGGTTGTAACCAACCCCCTTTCTCAGTCTCTCTGGTTCGCAAACCGTCTTGTCCATGTCTTTCTAGGTCTATGCAGCATTACCTTTCCTCCGGGATAAAAATGCCTAGCTGGCGACTCTATTCATATCCAGTGAGTTCACGGCTGTGTGTTCTCATTGTCCCTTTCGCCGACTGTTCGCGTCTGTACCCCATTTGACCCGGCTTCATTTGGCGGGAGCGACAGCTTGGCGACTCTGCTGGGGACCCTTATACTGCAACCAGGGTTTTTGGTTCTTTTTGTGGGTTCCTCCTAGCGCTTGATTGATCTGTGTTTATTGGGGTGTTATGTGCTTATTTGTGTTTGTGTATTTGTATTTATTTTGTACAGTTTTGTTTATTGCTTTCTTTATGGCTTTATGCATATATTATCATATTGTCATACTGTGCTGCTGGCTGGATCTGTTGTTTGCTTTGGTGGGTGGGTGTTCCATTGAGAGTTAAGGTCCTATACCTGGGACCTGAGTGACACCTAGGCTAGAGTGAATCATATTCTTTCCCATTCCATCTCGGTCTGGTGCGGGAATATGAAACACGATTCAGATATGGGTTTCTTCTTGAGAACTCTGTGTTGCAGATTTCCTGCAATGCTAGGGCTATCTGGGAAGCCTGCTAAGTCTGGATGACCTTTAGTATTGACCTTCAGAAACTGAGGTGAATTAGAGGAGGAACTTTTATGGTTATTGTAAACACTGTACCTCCGGGTTAGAAGTGTTTACACTTCTCATAACTGATCCAAGTCTGAGGATCCTTGTTTTAGAACACCACCTGTGAGGGGGTTGGGCTGTTTACAAGTTTGCAGGTACCTTGACCTCAGAATACCCTGTTACTTTGATTTGATTAAGAATACTCCATGTTGGAACAGTTCTTGTGATTCTAAAACCCTGGACATGCGGCTCTTTATTTGAGTCCCCCACCTTGGTTACTGGATTTTTAGACCTCCATCTGGTATTCTTGAATATGTCTTGGACCTATATCAGAGCTCTTGATCAGATCCAGCTCAGTCACAGACCCTTGCATATCATTTGCATACATAATCATTGCATCATATTGACATTTGTTTATTTGTGTTTCAGGGTATCCATCTTCATTTGGTTTGGTTTTGACCCTATCTTCAGCATTGACCTATTTTCATCAGCACCTGCTTCAGCTATCAGCCATCTGCACCAGCCAATCAGTGGCCCATTCTTCAGTGTTATCATCAGCACCTGTTTCTACTCATCTTCAGCATCATGGCTCCTAAAAAGAGCAACATCACCTACCACTTTTTCCAGCCAGAGCTATCTGACATCAGGAGGATTCAGACCCTGATCACTCCAGATCACATACCATTGTTTAGGGAACATTATGGAGATATACTCGATATGGTTATGGATCTGGACCCTTCACAGAGAAGCCTGATCCACACTTGCATTCAGTTTTATGATCCCCCACTAAGATGTTTCACTTTCCAAGACTTTCAGTTGGGCCCTCTATTAGAAGAATACTCATCATTGGTTGGTTTGCCTATCAGGGGTGGAATCCCTTTCAACCCTGAGATGGTATTTCCTGGTAATGGAGAAGTAGCAAAGGCTCTGCATTTAGAACCTGTTCTGATTGAGCAGCATATGACTTCTAAAGCTGGAATCCCTGGCTTTCATCTGGATTTCTTGATCTCTCAAGCTACCCTGAAAGCTTCTTTAGGAGAGTGGAAAGCTGTTTGTGCCTTGTTGGCTTTGAGCATATATGGAATTGTATTGTTTGCAGATGAGCCTCGATTCATTAGCAAGAATGCAATCCATCTATTCATCTTGAAGAACCCAGTGCCCACTTTATTGGGGGATCTCTACTATTCAGTGCATCAGAGGAATGAAAAGCAGAGGGGAAGATTAGTGAGGTGTTGTGCTCCATTATTCCATATTTGGCTTCTCAGGCATCTGCCCAGGACAGATGCATTTTTGAACCCTTATCAGCAGAGCAACTGGGCTAAGAGACTCACTGCTTTAACTTCAGCTGATATCAGATGGTGCACTCAGAGCACCAAGGGCAGGGATATCATCACCAGCTGTGGGCATTTCCCCAATGTGCCCCTAATAGGAGTTAAGGGTAGTATCAATTACAACCCTCTGCTGTTTAGAAGACAACTGGGCTATGCCCTGGTCCACACTCCTAAGGCACAGGACTTGGTTGAAACTCTTTATTGTGAGAACAAGATTAATCTGGCTATTGTTAGGCAGGCGGCCTGGGCCTGGGATAATGTTCAAACCAAAGGAGTAACCATCTTGGGAAAGTGCAGCAATGTGGCATCAGCACAATATTACGAATGGTCACGTGCCAGGGCCCAATTCTCTGGGATGCCCTTTACTATAGAAGATATGCCTGAGTCATCTTCAGCACCACCCCCTGCCACTATCAGTTTGGAGGAGTTTGAGAGCTTGAAGGAAAGAAATGAGAAGTTAACCCAGGCTTTGCAGAAGACCCTCCGAGAGAGGAGTGATGGTATGAGGGAGGTTGAGAGATTGGAGAAGTTGAGAGTGGAGCATCTGGTTAAGATTGAGAAGTCTGGGGATTATATTAAAAAGTCTAAAGCTGGAGAACAAATTCTGAAGAATGCTTGCAAAGAAGCCCAGTTCCAGAGAGCGCGGACAGACTTGTATCTGAAGGAGAGTCAAGCTCGGTGGGTCAGGATCACCGAAGCCCGTACTCTGGAGGACAAGAGAGTTCAAGACAAGATGGAGCAACTGGAAGCTAGTGCAAAAGAGCAACAAGAAGCCCTGGCAGCAGCCCAGAGGGAGATATCAGAGCTAAAGATCAAAGCCGGAGTGAAGAGGTCAAAGGACCAAGGCCAGCACAAGAAGCTAACAGCAGCTGTTACGACCCGGAATCTCCTCATCAGGAATCTCACGGAGCGTCCGGCTGATCCTGTGACCGAAGCACTTCTCAAGGAAGTTCGTGAGGATGAGTTTGGTCTTGGTGTTTGACCATTTGTTTGTTGTTGCTTTCATTCCATGTACTTTTATTTTCCTGTAATGTATTTTGACCCCTCAGAGGGCTTGTATTTGTAAACAAACTATGTATCACTTTGCTTTTTTGTAATATATGTATTAGTTTGTTCCATCCGGGTTTCACTTCAAAAGCAACATCAACAGCATCTTCAAGGGTCTGGAAGGGTCAAAACTGAATGCCAAACCGGATACCTTGAAAGCAAATAGGCATACTGCATTGCATGCTAACCCTTTTGTTTGTTTTGTAGGTTTTTGTTTTATTGCCACTAACTCTGTTGTGATGTTCAGGAACTATTGCTCGGCGCCGAGTATTTCCCCTCAACCGTCCGCACCGTTATCCGACCCGTAGCAACCTTCCGGGCATTCAAATGGATCAGATGCAGCAGGACCTTACTGAGGTCAGAAATCAAATGGCAAACGAAAGGCTAGAAATGAGGAATCAAATGACTCAGTTTATGGAAGTGATGAACAACATGGCTCAGAGCCAGGAAAGATTGAGGGCCATGGTGGAAAGGCAAAATCAAGAAGATCCACATATAGGGACTGCCGGCACCAGCAACAATGAAAGGGTCCAACCTCATGTAAATCCCCCTGTATTTGGACCACACCTCCATCCTGAGGTCAACATCCCTGCAAATGTTCAAGGGACTGCCACTGCAGCCAGGGTACTTCAAGAAGACCCCCAAGAGGATCAGTTTACAGTAATGGGTGCTGGGGAAGAAGCTTATGATAGAAGGCTGGATGAGATAGCTGAGAAATTGAGGTCCTTAGAATCTCAAAATTCTCTGGGTTTCGATGTCATGGACATGGGCTTGGTAGACGGGGTCAGGATCCCCCATAAGTTTAAGCCTCCTTGTTTTGAAAAATATAACGGGACTTCATGCCCCCGGACTCATCTACAATCATTTCTGGGAAGGCTGAAGGCCTATACAATGGATGAGAAGCTCTGGATGTTCTATTTCGAGGATAGCTTAACTGGAGCATCAAGAGAATGGTACTCTCACTTGACAAGGGCAACTATTAGATGCTGGAAGGACCTGGCAGAGGCCTTCATCAGACAGTATCAGTATAACTTAGACATGGCACCCAACAGGACCCTCCTAATGGGAATGTCACAGTCGTCAAGGGAAAGTTTCCGAGAATATGCCCAGAGATGGAGGCAACTGGCTGCTGCTGTTCAGCCACCCATGTCTGAAAGGGAAATGGCAGATATGTTTATGAACACCCTTCAGGGAACCTATATTGACAGGCTGGCTGCTTTCTCTTCCACCAGCTTTGCAGATGTTATCATAGTTGGGGAGAGAATTGAGAGTTTGTTAAAAATGGGAAAGATATCTGACAATGGAGCAAGCTCGTCCAGTAGTACAAGAAAGCCTTTTGCAGGCCCGAGAAGAACTGGCGAGACCAATGCCATCCACACCAACAGGGGCAGGCCCCAATATGTTCACAGATCAGTGGCAGCAGTCACCATTCCCGCTCCAGCTCATCCTCAACCAGTTTACCAACCTCCGCAACAAAACTATCAGCCGCAACCTCAGTACCATCAACAGAATCAGTATCCTCCGAGAAATTACAACAACAGCAACACCAACAACAATAACCAGCAAAGGCCATTCCAACAGAGGCCTTCTCAAGCCAACAGGGTAATCGATCCGATCCCTATGCCATATGCTACATTGCTGCCACAACTCCTAAAACTCAACCTAGTTGAGCTAAGGACGTTGGCACCTCCAGATCCCAACAGTCTACCCAGGAATTATGACTCCAACGCTAGGTGTGCTTTTCATTCAAATGCACCTGGTCACAGTACAGAAAAGTGCAGAGCCCTGCACATGAAGGTACAAGACCTGGTAGACTCGAAAGCTCTGAATTTCGCACCACCACCTAATGTCAATAAGAACCCCATGCCAAATCACGGTGGTCCCAGAATTAACGCTATTGAAGAAGACAAGCCGTCTTATTTAGTAACCAGTGTGGGTCAGATCAGGACACCGTTGGTAGAAATCAAGGCTCAACTCCTCGAATGTCAAATGTTCCCGGGGTGTGAGTTGGGTTGTGCTTACTGCAATACTTCAGTCAATGGGTGCGATAATTTAAGGAATGGCATAGACGGTCTCATTCAGAGTGGCCAACTCCAGATCACCACATCATTTCCTACAAATCCAGCAATCTCAACAGCAACAACTCCAGAACCTCCTACAACTGCAACAACCATTGTCCCTGACAATTCTTCGGCTTCATCAACAAGTACTTCATCTATTATCTCAACTGATCAGTTATCAACAAATTTTTCTTCTACAACTCCAGCACCACATCATTTTGAAACTCCTACAACAACAACATCCATCCTTCCACCAATGTCTCCTACAACACTAGCAGCAAATCATGAAGATGTCTCAACTGTCACAATATTTTATGATCCTGAAAATGACTCTGTCTACAACTCAGAAGGTGCTGCTCCCATCAGAGCACCAGTCACAATTTATTACGATCCACAGACTATCACAGTTCCTTCCGCAGCTGCAGTCAGTCCAGTCACTATCACGGTGCTTGGACCAGTACCTTATGAAAGCAGCAATGCCATCCCGTGGCATTACGGCTCTGACCTGTACTGTGAAGGACAAAGAATCACTTTTGAATCATCAACCCCTGCACCACAAATTGACAATGTGGGAGGAGGCGGAGGCTTCACTCGAAGCGGACGTCTTTTCGCTCCACAAATTCAAAGACCCACTGCCGAAGCAGAAGCTGCTGCCAAGGAAAAAGGAAAAAGCTTGGTGCAGGAAGAGCAGACTGTTAAAGAAGCTTTGAAAACACCCTTCGATCAAGAGGTTGATGAGTTTATGCGAATCATCAAAAAGAGTGATTATAAAATAGTGGATCAGCTTCATCAGACGCCTTCCAAGATCTCAATCCTATCATTGCTTATGTGCTCCGAAGCCCATCGGAATGCGCTACTCAAAGTCTTGCACGCAACTTACGTGCCCGAAGAGATCACTGTCAATCAGCTGGAAGCTGTAGTTGGAAATGTTAATGCTAGTCACGGACTAGGGTTCACCAATACTGATTTGACAACGGAAGGCCGCAACCATAACAAAGCCTTGCACATAACCATGGAATGCAAAGGTGCTGTCCTTTCTCATGTGCTGGTAGACACGGGGTCATCCCTCAATGTCTTACCTAAGAAGGCCCTGGTGAAGCTAGAATACGATGGATTGGCATTGAGACCCAGCAACCTGGTGGTAAGAGCCTTTGATGGTTCAAAGAGATCGGTTCTGGGAGAGATTGAATTGCCCATAACGATTGGCCCGCAGACCTTCAAAATGACCTTCTACGTGATGGATATACAGCCCGCCTACAGCTGTCTATTGGGTAGGCCATGGATTCACGCCGCTGGCGCCGTGACCTCTACCCTTCACCAGAAGTTAAAATATGAGTGGGAGGGTCAAATCGTTACAATCTGTGGAAAAGAGGATATTTTTGTCAGCCACCTGGCCACCTATAAATACATTGAGATGGATGGGGAGATCCATGAAACAATGAGTCAGGGGTTTGAAGCTTTGAATGTCAATGAAACATCTGCTGTGCCTGGTACTTCAATATCATCATATCAACAAGCCCGGAAGGTTGTTGAAGGAGGAAACGCCCAAGGCTGGGGCAAACTGTTATCGGTGGAGAAGAAAGAGGACAGATTTGGGTTGGGTTACAAACCAACTCAACAAGATCAAGCAGAGGCTGCGAAGGAGCCCAACTTTGTGAGTGGGGGGATGCTCACCCCTGATGCTATCAACTGTCTGGAAGACAAGCTGGAAGAAGAACGCAACCTGGAAAGCTGGATTAGTCCAAAGATCCCGGGGAGCAGTATCTCAAACTGGTCTTCCCAGGAAATTATAAGAGTTACTCATGCAGAGTAATTATTATTTCCTGTATTTTTATAGCATGCATCAAAGTCTTGCATCTTGCCCAAGATGACAAGACTCATTTTGTAATCGGGCCATCTGTACTTTTTGTGCAAACAAGATTAATCAATGAAATATCAGACATCTTTTTTGCAAATGAGTCTTTTTCTTTTCCGCTCACTGTTTTTCCATTTTTCTTTTTGTACAAAAAATAAATGGCAGTGTTTTCAAAATGACAACTTTATTTCACTTTTCTAAAACAAGATTAAAATCAAATCACTAAAATGAACAAACTGAACCTTTGCAGAAGATGCCTTCCAGACAGCACCGACAACAGCACGGCTATGACCTCGTATGACTTTGACATTCCAATCAATCAAGATGATGAAGGGGTTGAAGAAGAATATGAGCTTCCTGAAGAGCTAGCCAGGTTGTTAAGACAAGAGGAAAAGTTTATTACTCCTCACCAGGAGGAGGTTGAAGTAATTAATCTTGGTACAGATGGAGACGTGAAAGAGGTTAAAATCGGGGCCTGCCTGCAAGACTCAGTGAAGGGACAACTGATTGATCTGCTTCGAGAATATGTGGACGTGTTTGCTTGGTCTTACCAAGATATGCCAGGGTTGGATACCGACATTGTTGTGCACAAGCTGCCTTTGAGAGAAGAATGCCCGCCGGTTAAACAGAAGCTGCGCCGTACTCGTCCAGACATGGCAATGAAAATCAAAGAGGAGGTACAAAAGCAATGGGACGCCGGGTTCCTTGCTGTAACTAGCTACCCACCGTGGGTTGCTAACATAGTACCTGTGCCCAAGAAGGACGGCAAAGTAAGAATGTGTGTTGACTACCGGGATCTGAACAGAGCCAGCCCGAAGGATGACTTCCCTTTACCTCACATTGACGTATTGGTGGATAACACGACTCAGTTCTCGGTATTCTCCTTCATGGATGGATTTTCAGGATACAATCAGATCAAAATGTCACCGGAAGACATGGAGAAGACAACCTTCATCACACCCTGGGGCACGTTCTGTTACAAGGTGATGCCATTCGGACTAAAAAACGCCGGTGCAACGTATCAGCGGGCTATGGTAACATTATTCCACGATATGATCCATAAAGAAATAGAATGTTATGTGGATGACATGATTGCCAAGTCCCTTACTGAGGAAGATCACCTGGTAAATCTGCTGAAGCTATTCAAGCGTCTGAGGAAGTATCAACTGAAGTTGAACCCCAACAAATGCACATTCGGGGTGCGATCTGGTAAGCTGCTGGGTTTTATTGTAAGCGAGAAAGGGATTGAAGTTGACCCTGATAAAGTCAAAGCCATCCAAGAGATGCCTGCACCGAAAACTGAGAAAGAAGTCCGAGGATTCTTGGGTCGATTGAACTACATCTCACGGTTCATATCTCACCTTACAGCAACCTGCGAACCCTTGTTCAAATTGTTGAGAAAAGAACAGACGGTCAGGTGGAACGAAGACTGCCAAAGGGCTTTTGACAAGATCAAAGAATACTTACAAGAACCTCCAATCCTTATGCCTCCAGTTGAAGGAAGACCTCTGATAATGTACTTGACAGTATTAGAAGAGTCAATGGGGTGTGTGCTGGGCCAGCATGACGAGTCTGGTCAAAAAGAGTATGCAATATACTACCTAAGCAAAAAGTTTACCGACTGTGAACAGCGTTATTCACTGCTCGAGAAAACTTGCTGTGCTTTAGCGTGGGCTGCTCGCCGACTGAGGCAGTACATGTTGACCCATACTACCTTGTTGATCTCAAAGATGGACCCAGTTAAGTACATATTTGAGAAGCCAGCTCTTACCGGACGGGTTGCAAGATGGCAAATGATTCTCACAGAATACGACATCCAGTACACCTCTCAGAAAGCCATCAAGGGCAGTGTACTATCTGAATATCTTGCTGAGCAACCTATTGATGATTACTAGCCTATGAGATTTGACTTCCCTGATGAAGACATCATGTTCATAAAATCAAAAGATCATGAAGAGCCTTTTCACACTGAAGGGCCTGACCCAGAAGAAGAATGGACTATGATGTTTGATGGGGCTGTTAACATGAACGGTCGTGGTGTTGGTGCAGTACTCATTACACCCAAAGGAGTTCACATGCCTTTCTCGGCAAAACTCACTTTCAACTACACTAACAACGAAGCTGAATACGAAGCTTGCATTATGGGTCTTGAGGAAGCCATTGACCTCAGGATCAAGACCTTGACTGTATTCGGAGATTCAGCTCTGGTAGTTAATCAAACCAACGGAAAATGGTACACCCACCAGGATCATCTGATACCTTACAGGGATTATACAAGGAGGTTACTGACTTTCTTCACAACAGTCAAGCTTGAGTATATCCCTCGGGACGAGAATCAGTTTGCGGATGCCCTGACTACCATTTCATCCATGATCAAAGTTCAAGCTGCTAACTTTGTACCTCAGATTTCAGTATCCAGACTTTACAGACCAGCATATGTGTTCGCAGCAGATGTTGTTAAAGATGATAAGCCTTGGTTCCATGACATTAAATGCTTCTTGGAGGATCAAACATACCCACCTGGGGCATCTTCCAATGATAAGAAGACTTTGAGAAGGCTTGCTGGAAGTTTCTTTCTGAACACTGATGGGTCTTTATGCAAGAGGAACTTTGATATGGTACTCCTCAGGTGTGTTGATAAGACAGAAGCGGGTTTGTTGATGCATGAAGTGCACGAAGGATCCTTTGGTACCCATGCAGGAGGGCATGCCATGGCCAAGAAATTGTTGAGATCAGGCTATTACTGGATCACGATGGATGCAGACTGTTGTGCTCACGCCAGAAAATGCCATAAGTGCCAGATCTATGCAGATAAGGTGCATGTGCCTCCCAATCCTCTGAACATCATGTCTTCACCATGGCCCTTTGCTATGTGGGGCATTGACATGATTGGCAAGATCGAGCCAACTGCTTCAAATGGTCACAGATTCATCCTGGTCGCCATTGACTATTTCACCAAGTGGGTTGAAGCAGCCTCATATGCAAGTGTTACAAGACAAGTGGTAGCCAGATTTCTGAAAAGAGATATCATCTGTCGATACGGAGTGCCCGAGCGAATCATTACTGATAATGGTTCCAACTTGAACAACAAAATGATGGCAGAGCTGTGCCGGGACTTCAAGATCCAACATCACAATTCTTCTCCTTACAGGCCAAAGATGAACGGCGCTGTTGAGGCAGCAAATAAAAATATCAAGAAGATTGTGCAGAAGATGGTAATCACCTACAAAGACTGGCATGAAATGCTACCCTTTGCCTTGCACGGGTACCGCACGTCAATCAGGATATCCACTGGGGCAACACCGTATCAACTTGTGTATGGTATGGAAGCAGTCCTACCTGTTGAAGTTGAATTACCTTCTCTACGGGTACTAATGGATGTTAAACTGAGTGAAGCAGAATGGGTTAGGGCCAGATTCGAACAACTGAGTCTGATCGAAGAGAAGAGGTTGGCTGCAATCTGTCATGGGCAGTTGTATCAGAAGAGAATGAAGAAAGCCTTCGATCAGAAAGTCAGGCATCGAGAGTACCAAGTGGGAGATCTTGTGCTGAAAAGAATCCTCCCTCCTCATACAGACCACAGGGGCAAATGGACTCCAAACTATGAAGGACCATTTGTAGTAAAGAAAGTTTTCTCTGGTGGAGCACTGATGCTCAGCACCATGGATGGTGAAGATTTCCCATCCCCTGTGAATTCAGATGCAGTTAAAAAATACTTCGCATAAAGTGACCCGCTGGACATAAAAACAGAATGTAAGTCCAGGCAAAAATAGGGCATCCCGGCGAGTCAAAGACAGAATAAAAGACTCGGGCAAAAATAAGGGAAAATGAATGAAAAATGTACACCCGCTGAGTTGAAAAGCCGCATTGGACAGCTCAGGCAAAAATGGGTATCCCGATGGATTGAAAATCCGAAAGGGCGATCCATGCAAAATAAGGGAATAAGCGAACAACTGCACTCTGAATTTGTCTGTATCATCTGCAACTTGGCAAGCTTCGAAAGGATCAAGTTTCAATCAGAATCTACCTCCTTCAGAAAACAAGATGAGAAGAGCGTCAAAAGTCATACGGGTCATAGTGAAGAGGAAGCCCCTTGAAGCGTCATCAACACTGCCAACATTTTGTTTCTCAATTTGTAACAATCTCCTCATTTCAGGGGATTTGTTTCTTTGACTGTATCTCGCCAATTCAGGGCATATGAATTAATAAAACCAGATTTTCAGTCCTGTCTCGTTTTGTACATTTTATTTGCAAAAATGTCTGATGTCTTAAAAGAAGAAACTGATTGCATAAGAATACAGATGTTTATCTTCAAATAAAAACATGCTTGCAGGAAATATGCTTACTCTCAGAAGTATCTAAGCTCCTATGACGGAATCCAGTAAAGGATACCTCGGGATTATCTTGTGCGTTTCTCTATCTTTTTCAGGATTGTAGGTATCCAGAACGCAACTTGGGGCATGAAAACTTTATCCCAGCAAGCTGGCAAATCCACACTCAATTTCAGCACCCGAAGTGCTCTCTCCCCAGCCGAGTTGCCTTTCATGACTCCTCCCAGCTGAATTGCCCACTTATTATTTGTCCCCATCATAATGGGCAGGTATCACAGAAGGCACCTATATCCCCAGCTGAGTCAAGGATTCTCTTCAACAGAATCCCTAGGGAGGTCTCTCAATGATCTCTCTTCATCCCCAGCCGAGTTGCCATCTCGCCCTCAGCCGAGCACAAAAGTCAGGAAACCATCTCCCCACAGAGTTCCAGCCTCTATCCGGAAGAGCAGTGCATAGAAGATCACAACAGAGTGACGAAAGCTTCTACAAACCCCAGCTGGGTCTCTCATTCATAAGGATAGGTATCTCAGTGACCCGAATCCCCAAGCAGATACATCTCCTCAGATCTGCCGATGATCTCATCCCCAGCTGGGATGTCTACTTCAACATATCGATCAGAGATCTTCGCGGCAACGGGACCCGGATCCCGGTTTGGTATCTTTGCACAATCATAGCATTTGCATCATATTCACCCACAAAGCGTAGCATTCCGTCTAGTACGGAGCATTACGGCAAAAATCCAACACATAGCATAATCATAAGCCATGTTTTGAATCAGCACTTGTGACCAGTAACCATTCATCAGAACGCAGAATACTATCCCCCAGAGTCCCCACCAGAGTCCCGGCAAAGGCAGCTGCCTCACAATCCACATACACCCGTATATACTCATTGTGACACCCGTCCGTGCCACCTTTCCCCAGTAAAGTCGCCTGAGCACTCTTTACGAACAAAGTCACCCGTATTACAGATACGTCCTGACACCCGTCCGTGTCAAATCACCGGCAGAAGGCCAAAGACATCCTCTTTGCACTCACAGGCACCTATATAATCCTTTGACACCCGTCCGTGTCATATCCCCAGCGCAGTCGCCTACACTTTATATATCAGATACTTGTTCATATTATGCTTTTCTCTCTTGACACTCGTCCGTGTCACCTTCCCCAGCAGATAAACACTCATCTATATAATACTCATACTCGTTACTCATGTTACACTCATACAGATACTCGTCCGTATCTTGTATATACCATTCATATCCCCACAGATTCGACTTTGGTCCTTGTTCTTTGTTAACCTGTTGGTACTCGTCCGTACCATCATCTCAGAGCATGCGTCAAGAGTTTGTTTCTACATGATACTCGTCCGTATCATAGTCTTAAGGATGCTCGTCCGCATCTTTAATCCATACACTGTGTCAAACACTTATGTCCTCTTGAATATAGACACTCGTCTGTGCCTACTATTCCCGGAAAAGTCCCCTCAGATTCAACACTCGTCCGTGTTCTCTGTTAACCAGTTGATACTCGTCCGTATCATCATCTTTGAACACGCGTCAGTTTTTGTTTCTACCCGGTACTCGTCCGTATCGTAGTCTTAGGGATGCTCGTCCGCATCTTTAACCTATACAATACCAAACACTTATACCTTTTGTTTCTTGGATATAAACACTCGTCCGTGTTTACTACTCCCCAGTAGATCACCAACAAAGCAAATTTTCCTTTTTATCTGACACTCGTCCTGTGTCATGGTAAACCTGAGAGCAGCCGTACCCTGCTAGGTGGTCGTCCTCCACCTCTTGATGGTCGTCTTCCATCATGCTCATTCGATGGCCGTCCCCATCGTTGATTTTTAGCAGTCGTCCCCTGCTAGGTGGTCGTCCTCCACCCTTTGATGATCGTCCTTCATCAATTTTATCCAATGGTCGTCCCCGTTGTTGATTTTGGTTATCTGGCATTCGTCCTATGTCATGATAAACCCTGAGAGCAGCCGTCCCCTGCTAGGTGGTCGTCCTCCACCTCTTGATGGTCGTCCTCCATCATGCTCGTCCGATGGCCGTCCCCATCGTTGACCTTTTATCCGATGGCCGTCCCCATCGTTGATATTTTCGGCAGCCGTACCCTGCCAGGTGGTCGTCCTCCACCTTTGATGGCCGTCCCCATCATATCTCCTTTATTCCCCAACAGAGCAGCCGTCCCCTGCTAGGTGATCGTCCTTTACCTTTGATGGCCGTACCCCATCATCTGTTTATTTCATTTATTCTTTAAACCCGATGGCCGTCCCCGTCGTGGTCCCTTTTCTTTCAGCCCGATGGCCGTCCCCATCGTCGGTTACTTTGCTTTGTGAACTTGATGGCTGTCCCCGTCATGTTTCATTAATCCCCGGAGAATTTTACAGCTTTACCTTGATGGCCGTCCCCATCATAATTTCTTACTTTTCCCAGCTAGTCGGCCGTCCCCGTCTTGGCTTTACCTTTTATCCCCAGCATGTCGGCCGTCCCCGTCATTGCCTTACTTTTCAGCACTTTTCTCAGCATGTCGGCCGTCCCCGTCATTGCTCTTTACCCAGCAGTCGTCCTCTGCTCGACGGTCGTCCTCCGTCACCCGCACTTTACAATATACTTTGTTTTCCTTTACAATCTATATCCCTTTTCTTCTTCATTTTGTGAGTGCAAATTTCGGACTGTCTTTGGTATTCAACCACAAGTTATCTTGTTTGCCTGTTAAGCCGTCGCTTACATCCTGCACAGCTAACTCATGATTGAATAGGGGCAGCTGTAAACACCCCAAATTTGCCCTCACCCATTCACACCATGGCTTGTGATCATTTCATATGCATAAACTCAATCATAGCATCTCATATCACAGTTTTGATTCACTGCATAGATTCTAAGTCATCTGCATCTAGGGTTTGTGATCTGAGCAATCCAAGAGCTTCTTGAGCCACTCCAAAGGCCACCCATCACTTCAAAGGGATCCATGTGTGTTCTTATATCATATTACATCCTCTCAAAGTCAAGAATGCCAAAGAATCACAAGAACTGGGATTGGAATGGATGCAGAGCCAAGTTTGACTGCACAGATGACCTAAAATTAGGGTTTTGGTTTCAGAGGCCATAACTCCAAATTTTTTGGTCATTCTTGTTTCTATTGGTCTCTATATGGTATAGGGAGTATGCATATCAAGTTTCATGAAGAAATTCCATGGGGAAGTCATCTGATCAAGAGTTGACTTTTCAAGCAAGTCAGTGTAAAATCAGGGCATCTGAGGCCCCCAATGACCCAACCAAAGGGCATTCTTCATCATTTTGATTGTATATGATCTTTATTTGATCATGGAAGATGTTGGAAGTTCACAAAATCAAGAATTTGAAGTTTTTGCAAAGTTGACTTTTTAGGGCATAGTTGACTTTTAAGGAATTTGTCAATTTAGGTCATTTTTCAAGCCTTGATTCTTGATCCAAAAATGTTTCAAATGGAAAAACTTTGGTCATGAAAGTTGTAGAATACATTTTTCCCTTTTCAAAAAGTACAAGAACATGACCTAATTCATTTTGGATCAAAAGTTATGGTTTGACAAAGTTGGCAAAAATCACTAATTTTCAAGTCATGCACCAAAAGGCAAAGTTGCAAATTCTCCTTTCAAGGCCAATTCAGTCATCATATGGGCTTCTAATTCACCCAACATGATCACATAACTTCTAAAAATCAGAATGGGCCAAGGGTTCCTCATTTGTTTGGCCTTTGGAGCAAGATATTTTCATGAAAATTCAAAAGCAAGCAAGTTGCAAAAACTCATGATCACTTCCATCCACTTGCTGCCTAGCCTGCTGACCACTCCTAGCCTTTCTCCCTCACCTTGCTGTGCAGCCCACACCTCTTGTACTTGGCTGAAACATGACCCATGCCTCTCTTACAAGAAGTTGACATTTTGGCAAAAGTAGCTACACCTATCACAAAAGGGCATGTCACATCTTCTGACCAATCCCAATTGTTTATACTAATCAAATGCAAGCCAAACAACATAACACAAGAGCCTAAAACCAGCAGGAACAACACACTCTCATTTTTCACCCTTGAAGCAAAAGCATTCGAAACTCAGCATACAAGCCACAAACAAAAAAACAAACTTCACAGACCTTCTCAACTCATCATCCTGAGCACAAAGAACCTCCCACCCTTGCCTGAAACTGCCTAAATCCAAAACACGATTCTCACTAGAGCTGGGGCAGAACCTGTTCAAACTATCAAACCAGCCAACATAAACTCTTCCTAAGCATCCAGACATCATCAAGGGACCAAGAGGAGTGGATAGCACAAAGGAAAGCACCCAGAAAGCTGTGAACTGAAAGCTTCAAAACTCAGGTAGCTCAAGAACATTTTTTCCAGAAATCCTTTTTTAAGTTCTAAATAGATTCTATATGTTCTCCTGATCATCCTGATGTCTTTAGTTTTGAAAATGGTGGAGAGATGAGAGTTTAATCGTGTTCTGAAATTTTTGCCCTAGAAACTGTTTTGATTCGATTCTCTTTGATTTTGAATGATAAATGATGTTTGAGTGAGGGGTTTGAATCGTTTTAAGGTGGGGATGATTTCTGGATAGTTGGTTTTCATTTTCATAGCTTGTAGAGAGACTTAGCATTTGAGCTCGCCGGAGAAGATGACCGGAACCACTGTTCCGGTCATCTGAAAGTCATTAGGGCAAAATTAGGGCTTAATCAGTGTAATTAGCAAGTTTGAATTCTGGCCTTTGGATGTGGCGCCAAGTCAACTCCCGCGCGTGTAACTTTGAATCCAGGCCCTTGGATCAGCTGACTTCTCATTAATTCATTTATTTTCATTTTATTTTCATATTTTTCTCATTTGTTTTGCATAATTTATTAAAAATAGTAAAAATTGTCTAAAAATTATGAAACTTTTTCTCAAGACTTTCATTAATTTTTATGACACAAAAATATTTTCATTTTTTTTTAGCATTTAAAAAGTATTTTTAAATATTTAAAAGTTTATTTTTAATTGATTAATGAAAATTAATTTATTAAAAATACTTTTAGGTATTTAAAAATCACCAAAAAATTCATGAAATGTTCTAAGACATTTAGAAACATTGCCCAACCTTCAAACCAAATTTATTTTTTGATCTTAATGCATTTTGAGAATTTTTCATTGAATAAAAATCATTTTTATGCATTAACTTGATCCAAAGTTTCAAAAATCATTTCTGTCTATCCATGAAGAGTTGGACATTGATTCTTTTTGCATTGCATTGTGTTTAGCATGAAGTTTGTGAGATTAAATGGCCATGATTTGATCTTTCATTTTCAATTTGTTTGGCATTTCTTTTGTTTGGAAACCCTAAAAACCCTAAAAACTTGTGAAAATCATAACTTGAACTTGGTTAAGAGTTGAGACCTCTCCTTTGGGCAGTGGTTTAGTATGGGATTAGGGGTCCTTTGTGTGGAATTTTCCATTTTTTATCTTAGGGTTTGCTTCTGGTTTTGGTTTGTGTTTGATGTTTGGTTCATAAACCCTAATTTGGGCTTCCATATGCATCCATCTTGCATTCTCTTGCATACCATGACTTGCCATGACATTCCATGCTTCCATGTGATTCATTTGACATCATAAGACATATTGAAAGCATGTTTGATCATTGCATCTTGTATTTGCCTTGTTATATGTCATGTGCACTGCATAACTTTTCATGTATGTTCATGGTTCCTAACTTGCTTCATTTGCATTCTTGAGCTTGTATGATCATTTCCATGTGCTGCCTCATGTTTGTAGCATCTCATAGCATCATTAGCATCATGTATGTGCTTCTGGTTTTGTTTCTCATCATGTCATCTCATCCCATTTTGCATTGCATTGCATTCCTTTTCTAACATTTCAGGTGGTAAGTGAACTTGAGAAGTGAATTTGCCTTCACTTCTCATAACCTTTCTTTTCATCTCTCTTGCATCCATTGCTGCATTTTCTATATGTGTTTGAGTTTGGGCTTGCTCAGTCTTCTTCTCCCACTTTCTTTCTTCAAGTGACTTGACTTCTTGAATGAAGCAAGTTGCTTTGCTTCTTTTGATCCTTTCATTTGCTTCCTGGTGGTTCCATTGAAGATGTCTCTTGAAAACCTCACAAACCTTAGGAACAACCAAGCATGACAATGATTAGGGTTTTGACTAGTATCCCCTCATAGTTTTACCTTTGTGTCTCTTTTGAGTCATCTCTTCTCACCTCATAATCAGGGACTAAACCCTAAAGGCTTTAAGGCTTTGTGATTAAGCTTATGCCTGCATCCTTCTCTTAGGATGGAGTGTATAACTTTAATCCTAAGTGTTAAACCCTTAATGTGTTTAACTCCTTTAATCAATCCATCTAATAATCATCAAGACACAACACTTGTAACTTGGGCCTTGCATTAGGGTTCTAATTCTTCCTTAATTGGTTAAGAAGGACTAACCCTAGTGTTAATGGACAAGTCCCCCTCAAGTTGTCTTACAAATCATAAAATCCACTTCATCATCATATCATTAAATAAAATCCACTTAATCAAAGGCTTGTTTTGTCATGAGTTTAATCCCTAATCATGGATTAAGTTGAGGAGCTTTCCTCAACTTAAACATTCTCATCTATTATCCTTCTCTTAGGATGGTGTAATGAGTCTGTTTAATCCTTGATTATGGCTTAATCTCATTACTCAACACTAAACAAAAACATCTAAATAATCACAAGTAGGTTAATGATCTTAATCCTATACCAAAGGTGATTAAGTGTGAGAATCTGACTTCACACTTAAGGTATTCTCATTACCCCTAATCAGAGGGAAGATGTGATGAGTTTACTAACCCATTGGTTTAGGCTTAAGCTCATTTTCTTATGGCAAAATCCAAAAGCAATAAAAGACTGAAAACTCAAAAACAAACAATAATCGTCTCCTTCAGGATTCTTTTCTCATCTCATTCACTCATAAACGAGAACTCGCTTCTTCCGTCTAATGCAAGACAGTTTGCATCTGTGCCAGACAGATCATACACTTGAGCATAGGCAAGTAAGCAGTTCACAAGTCAATTCATCTTTCAGTCTCTTTGGGTCGAACTACGGTGTTCTGACTTCCTCATTGCACGAGAGGATACGTAGGCATAACTTAACAGTTATCGAACAAAAGTCTCTGTACATTCCCCCTCCTTCCAGCTTCATTCTTATTAGCCTCATGATCTTGAGCATTTCACTCTTATCCTTACACTGACACTGTATATATCACACTTCACTCCTTTCACACTGACACCTGTACATCCTTTTCCAGCTATTTTATACACAAATTGCACTGACACCACCCCTTTTAAACACAAATCTTTTAAGCGTGGATCCCGTCGAGTACGACGGACAATCTGGGTGCTAATACCTTCCCAGGTTGTAACCAACCCCCTTTCTCAGTCTCTCTGGTTCGCAAACCGTCTTGTCCATGTCTTTCTAGGTCTATGCAGCATTACCTTTCCTCCGGGATAAAAATGCCTAGCTGGCGACTCTATTCATCTCTAGTGAGTTCACGGCTGTGTGTTCTCATTGTCCCTTTCGCCGACCGTTCGCGTCTGTACCCCATTTGACCCGGCTTCATTTGGTGGGAGCGACAACGGCAAGGTCCGGATGTGCGCTGACTACCGGGATTTGAATAGAGCAAGCCCAAAAGATGACTTTCCATTGCCACACATTGACGTGTTGGTAGACAATACTGCTCAATTCTCGGTATTTTCCTTCATGGATGGCTTCTCCGGATATAATCAGATTAAGATGGCACCGAAAGACATGAAGAAGACAACGTTCATTACCCCGTGGGGTACATTCTGTTATAAAGTCATGCCTTTTGGTTTGAAGAGCGCCGGGGCAACTTATCAACGGGCAATGGTAACATTGTTCCATGACATGATACACAAGGAGATTGAGTGTTATGTGGACGATATGATTGCTAAGTTCCAAGACGAAGAAGAGCATATGGTCAACCTGAAGAAGCTATTTGATAGACCGATCAAGTACAAGCTGAGGTTGAATCCAAACATATGCACTTTCGGAGTGCGTTCCGGGAAACTGCTGGGTTTCATTGTTAGTCAAAGAGGAATTGAGGTAGATCCTGCTAAAGTAAAAGCTATTCAAGATATGCCTGCACCAAAAACAGAGAAAGAAGTGCGCAGGTTTTTAGGGAGGTTGAACTACATTTCTCGGTTCATATCTCATCTAACTGCCACGTGCGAACCAATATTCAAGTTGCTAAGAAAAGAGCAAACAGTCAGGTGGAACGATGACTGCCAAAGAGCTTTCGACAAGATAAAAGAATATTTACAGGAGCCTCCAATTCTAATGCCTCCAGTTGAAGGGAGACCTTTAATCATGTACTTGATCGTGCTAGAAGGGTCAATGGGGTGTGTTCTAGGCCAACATGACGAGTCTGGTCGAAAAGAGTACGCTATTTATTACCTTAGCAAAAAGTTTACCGACTGTGAATCCCGTTACTCACTGCTCGAGAAAACTTGCTGCGCTTTGGTATGGGCTGATCGCCGGCTGAGGCAGTACATGTTGACTCATACCACACTGCTCATTTCCAAAATGGATCCTGTCAAGTACATCTTTGAGAAACCAGCGTTAACCGGAAGGGTTGCTAGGTGGCAGATGATTTTAACTGAATATGACATCCAATATACTTCTCAGAAAGCCATCAAGGGAAGTGTATTGTCGGATTACCTTGCACAGCAACCTCTTGAGGATGATTATCAGCAAATGAAGTTTGATTTCCTTGATGAGGACATCATGTACCTCAAAGCAAACGATTGCGAGGAACCACTTCCGGAGGAAGAGCCAGAACCTGAATCCAAATGGAAGTTGATGTTTGATGGGGCAGTCAATATCAATGGACGTCGAGTTGGTGCCGTTCTTATCACTCCTGAAGGTGTTCACTTTCCCTTCACTGCCAGAATTACTTTTGGCTGGACCAACAATGAAGCGGAATACGAGGCATGCATAATGGGAATAGAGGAGGCTATTAATATTCGGATTAAGAACCTCGATATATTCGGAGATTCAGCCCTCGTCATTAACAAAGTTACCGACAAGTGGTATACGCATCAAGAGCATCTAATTCCATACAGGGATTATGCTAGAAAACTGTTGACGTTCTTCATGACAGTTAAGCTTCAGTACATACCACGTGATGAAAATCAGTTTGCTGACGCATTGGCCACTCTTTCTTCGTCTATCAAAGTTTTGTGTTGCAATTATGTGCCCAGAATTGACATATCCAGGCTTGACGCTCCAGCTCATGCCTTCTCTGTAGACGCCGTGTCTGACGAGAAACCTTGGTATTTTGATATCAGGTTATTCCGGGAAAAGCAAGAATACCCAGCTAGGGCATCTTCCAATGATAAGAAGACCTTGAGGCGACTTGCTGCTAGCTTCTTCTTGAATACAGATGGGGTTTTGTACAAGAGAAACTTTGACATGGTCTTGCTCAGATGCGTAGATAGACACGAAGCAAGCCTGTTAATGCAGGAAGTCCACGAAGGATCTTTCGGTACCCATGCAGGAGGGCATGCCATGGCAAAGAAATTACTGAGACCGGGGTATTACTGGATGACAATGGATGCAGACTGTTGTTCATTCGCTCATAAGTGCCACAAGTGCCAGATATATGCAGACAAAGTACATCTTCCTCCAAGCCCGCTCAATGTCATGTCATATCCTTGGTCCTTTTCTATGTGGGGCATTGACATGATCGGGAAGATCGAGCCTACTGCTTCAAATGGTCATCGCTTCATCTTGGTCGCGATTGATTACTTTACCAAATGGGTGGAAGCAGCATCTTATGCCAACGTCACTCGTCAAGTGGTGGCAAGATTTCTGAAAAAGGATATCATATGCAGATATGGAGTGCCCGAAAGGATCATTACTGACAATGGTTCTAATCTCAACAACAAGATGATGGCAGACTTGTGTCGGGACTTCAAGATACAACATCACAATTCTTCTCCTTACCGACCAAAGATGAATGGTGCGGTTGAGGCAGCAAACAAGAATATCAAGAAGATTGTGCAAAAAATGGTTGTCACTTACAAAGATTGGCATGAGATGTTACCATTTGCGTTGCATGGGTACCGAACGTCAGTCAGGACGTCAACAGGGGCAACTCCCTTCTCTCTGGTATATGGTATGGAAGCAGTCCTGCCTGTTGAAGTAAAGATTCCTTCACTGCGTGTGATGATGGATGTAAAGTTGGATGAGGCTGAATGGGTGCGTGCTCGTTACAATCAGCTATGTCTAATTGAGGAAAAGAGATTAGCGGCTATCTGTCATGGTCAGATTTATCAGAGGAGAATGAAGAGTGCATTCGACCAACGGGTACGTACTCGGGAATACCAAGTGGGAGAGCTTGTGTTGAAGAGGATTGTTCCTCCAGGTTCAGATCACAGGGGCAAGTGGACCCCAAACTACGAAGGACCATTCATAGTGAAGAAAGTCTTTTCAGGAGGAGCACTCATGCTCACCACTATGGATGGAGATGACTTCCAATCCCCTGTTAACTCGGACGCAGTTAAAAAATACTTCGCATAAAAAGACCCGCTGGACACAAAAACTTATGGTCCAGGCAAAAAAGGGGCATCCCGACGAGCTAAAAACAGAATAAAAAGCTCGGGCAAAAGTTAGGTAAATAAATAAAAAAAATGTACACCCGCTGAGTTGAAAAGCCACATTGGACAGCTCAGGCAAAAAAGGGTATCACGGTGGATCGAAAACCCGAAAGGGCGATCCACGCAAAACAAGGGAATAAGCGAACAACTGCGATCCGAGTTATCTGAACCATATCATCGTTTCGTATAATTTGACAATATCAGAAGGATAGGAAACAGTCCCCTCATCCTCTCAGAAGCCAAAGCAGTAATGGAGAGTCTCGAAGACATGCTGGTCATAGCAGAAATGGAACTCCTTGTAATGTCGTGCCCATTGCCATTAGGATAGTTTCTTTTCTCAATTTTATAGTAGCTACCTCTTTCCAGGTGGTTGCCTCCTGATGTAAAATCTTTGCCTATTCAGAGGCCTTTTAATAAAAAGAATATTCAGTCAAAAAACTGTGTGTGTTTATTTTTGTTTGCAAAATGTCCTGAATTTTTGGCAAAAATAGCATTGCATTTAAACATGGTGATAATTTTAAAAGAAAACTGACATTCAGGGAAACTGTAAACCCTCTTTGAGTGTCGGGTGACGATGGATGAACAGATCATACCATGCAAGTCCCCGGGGCACACTTGTGTTTTCTGTTGTTGCAGGTTGCAGGATGGCGTCACATTCTCCCAAGCAATTTACTCTTCCCCAGTAGAGTATCTCCAGCAGAATTCTTCCCCAGCTAAGCCTTGGCAGCAGCTCAAGCAATTTATTCTTCCCCAGTGGAGTATGCCCAACAGGTATCTGAAAGCCTGACATCCCCAAGAAGAATTCTATCCCCAGCAAGGGTCACAGCCAGAGTTCAGAATTAGCACAATGTTTCCCCAGCCAAAACATGGATGAAGCATCTTTTCCAACCAAGTCTGAAGATGATCCCCCCACAGAGTTCATATTGGATTTTCACTTCTGTCAGTGAAATATTCCCCAGCAAGGTCAATTTGATAATATAGTCAGGTATTCATCACCTTAGTCAGAATTAGGTGTCCAGACCTCTCAACTATTGCTTCCCCTGCAGAGTTGTAACTCAGGGAGCCAATCAGGCATTTGTTGTTGCTCGTCTGCAATCTCCAGCACTCGTCTGTGCTCTAAACTTGTTTATTGCTCGTATGCAATTTCCAACACTCATCTGTGTTCGTATTTTATTGCTGCTCGTTTGCATCTCTCAACACTCGTCTGTGTTATCTCTTTGGTATTGCTCGTCTGCAATTTCCAACACTCGTCTGTGTTTGATATCCAGTTTTTGTTGTTGCTCGTCCGCACTTCCCAGCACTCGTCTGTGTTTGCCATATAATTTCTGCTATTGCTCGTCTGCAACTTCCCAACACTCGTCTGTGTTGAATGTTTGATGGGCTTTGGTATTGCTCGTCTGCATTCTCCAGCACTCGTCCGTGTTTGATATTTGATATTGGCCTGATTGCTCGTCTGCATTCTCCAGCACTCGTCTGTGTTTGATATTTGATATCTATAATATGTGGATACTCGTTTGTATCATCCCCAACACTCGTCAGTGTTTATTATCTGTTTGAAGCTCGTCTGCTTTGTTTGGATACTCGTCTGTATCATCCCCGACACTCGTCTGTGCTAGCTTATATCTGTATGTGTGGATTTGCTGACTATCCTGTTATTCTTCTGTATGACTACTCCAAATGCTCGTCCGTGTTTGAATTTCTGGTATTCGTCTGTACCAGTGGTTGATACTCGTCTGTATCATTTCCTGAAGCGCTCGTCTGTGTTTCTTAGATCATCGTCTGATACTTGTCTGTATCATTGACTTATGACACTCGTCTGTGTTATCTTGATGATCATCCAATACTCGTCTGTATTGAAGAGGTTTAAAATCCTGACTGTGGGAATTATTGTCAAAATGGTTACCGGTCCTGGCGTAACAGGTAAATCCGAAGGAGGCTCGTCTGTCTCAGGCACCAATTATTATTGTTGCACCTGGCGTAACAGGTTCGTTCATAGAAGACTCGTCTGTCTTATACCATATATCTACGGATAATATATGAAGAAGGTTCGTCTACCTTGATTATGCATGTCTATCCCACAGACTTAAATGCATCCCGGTCCTGGCGTAACAGGTTTATCCGGAGGAGATTCGTCTGTCTCAAGTCATATGTTTGGCAAAATGTTTGAGGACTTGTATGTCTAGTTCCCGGCGTAACAGGATTGTTCGAAGAAGACTCGTCTGTCAAAGTATTCTTATTCCAGATATCAGTTTCAACTTGGAAGAAGCTCGTCTGCTTTTTCTCCCCTTCAACCACCAAAGCGTCATTTGGTTGGGTTTATTTCCCAGTTTTGCATTCTTCGTCAGAGTGCAAATTTCAGGTCTTTTGGGTATTCAACCACAGTTTATCTTGAACGGTCGATAGCCCGTGCTACCATCCTTTTCAGATTAACAGTTGTTTGAATAGGGGCAGCTGTAACACCCCAAATTTTCCCTTTTCATTTTAAGCATCATATCACATCATAATCATCATGAACATATCATTTTCTTAGCATCCTAGCATAGAAAGATGAGGCATAACATTCTTCATGTCCTAGCATCAAGCATATGGTCATCTGTGGAGGTCCTTGAGGCATTTCAAGCCACTACAAGGGTCCCAATGGTTTTGTACAAGTCCTATGGTGAGTCTACACTCCATTTACAAGTTCAATTCCATGGGCAAAAGCTCAGAAGATTGCATGATCATCAGAGATCTCAGGACAAGGCAAAGCTCCTATACAAGGCACCTAAACTAGGGTTTGAGATTCAAGCACCAAAATCTCACAACTTTGGCCATTTCATTTGGGCAAAGTCTTTTATATGTCAAGAGGATCCTAGGTGTCAATTTTCATGAGAAAATTCCATGTGGAAGTCAGAGAATGCCTCAGTTGCTTGCAGATGAAGTAATTGGTCAACTGTGCCCTTAAAAAGTCAACTGTGCAATTTCAAGGGGTCTAACCATACGTTTTTGGCCAAGAGGGGTCCTTACAATGTTATAAGAGGTTTGAAATGATCAAAGTTCAAGAATCATGGAGATTTGAAGGGTTTTGCAAAAATGGTACAAAGTTGGTTTTTGAGATTTTCCAAATTTGGCAACTTTTGCCCTAATTTTCAAATGGCCTTAACATGATCAAAAATTCTTCAAATGGACCAAAGTAAAACATGAAAGTTGGAGAGTAAGGGCTCCCATTTTCAAAAAGTACAAGTACATTTTCATAGGATTTGTGGTTTGTCCTAGGGGTCCCTCGAAAATTTGATGTATTTTAGGGCAAATTCACATTTCCATGCATGCACCAAATGCAAGAAGCTTCAAAACTTGTTTTTATGACTTGGAATGGTTCAAGTAAGTTTGTAAACTTAAAATTCATTGCATTGTGATCAATTTGCTCCAAAGAAACTCCCAATTTCGTGTACAATAAAGATGTTGCCTCATAATGGGATAATTTGCAAAAATCATGAGAAGTGTGTGATGATTTGATCTAAGGGCCAAAATTGATTACATTTTGATCAAGGGTTGGAAAAGCATTGCACATGGGCTGAGAATGCAAGCAAGGCATGAGGGAGGCATGCTTATCTCACATTTTGCAAAATTTGCAAAATCACAAAAAACTCATGATCCACACGTGCATTTGAGCCAATTCTTTCAGCATTGCATTGTGACCTCATACATAAGCAACTAGGGTTTCAGCAAGCAAGAGGACTCTCTCATTCTCTCATTTCCAACTTTTTGCACAAATTGCATTTTCTCACGAATCTCTTCATTCTCTCACACTCTTCACAAATCTCTTCCATATTCTTGATCAGTGAGTGATATAGATCATTATTCCACTATTCATTTGAGCTTAAGGTGCGAGAATAGAAAGGTGCCATTCAGAGGCAGCTTACTTTGAAGCTTTAGATCCAGGTCCCATTAAGCTTCCTCTTGCATTTATTTTGCAAGAGGAGATCACAAGAGCTAGATCTGCAGCTTTGGAAGCATTTTCTTATTGGTTTTGAAGGATCTACAACTCAGGTATGCTCTGATACTTGATGATCTGGAAATGCAATTTTATGTGTGCTTCTTAATCCTTGTGTCATGCTGATCATTCTGCACTTTATAGATTGGAAAATGGTGCATTATTGTGAAAGTTATGTGAATTTCAGTTTTGATGGTGCAAGTTGTTTTGGTTCGAACCCTTTGTTTTATTGAGTTTTAGGAGATTTTGAGCTCATATTTGGATTCAGTGTGTTTGATTTAGTGAATATGGGCCGTTTTTATTCATTTATATGGTTGTTTAAGCTTCTGGTGTAGATTCCGGTGCTGGAGCCCTAGCTCCGGTCACCGGAAACTGAGTTTGTGACTTAGGGTTTGCTTGAGGTTGAAGAAGACTCAGCAGCCATTGGATCTCTCTCACGTGCGTCCAGGATCACGCCACCTAGCCCTAGTATCCACCTCCCCTTCACGTCTTCTTTTTACTTCCTTTTAATCATCCATGTTTCGCAGCACACAATAAGTTCCATACACCACCCACTCAGAAACCACCTTGGTGCCACGTCAATTAATGAAACGTTCACCACATGCGTTTGATCCATCCTGTGATCCTTGAATTTTCCAGCCTTATTTCATAAATTCCCACCATAATTTAGTGAACCAGCGCAGCTTAGTGGGCTCAAACATTCTATCTGCACCCCCCACACAGCTAAGCCCAATTCATTTTCAACGTAATCCCTTCCTATTTGCACCCCTAACCCAATTTCTTTTAATTTCTTTTTCACTTTATTTTTCTTTTATTTCAGTTTAGTTTTCAATTATTAAAAATAGTTCCCTTTATAAAAAAATTCCTAAAAAAATCATGAGTCTTATTTTGTGTGTCTTTTATTTTTTCACATTTTTTTTTCTTTTTTTTTTCTTTCCATTTCCACGTGTCATAATTAAATCCTTGTTTCAATTAGCTTCTTTTTAAGTTCATTTTGAGTACACTGCCTTGTCCAATTTCCATACACTTCATTATTTTGAATTTTGTTCCCATTCTTTTTGCTCTGGATTCTTAAGACAATGTACTTCTTGTGTGATTTTTCTCTTGATTTTTAGAAATTTATTTCTTGGGTCTTGATCCTTTGACTTGTGTTAGAAGTTTGTAACCCTAGCTTGTCTTTAGGTCTCCATTTGACCTAGTTTGCTTCTGAATTCTTTCAAATCCTTTTGGCTCATTCATATACCATGTTTGAAGATCATTTGACTTGAGTGGTGGAAGTTTTAGATGCTTGGTTGATTTAATTTGAATTTTACTTTGAACCTTGTCCCATTTTTCTTCTTTTGGTCCATTAGCTCTCTTATAAGCTTAGAAGGGCACTTGTGCCAACTTCTCTTTCTCATTTGGGGTTCTTTTGGGGTATGGGTACCTTCCTGGTCCTAGATTAGGGTTTGAGTCTTAGGAATTTTTGTGTTTGCTTCCCTTTTATGTCCTTTCTTTTCTTAAGTGTTTTCATCTTACTTCTTTACTTCTCCCACTCCCATTTTGTGATTGTTTGGTATTGTGTATCCATTCTCTTCATCTTGTTGGCTTCTTAAGCCCTTCTTCATCTTGTTTTGGTTCTGGTCTTGTGCATTGAGTCCATGTTTGTGCATATTTGCTTTGCATTCTCCTTAAGTGTGCATCTGTTTTCATATGTGTTTCATGTTGCATCTTTTGCTTGTAAGCTTCATATCTCATTCTTTTGAGTTGCATTTGCATTGTTCATTTGTTCATTTCATTTCACTTCTGTTTGTTTGATGTTGGCATGTTATCTTGTTCATTTGGTTTCACTTGTATGCTAACCTTGCAGGGGCTATGGTAAGTGTGAGGTGTGGGAATTGAGTTCCACATCTCCAAATCTCATCTCTTCTTATTATGTTTATTTGTACTAATTCTTTTGTTGTTGGGCTTAGGCCTTGCTCTTCTCTTCTTATTCTTCTTCTTCTTCTTCTTCTTCCTTCTCCATTAGGATAGAAACCACACTAACCTTAGGACATCCATGCATGATAACACTTTAGGATTCATTAGTCCCCCATTAGACTTTTGCCTTTGAGATCCTTTTGGTTCTTCTTCTCTTCTCATATCATAACCATAAAAAACATCTTAATAATGTTTGAAGTGATATCTTGATCAATAGCCTTATCCCATGAGGTATGCTTGTAGTCTTCCCATCTTGGGATAGTACAAGTTTACCTTGTGATGCACAAGTCTGATCAAGGTATCTTCTTCATAAAGAAAAGCATAAAAAACACTTCTTCATTGTAAATAACCAAAAACACTTAATGATTCAACAAGTTAGTGAGCTTAGGCCCTAGTCTTTTGGTTCAAGTTTTGGGGATCTTCTCCTTACTTGAGTGTGCTTGTTCTATTATTCCATCTTGGAATGTAGTGACAAGTGCATATTCCATGGAAAAAGCTTGAGTTCACTTCCTTGTGACACACTCATAAAAGCTTCATAAAAAACACTCCAACAAACAATAAGCGTATTTCCTTCGGGAATTCTTTTCTCATCTCCTTCGCTCCGTACGCGAACTTGCTCCTACTTGTCATTTTGCAAGACAGTTACGCACTCGTCGTCCGAGTCTGCAACATCTGAGCAATGGCATAGGCAGTTCAAGCATTAATTCAAGCAATTTCCTTGTTACCCCTAGTTAGGGGAACTACGGCGTCTCTGATCCTCATTATCCCGATGAGGTACGTAGGCAGCGGGGTAGGTCCCGTTCGAGCACAATCTTTATTTTCCCTACATTGTTTCCTTTTCATTTCTTATTCAGTTCCTTTCTCAGATTTCTTTTCCAATTTCCTTTCTTTTCTTTTGCTACAACTTTCATACCCTCACCCTTTGAAACAGTTTCTTTTGCAAGCGTGGATCCCGTCAGGTACGGCAGACGATCTGGGTGCTAATACCTTCCCAGGTCGTAACCGACTCCCGAACTCAGTCTCTTTGGTTCGCAGGACCCGTGTCCTTCCTTTTCTTTTCTTCTGGTTTGTGCAGCATTACCATTCCCGTTCCTTCGGGATAAAAATGCCTGGCTGGCGAATCTATTCTTTTCCGCGCCACTTTCGCGTTTGTACCAGGATGGAAATCCGGGGAGCGACACCTAACAGAGTCGCAAATCATACAAATCATCTTCTTTTAATTTTGTTGGGTCATTAAATACCTACAACACATAAATAACAATATAGAGTTATTTTGGAAAATTCACATTAAGTTGAAAAATGCAAAGTAAATAACAAAGTAAAGTTATATTTATTACCGTCATCGAATTATCGGTTATCTTTGCAGAGACAATATCTAACATATTTTTCATCACATAGTACCCACAATCATCAGAGTTATTTTGTTTCTTTGTCTACAAATGAATATATGACATTATTAGTGAATACTTATATGATAAAATTAAATTTATACTTATAATTTACACCACTTACTATGGGTCGAAGCCATGTAGGCTTTCTTCTAATGCCATGTGCCGCTTGATGAACCCCTAAAGCACTAATAAAGAAGGGAAAAAAACCATATAAAGCCACATAAAATATGGAATTACTTTTGTAACAAATTATGTATATAAGATATAGTGAACATAAAAGATAAACTTACTTTGTAACAAGTTTCGTCATGGTTTGATTAAGTTCCCGATGAAGTGAACAGAAGACGACCACCGTATTGTCTTTTGGACAAATGACTATTAATTGCCAATGAGATCTGTATGTGCGTATTGAAGTACAAAAGTCAGAATTTCATATTAACAAAGTTATAAAATAGAATTTCATACACATACCCATGAATAAATGGTAGCAAGTGACACACTTTCTCTTCGTGATCACGTAACATGTCTTGTATATATTTTCTAACTTTTGCTTCAGTTTTTGCCACATTATCAACATACGAACACAAAGCAGAGTCCAATATCCCATATACTTCTGATTATGATGTATCAATACACATACGATGAATATACCTTAATAATTATAACATAAACATTAGAATCAAAGTGACAAGAGTTATAACATATTAAAATATTTGAGAGTAATAAAAAAGAAAATATACTTACATGGACCATACTTGCAAAATAGAAACGTCAAGCCAATGTTGTCCCATCAATAACTCTCTGATACATTTCGCTGACATATAAAAATTTGAGACATTCACACAATGACTTAATTCTAATTCAAAGTAATCCATTTGTGTGTCACTCCTTTTCAGAACCATTTTTACTAATCTCTCAACATTGTCTTCCTCTTCCATTTTGCTTACTTTTACAACTGAACAACTTCCTTTTCCGCTTCCATCCACAGTTTCCCTTTGTTCAATGCAATTATTATTTGTTGTGCTTTGGGAGATACCCATAGACTTAAGTGTCTCCATGAAAGATTGTTGCATTGCCTTACGCTCTTCAACCCACTGTTGCACTAAATCCGCTCTAATTTTTTCTTCCAATTGAGATGACAATTGTGCAAATTGTTCTGATACATCGATATCTTGTCTTTGACGTGATCTTCCAAAGAAAGTGCTTTGTTTATGGTGTTTTCCAACACCACGAACACGGCCGCCATGCTCAGATGTTCCAATGGCTGCTGTTAAGATATCGTGACGTCCATCAGGAACAAATGCACCCTTTTCAACTTCTTCAACTAGAGAATCCTACAAATGCATCACAACTTTGTCAATAGTTTTTATCAAACAAAATTATAATGATACTTGAAGAATTTTACTTACAATTTTCTCTGCAACAACTTGTGTAGCCTGTGATGTGTATTCTCCCCCTTTCTTTTGTCGTGCTCTCTTCCATAACTCATGGCGTGAAGGTGGAGATGGGCTACCCGTATCATCTAAGTTAGAATCATCTCTCAATAATCTCCTTTCATTTATCATTTTCTCCTCAAGCAAACGATACCCTCCACGAGATAATACATGTGGGTATGCATTCTTAGCCACATTTTTTGCACCCTTTTGACTTTTTTCCTATTATAAACTGAAAAAGTTACTAATCATACTAAACATAATAACAATGTTATTAAGCACAATAAACATAATAAAAATTTATAAAAATGTTATAACTCATACTAACCTTAAATTCAGATGAATCTCGAGACTTCAGAAATTCTTTCCATACTTCTTCTTTAATATAAGGATATCTGATATATGTAGGAGCGAGACCATCTTTGGGCTTTCTAATATATTCACTTGTGTCTTAAAACCTCTCCATCGCTCTCCAGCATATTTAATCCATTCTTTCTTCAATGGATCCTTTTTTTGCATCATGAGGTTCTGGGATATTGAAATGAGCCTACACATATAATATATAGCATATGTTATTAGCATATGAATATAAAACATAATTAGACATCAAATTAAGCAAAAATACCTGAACATCAGTCCAAATAGCCTCTTTTATGTCATTATCTACGTTTTTCCATTCATCTTTCAAAATACTACATCTCTGTCGAGCAAGAGATGCTATGTAACTCTTAAAATTTGAAGCATTTTTACCAACACCCGTACATTCATGGGTTCTTGGATCAAACTTCACCTTTATCTTCTCACCTATTTGGTGAACTTTGTCAATCTGTGTCATTAAAGTGGGACCTCTAACTCTTTTTTTTTATAGGGTCACTAGATGAAGAAGGGTTGTCTGTTGAATCAGCCATGTATCTGTTCACATAAAATAAAAACAATTAGACAAAAAAATAAAAACATTTAAATATTAAATTAAGCACAAAATATAAACAATTAGACATTAAATTAAGCAAAAATATAAACAATTAGACATCAAAGCAAGCACAAAATAAATAAATAAATAACTTACTAGTCCTCCCATATCCCTTCTCCATGATCTGTGCGAATAGCATGCACATCATCCTCTTCATTTTCTTCAATGAAGGTAGGCACATTTATTGAGAGAGGAGGAGTTTCAGAAATATCAAGGTTGGCATCTTGATTTTCATCACTATCATGCATCTTTCCTTGTATAACCACCGACCACCTTTTATCAGAAGGATCTATGACATAAAACACTTGTTTTGCTTGAGACGCCATAATGAAAGGTTCGTCCGCATAAGCTAACTTGCTAAGATCAACCAATGTAACTCCAAATTCATCGATTCTTACACCACTATTGATATCAATCCATTTGCATTTAAATACGGGAACTTTAAACACAACCTAATCAACTTCCCAAATCTCTTCAATCACCCCAAAGTAGGGTGTAGATGCCATAACCGGATTTTTATCTTTAGCACTAGAGAAGTGCATGGACTCGGCCACAATCATCACCCCACTATTTTGTGTGGTACTACGGTCATCCTTTGACTTTGTATAAAAGCAAGTTTTATTAATATCATATCCACTCCAAGTTATTATGTTACATTTCGGCTCATAGGACAACCACTTAATTGTATTAGATGCACTATCATCATTAGCAATTTTCTCTTTAAACCACTCAGAGAAACTCTTATTGTGCTCTTTTAACAACCATCTTTCATTCATCTTGGGGTGCCTTTTCTTTATGATGCTTTTGTGAGCAGATAAGTAAGGTTGAACTTCATCCATGTTATTCAAAATATACAAATGAGCTTGAACAACCACATCAATACTTAAGCTCTTGACATTTAAACCTTGTGTACCCATACCCTCACATCTTCCATCATGACGAGACTTAGGAACCCCTACAGCATCCACTTCTGACAAATAGTTTGAACAAAACTCAATTGCCTCTTCTGCAATGTACCTCTCAACAATCGATGCTTCCGGCCGGTGTGGATTTTTTGTATAACCTTTTAGGATCTTCATGTATCGTTCTGTTGGATACATCCATCATAAAAAAAATTGGGCTACATAATCTAATCTCCCTTACTAGATGAACAATCAAGTGAACCATAATGTCGAAAAATGAAGGAGGAAAATACATCTCTAATTGGCACAAGATAACTGAAGCCTCATTTTCCAAAACATCTAACTTTGATGGATCAATGGATTTACAACAAATTGCATTGAAAAATAAGCACAACCTGGTTATAGTCTTCCTAACATTGTTAGGCAATATCCCACGAATAGCCACTGGTAGTAGTTGTTGCATTAAGACATGACAGTCATGAGATTTTTAGCCAATTAGTTTGAGATCTTTAACAGATACAAGCCTCTTGACATTTGATGAGTAACCATGCGGAACTTTAATACTTTCTAAACACTCACAAAAACTTGTTTTCTCTTTTTTAGACAAAGTGTAGCAGGCAGGAGGCAAATATATCTTGTTGCCTATATGTTGTGGAGTTAACTCTTCTCGTATACCCATCAAACCCAAATCCACACGAGCATTATAACCATCTTTTGTTTTGCCATGAATGTTGAGAAGTGTTCTGAGTAAACTATCACATACATTTTTCTCCACGTGCATCACATCAATACAATGTCTTACATCAAGACTAGACCAATATGGAAGATCGAAGAAAACTGACCTCTTTTTCCATAAATTTTTTGTATTTGATTTCTTTTTGTATTTTCCAAACACAACATTAATACCCTGTTGTCGTTGATAAACTTCCTCTCCAGTTAAGGGCTTTGGAGCTTCACCATGCTCTTGTTCCCCATTGAAAGCTTTTCGCAATCTACGATATGGATGATAACAAGCTAGAAATTTTCGATGTCCAAGATAAACAATTTTCTTTCCTTTCTCAAGTTGGAGGTAACTTGTGTCTTCTTCACATATAGGACATGCATTATGCCCTTTAACTTTATAACCAGACAAATTACCATACGCCGGAAAATCGTTGATGGTGCGAAACAACATGGCATGCATATTGAAATGTTCACCAGAATACGCATCAAAAACATCCACCCCTTCCTCCCATAATACTCTTAAATCATCAATCAAGGGACTTAGATAAACATCTATGTCATTTCCCGGTTGTTTTGGGCCCGGAATCATCATGGATAACATAATATATTTACGCTTCATGCATAACCTAGGATATAGGTTGTAAATCATCAGGAGAATAGGCCAAGAAGAATGATTAGTACTTAGATTACCAAACGGATTCATTCCATCAGTAGAAAGTCCAAGTCTATGGTTTCTCGACTCTTTGCCAAATTTTGGAAACAAATAATCTATTTTCTTCCACTGCAAAGAATCAGCTACATGACGAATTTGTCCATCACATTTTCTTTCTTCGGAATGCCATCTAAGATTCCTTGCGTCATTTGCATTTGCGAAAAGTCTCTTGAACCTTGGAATTATTGGTAGGTACCATACCACTTTCGCGGGAGGACCCTTTTTGACAACCTCATCATCACTAGAATCACCATCTTTCTTTTTGTAGCGTGACGCCTTGCACTTCGGACAATGATTATAGTTTACATACTCTTTTCTGTATAATATGCAATCATTAGGACATGCATGTATCTTTTCATACTCTAAACCCATTGGACACAATATCTTTTTTGCCTCATAATAACGATTTGGCAATACGTTACCTTCTGGAAGCATCTGTGTCAACAATTCAAGCAATTCGGTAAAACTTTTGTCAGTCCACCCATTATTTGCCTTCAAATTAAACAATTTTAACAGGGCTAACAAACGTGTAAAATTAGTGCATCCCGGGTACAAAGGTTTATCCTTGTCACTGCATAAAGTATCATACGCATGTGCCTTTTTAAACGAATCTTGTCCAATATCACGCATCATGTCTTCCAGACGATCATCATCCATTTCTACACCAATATTATCTTTTTGGGACAAATTTGACCTTTCTACTACCTCACCGTGCCATATCCATTAGGGGTGGCAAAACGGGCCGCCCGCCCCGCCCCGTGCCCGCCCGCCCCGCCTAAAGCCCGCCAAAAAATAGCGGGGCGGGCATGCCCGCCAAGTTGAAATGGGCATAAAAGTCTAGCCCGCCCCGCCAAGGTGGCGGGTTGGCGGGCGGCGGGCTTGCCCGCCTTCTTTTTTAATTATTTTTTCTATTTTTTAAATAAATTAAAAGATTCTTCTTTCTACATTTCAATAAAAATACATCAAACCAACATTTAAAAAGCATAATTTTTATTAGCCTAAAACATCAACTTTTAGTGAAATAATACTCTTATCATATATAATATCACATTTAGTATTTTATATGATCTAAATTCAAATTTCGATCACACTTTTGTCATTTTTCATTAGAAAAATTCAAATACTTGTCCAACAATAAAGAAAGAGAAAATAAATTAGTCCTAATAATCTAATAACAACTTATGTACATATCACAAACTATTTTCATAGGCTCTTCCAAATACTTAAATAGTGTTATTATATAGGTGTGGCGGGCTTTGGCGGGCGGCGGGTTTTGGCGGGGCGGGCTTTAGCGGGTGGCGGGATTTAGCGGGGTGGGTTTTAGTGGGCGGCGAGTCTAAAATCCCAACCCAACCCGCCACTTTTTGGCGGGTGTGCGGGCCGGCCCGGCGGGCCACGGCCCGTTTTGCCACCCCTAATATCCATTGTGTATAACTTTGACAAATCCCATGACAAATTAGATGATCCATGATTTCCTTCTTATTAAGTTTTGGTTCGCGATTTGCGCAACGAACACATGGACAGAGAAAAAGCACATCAACACTTTTTTCACCATTACTTTTAGGAGGAGGAAGATTTTTTTAGCATTGCTTTCAGCAAATTGTAGAAATTCCTTCACTCCATGTTCGTACTCAACACTTAATCGATTAGCTTTTATCCAACTACGATTCATACCTATGTTCCGGAATTAATGCATACAGATCAGATAAATCATTTAGACACCTATAATAGTCGCTATCTTGGACATTAAAAAAAATGCAATTAATATCGTGACATGCATAAAGAAGAAGTGACAAGTAAATAATTAAAAAAGAACCTGCAATTAATATCGTGTGGCCGGCCGGATGACTCACGGGTGACGATGCAGAAGTTCTCGTCGACACACAATTTCTACGAGAAACAATATCATCACAACATGTATAAAATAAACTATATATATATATACAAAACTATATATATATATATACACAAAACTATATATATATATATATATATATATATATATATATATATATATATATATATATATATAGTTTTGTATATATATATAGTCTATATATATATATATATATATATATATATATATATATACACAAAACTATAGTTATATATATAGTTTTGTATATATATATATAGTCTATATATATATATATATATATATATATATATATATATATATATATATACAAAACTAATATATATATATATATATATATATATATATATATATATATATATATACAAAACTATATATATATATATATATATATACAAAACTATTATATATATATACAAAACTATTATATATATATATATATATTAAAAAACAGTACATACCTTTAACAGTGGTGGAGACGACGGCGGAAGGCGGATGGTGGACGGATGGTGGACGGAGTGCGTGAGGAGGGTGACGGCGTTAGGGTGACGGCGCGGGACGGCGTGAGGAGGGTGACAGAGACGGCATGAGGTAAAGAGGAATATGGAGATACGGCGACATGGTTTGGGAAGTAGAAGAGAGGAAAAGATACAGTAAATGAAATTAACTTTTAGGATTAGGGTTTTTTAATTTTTAAACAATTTTTTAAATCGGTTTAAATTCTGACCGATGTAATAGGTCGTAACTTTTTAAACTTTTTACATCGGTTTATTGCTCCACTGATGTAATAGGGTTTCTTTTTTTTTTTTTAAATTTTATTTTTTAGATTTTTTTTACATCGGGTGTCTATCCACCGATGTAATAGGGTTTCCTTTTTTTTTAATTTTATTTTTTAGTTACTTTTTACATCGGGTTGACAGCAACAGATGTAATAGGTTGGGTGTTAATTTTTCATTTTTTTTAATGAACATTTTACATCGGGTATAGCTAAAACCAATGTAATAAGTTGGTTGTTTTTTTTTAAATTTTTTTTAAGAAACATATTACATCGGGTATCATCAGAACCGATGTAATAAGTTGTTTGTGATTTTTGAAAATTTTTTTAATTTTTTTTAATGTAACATTTTACATCGGTTATCCTATAAACCGATGTAATAAATATTTGTTTTTCTTTAAATTTTTTTTAAAATTTTTTTTATTTGTTTTTTAATATGGTTTTTTACATCGGTTTTGGAAAAACCGATGTAAAAGGCTTTAGATAAATTTTTTTGTTATTTACAAAAATGCCACCGCATTACTTTTTACATCAGTTTTTTTATATACCCGATGTAAAATCCCTTATAACAATTTATGTTATTATTTACGAAACTGCCACCGTGTTATTTTTTACATCATTTTTAATAAATACCTGATGTAAAATCATTTAACCAAATGTCTTTTTTTTAGTAGTGTTAGTGCAAAAACTGACCAAAATTATTTTCAGACAGATTTAAAGACCACTTCCACTAGTGGATAGTGCAAAAACTGAGCAAAATTTCTTTCAGACAAATTTGAAGGCAATTTCCACTTTTGTCTATGGGGCACTTATGTTATCTTTAACTTTGTCATATTTGAACACACCCATGGGTATTAATTGTCCATTAATTTCTAACAATCCCTCACTTGTTCTAATAATGACAAGTCTAATTCCAGAAAATGAAGTATAAAAAGTGTTAATACAATTAGGTATCTTTCGACTTAAAACTTAACCTTAGTGAGGACAACGCAAAGTTTAATCGGAATGTTAGGTAACAGTGCTTTAAAACCATTAATCCATATGATTAGATCGGCGTTACCTTACACACACTCTTTAAAGGTTCTTCCTCTACATATATCGCTTAGCACTTATTTATGGCCATATGCTATCTTGTTTCATGAATTTTCATGAGAGAAACTTCAACTCTCACTTTGAGACGACACCAACCGTTGGTCCTCTAAAGATACTAAAAATACCCTCAGTTACTCACATGATCGACCAGATTGATCCTAGGACATGTGCTAGTCGTTTGTTAATTGTAATTTTTTTTGGGAAAAAAGGTCATGAATCCTTCGACAGAATTTAGAAAGTAGTAAAAAGCAAGAAAATAAAGTAAAAGAAAGGACTTTCAAAGTAAATGAGAAAGTAAATTCCAAGGAAATAATGTTTAAAATTGCAGGAAAGGTAAATGAAAGGATAAATGCAAGGCAAGAAACTTAAAGGGCTGGAAATGTAAAGAAATGCAGTAAATTGCTTGTAAAAGTAAATTAAATGGCGAGGTAAATTGCTTTAACATAAAAGGCTTTGAAAGATAAATGAATTTTAAATCATAAATGACATTGAAGATAAAATGGTGTTTTAACATAAAAAACTTTGGAAGATAAAATGGTGGTGTTTACATCACATACATTCTCACTGCACTCTTTTCTCTACACGCGGTTATTTCGAGTGGATATAGAGTTACTAGTACAATATGATTTTCACACACACTTATTCTAACATTAGACTAAGTTATTTATAGAAATGAAATATAACCTCTTTAGACGGTTTCATCCTAGGATTATGACACTTGTCCCACTACATTTGGAGAAGCTTCATCTTGCGCCACTTGTCCCTGTCATTGAATTGAAAATTACATATTTTTTCTCCAAGGCCTGAACATGCACAATTTGAGTAACTGTCATCCTTCGTCGAACTGGTCATAGTCGAATCTCAACAACACTTAGAGAATACTTCAAACTTTAGAATTCTTCTAAGTATAGAATTTGTAGGTAGAGGTTTCCTTCGACCTGCACCTTTATTGAGTCAGATCGAAAAGACATCAGTTTAGCTTATAACAAGAAAAACTATTTTCCAAGCCAAAATATCCCAATTAAGTTAGTGTCGAAATTTGGGAGATAACAAATTGCCCCCCCAAAAATATTCTTTTCGACCATTTTGATGAAAAGATCATTTTTTGATATTATCATTTCGACGCCCACCTTTTGGTCAGGCGAAAGTATGGTGGTAACCACCTAACCCACAATCTAAAAACTTTTGTGATTCTTCAACCATGCGCATGACGTCATATCATAATTGCAAAATCCCAAAAAATCTTTTCAGTCGTATTTGATGTCTCCTCATAATTGTAGTAACTGCTACCTCCAACATATCAAATCCAACACAACACGTGTCCCACCATCCTATATTTTCATTAAATGGCTAACTCTACAACTTCTTACTCCACGCCTATAAATACCTCATCAGTCATCAAAAACACTTTTCTACTTTCTTGAAAACCTTTTCTCTTCTTACAAAAGTCTTCCCTTTTCTTTCTCTAAAACCCTAAAAACACTCATTCTTCATCTTCAACAATGGCATATACACAAGCTACCAGTTTAGAGAAGAAAGGTAAAAAAAAGCCTTTACTTTCAAACAAACTCTTGCTCCATTTAGCAACGTTGCTGAACCCAAGACGATCAAGAATCGTCAGTTCATACCAGAACCCAAGATGGTTGAACTAAGAAGTTTATACAACTCTCAGGTAATGGTTCCTTTCATTGTCAATGATTATGCTTGTGCACTTTATGGGCCTTTGGCCCAAATTGAAACCACTAATGAGAAACTCAAGGAGTTCTTTCCTTGCTACCGTAAGTCCCAACCTTTAGGGCACAAAAATACCCCTAAGGAAGATGACTCTTCAATCCACCAACCTCCTTCCAACCAAATGGATTTCAAGTTTCTTTATGATGGTACCAGATTGGTTAAGGTTGTTAGTTAGTTTAAAGACTTTAATATTTGGATGGCTAAAATGGAAAAGGTCAAGGTTTCCCACTGGAAATAAATAGGGATTTATGACTTACTAATGTTGTCGAAGACCAACATCCCCTATTGTTTAAACCTCTTGGCTACCTTCCTTTATTTATGGGATAACACCCACTACACCTTTGATATTCCTTGTGGGATGATTACCCCCACCCTTTTCAATGTAGTCGCTATCACAGGGATTTGACCTAATGGTTTTGCCTATGACCCCTCCAAAGATGTTGAGGATACTATTGCCTTTAGTGACTCTAAGCTGACGTATACTCATTTCATCAAACATCACTTCAAGCCAAACACTGTAGAGGTATCTGATAAAAGCACATTGCTTTCCTCACCCTCTGGCTGTCAAGATATATCTTCTACACCAAATCTTTGCAGGTGGCCAAGAAGTACTTAACTTTGGCAAACCAGCTCCACCATAATAGAGGGGTTTGCCTCAGTGAAATCATCCTAGCCATCCTCTATGAATCCTTAAGTGAGGGGGTATCTCGACTCAAGAATCCAACTAAGTCCTTTGGTGCTATGAGCCTGAATGGCCCTCTCTAGCTTCTTCAACTTTGGCTAAATGCCACTTTTGAATATGTCCTTCCTAGAAAAGGACAAGTTAATGAAGACTCTGAGGAAATCAAGCGCAGACGCATTGAAGGTTTTCGACTGGCCAAACTCACACCATCTGATGAAGGAGAAACCCTAAAAGGGCCCTTCTCTGGTTACATAATGATGTTTGCACATCAGTATGAGTTTACATCACAAATGGCTCCTTTTGCTGAGAGGAAGCGTGGTCCTAAGCGGTTTTCCAGGGCGTTTCCAAACTCTCCCTCAAGGAAAATCCATCTGAACTCTATTACAATATGGGAGGATTTTCTGATCCCCGGATTCATTGTTCATAGGCTAAATGGTAGGAAGGTAGATGCAATCCTAATTGCCTACCAACCAAATTTGGTCTCTCAACAAATTGGATTGGGCCAAAGCTTCCCCAAATGCCTTTATGAAAAGAAGGGCCATGTAGTTTTCCACTCCAACCTCTTTGACGAACACTCTACTTCCATCCATTTCGATAGATGGAATGCTCAAAGATCAGTTCTATCTCCAGTGTTTTTTTCATCCTACTTTCCTATGCACCCACCCATTTAATGATTGGTCGCGTACATATTACAGTGACCAATTTCTCACTGCTTCTAAATTTTCTTCCTTACTTGACCAAGCCTTTATTGATGTGCAGGAAAAGGTCAAGAAGAGTAAGTCTACTAATATTAAAGAAATCCAGGCCTTTCAGAAGTACTTTGAAACTGTCTATCAACCATATGATCTTAGTTGAACTGTTCGTGAGGCTGTTGTCACTTTGAAGGAGAAATTTTTGAAAAAATGGATAAGTTAAAAATCCCTTCAAACATTCCTCTTGAGAAGCGTTATGAGGCCAATTTTGAACTCTTTCCTCCAACGTTTCCTCGACTTCCCACTACTGATTTTGGAGTGGCACTTTCCATTCCATTTCCATACTAGTTTATCTGTGGGGATTCAATAAAAATTCTTTGACAACAGTCTCAGCCGAAAGCTAAAAAGGTGGTTGCGTCTAAGCACGCACTAGACAGTTTCAAAGGACCCCTTCATATAGGGATCAAAGATGTTCATGTCGAATCCGAAATATATGAAGTTTTGAGGTCTTCAATTATCTTTCCCGTTGAATGACCAACTATTAACTCATAACAATTGACTTTGTTATTTCCATCTATCCCCAGAAAATCCAATACCACCAAAGGCGTGGTGATAAAATCTGAGAAGAACAACGAAGACACCAAGGTATTTCATACCCGTCACTTATGAATCTTTTACATGCTTGCCTTCTAATGCTTTCATTTCCTTTTAGGAAACCAAGAAACCCCCAACGCCCCAAAAGAAGGGTAAGAAGGCTTCGACCGTGGTCGTCAACTCAAATGATGACCTATCCCCTAAGGAAAATGTCCTCGAGAGGAAAAGTAAATCGGCGAAGTCCCCAATCCCTTCTTGCCATCCTTCCTCAAAGATAGCCAAAGTTATCGAAAAGGCACCCGCTATAGGTGGTTTTGAAGTTCCACCTCCCACTCTTGTAGTGGCCCCAACTGGTGGCTGCCCTGAAAGTGCCAACTCAAGCCTAGGTGCTGGAGAAATTGAGGTACTTAGACTTTTCGTCTAACATCTTTCAGTCCTTTCTACAAACTTCGACCTAAACTTTTCTTATCATAGGCTGAGGGAGGGGTTTCTAAACCACCATCTACTACTACCCCCACACCTACAGTTCTTATGAACAGCAGAGGTGAGCCAACTTATCATCCTAATTTTGATTTTGGCTCTGGTTATAGCTTTTTAAGTGAGATTAACCAGCCTATTGCTACAACAGTTGTTCCTCTCCCAGTGGTCGAAAAAAATAAAGGCTCACCTGCTAGAACCAACACTCAACAATCTCATCCTGATGATTTTGATCATGAGTGTGACAATGTTTTTAGCAAGGACTTTCTTCGTCAATCAAGTCGAACTTCCAGGGAGATAAGTGAAGCCTTTGTTGCAGAAGAAAAAGAAGAAGAAGGAGAAGCTGAGAATAACCAGGACCCTGATGCTCAGAATGTGCCTATGGAAGATCAGGAAAATGAGGAAGAAGAAGAAGATAATGACCAAGATAAGGACGAAGCTAACCAAGAAAAATATCCTGAAAAGGCATAACAAACTTCGTCTGTAGCTGAGAAAACTCTCCCACAACCTTCAAATCTTCAAACTTCAATCCCTAAAGAAGTTTCTCCTGAGGACCAGTTGGTGGCTCTAAGATGGTCGAATCCTCTAGAGTATGCTCGAAGGAAACTGGGGAAGAGATATGGCTCTTTTGGGAGCAGTTCTTATCCTGAAGAAAATCAAGGACACCTTATTTAAAAGGGACATCCATAGTGTCTTGAGTGCAGATCCAACTGCCCCTCTTTCTGAAGGATAGCCTCCAAAAGCTAGATCTTTCGACCCTTGATCCCAAGGTTTCTAGCTTCCTCATGGAACTAACTTCTCGGGTTAACCAAATGTATGAAGATTTTAGATCTCTTCCAAAAATCCAAGACACCATTGAAACAACTGGGGAAGAAAGAAGTTCAACCTAGGATCAAGCACAAGAAGCCGAGGTTCATGTCGAAAGCCTAGAGGCCATCAGGACCATAGAGGAATGAGAGAAAACTGCCAACGAACTAACCAATGAAATATGGAAGATGGAGGTTGAAGAGCTTCAAAGTAAAATCTTAGCATCTGAACAACGCAGTTTGGAATTGAGCAAGTGTACTGGCACTGAATTGGAGGCTGAACTGAAGTGCACCATAGACATCATTGATGTTGCTGAACACCTCGATAAAGAGCTTGCAGCAGCCAAACTTGACAAGGCTTTGTCTGAAAATCGCCTTCAAACCCAAAAGGTCAACTTTATTCAGCTGCAAGAGAGACTCCCCTTCTAATTCTGATGGCTTTTTTATTGTAATATTTAGGCTTCTTGTTCCCTCCTTGTATTAATCTCTTGGCCTTAACAATGCTTTTTTATGTAATGACAATTTTGGTGTTATTTGGCCTTATTTATTTTACTTTATGTTTTAAGCCAATTATCATTCTCTGACTTGCATTTTAAAATATCTCTGCATAAGTAAAAGCTGTCGAACAACCTTTTAGTCGAAAATTAAATTTAAGCCTTGGATCCAAAGCAATTTCGCGTTGACCTTGGTTACTGTGGCAACACTACAACTTTTAATGCCTTGTGTAATTGCATGGCACATATTACCATTTAAAGGTTATACCTGCAACGTGCCTTTTAGGATTTTATTCCCAAGGAAGAATTCACGTGCTTTTTAATTTCCTTTTGATTGGACAATCTGCATATGCGAATTTCCTCTATAAATAACTCCCCACTGAATCCATCTTCGATCTTCACAAAAACAACAACATGAGTTGTTCTATGAAGAAAATGGGTAATGCTGAACCAACCAAGCAAGCGAAGACCACTAAAAATAAGAGTGTTTTCTTTTCTAGCACTTCCATTTGGGTGACTACTAGCTCCAAAACTAAAGAGGACAAGTCATAATCTCCCAAGAAGGAACCTCCAAACGAACAAGATCTAGATGATGAAGTTGATGAAGAATACATCACTTTTCTCAACTACCTTGATTGGGAAGATTTATGAGTAGTGTAGTTTTTTTCTTTTCTGGTTATTGAATCATGTTTTCTTTTGGATTTCTACTTTTGTATGCCATTTGTGGCCCTCTTTTGAGCCTAGTTTGGCTCAATGTTTAATGAAATTTTATGTTTTTATTTAAATCTCTTGAAGCATTGGCCTATATTTCTTTAAATATTTCCCATTCACTTTCAAGATTCTTGCATATGCTTCAATCTCATGTATCTCATAAGCATTGTTACTAAATATCTTAGCAACTTGAAAGGGACATTCCCATTTGGGTGACCATTTCCCTACATATCTGCTTTTTCGATCCATAGGCAACATTACTGATCTTACCTGATCAGGAGGACCTTCCAGTAATTGAACGTGAACATCAAAGATGGATGGAATGGAAAGGGGGTGTACCTGCAAGGCACTCTGATGCCAAAGTCAATAGAGGTACAAAAATGGTAAGCGAGAAGAAATGTTTCAGAATACCTGACCCTTTAGTGAAAAAAGGTATTTATAATGAGCCCACAACGCTGGGCCAAGGTCCTTCCTTGGGCTGGATCAATGAGGCCCAAGGAAGAACTGCCAAGGTACGCGTAAGGAGCGTGTAGACCTAGAAAGTGGTATAGTCCTTAGTCCAACTGCCCCTATCTTCCAGGAGATAATAGGGGATAGTTGGGTGACGTGGCAAGTGGAATAGAGGACCTGTTACCTTCCCGATGCGTCAAATGTATGCTCGACCCATGTAGTGTCTGCTCGAACATTAAGTATACTTGCCCGAGTGGATGGGCATCTGCTCGACGTATTGGGCCACGACCCAATACAGTCTCTAGAGGCCGAGTCCAGAACAGGAGCCCCCTAAGTCGAGTCTCTGAGCCGGAGCGATGAGTTTAAAAAGATTCGAGCACATCTATGTGTCGAGGAAGAAGTTGCATCGGGTGCCGATCATCTGTCTGTGTCAAAGTGTTTGGTATATTCAAGTTACTTGGGATGTCGTGAAGGACACTGTTCAAATCGTCGGGCGCGTGATGTTCTCAGGAGTCGAGGATGTTTCGTCATAGTCGAGGAGACCTTCGGTTGCTCGACGTTATTCAGAATTCTCTAAACTGACGTGTCCTAGGAATTAATGGCACGTCGCTTCATTTCCTGTGCTCGTGCCGACCTAGGGGCCTAGGTAATGATTGCCTAGCGCGCCTGCCCACACACTTTCCTAGTATATAAGGTGGAGGGACCACTTTATTTCAATTTTTGCTCCTACGTTTAACCAGAAGCTCTGAGAAGAAACTCCTTTCCGCCCGCAACCGCCGACGACTCCGCCGCTTACTCCCCGTGCACACCTTAATTTCCATGTCACCACTATGTCAGGTAATCCTCCATACCTTCTTCTTTTGCGAATTTTTTTACTTGATAGGTAGCAAACCTCATAACGTTTCCGTTAAGAGTAGGTAGATCACTGTTTTAGGTTAGTTTTTAGGTTTTAGACATGAAGGTCCCGGGCACAATTTGCATGAAACGAGCGTAAAATTCATATTTGTATGAATGAGCTGGCCAGGATCATCATATGATTGATGAAGGTCGCGGGCGTTACATGTGTTCGCCGGGCAAAATCTCTTGCCTTTCTCAAGGGTTTTTAAGGGTTTTGTATACAATCAAGGGAATCCGAGGGCCGTCCCTTTGTTGATTTAGGATAGTTTAGTGGGGTTTCAAGGCGTTCATCTCTTTGCCCTTTCACTTGAACTGCGGTGGAAGGGTGAATTTAATGTGATATCGAATTCACTTTTCCTTTCTGCTTTTCAAGTACGGCCAAACAACGGCGAAAAGAAGAAAGAAACCCCGAGGTGGGGAACAAGAACGTCTCTTCGTCTAGGCGTAATGACCTGTCGTGGGTCGCTGACGAGCCTCTAGAAGAAGAGTCATATTTTGTGGACAAAGATACTACCACGTACGCCGTGGTCGAGGGAAGCGGATCGGATATGCAAGCGTTTTCCAGGGAAGCAATTCGCCATGTACGAGTTTGCATTCCGAGAAGCGAGGTTGAGACTCCCCTTCAATGATTTCCAAATGGGGGTCTTCAAGTGGCTTAGGCTGGCACCCTCGCAATTGCATCCTAATGCCATTGTTTTCATTCGGGCATTCGAATTAGTCTGCCAGTTTCTCGGGATCGGGTGTACGTTTCCCCTTTTCTTTTGCATCTTCCACCTGCAGCGGTCAGGCGTAAGGGGACGTTATAGCTGGGTGTCTATTAAGAAGCCTATGAGGTTGTTCAAGACGTATGTCGACTCCGCCCACCATTTCAAAGGGAGGTGGTACGTGGTGAAACCGCTCACCCAGTATGCCCTTGAAAGTCTTTACTACTATAAGCGTGACGCGAGCGGTGAGGAAAAGCTGATGTCGAGGATCCCCTTAAGATGGCAGCCAGACCATTTTAATCTATCGACCAACCACTACCGAGTCTGAAATTCAAGCTTGGGGGTCGAGGATCGACTGACCTACCAAAAACTGGTGGATTATGTTCAAAGTTTTAGCATGGCAATCTGGGTGGACCGGAACGATAGACCCTATGTAGATGACACCAGGATGCCTGTCCACGAAACTCGCCTCATAAACACAAAGGCTCTGCTCACGTGTGACATGGATGAAGAGGTTGTTCGGTTATTGTGTAGGTTTTTCGTCCTTTCCCTCCCCTCTGATGTTTTATATCCGTTAGTTGATGTTTGGTTGTTTTTGTTTTGTAGGAACTATGCCCGCTCACCGAGAACGAGTCTTGAAGCTGGCCAATCAGGCTGGGCCCCCGAATAGGGTCTCTATGAAGAAGAAGAAAATGGGCAACCGCGTCTAGGAGGTAGCTATTGAGCACGGGGTTGGTAGTTCTGGTACCCCCAGCTTGACCACTGGCTCTTCCCAATCTGCCATCCAGCAAACTTCCCTGATACACATACGAGACAGCCCCCTGCCCTCCACCCATCCTCTTATGAAGCGCAAGCGGATGGACGAGTCTCTTGCTTGGTCTTCGGTCGTGGGTGGCAAAGGATTCGGGTGCACATGGGAGCTATTTGTTGCCTCTTGCTACTTGGAGAGAGATTTATTAAAGTCTGAGGGTTCTGTCGTGGTGGCGGCGCCCGAGGAAAAGGCTCTTCTCAACCATGATGCAGCCTCTAGACGGACAGATCTGGCCGGGGATTTGGTCGCTGTCATCCGGGTGATGGAGACGTCTATGGTGATGTCCGAGACTGTTGTCTCGACGACTGTGCTAGAGGAGGCTTTTGAGACTGCCAGGATTGAGAAAGATAAACTGTCTAAGGACCTGTCCGACTATAAGGAGGAGCATACGCTCCAAGAGGGGCTGAGCTCGGAGTTGGAAAAAGCCAAGCTCGAGCGAGAGACCTTGAAAGAGGAGAACCAAAGTTTGAGGGATCAGGCTGTCGAGCTTAAGAAGGCGACCGAAGAGATAGTGAACCTTCGAGCCCGAGTGGTGCTGCTGGAGGGTTCAATCCGTGCTCTCGACGATGAGACCGAAGAGGAGCTAGCCCTCCGTACTCGAGGAGAGTTGGTCGGCAGGGTCCGTGAGTTTAATAAGGACCTGGTTGTGATGTTTAAGGATGTGTTTGACAATGCCACAAAGCAGCTCAAGGTTTTGAACCCGGGGCTTGTAACTGAAGGGACGACTCACAACTACTGTGTGACCGATGATGAGATTATTTGTCCCTTTGCTGCTGAGGAGGAGCTGGCAGAGGACGACGACGAAGATGAAGAGGAGTAGCTCCGGGCAGAGACCCTTTTTTGAAATTTTGGCCTGCGTGCCCCTGTACTGGCTTGCGTGACCCTTTTTTCTTTTTTGTTGTAATGGCCTTCGTGCCCTTTGTTTTACTTTTTGAATATTGGCCTATGTGCCCCTTCCTTGTACTTTTGGTGGCCGACTTTGGCCGGTTTTAAATACTTGTTTGTTATTTCATCGTGTTTGATTATTTATAATTGTTTATTTACTTTGAACTCTTTGCGCTTGACCTAGTTGGACTCGTCGATTTAGGGAACCGGCGAGGTGGTGGGTTTTACGTCCGCCTTGAGTCGGGATTAGGGTTGCGATTGGATACCCTAATCTCGGGGCTTGGGCCTTCCCATCGCGAGTTGGGTGCCCTGCCGACGTGGTACTGTGATGCTAGGGCTCGTTTGAGATATCCGACATCGGGGAGGGTTGTACTCGCCTCGTGCGGGTGTTATCCTTCTTTTCGTTTGGTGGTGAAGGTCGTGGTCGTACCTTCCACGCCTCCCTGGATTGCTTTTTAGCTATAGTATTGCTTAAGTTTTTATGCGTTACATGGTCGAGCGAGTTATTCACCTTGTAAGTTTTCTAGATAGTAGGCCTTGTTGCCCGTTTTATCCCGGACACGGTACGGGCCTTCCCAGTTAGCGGCCAGCTTGCCTTCCTGTGGGTTTTTCTGTTTTTGTCTGAGGACCAGGCTACCCACCTGGAACTCTCTTTTTATGACTTTCGCGTCTTGGCATAAAGCTATTTTCTGTTTAAGGGAGATTTCCCTAAGGGCTGCCTCAGAGCGGATTTCGTCGACGAAGTCCAGCTGGACTCGAAGAGCTTCGTCGTTCAGCTCCTCGTCAAGGGGTGCTTCTATGCGCCTCGTATGTTAACCTGAATTGGGTCTCCCCAATCGTGGAATGTGGCGTTGTGCGATATGCCCAAAGGACGTTGTACAGTTCCTCGACCCATGCCCTTTTCGCCTTGCCGAGTCGGCGTTTCAGTCCGCGTAGGATCACCCTGTTGCCCGCCTCGGATTGCCTGTTAGTTTGAGGGTGCTCGACAGACGTGAAATGTTGTTTTGTGCCTAAGACGGCGACAAAGTCTTGGAATCCTCCATCCGTGAACTGAGTTCCGTTGTCAGTGATGAGGACTTGGGGTATGCCAAAGCGTGCGAGGATGTTTCTTTTGAAGAATCAGAGAATGTTCTGTGCCGTTATTTTGGCCAAGACTTCTGCTTTGATCCATTTAGTAAAGTAGTCCACCCCTACGATGAGGTATTTTTTTTGGTAGGAGCCGGTCACGGAGGGGACGAGGATGTCCATCCCCCACCAGGCGAAGGGCCACGGGGAGGAAAGCGTCTTTAGTTCGTTGGGGGTGCGAGATGCATGTCGACGTGCTTTTGGCACTTGTCGCATTTATTTACGTGTTCTTTAGAGTCGTGTTGCATCGTCGGCTAGTAATAGCCTGCTCATAGGGCCTTGTGAGCTAATGACCTTCCGTCGAGGTGCTAGGCGTTGATCCCCTGATGTATTTCTCCCAGTATGTCAGGGACCTTTTCCTCCTCGACAAATTTAAGTAACAGAATGGAGAATCCCCTTCGGTAGAGTTTTCCCTCGAGGAGGACGTACGAGCATGCCCTCCTCTTGGTCGTGGCTGCCTCTTTGGGGTCTGCGGGGAGTTCGTCCTTTGTGAGGTAGTTGTAGATGGGTGTCATCCAGTAGTGAGTGTCACCGATCACGTTTACCTCGAGCGGGGGAGGTAGTCGTTCGGTACTTGGTCGAGGGAGGATTTCTTGGATCACTGACTTGTTTCCGCCCTTCTTTCTTGTGCTCGCGAGTTTGGATAGGACGTCAACCCACATGTTATGTTCGCGTTTTTCGAGTTTTTCTCTCACTAAGGCTAAGTATTTGATGGGGTTGTCGTTCTTAGCTTGGTATTCTCTCCATACTTGTGATGCCACGAGTTGAGAGTCTGTTGATATCTTTACTTCCTTCGCCCCTAAGTCTCCGGCTAATCTTAGACCTGCAAGGAAAGCTTCATACTCGGTTTGGTTGTTGGAGGTCGGGAAGGCTAATGCCAACGAGACCTCGATCAGAATACCATCCTCGTTTTCGAGGATGATTCCTGCGCCGCTTCCCACCGGGATGGAGGCACCGTCGACGAAGATCGTCCACTTGTGGGTGTCGTTAGCTGGGATCGGGCTATGTGTCATTTCTGCGACGAAGTCGGCCAAGACCTGAGCTTTCCGAGCTTTCCTGCTTTTGTATTGGATGTCGAATTCAGAGAGTTCCAGCGACCACTTCAGCATTCGACCGACCATGTCTGGTCGACCGAGGAGTGGCTTTATTGGTTGGTCGATTCTCACTTTAATCGTATGGACAAGGAAGTAGTGTTGTAATCTCCTCGCGGCGTTCATAAGGGCTTAGGTGACTTTCTCGATCTATTGGTATCTAAGCTCGAGGCCTTGGAGAGCTTTGCTCGTGAAGTAGATAGTCTTTTTCCCCTCGATGGTTTCTCGGATGAAAACGGCGCTAACGGCCTCGGTCGCTACGGAAAGGTATAGATACAGGGTCTCCTTTTCTTGTGGCTAGGACAGGACTGGGGGCTCGGAGAGTGCTTTCTTTAGGTGGAGCAATGCCTGCTCAAACTCTTCGGTCCACTCGAAGGTTGCCTCCTTCCGTAGCAGTTTGAAGAAAGGTAAGGCGTGCTGGGCGGACTTGGCGACGAAGCGGGACAGGAAGGCGAGCACATCGTTGAGGGACTGAATGTATTTTTTCGATTTCGGGATTGGGAACTCCGAGAACGCCCGACATTTGTTGGGGTTGGCCTCAATCCCGCGCTCAGTGAGATAGAAGCCGAGGAACTTCCCTGCCCAGACACCGAATGTGCATTTTTCAGGGTTGAACCTCATTTTGTATTGTCTTGCCTGCTCGAAAACCTTGCGCAGGTGTCATGCGTGATAGACCTCCTCGTGTGATTTTACAATCATGTCATCCATGTATACTTCAAGCATGTCTCCGATCTCCCATTGGAAGGCTTTGTTCATCATGTGTTGGTAAGTGGCCCCGGCGTTCTTTAGTCCGAAGGGCATTACGTTGTAATAATAATTGCCCATCGGGGTCATGAAGGTCGTGTGTCTCTTTTTTGTGTCCGACATAGGGATTTGGTTGTATCCACTATATGCGTCCATAAAAGACAAGAGTTTGAAACCTTCAGAATTGTCGACCAGTTTATCTATGTTAGGGAGAGGAAACACATATTTGGGACAAGCCCTATTAAGATCGGTATAATCAACACATATATACCATTTTCCATTATTTTTCTTAATGAGGAAAACATTAGAGAGCCAGGTTGTGTACTGGGCTTCAGAAATAAAGTTTGCCTCTAAAAGGTCTTTTACAGCTCGCTCAGCAACCTTCGTTTTCTCGGGAGACTGTTTGCGCCTATGATGTGCTATGGGCTTAACTGCCCGGTCTAAAGCTAACTAATAACAGGCGACCTCAGGGTTGAGCCCAAGAATTTTTGCGGCGTTCCATGCGAAGAGGTCTGCGTTCTCCTTGAGGCAGATTGCGAGCTGCTCCCTCATTTCAGCGGGCAGCCCCGTGCCTATCTTCACAGCTCTACCGGGGTTGTCGACCAGCGGAACGAGCTCGAACTCTCCGTCAGTGACCGGGCGGAATGGATGCGTTGGGGCTTGCTTGTTGATGGGCCCCTGTTCTTCAATGTCGTCCTCGCCGATGTGGCTGTCGAGGTCGATGGCGTTGATTCCCTGGGGGGAGGCTGTTCTTCGACCTTGGGTTTCTTGCTATTCTTGGTGTTAATTATGGCCTGTCCTTTTAATGCAACATCATAGCATCTTCGAGTGGCCTCGATGTCGCAGTGGACCGTGACTACACGACCTAGCTTGGTGTATTACTTCATCTTCAGGTGGACGGTCGAGGGGACCGCAGTTAGTTCGGCCAGAGTTTGACGGCCGAGGATGCAGTTGTAAAGGGAGGGGCACTCTATCACCGGGAATTGGATCTTGACTTCTCTAGTTGTTCTTGCTCTCCGAAGGTGACGAGGAGCTCGACATAACCCCACGGCTTTGTTGTGGCTCCATTGAATCCTTGAAGGTCGGATCCAACGTACGGGGATAAATTGGTCTTGTCCAGCTTGAGGGTCTTGAATAGGTGGACGTACATGATGTCCACTGAACTGCCTTGATTGACCAGGATGCATCGAACGTTGAAGCATGACATCTTGGCCCTTATTAGCAAAGGGATACTGGAATTGGGGGAACCACCCAAAAGCTCCTCTAGGAAGAAAGATATTGGGTTGGATTTTCCCCGATACTTTGTTAGTGTTGCCAACTGTTCGGGCGCGGTTAGTAGGAGTTCGTCAAACTTGCGTTTCACTGAGAGAGCATCATTTTCGTCGTTCATTCCTCCTACCGATATGAAGAGAGATGTTGGGAAGTCTTCCCATGGACTGAGAGCCGTGAGTCGTCCTTCTGGCCCCGAGTCGGGGAGGTGGAAGTATTTCGGGCGCGATATGCACATGGCCACCTGATATGAGGAGTCGTCGGGTGGAGTATCCTCGCGAGGCCTCTTCTTCTCTAATTCCTCGTGTCGGGGGGTTTCATTCCTCTTAGTGTACTGTTTGAGGTGGCCTTCCTGAATCAAGATCTCAATTGCGTCCTTCAGATGGACGCAGTCTTCGGTCACGTTTCCGTGACTTCTGTGAAACCGTCAGTACTTGGATTTATCCGTGTGGGGCTTGGGTGCAGAAGGTTTGGGAAACCTTACCCTTCCCTGTTTGAAGTCAGATTTGATGCACTCAGCAAGGATATGCTCGTTATAACGGCCTGCGGGTCCCCTTCCTTCACGGGGCTCACGAGGCTTTTCCTCCTTCCGCCTGTCTCATTGTGGCGGGGAGCGTTGGGATCCTCGCGCTTGGGATGGTCGGTCTCACCGGCATTGCGGTTACTCTGAGCATTGTGGGAAACCTATTTTTCTTCATATCTAATGTAAGCTTGGGCCTTGTGCAAGAGCTCGTCCAGGGTGCGGGGAGGCTCTATCCCGACCGCTCTACTGAGTTCGCTTCCGGGAAAGAGTCCTATCTCAAGGAGGTATTTCTTCATGTGCTCCGTCGTGTTTACCTCGACGACTTCTTGGTTGAATCGCTCGATGTACGAGCGCAACGTTTCATGCTTCCTCTGTACTATAGCTTTGAGGGATGCCTCATTTTTTGGATAACGTCGAGAAGCTGTGAAATGCCTCGTGAACATGGATTTCATGACCCTCTAAGATGTGATGAAATTTGGGGCCAGGCTTTTGTACCATGCCATGGCTCCTTTCTTGAGAGTTGTTGAAAACAGTCTGCATTTGAGATGCTTGGTGATGTCATTGCGGTAATCGAGCATAACGTTGATGTTTTCGACGTGATCATCAAGGTCAGTGGTCCCGTCGTAAATGGCCAGATGCGGGGGTTTCTCCATGCCTTTGGGGAGTGGTGCCTCCATAATTGCTCGTGAAAGGGGGCAAAATGGGTCCTCCTCGTCACTCCTCAATAGGGAAAACTCATTGTTGCCAAGACTTTGCTCGCGTATAGCGAGGCCCTCGATCGATCAGTCTCATAGTGCATCCTGGATCTGCTCTTCTTAGGCTCGGGCAAGCGTCGTCCTCGCCGCGGGGGAGAACGTCCTCGTTTCCTTGTAGCTTCTGGACGTTGTAGCGTCTTTTGTTCTTGTTGGGGTCGATCTTCCTGTCGGTCAGCCTCTAGGGCCATGATCTTCTCATGCTGCTGGTAGAGCATGAAGTTGGCCTGGTTAAGGGCGTTCTCCATAGCAATCATGGTGACGTCACCCTCGACGGGCACTGGGATGGGCTAGAATGGAGCGACCGACGGGTTTTGAGCCTGAGGCTGATGGATCCCATTATCTCCGGGTTCAGGAGACAGGGTGGAAGGTTACCCATCTCTGAGGTTAGCTTTGTGGTAATTCATATTGTTCTCCGTCGTGTAGTCGACGAGGGGGCGGTGATGGTCTTTGGTGTGTTCTTCGGCCATACTGGAAGGATGTGGGTAGATTTGAGCTTTGATCTTCTGTTGTGGAAGAAGGGGACAACTAGTTTCCCACAGACGATGCCACTGATCTTACCTGATCAGGAGGACCTTCCAGTAATTGAATGTGAACATCAAAGATGGATGAAATGGAAAGGGGGGTGTACCTGCAAGGCACTCTGATGCTAAAGTCAATAGAGGTACAAAAATGGTAAGCGAGAAGAAATGTTTCAGAATACCCGACCCTTTAGTGAAAAATGGTATTTATAATGAGCCCCCAATGTTGGGCCAATGTCATTCCTTGGGTTGGATCAGCGAGGCCCAAGGAAGAACTGCCAAGGTATGCGTAAGGAGCGTGTAGACCTAGCAAGTGGTCTAGTCCTTGGTCTAACTGCCCTTATTGATAACGAGAAAAAGTATCGTTTTTATTGCTATGTTTCAATGCCGTTTTATCGCATATTTGTCGTTTTAACACCCGATTCCTCGAGTTTTCTTTGTCATTTTGCAGGTATATCAATTACATAGCTAAATCATGAGCCACAAGTGAAATGAGCAAAAACAACCATTAAAAGAAGAAGAAAAGAGGAATTCTGCATAAACTGCACTTTTTGTAACAGTCACGACCGTCACCTAGGAGTCACGACCGTGACACGCTAAAAGGAGCAGTCACGGTCGTCACCAGTCCCTCACGACCGTGACGCGCGTAAGACAAGGGAGACGAGCGTGACACCCTTGTCTCGTGACAAGGGGAATTTAGGTTAATATGCTGAGACTTGGTCATGTACGTGTGCGCTACGTGATTTCCACTTTCCTATTCTCCCGCAGACCAAGCATTTCAACTATTCCCTGGATTTTCTCAGCATTTACGAAGCCCATGCAATTATTCCAACTGCCAAGCCCAATTATAATTCTATAAATAGCTTAGTTTCAAAGGACAATGGACAGAGATTTTTTTTAACTTTTCTTGCGGAAGCTCTGCCGTATTTTCATTGCACCCTGTTCATTTAATTTTCCAGCATTTATTTGTTCTTGTTTTAGTTTATATATCCCAACCAAACCATATAACAATTTCCAACATTAGGAAATTGTTATAATTTAATTTCTTTCAAAGCCTTCAGAAATTCTTTTAGTAATTTTATTTCCGATTCCGGTCCGTACTCCGAGCTTGCCAGATTGTGGAAGAAGGAGTCTAACATTTTAATTGTTATTCGGGTTTTTATTTAAATTGCATTTATATTATGTTGAGAATTTATTTTCCTGTTATGCATATTTTATTTTGTATTTCTCTGTTTCTGTCTCTGTCTGGTACAACAATCATGAGTAGCTAAACACCTTAGGGCAGTATGTAATTAAATTCAACTAAATCGGTAAAATCAATTATAGGCTTAAAATAATTAAGAACTTAAAATTCTGGCTGTAACTTTTTATAATAAAATCAATCTTTTTATTACGAGAGTAAGGAAAGTGTATTAGGTTAGGTCAAGACCACGAGAGTGTGAGATTTTAACCAGATAGCTAAAGTTAGGCATTTAATTTAAACACAGCGAGAGCGCTTTAAAATGAATTAGACTTATTAAGTTTCCAAAAATTATTTCTAAACACTTATGGGCTAGCGAGAGCAGGCATAGGGCTTTAGGGGTAAGATCTGAGATAAGACCACGAGAGTGTGAGTTAAAGATATTTAAACTGATAACCTCTACAGAATAGATTAAGTGAACCATCTTTATAAGCCTAGTTAGATTGACCCGCCTAAGTTAACATAATTACATACCGACCGCCTTTTTATTATTTTATTAAACTTAAATTTAATTCCCGCCTTTAATCCTTAAAAACAACCAAAAAATCGTGACAACCATTCACCTTAGCTAAACTAGTAAATCCTCTAGCACTAAGTAATCATAAAGTCCCTGTGGGATCGATAATCTTAAATATTACTTCGATAGGCTGTGCACTTGCAGTTAAGATACCGCTAGCCACATATTAGATCACGTCTTTAGCCCATCAAGTTTTTGGCGCCGTTGCCGGGGACCTTAATTTAGTTACTAGTGCACTTTAGAGTAGCATTGTCTAGACTAAGGTAACAACTATTTATTTTCTAAATTCCCGAGTGTATGCCAAGTACTTGCTCTCAAGGCGAAGACTTGCAACCTCTAATCCCAGAATCGGAACGCTTCTTACACGTAAGAAAACGGATATTCAATTTCGAACAAAATTTCAACATTCCAGATCTTCAAATAGATTCACCTAAACCAGTCGTAACATCAAGGGACACAGAGATGGCTGAAGAACAGAATCATCCACTCAAATATTACGCTAGTCCTTCGCAAGCTGAACCGCATTCCAGCATTGCCGCACCGGCTATCAACCGAAACGATTTCAAACTGAAACCTTCGCTGATATCAGCCGTGCGACAAAATCAATTCGCCAGAAATCCTACCGAGGATCCGAACCTTCACCTTTCGATATTTGTGCAGTACGCATATACCGTAAAAGCCAATGGAGTTACCCAAGAAGCTATTAGACTACGTCTTTTTCCTTTTTCACTTCGAGACAGAGCGAGAGCCTAGCTTCAATCTCTGCCTTCGAATTCAGTGACTACGTGGGAGGAACTAAAGAGAGTTTTCTTGACCAGATATTTCTCACCTAGCAAGACAGCTATGCTAAGAGCTCATATCAACGGATTTAAGCAAAAGGAAAACGAATCACTTTTCGAAGCTTGGGAACGCTATAAAGATATGCTGAGACTTTGTCCACATCACAGATTAGTAGAATGGATGGTCATCCATACCTTCTACAATGGACTCTTGTACAATACAAGGATGACAATTGACGCTGCCGCAGGCGGTGCACTGATGGACAAAGAATATAACGATGCATATGCACTTATCGAAAGTATGGCTCAAAACCATTACCAATGGGGAAGCGAGAGAGTCGCAATTGAGAAACCAACAAAAGGAGGTATGTACGAAGTGAGTAGTATGGACCAAGTCAATGCAAAGTTTGACCAACTAAACCAAAAGATCGACAACTTGGCCATAACACCAACAACCACCGTGGCTGCAGTAACACCTAACTGTGAGTTATGTGGAGTTCCAGGACATGATGTTCCTGATTGTCAACTATTAGCAGGAATTCCCACAGATCAAGTGAATTATGCTCAAGGAAACCCGTACTCAAACACATACAACCCAGGTTGGAAGAATCATCCGAACTTCTCCTATAAAAACAACAATGCTTTGTACGCACCAGGTCAAGCACCAGCTACACCACCAGGATATCAAAAGACTGCTCCTAATGTCCCTAGAAAATCGAACCTTGAGTTGATGATGGAGAACTTCATAGCTAACCAATCTCAAACAAACAAGGATTTCTTAAACCAAAACATACACACTAACGAGCAGATTAAGCAATTAGTGAGCAAGGTAGATGCATTAGATACACATAACAAAATGCTTGAGACTCAGATTTCACAAGTAGCTCAACAACAAGCACCTACCGCTACACCAGCTGGAGTATTTCCTGGACAACCTCAACCTAATCCGAAAGGACAGGCCAATGCTGTGATATTAAGAAGTGGAAAGGAACTTGACGGACCTACCGATCCAAGACTTGACAATCCAGCCATGTACCAAAACCCGGATAAACCGACTGAAATGGTGAATGAACCAGAAGAAAAGGAAGATGATAATCAAGAGGCAGTGGAGAAAGAAAAGCCTTATGTGCCTCCACCACCTTATAAACCACCAATTCCGTACCCTCAGAGATTAACCAATTCCAAGACGATGGGCCAGTTTAAGAAATTTGTTGAACTTCTGAAACAATTGAATATTACTATTCCATTTACAGAAGCTATCACTCAAATACCCTCGTACGCTAAATTTTTAAAGGAAATCTTATCCAATAAGAAAAAGATAGAGGATAACGGAACCGTTACACTTACTGCTGAGTGTAGCGCCATAATTCAGAATAATATGCCTCCAAAGCTAAAATATCCAGGAAGTTTCTCTATACCCTGTGTAATAGGAAAATTCGTCATTGATAAAGCTCTATGCGATTTAGGAGCCAGTATCAGTGTTATGCCCTTAACGATTTGCAAAAGGCTAGACATGGGAGACCTAAGACCAACTAAAATGTCTGTTCAACTAGCCGATCGCTCTGTTAAATATCCTGTAGGCATACTAGAAAACGTCCCAGTACGTATAGGACAATTCTATATCCCTACTGATTTCATAATCATGGACATCTCTGAAGACTCCACTACACCTATCATACTAGGAAGACCATTCTTAGCTACCGCCGGAGCTATAATAGACGTAAAGAAAGGAAAGCTAACCTTTGAAGTAGGTGAAGAGAAAGTTGAATTTATTTTAACACAATTCTTACAATCACCAGCTATAGAGGATACATGCTATCTATTGGACGTAATTGACGAATGTGTAAGAGAAATGGAAATGAAAGAAACTACCTATTCTGAAATTATGAAAATTCAAATCCCTTCGATTTTCGAAGATGATAATTGGCGTGAACCATATCAGGATGATAGTCTAAGCGAAAGTTTAGCACTTACACCGGATCCCATGCCAAGTAAGAATAAACCTACATTTGAGTTAAAAACTTTACCTAAGAACCTAAGATACGAATTCTTAGACATTGAATGTACAAGACCAGTTATAATCAATTCCAGTTTAGGAACAATTGAAACAAAGAAACTTTTAGATGTCTTAAAGAAATATCCAACTGCATTAGGATATAACATATCTGATCTCAAAGGGATATGCCCTTCAATCTGTATGCATCGTATTCTGCTAGAAGAAGATTGCAAAACCTCCAGAGAATCTCAAAGAAGAATTAACCCAATCCTTAGCAATGTAGTAAAGGAAGAAGTTAAGAAACTACTAGATGCCGGAATAATATATCCAATCTCTGATAGTAAATGGGTTAGTCCAGTACATGTAGTACCAAAGAAAGGAGGTATCACTCTTGTGAAAAACGCTAAAGGAGAATCGATATCAAAAAGGGTAGTGATAGGACATAGAGTGTGCATCGATTATCGTAAACTAAACAAAGCCACTCGAAAAGATCATTTTCCGCTACCTTTTATAGATCAAATGTTAGAACGATTAGCCAAGCATTCATATTTCTGTTATCTTGATGGTTACTCAGGATTTTTCCAAATCCCTATCCACCCAGATGATCAAGAAAAGACTACATTCACATGCCCTTATGGAACATTCGCTTATAGACGAATGCCCTTTGGATTATGCAACGCTCCTGCAACCTTTCAGAGATGTATGATGTCAATCTTTGCAGATTTCATAGACAACATCATGGAAGCGTTCATGGACGACTTCTCTGTATACGGGCAAAGTTTTGAAGGATGTCTATCAAATTTAGAAATGGTGTTAGAAAGATGTGTAAAAGTAAACCTCGTGCTTAACTGGGAGAAATGTCATTTCATGGTCAGAGAAGGAATCGTACTAGGACACGTTATATTTGACAAGGGAATTGAAGTTGATAAAGCTAAGATAGAAGTCATAAAAGATCTTCAACCCCCTAAAACCGTTCGAGAAATACGAAGTTTTTTAGGACACGCCGGTTTTTACCGACGATTCATCAAAGATTTCTCGAAGATCACTAAACCTCTTACCGGTTTATTAATGAAAGACGCTGAGTTCATATTCAATGAAAATTGTCTTAAAGCATTCGAAACTCTAAAAACAGCCCTCATCACCGCACCGATCATGCAACCCCCTGACTGGGGATTACCTTTCGAAATCATGTGCGATGCAAGTGACTATGCTGTAGGCGCAGTTCTAGGCCAGAGGAAGGACAAGAAACTTCATGTGATTTACCATGCCAGTAGAACCTTAGATTCTGCTCAGATAAACTACACCACTACTGAAAAAGAATTGTTAGCAGTTGTCTTTGCGCTTGACAAATTCCGTTCTTACCTAGTGGGAGCGAAAATAATCGTTTACACAGACCACGCTGCTATCAAATATCTATTAACTAAGAAAGATGCTAAACCAAGACTCTTGAGATGGATTTTACTCTTACAAGAGTTTGATCTTGAAATAAAAGATAAGAAAGGTACTGAAAACGTCGTAGCGGACCATTTGTCTAGAATAGAAGGTATTAAACCCGAACAAGTGCCGATTAACGACGATTTTCCGTATGAACAGCTGATAGCACAAATAGGAAGCGACCCAGTTCAGTTAGACATAGATGAACTAGAACCCGTGGAAACAATCCAAACAACTATAGGACTGCCATGGTACGCTGATATTGTCAATTACCTAGCTACAGGAGCTCTTCCACCAGACTTAACCTATCAGCAGAAAAAGAAATTCTTTCACAATCTCAAACATTACTATTGGGATGAACCATTATTATTTAAAAGAGGACCCGATGGAATTTTTCGTTGATGTATTCCCGAAGAAGAAATAGAAGATGTCATTGCTCATTGCCATTCATCTCCTTATAGTGGACATGCAAGCACTTCCAAGACTTGTGCAAAAATCTTACAAGCCGGCCTATTCTGGCCTAATTTATGGAAAGATGTCCACATCGCTGTTATAAATTGCGATCGGTGCCAACGCACCGGTAATGTTTCAAGAAGAGATGAAATGCCTCAAAAAGGAATATTAGAAGTAGAAGTCTTTGACGTCTGGGGAATAGATTTCATGGGACCATTCCCATCATCTTTCGGTAATAATTACATACTCGTAGCTGTTGATTACGTTTCAAAATGGATTGAGGCTATAGCTTTTCCTACAAATGACACACGAGTAGTAATAAAGCTTTTCAAAAATATAATCTTTCCCAGATTTGGTGTGCCTAGACTCGTCATAAGTGACGGTGGCTCGCACTTCATTTCAAAAATCTTTGACAAATTACTATCTAAGTATGGAGTCAGACACCATGTGGAAACACCATATCATCCACAAACAAGTGGACAGGTCGAAGTCTCAAATAGAGAAATTAAACAAATCTTAGAAAAGACTGTCGCCATATCTCGGAAAGATTAGTCATCTAAACTTAATGAAGCTTTATGGGCTTATAGGACAGCTTACAAGACACCCATAGGAACTACACCTTTTAAATTAGTATATGGAAAATCTTGTCATCTCCCGGTAGAACTAGAACACAAAGCATATTGGGTGATCAAAACTCTAGATATAAACTATAATGCTGCAGGAGAAAAGCAAATCCTCGATATTAACGAATTAGAAGAGTTAAGGTTAGATGCTTATGAGAATGCTAAGATATATAAAGAAAGAACTAAGCGATGGCACGATAAACGCCTATCTAGGAAAGAATTTAGTGTGGGAGACGTTGTACTCCTCTTTAATTCAAGACTTAGGCTCTTTCCTGGAAAACTAAAATCTAGATGGTCAGGACCCTTTGAAATAACTAGAGTGTTCCCAAGCGGAGCGATAGAAATTAAGGGTAGGAATAGTGAACCGTTCACAGTAAACGGACAACGTTTAAAACATTACCATAAAGTTGAAAATAGAGATTATGCAAATAGTCTAAGGCTTTTAGAGTTGTCCACTAATTTCCCTAATTAATCTACACCTAAGCATTACGTCAGGCTTTTGACGATAAAAACAGCGCTTAGTGGGAGGCAACCCATTCAATCCATTTAACCGTTTAATCATTTAATTAATTTTGTCATTTTATTATTCGTTTATTTGTTTTGTCATTTTATTGTTTTATAGTTTTATTTCATTATTACTATTATTGCTTTTATTTATGCATTTATTTTCTTATTTTCCTTATTTTTAATTTTTAAATCACTTTTACAGATTTTCTAAAGTCTTTTCCACTTTCCTTCTCCCCCTGAATTGTTCCTCCGTATTTACACTAACTATGGCTAACCAACCAAGAATCGATATGGAAACCAAATTTAGAGGTAGGAACCAAAGAATGAAATTTGAAGAGTTATCACAGAGACCAATGGATTTGACTCTGTACCCGGATGATCTGACTATGGAAACCTTAGGTATACATGATAGCATCCTATACTTGTTTAACCGACTTGGATGGGAGAATGCACTGATTAAACAAAAGTTTGTAACTTACCGCGAACTCACCCTTGAGTTCCTAAGCTCCTTGATTTACTTACCTGAGCGCGGTTTTGGATTCAGGAAAGGATTTATCAGTTTCCGCCTATTCGGAATAGAATATGACTTTAACCATATAGAACTAGCTGACTTATTAGGATTCCCTAGTGGACCCTTTGCTTTTACTACCACACAGGTAGAATTGATGGACATTGAGCTGGACTTCTTTTGGGGAACCTTAACCGAAAATTACCATCCTGAACCTAATAACATGAACAATGATGAGATACATAACCCTGCTATCCGCTATTTCCATAAGATCCTTGCCCACACCTTCTTTGGAAAAGAAGAAAACCTTACTGGAGTATCTAAAGATGAGATATTCATTATGTCATGTCTGACTAATGGACAGCCAGTTAATGGTGTGCCTTTCATGATGCAAACCTTCACCCGAATCCAAGAAGAACCTGATCTACCCATATTGGTAGGAGGTCTTGTCACCATGATTGTTGATGCCTTAGGACTTAGATACCAATTACACAGGTGTAACCGCTTAGGTACCATCTGTCCTATGAATCTTAACTTTTGCTTTAACTGCCATATCATAAGAAATTTAGGACAACCGCCTTTCGAGTACCTAATCAGGAATGAAGTAGTAACCCTGTTCACACTACCAAACCATGCTAAAGTCAGTGTTCATAATAAAGATAATTGGCTTTATGAGCTTACCCCTCCTGACTATCCATCCACTCCTGAAACACCTCAATCATACAAGATAAGGGATGATATAATGACCGATGTAGAAAGTGACCCTGAGACACCTCCTGGTTACCATGACATTGACCACACTGATGAAGTGATTGAAACCCCTGAAGTGAATCAAGTAGAATATGCTGACAACTTAAAGAAAATCATGAATACTCTTGAAGTTTACCAAGCCGATATAAATACTATTAAGGATGAGATTAAAAGCATGTGATTGGACGTTATAGGTTTAACTGACATAACATGTGAGCAATTCTACCACCTGAACTCTGCAATTGAAGACTTGAAGAAGCACTTTTGAAAATGCTATAGTGATCTAACTTATTTTACTTATTGTTTTCGTTTCTAGTTAGTTTCACATTTCGCAAACATTTTCTTACTTTATTTTATTAATGTAATTTCCCTTCAATTATATCAAAAGCAAAGCACTTCTAGTTTTACAAATTTTTCCAATTTAATCAATTTCTATGCTTTCAATTCATTTACTGTTATATTTAAATTGATTAATGTTTTATATAATTTCTCGTGTGATGAAATTTATTAATTTATGTTGATCTAAAAATATTATATATTGTTTGTGTTTTAATTAAATGAGAAGTGATCATAAAAGAAAGAAAAATTGTATTGAACGTATGAGATATTGCATTCTGGAAGAAAATATTCTAAGTTTTAATCCCTCACGGTCGTCATCACCCTCTCACGATCGTGACAAGCTAATTAGCGCGTCACGACCGTCATTCACTCATCACGACCGTGACGACCCCTAATATAGGAATTCTGCGAAACCAGAACTGTTCTTCTTTGCAGACCTTTCTTTTTCAACTTCCATTACATTTAGAAACCCCCCCCATTATCTCTTCCAACTCCCGTAACCTCCCATTACCCTAATTAAACTCCATTAACCTCCCCATTTACTCCAAACCTGTCACATTCAATTTTTCACTATAATCCGAACAAACTTCTTAATATTTTTCACTTTTCTCACAAAACTCAAAAACCTCTCATCTCCCATTCCCGTACTTGCATGCAATGGAAGAAATTCAGTTTAGAGATGGTGAGCATGGAGAAAATCAGAGACAAAAGTTCATCCGCTTTCAGAACCGTGGTGTTCAACCCACTCGATATGTCGACACTGACTGTTTGAGGGAGTTGGGACTGCTCAACAGTGTGAAGCTCCTGCTTAAGCAGGTTGGCCTGTGGCATTTGTGCAGTCAACCCCAGCCTACATTCGAACTCCTCACATTGGAGTTTCTGAGTTCCTTTCAATATGTCACTCCTCCCGGTTCATCAAGCCAACTCACCGGCATTGCTAAGTTCAGAATGCTCGGCCGGGAGTTCGAAATTACACAAACAAGGATCGCCGAACTGCTAGGTTTCGATCACGGCGATGATACTCATCTCCGCGTGCCGGACAACTTCAGTGAAACCGCTTTCACCTTATGGCACGACATCACCAACACCCGTGCCACTGCCTTTCAGAGCCTGAATGCTACGCATATCCACAACCCGGCGATCAGATACTTTCATCGCATCATATGCAATACCATTTTTGCAAGAGAGAGCAATCACAAGCTTAACTCCAAGGAGCTCTTATTCTTGCACTGCTCCTTAAACAACGAGCGCATCAATGCTGCCCCATTCATGTTGTCCCATATCCAGTCCATAGTGCAAAGAGGCGCAACCCCCTTCTTCATAGGCGGGATTGTCACCACCCTCGCCATTCAGCTGGAGCTTGGTGACTTGGTTATCAACTTGCCTCGCAGAGCCGCAGAGTTCCTAACAAAGAATTATTGCAGGTCCGCCCACTTGATTGCTTAGAGAGAGGATGGCAGGTTCAGCCCTGTTATCCAAGGCACTGTTTATCACCACATCGTCTTGCCATGTCGTGACCGCATCGATCCGTCCAACCGAGCCAACTGGCTATTTGCTTTACCGGATGCTGTCGGACATGTCCCCATTATTGATGAGCAGGCCGATCCACCAGTGGACGAGATGCAAGACACCATGGATGCAGCTGAGCCTGTACAGGACATTCCTGAATCCTCCACCCGACAGCCTCCTTTACCTTCCATCACACTAGAAGACGTCCTCCGTGCAATTCATCAGCAGAACCAGATGAATGCCGCACTGGAGCGAAGGCAAAAAGAGCAACATGATGCATTACTTTCAGCTGTTGCCGCTAACCAGAGGACGACTGATGAGAAGCTCGGAGAGATCTTTAGCGAGCTAGAGTCTTTGCGTATTGATATCACTGCTCTCACCGGCACCGGTTCTGATCCTGAAGCGACTCCGACCAGACGCTCCCGCACCAGAAGCCGAGGCCGTGGTCGTCAGCAGCCTTAGTTTTAGTTTTTGTTTATGTTTTTCCATTTCCGTTGTTTGTATTGTACTTTACCCGCTATTATATCATAACATTGAGGACAATGTCTGATATAGTGTGGGAGAGATACCTTTCATTTTTCCGCACTTTCCATTCCGTTGTATTTCCTTTTCGTATTTTAATGAAACAGAGTAATATTTGTGCTATTTCTTTAGTTTCAAAATTTCCCCGTTTATTTAGCCATACCGAAAAAAAATCTTTAATTTATTCTCCGCATTACCCGACTTACCTACGAAATCATAGTTAGGAAGCTGAGAACGATTCAACAAGACTGATACAGTCTTGACACCTTAGATTTCTCACTTAAGCATTTCGTTCCGATAATTGTTACGACTACACCTTAAGTTTCAGTTCAAAAGTAACCCCTAGTAGTTTATACTAGCAGTCAGCACCGTCTGAACACAAACCACGTGGGGAGCCGATGAATATAAGTGTTTGATGCCTAATCTATAATGATCCTTCATATCTCGATGCCAATGAAAAGAAAATGCACCAAAGTACACGGTCGCATAGAAGAAATGAGAAGTATGAAAAGGAGTCCATTGCGGGTTGGTTCAGAGGTACCTGGTTCTGAACTTGGTAGGGCGTGCTACGGCTCGATCCCCCACAACCTCCAAATCGGACAATGTATGTAGGGTTACCATATTCGTGTACCAAACCCCGTGCTTATAAAGGATCAAAGTCACTAACCGACTACTCCACTACGTGCGTGCTAAGGCAAAGGGCTTAATGTGATTGCGCTAGAATGAAACCGGGCGAAATAAGATCGGAAGACTCTAGGTGGAACCGTAACGCAATTACCGAATGTTTCGTTTAACGGGAAGTCGACGACTTAGCTTGTTGCTTGTGTCATTAGTGTATCGTTAGTGTTTTATTCTAGTACCGGTTTATCTGGCAAAACGATTCTTCGTATGGTCTGTTATGTGTGTGCATCGATAAAAACCTGTCCGATCATTTTTCAACCGACTATTTGCTTGAGGACAAGCAAATGTTTAAGTTTGGGAAAGTTTGATAACGAGAAAAAGTATCGTTTTTATTGCTATGTTTCAATGCCGTTTTATCGCATATTTGTCGTTTTAACACCCGATTCCTCGAGTTTTCTTTGTCATTTTGCAGGTATATCAATTACAGAGCTAAATCATGAGCCACAAGTGAAATGAGCAAAAACAACCATTAAAAGAAGAAGAAAAGAGGAATTCTACATAAACTGCACTTTTTGTAACAGTCACGACCGTCACCTAGGAGTCACGACCGTGACACGCTAAAAGGAGCAGTCACGGTCGTCACCAGTCCCTCACGACCGTGACGCGCGTAAGACAAGGGAGACGAGCGTGACACCCTTGTCACGAACGTGACAAGGGGAATTTAGGTTAATATGCTGAGACTTGGTCATGTACGTGTGCGCTACGTGATTTCCACTTTCCTATTCTCCCGCAGACCAAGCATTTCAACTATTCCCTGGATTTTCTCAGCATTTACGAAGCCCATGCAATTATTCCAACTGCCAAGCCCAATTATAATTCTATAAATAGCTTAGTTTCAAAGGACAATGGACAGAGATTTTTTTTAACTTTTCTTGCGGAAGCTCTGCCGTATTTTCATTGCACCCTGTTCATTTAATTTTCCAGCATTTATTTGTTCTTGTTTTAGTTTATATATCCCAACCAAACCATATAACAATTTCCAACATTAGGAAATTGTTATAATTTAATTTCTTTCAAAGCCTTCAGAAATTCTTTTAGTAATTTTATTTCCGATTCCGGTCCGTACTCCGAGCTTGCCAGATTGTGGAAGAAGGAGTCTAACATTTTAATTGTTATTCGGGTTTTTATTTAAATTGCATTTATATTATGTTGAGAATTTATTTTCCTGTTATGCATATTTTATTTTGTATTTCTCTGTTTCTGTCTCTGTCTGGTATAACAATCATGAGTAGCTAAACACCTTAGGGCGGTATGTAATTAAATTCAACTAAATCGGTAAAATCAATTATAGGCTTAAAATAATTAAGAACTTAAAATTCTGGCTGTAACTTTTTATAATAAAATCAATCTTTTTATTACGAGAGTAAGGAAAGTGTATTAGGTTAGGTCAAGACCACGAGAGTGTGAGATTTTAACTAGATAGCTAAAGTTAGGCATTTAATTTAAACACAACGAGAGTGCTTTAAAATGAATTAGACTTATTAAGTTTCCAAAAATTATTTCTAAACACTTATGGGCTAGCGAGAGCAGGCATAGGGCTTTAGGGGTAAGATCTGAGATAAGACCACGAGAGTGTGAGTTAAAGATATTTAAACTGATAACCTCTACAGAATAGATTAAGTGAACCATCTTTATAAGCCTAGTTAGATTGACCCGCCTAAGTTAACATAATTACATACCGACCGCTTTTTTATTATTTTATTAAACTTAAATTTAATTCCCTCCTTTAATCCTTAACAACCAAAAAATCGTGACAACCATTCACCTTAGCTAAACTAGTAAATCCTCTAGCACTAAGTAATCATAAAGTCCCTGTGGGATCGATAATCTTAAATATTACTTCGATAGGCTGTGCACTTGCAGTTAAGATACCGCTAGACACATATTAGATCACGTCTTTAGCCCATCACTTATCTTTCAGGAGATAATAGGGGATAGTTGGGTGACGTGTGTTGTACTCAAAAAATTTCCCTCCCACAATTAAGGCAATGTCTCACATGATTTCTCAATGATCATAAGGTTCACAAAGTTCACAATTGGTCAGAAAGTTTGAGAGTTACCTCAGACAAAGCCTTTTCCTAAGCAATGGATCCACAACTAGTGTTTTAAGTTTATCTGAGATAAATGGACTTCCAAGGCCTCAAGTTAGCTTCATAACATCCCATGTGTATTCAAGAATCCCTATGTCAAGTTTCAAAGCTTTCCCAATAAGGTTGACCAGTCAGATGATCAGATATGCAAAAATCAGTCAAAGTGGTTAAAAAGTCAAACTGAGGTCAACTGTGGTCAAACTAAAGTTAAACTTCTAGATTTTTTGCCAACATCAAGATTATAAAATAAAATTCATCATTTGATCAAGGGTTGATCATGATTCATCAAGGAAATCTCAGATCATCAAGAATCAGGAAGTTTCTAAATTAGGGTTTCCTAGGAAAAGTCAACTAAACTTTGACCAACCATAACTTTCACATTCTTCATCAAAAATTTCCCATCCAAAGCTCATTTTGAAGGAAATTTAATTATCTACAACTTTGTGTCTCACAAGCCAATCCTAAAAATGCTTCATTTGGAAGGTATGAGCTAAAACATTACAGGTCATTTCAAAAGTCAACAAAAAGTCAACTTTTTCCAAAGAGCATAATTTGAAAATGGTAAAAGATATGGACATGATACCGAAAATTTTTGTTAGAGGACTCTTTAAGCTTTCCAAAATGTCCAAGAACACCTTCATAGCCTTAAAATTGAAGTATTTATGCCTTGGAAAAGTTGGGAGATTTTCAAGGGATGCATGAAGCAGATAAGGTCTTAAATCCAAATTTTTCCAAATGGGCCTATCAATTTGCAACCCAATCTTCTCAATAACATCAAGCACGATCCAATTCCAATTATTTCTGATTTTTATAATTTATTTACTATTTATTTGGATTTTATTCATTAAAATTCAATTTAAATCAAAATAAAATATAAAAACTCAAATATTTGATTTGATCCTTCTTCTAGAATCTCATAAACATCATTTAAGTTGATTGAATGCTCTCCAATTTCATGCAAAGCCTTAGAAGTATGAAAAGATTTGATTTTTATCACAATTATGGATGAGATTTCTTCACCATCATGTATCACAAAAGCCTAATATTCCATCCGTTTTTTGACCTAAATTGACTCTCCTACATATACACAATTGAAATAATACACAAGGACACGAATTTTGCAGGCACAAGCATAGGATTCAAAACCTCAAAAAACTTCAAAAAAATGATATTCGGATTTTGGATTAGAGGTAATTTCAAAGCATTCCAAGAACATCAATCCATTTTATGATGATCACTGAGTGTGCCTCAACCATCTGCATCATGAAAATCGCCCACATACACATGAACTGAGTTCCAATAACTTTGCATTTGTGATTTTTCGATTCTATTTATTTACATCTTGTTAATGATTTCTAACCCCATATTATTGATTGTGATGATGTATAGAGTGTTTCTGGGTGAAAAACTTGAAGCTTCATGACCTAATCCACTCGCGGCCATTGTTAGGGTTTGAAACTCAGTTTTAGGGCTTTACGATTTAAGTGATCTAAAGGCCTTTAAATGACATAATTGAATTGTGTTAATCATGGGTAATTGTTTGGTGATAATATCGTAACTTGATTCAGTATGATTTGATGTGTTTGGAGAACATAGGTTTTCCTACAAGTTTAAATCGCAGGAAAATTCGCAATAGATTTCGCAGGTAAAATCATAGGTCTGGAGGTAGAAGAAGGAGGCAGCGCGCGAATTCAAAAATTCAAATTTTTGTTTGTTTTTTATTATTTTTGTTTCATATGAATTTCAGATTGGTGCAGGTGGTCCAGTGGTAACGTATGCGCGCGGATGACCATAGGAGCTGTCTTCGATCCCTGGTTCCAGCGTTTTTTTTTGTTTTTTTATTTTTAGTTTGCAGGTTCAAAATATAGTTTTGTCCAATATGATTATCACCAGCGCGCGCTGACCCTGTTGGTTTTGTGATACGCCATTGAGGTAAGGGACCTAGGTTCGATTCTCAGGTCCTATTTTTTTGAGCAGTTTCCTTTTATTTTCATGTTTTTTCTTATTTCTTTTGTTTTTAATTAATTTTATTTTAATATATTAATTAACCTAATCAATTTAAACTAACAATAAAATAAATCTTTCTTAATTAAAGTTTTATTAATTTAAAAAAAATATGTTTTTTTTTTATTATTTGTAAATAATAATAACTTTATTTTAATTATTTTCTTTTTTTTATAATAATAAGTTTGTAGATAAATCTTTATATGTTATTTTGTAAATAAAAATTTAAATAACTCTTATTATAATTAAAAATTCTAAATTTTAATATTATGTATATAATTGATCTTTTATGTTTTAATTAATAATTACTTATTATTTTCTTAATAAATTTATCATTTTTTTAAGTAAATCATTAACCTAATTTTATTCTAAAACCCTAATTTTGTTTAACTAACCCTAATTTCTCTAACCCTAATTTTTTAATCTTATTTTCTTTTAACCTAAACTTAATTCTCTTTAATTAAAAATTTAATCTAATTTTTAAACTTTAATCTTAAATTTATTTTGTTTCCTTTATTTTGCTTTATTATTGCTTAATTTTATTAGAAAAAAAATGTATAGGTTTGTATGTTGTAATTTATTTTTCGCTCGATTATTTTGTAACTGCCCAAAGCCTTGTAATAGCTTAGATTTACTTTTCCGTCCTTTTAATTATTATTATTATTATTTAAATTCTTGGTTAGTAAATAGGGAGTGAGAACTAATTGAATATTAATGCGGACTTAGATAATTTAATTAAATAAGATAAAATATCTGAAAATAAATATTCACACACGTAAGTCGATCTAAGATCGCCGTCTGCACTTCTTAGGGTATCCCTCTTGGTTGCCTTCTTTAAATGGTCAAGTCCCTCAAATATAGGGGTGTCTTAAGCAAAGTCCCTTCACGTATAAATCATCAAGTCCCTACAGATTTAAAAGATCAAGTACCTTCGAGGTTGCCTACGGAATAATGATCTTGTCCCTTCGAATAAATGATGATAGTCCCTACGAATTGCTAAAGACACCCCTATAAGTTGCCTTCATTGACCATACGATGACCCTACGACTGTCCCTAAATAAATCCACGGTAATAACTACCTATTCCTTAATAATAGGGATAGTCTTACCCTGAAAGAATATAAAAGAACATGAATGACTTAGTATAGGGTAGGTACCTCATAGTTACTTGCTCACTCTTCAAAATAAAAATACTTTTCACACCTCACAATATTTTAAAATATTTTCAAACAAGGCTTTGTATACATCCAAACGAGGATCACTAAAAAGTACTTAGAAAATTTCTAATCACACATTACACTTTTCAAAAACAATTAAAGTGAGCTAAGTAACTAAGAGCCCATGGATAACCATGGACATAAAGGGTGCTAACACCTTCACTTTATATAACATACCCCCCGAACTCAAGTCTTTTAAAAATAGGTCTTTCCTGTTCTTTTATGTCCTTTCCACTTGGATAAAATAAAAGTCAGTGGCGACTCTTGCTATCCGCAATATTTATAGAAAGTCGGTTCTCCCACCGTGTTACAACATGGCAAGTGGAATAGAGGACCTGTTACTTGCCTGACGCGTCAAATGTATGCTCGACCCATGTAGTGTTTGCTCGACCATTAAGTATACTTGCCCGAGTGGATGGGCATCTACTCGATGTATTGGGCCACTGTCCAATATAGTCTCTGGAGGCCCAATCCAGAACAATTACCTTCCATACTATTTCACCAATTGAAAAAGTATTTAACTTAACCTTCTTATTATAGGATTTGTCTACCCTTCTCTTCTGACTTTCTAATAATTCTAAGGCACGGAGTCTTTTTTCGTCTAAATCCACCAACTCATCTAACATCATATTCCAATAAACCTCAGATGAAATCTCATGATGCCTTTGAATTCTTGTGGACTGAAGATAGATTTCAAGAGGCAACACTATATCATGCCCATAAGTAAGTCGAAACGGAGTAGCACTGGTTGCTTCTTTAGGTGAAGTTCTACATGCCCAAAGGATTTGGTCCAATGTTTTGTGCCAATTTCTTGGCTTCTTACCCACGCGTTTCTTAATCAAACCAATGACTATTTTATTTGCTGCTTCGACCATGCCATTAGCTTGGGCATAATAAGGCGTAGATGTCAAAAGTTTAAAACTCATTTCCTTGGCAAACTCTTGCATCTTTCGATCAGTAAACACAAAACCTTGATCAATAGTAATTATTTATGGGATCCCATATCTAAAGATGAAATGCTTCTGAATAAGCTCAATTTTACATCTTCTTGATCAACATTTGAAAATGGAATAACTTCAACCCATTTAGAAAAATTATCAATCCCTACCAAAATGTATTTATGGTTCATTGAATATGTTGGTCGAATTTCTCCAATCAGGTCTAAAGCCCAACCTCTAAAGGGCCAAGGTTTTACTATGGAATGCAACTCACTTGCAGGAACGTGTTGAATTCCAGTCAACACTTGATATTCTTGACACCCTTTAGCGAATTCAATGCAGTCTTTCAACATAGTAGGCCAATACACGCCCTGGCGAAATAAAAATCATTTCATTTTATAGCCTACTTGGTGTGCTCTGTATGCCCCACTATGGACAGTTGAGAGAGATAAATATGCCTCAACTTCACTAAGGCATCTGAGCAATACTCTTTTATGAGTCTTTTTAAATAATTCATTCCCCAAGAGAACATAACTTAAAGCTTGGTATTTGGTCTTCCTTTCTATCGAAGTTGTTGGATTCTCTAAGTAGTCCACTATGAGCTTTCTCCAATCATTGTCACTTATGTTATCGACTACCAATATTGCAAAGCTGTCTTGATCAACATATCCAAGCTTAGTCTCTTCTAGATCTGATGGGTCCAATCCTACTGACACAAATTTTCCTCAGACCTCAATTGCATCTTGTAATTTTTCTTTTGAATTTGAGCCAAGTCATTTGAAACATGATTCTCTAGTCTAGGAATGTGTCGAAAGGTAACTGCTTCGAATTTTTTAAGCAGTCTATTTACCACTACAAAATACATAATTAAATTTTATTTTATGCATTTGTACTCTTTGGTGACTTGTTTTATTCCCGACTCTGAATCTCCCATTATTTCGACATGAGTTTCCCCCAATTCCAACAATACTTCAAGTCCAGCTATTAAAGCCTCATATTCAGCTTCATTGTTATAGCAATGGCCATCAATTTTTAACTTAAGTGTTGTTGGAATTTTATTAGGAGCAATAACAAGTACCCCTATTCTAGTTCCATCTTTATGTCTAGACCCGTCGAAGTACAACTTCCAGGGCTCAATATTCAGATAATTTAAAGGACTTTCATTTATAGAGTGGTCGACTATGAAGTTTGTAACCAGTTTCCCCTTAACAACTTTTAAGGGTTTAAGGTTAATGAATATTCAGTTAATGCTAGTGCCTATTTTCCAATTCGACTATGCAAAATAGGTTTGGACAACATATGTTTTATAACATCAAAACGAGAAGAAACATAAACTGGTTTTATATATTGCTTCAATTTAGTACAAGAGTAATCAAAACATAGGCACAATTTCTTTATCATGCTATACCTAGTTTCTGCATCATTTAAAAATCTACTAAGGTAATAAACAGCTCTTTTGACGCCATTATCATCCTCTTGGGTTAACATACTCCCTAAAGTTCTATATGAATTAGCAGTGTACAATCTCATACTTGTCTTTCTAAAAGGCGGAGAAAGAACTGGAGGATGACTCAAGTACTCCTTGATCTTGTCGAAGGCTTCTTGTTGAGCTTGCCCCCATTCAAATCCTTCTTTGCCCATTCGCAGCAAAGGTGAGAAGGCTTGCGTCTTACCACTTAGGTTTGATATAAACCTCCTTAGACAAGTTTATTTTGCCTAATATTGATTTTAACTCCTTCTTGGTCGAAGGATCTTTAGCTTCCATGATAGCTTTGGTCTTATTTTGATTGATTTTGATCCCTTTCTTGTGGACCACAAATCCCAAAAACTCCCCTGCCTGTACACAAAAATCACACTTTAGATGATTCATTTTAATACCATGTTTTTTCATTCTTTCAAAAGAACGTCGAATATGATTGACATGATATATTCCTGAAATAGACTTTACAACAATGTGTAACACCCTAAATTTTCCCTCTTCTTTCTAGCATTTGATAACACTAAATTTCACCATATTTCTGACTCCGATTTCTCATGCATTCTTAGGTTTTATTGTTAATTTGTTATGTTATTACTTTTTTTTTCTTTTTTTTCAGGTTTTCTATGTAATCAGGGCCTAAATCGAGAAAAGGAGCGAAAAAGGAGTGGAAACGGACGAAAACCAAGAAATTCAGCTTTTTACACTTACGGCATCCGCCATGGCTGGCGCCATGGGGTCTGCCATGACGTGGCCACGTCTCAAGACCACTCCACAACTGCCAAGACCCACGATCCCCACTCTCTTCTTCCACATTAGTCTCATGGCGGGCGCCATGGCCTTGTGGCGGGCGCCACAAGGCTAAAACTTTTCCCTCAACTTTTTAGTGGAGAGGGCATCCTGGTCTTTTCTTGCTATTTGTTTTCCTATAAATAGGGCCTTAGATTTTCGTTTTCAATCATCCAAACTTAGAATCTCTTAGGCATATATCAGTTTTAAAGCAGTTATCATTCCACATCGGGGTGTTACTGCAATCGAGTGATCGAGTCTGTATACGTTTGTGTGATCGAGTTTTGGAGCACTCTGAGAGGAAGTTAATCATGCGGCCATTTTAATTCCAGTTCATATTTTATCTTTCCGCATTGTTTTCCTTTATTTATTATCCGCACTCGCACTTTATTTTATTTATTTCCTGCACTCGCTTTACATTTATTTATTTCTCGCACTCACTTTAAATACCTTTATTTCTCGCACTCGCACTACTTTTATTTACTTTCCGCACTCGCACTAATTACTTTTATGAAAAATTATAAAAAGAACTTTTACTTTACCATGTCTAACTAAATCCATAAAGGTTAGAATGTAAGGATCGTAATTGAACCAGTAATCCGTACAATTGTTCGTGGAAACACTTAAGGGCTATTTTATCTTTCAATTTAAGTAATTGTTTTTAGCTATTTCAAAAACAGCCAAAAGCGCTTTGTCTAGTTCATTAGGAGTTTTTAGATTAAAAAGAAAAGAGATTTTAAAACGATTTTCGGACGCGTTAAGAAGTTTAGAGTCTGGTTCGTGAGAACCTCTTTTTGCTAAGAAATCCAGGTTAAAGTACTTTTCAACTTAGTTAAGATACTATATTTCTTAAAAATAGGTTTACTACTCTAACGCAGTACGCACCTTTTTATCCGTGATAATATGAGGGGTTGATTAAAGAGTACAACTCGGTTCTGAATACGCGAAAGCGACAGTTCCTGTTAAATTAATTCTTTTCAAAGTGGAAAACATTGCCCATAAGTAGTTCTATTAACAAGTACCGAATTATCTATTGATTACGTGAATTACATTCGAGTCTGTCTTTATTAATTGTTTAAAATTACCATTTTATTTACCATTGCACTCTCCTTAAAACCATTATATTCAGTTACCTTAGATACACACCATAACAACAGGTACGATATATTGACACTTGGTCTCTGTGGATTCGACAATCTTTTATATTACTCTGACGTGTTCGTACACTTGCGAAAAACACGCATCAAGTTTTTGGTGCCGTTGCCGGGGACCAATTTCGTCAAATTTCGTACCCTGTAGTTTTACCGTATAGACTAAGGCTTTTACAACAAATAAAAAAAATCACTATGTTTCACCCAAAAAAATTCTACAATCACCACTCCCAGTATTTCGGGGGATCACAAGAATCACATATGTCCAACCTCGAAATACAAATGGAGAATTTCAATGCATCACTAACTCATTCTCACCCAAATCACCACTCCCAAAATTTTGAGGAGCGGCACCTAAATTTTCTCTACATTACCAACCGCAAGACTTCCAGTATTTTGAGGAACCGCTAGAATCTGTTAATCTAAACCTTGAAAGATTATTGGAGGATTTCATTGAAACAACAACTAATTCTAGGCTAGAATCTATGATGAAGCGCTTTGTGGAGACACAAACCCTCAAGAATGAAGAGTTTAGAAGACACCATCTCGATACTTGTGAAACCTTTAGGCAAATAGACACTATGGTCGAGTCCCTCGTGAATCACACTAAGTCATTGGAGACTCAGATCTTCCTACTTGCACAAACACCTATAAGACCATCCCCTGAGGAGAATGCGTATGTTATAACAACTAGTAGTGAAAAACAGATCGAAAATCCTAGGGAGAGTGATAATGAGGATGACGAGAGTTGTGGTGAGGAAAGAGTAGAGAAAAATCCACTGAAACCATCTGAAAGCAAGGGTGTCATAAAGGTAGAGAACGAAGCAACTATTGTTGTTACCCCTCCATATATCCCACCATTTCCTTTCCCGCAAAGTTTTGTGGAAGCTAAGGTAGAATCCCAATCCAAAACATACATGGAGGTATTGAAATATACCTGCACCAATGTACCCTTATTCAAGCTCCATCATAATAAGAGAAAAATTGAGGACCATGAAACTGGGGAAATAATTAGTGCTAAGAGGGTAAGGCTAACCTTTGAGATGGTGAATGAAATGAGTAAGCTCGATTTTGAAAAGCTAATACTTAGCATAGATCCATAACCACCACCACAAGTTCAAAAGAATGAGCCAACCTATAGAAGGAAGAAAAGAAAAGTTGAGGGATATGTGAGATGGCTTGATAAATGGGCCTACATAACCGCTTTCAAAACCCCTATAGGAACAACCCCCACCAACTAGTTTATGGAAAATCATGTCACTTACCTTTTGAGTTGGAGCATAAGGCCTATTGGGCCATCAAAACTTTGAATTTGGATTACTTAACTGCTAGTGAAAAACGTATCCTTGATATCCACAAATTAGAAGAGCTCAGACAATCTGCCTACGAAAATGCCATCATATACAAAGAAAGAACAAAAGCTTGGCATGACAAAAGAATCATAAGAAAAGACTTCAAAATAGGAGATCTTGTTCTTTTGTTCGATTCTAGGTTACGACTTTTTCTAGGGAAGCTTCGTTCGAGATGGACTGGCCCCTTCGAAGTATCTAAGATTCTAAGATCTGGTGCTTTTGAAATCAAGAACCAAACATGTAAACCGTTCATCGTCAATGGACAGAGGTTGAAGCCCTACGAAGGAGGTGACATCCCAACAACATACACCTGCCATACTCTGAGTGATCCACCATATCCTTCAAATGATGTATAAAATCCGGTCGTCGAGCTAATGACGTTAAACAAGCGCTGCATGGGAGGCAACCCATGGTTTTCTTATTTACGTACTTTTTATTTATTTATTTTTCCTTTATTTTAATTTGTTTACTTTATTATTATGTCAGGACTAACGATTGAATGTTTTATGTGATTTCAGGACTTGTTTGCTAACCTTGTGCAGAATGCAGAACCCCGATGACATGCACGTGGCCTTTAGAGAAGACACACAGAGAGAGCGTTACTATGTCCACATGAGACGCCCTATGGCACCTACCAGGTACCCAGACCAAGATTGCATGGATGCCTTGGGGATAGATCCAAGCGTCAGATTCTTATGCCACCAACTCCAGTGGGACCAGTTCGACGATATGAACAACACTTACAGGAACTTGACTCTAGAGTTCCTCAGCTCATTTGATTATGATCCTTGGGATGGACCCGATGGACATGCTGTTTTCAGGTTGTTTGGGACTGACTACTCCTTCTCTCACAAAGAGTTTGGTGATTTACTAGGTTTTCAAACTACTCCTGATGCTATTCCAGAGACACCGATGGGGTATTTTATGAGCAGAGAAGTGGAAAAGTTTTGGTCTAACATCTCAGGTGGAGGGAGCCAAGATCCTTCCACTCAGTTTTCATAGGTAATCCACAACCCTGTGTTAAGGTACTTCCAGATGATTCTAGCACACTCTTTCCTCGGTTTGCCAGATACAGAGACTCTGCGGAGTGAAGAGGAGATTTTCCTACTGTTTTGTGCGACTCAGTCACGCCCAGTTGCTTGTGGCAACTTTTTGTTGAAGGGCCTTGCCAGTGTCGCCAGATCATCTGTAGGCATTATACATGTCGGTGGGATTGTTACACAGATAGCTACTGCATTGGGTCTATCTTGCAAATTATTGCACCTCAGGACCTTCTGCTGCTACACCACCCTGGATGTTGACTTTTGTCTTGACAGAGGACTGACGAGGAGGGCCTCTTTTGAGCCCAACACATTTAGATTACTGATCGACGGCGAAGTGATACATTACTTTACATTACCAGACCCGCTGATGACCAATGTCCACGACCCTGCTAATTGGAGTTATGCTTTAGAGGGTTATGGAGAGACTGTCGAAGAGCCAAAATCACCTCCCGCCGCTGAGTACACTCCTACACCTCTTTCTCCCCGAATCATTGTTATGTCTAACAATATGTCTTTGCAGCCGCCTGATCTACATACCCAGATTTATGAGCTCCGCAAGGAGACTACCCGGTTCAAGCAGGAAGTAGCGGACTTGGAATTACAGATCCAGGTATCTGATCTCACTCATGCCTCAGAGGCCGATGCTCTATATCAGGAGATTGAAGAGCTTCGAAGGGAGATAACTGAGATTCGTGGATCGAACCAGGAAGAGAGGCCTACCACATGATCATTTTACACTGACATTATTACTCTAGTATTTAATTTTTCATGCCTTATTTTATTTCTCGCATCTCCAAACATATTTTATATTATCGCATATATTTCATTTTCCATGTACTTTGATTTTTATCTTATATATTATTTCATGCACTAATCTCATTTTTCTTTTTTTCTTTTATTTTATTTTATGTCCAATAATGAAAAAAAGAACAAAAATATTTTTTATTTTTGCCTTCATAAAAAGAATGCAAGCTTTCACAACAACTGACGGACAACATGAGCTACATGGAACAATCACGATTGGTATCGGATCGTGCCTACAGTAACGTTTGTCGTGCCTTGACCGATATCACATCAGAGCAGGCTCGTCAGCGAGAAGTCAACCGACGGCACTACCAGCTTATGGAGGCCACTCAAGGTTCCATCCTAGGTAACCTTCGAGAGGTCTGGGGTGCTCAGGTTGCCTTATCAGCACGACTTGACCGGAGGGACCAGTAGCGTAGTAGATCCCGTCGTTCCAGACCATCACAGCAGGACGGCGAGGGCACCAGTGCTCCTCCGCAGTAGTTTTTCAGGTTACCCTCCTTATCCTATTTCGAAACATTGGGGACAATGTTCGATTTAAGTGTGGGAGGGGATTTTATTGCTTTCTGTCATTTCCCTTTCTAGTTATTTATTTGCTTTCTGTTATTTCCCTTTCCAGTAAGTTATCTAGTTTAACTTTTCTTAGATAATGCATGAGTCTGACGAGTCACCAGTATAGTGTATCTTTAGTACATCCTCATTTTTTCCCATTTCCTTAGCCTTACCAATTTTTTTTAAAGAGAAAACAATGTTGTTTCACATGTTTTTTGGGCTTTGAGACAGGTTTGGATTAGGATGTGGTGACTTAGGTCAACTTTTTGAAACATCAGTACCATTGTAGCACCATAGACCTCTTAAATATAGGAATCACTCCTAAACCCCGCACAACATGGCCTTTATTATCATTCAAAAAATTGTCCTAAGTAGTTTATTCTAGCAGTCAGCTTCGGCCTAAGCATGCTCTACGTAGGGGGTCGATGAACATAAGTGAATGATTCGATACTAATAAAAAAGAAAAAGGCAAACTCTGGGATAGGTGACCCTCACAAAGTCATTTAAACCGAAAAAAGAGAAGAAAATTTTTTTTTTGCCACAAAAAGAAAAAAATTGAAGTCACCTATTGTTAGTTGGTTCATAGGTATCTGGCACTTAACTTGGTAGGGCAGATTACGATCCGATCCCCCGCAGCTACATTTAGGCAAAATAAAAACGGGTTTACACATGCTTATGTGCCAGAAACCTTATGTTATGGATCAGAATCACTAACCGGTCACTCTACTATGAAGCATGTACGGATAACAGGCTTAATGTGATTGCGCCTGAATGAAAAGGACCCAAAAAGAGATGAGAAGATAGGCCTAGGTATTGTGGGATGACATGGGGTGGTTAATATAGGATTGAAGTCTGTGTCTGTGTTATTATGGTACCCTTGGTTCACTTAGTTAGTACCTGTCACTGCATCCTGACTTGAACTTAGAAGCCCTTTAGCCCAAAATCACGTGTTGACACCAGTTTTCTTCATTTTTGAGCTCTTAATGTTTGCTTGAGGACAAGCAAAGGTCAAAGTGTGGGAGGATTTGATAACACTAAATTTTACCATATTTCTGACTCCGATTTCGCATGCATTCTTAGGTTTTATTGTTATTTTGTTATGTTATTACTTTGTTTTTCTTTATTTTTAGGTTTTCTATGTAATCGGGGCCTAAATCGAGAAAAGGAGCGAAAAAGGAGTGGAAATGGACGAAAACCAAGAAATTCAGCTTTTTACACTTACGGCATTCGCCATGGCTGGCGCCATGGGGTCTGACATGACGTGGACACGTCTTAAGACCACTCCACAACTGCCAATACCCACGATCCCCACTCTCTTCTTCCATATTAGTCTCATGGCGGGCGCCATGGCCTTGTGGCGGGCGCCACAAGGCTAAAACTTTCCCCTCCACTTTTTAGTGGAGGGGGCATCCTGGTCTTTTCTTGCTATTTGTTTTCCTATAAATAGGGCCTTAGATTTTCGTTTTCAATCATCCAAACTTAGAATCTCTTAGGCATATATCAGTTTTAAAGCAGTTATCATTCCACATCGGGGTGTTACTGCAATCGAGTGATCGAGTCTATATATGTCTGTGTGATCGAGTTTTGGAGCACTCTGGGAGGAAGTTAATCCTGCCGCCATTTTAATTCCAGTTCGTATTTTATCTTTCCGCATTGCTTTACTTTATTTATTATCCGCACTCGCACTTTATTTTATTTATTTCCTGCACTCGCTTTACTTTTATTTATTTCTCGCACTCGCTTTAAATACCTTTATTTCTCGCACTCGCATTACTTTTATTTACTTTCTGCACTCGCACTACTTTTATTTACTTTCCGCACTCGCACTAATTACTTTTATGAAAAATTATAAAAAGAACTTTTACTTTACCATGTCTAACTAAATCCATAAAGGTGAGAATGTAAGGATCGTAACTGAACCAGTAATCCGTACAATTGTTCGTGGAAACACTTAAGGGCTATTTTATCTTTCAATTTAAGTAATTGTTTTTAGCTATTTCAAAAACAGCCAAAAGCGCTTTGTCTAGTTCATTAGGAGTTTTTAGATTAAAAAGAAAAGAGATTTTAAAATGATTTTCGGACGCGTTAAGAAGTTTAGAGTCTGGTTCTTGAGAACCTCTTTTTGCTAAGAAATCCAGGTTAAAGTTCTTTTCAACTTAGTTAAGATACTATATTTCTTAAAAATAGGTTTACTACTCTAACGCAATACGCTCCTTTTTATCCGTGACAATAGGAGGGGTTGATTAGAGAGTACAACTCGGTTCTGAATACGCGAAAGCGACAGTTCCTGTTAAATTAGTTCTTTTCAAAGTGGAAAACATTGCCCATAAGTAGTTCTATTAACAAGTACCGGATTATCTATTGATTACGTGAATTACATTCGAGCCTGTCTTTATTAATTGTTTAAAATTACCATTTTATTTACCATTGCACTCTCTTAAAAACCATTATATTCAGTTGCCTTAGATACACACCATAACAACAGGTACGATAGATTGACACTTGGTCTCTGTGGATTCGACAATCTTTTATATTACTCTAACGTGTTCGTACACTTGCGAAAAACATGCATCAGCATCATCATCATATCATAATCATCATAAGCATGTCATATCCTTAGCATTTTTGCATAGAAAAATGAAGCATAGCACTCACACGTTATAGCATAAGGCATATGATCAATCACCTGAGAACTCACGATTTTACAAGTCAAAGTCAAGAGCCAGGTGACCTGGCAGGAAACTCACAGGGCATTTTATACAAGCTCCATATCATGGTCAAAGCCCTAGGAGGATTGAGAATCAAGATCAGATTAGAATGGTTGGCACAGATGGATTCTTGGAGTTTCCCACCAAATGGAGGGAAAGTTCAAATTTTTCCTGCGTTAACCGGTTAACACTTTTGGTTAACCGGTTAACCTCTGCGAATTTTGAATTCCTGCAGCAAGTTCAGCATATGTGTTTTGGCTCCATTTTCTCATTTTTAGATTTTATTTCATTTGAATTATTTGCGAATTAGGGAGAAGGATCTAGAGAGCTTACCAAGCCTAATTCCAAAGCTAAATCCTAATCACCTTTCTAAGCTAACTCCAAACCAATTTTTTTTTTGGACTCCAAACCAATTTTTTGGGCCCCAAACCTAGATGTTATTTATCCCATATCCCTCCAAACCAAGAAAAAAAGAACTCTCTCATAATTCACACTTTTCATTTCTGAATTTTCATCACTCCCTCACTATTCTCTCATTTCTCTCTCAATTTCCAATCACTAAAAGTTCCTCTTCTTTGAAGATCATCAAATTTTTCATTGAAGTTTGTTGATATTGGAACTAGACCTTCATCCATTGCTTTCTTTGCATCCATTTTCTGATTTTCTACTACTGGTTTAGATCTGATTTGGTGGCTAGAAGTACTTTTGGAACTAAGCTCTTGCATCAAGATTCTTTGCTTGCATTTATTTTGCATTGTGTGTGAAGAATAGCACCGGATCTTCGAAGTTTTCCGCGAGATTCATCATTTCCAGCTTGAACAACATTTACCAAAGCAAATCTCAACTTTGTAGGTTGGTTAAGTTTAAATCTATCTCTGTTTTTGGCTTATTTGCATGCTTGTGTTGTAGATCCACCATGTGCTTGTGCTAATTGCTTGTTTTGCTTGTGTTGTTTGATTGATTTGTGATTGGATCTACATGTTAATGTACATGAACATATTTGTGTTTGATTAATGTAAATTCATCTTATTCTCCCGTGCATAATTGATCGCTGGACTGTTGGTGGATTATTGAAATAAACTGGTTTGGACTGATTTTTTTCTGCAGGTTTTGTTGTTGTTCGCACAGTGTTAACCGGTTAACGCTATAGGTTAACCGGTTAAAACGTCCTTTTTCTGATTTCCTTGTTCCAGGTTTAGGTTGGTTAACCGGTTAACGCTTTTGGTTAACCGGTTAACAGTGAAGCAGAAGGGCATTTCTGAGCTGTTTTGAATTTGTTTGCTTCTCATACTTGCCATAATCACCATGGATCATTGTGTGATCATTTTATATGCTTGTTTAGAGTAGTTTGCTTGTTGGTTGATGTATGTTTTCATTCTCTCGACACGTGGATTCATGTATTTTCAAAGTTTGGCATGATCGGTGACTTTGTTTTCTTGAAACTTTGAGCATGTTAATTCCATTAATTGTGTTGATATGTTAGCATTGGATTGATGAGTTGAATATGTGTTGTAAATTTTGCTAACATTTGTAGGTGAAATGGTAAGTGAAGTGTGGATGATATCCACATTTCAACTCTTCCTCTCTTTTCTTACTTTGCCTTCCATTTTGTGATTGTTGATGTGCCTTATGCCATCTTGTGATTCAATTTCTCTCATTCCCCCCTTTAGAAGTAACTTGTCTCCTTTAGAGGAGTAAGTTGTTCTCTAACTTTCCTCTTCTCCTTTTCTATTCTTCTTCTTTCTTAGCATAGTTTAAACCTCACTAACCTTAGGACCACCTTTGCATGATAACTTTAGGATTAGACTTCCCCTTTAGTTTTTACCTTTGAGATCCTTTTGGTGCTCTCTCTTTCTCATCTTCACACAAAATCTAAAAAACATTAATAATGGTTGAGTTGACCTTCCCTTTTGTCATACTCTCAAAGAAAAGCTAAAAAAACACTTCTTCACTTTAATCCACAAAAATACTTAATAATACAAATAAGTTAGCAAATTTAAATCCTAATCTTAGGAAACAAGTTTGAGGATCTTCCTCATTCTTGATGGACTTGTTACTCATTCTATTTTAGGATGTGGTAATAAGGACATGTCCTTAGAGAGGGATTTGCCTTCACTTCCTTGTGCCACACTCTAAAACAAACTCATAAAAAACACAATCAAACAATAAGCGTCTCTCCTTCGGGACTTCTCTTCTCATCACCTTCACTCTTTACGTGTGAACTTGCTCCTACTTGTCATTTTGCAAGACAGTAACACACTTGTCGTCCGAGCCTGCAACACCTGAGCATTGACATAGGAAATTCAAGCCTTAAAACACAAGCAATCTTTTCCACCCCTGGTTAGGGGAACTACGACGACTCTAATCCTCATTGTCCAGATGAGGTACGTAGGCAGCGGAGTAGGGCCCGTTCGAGCACACTATTTTATTTTCCCTACATTTTCCCCCTTTCTTTTCTTATCCAGTTTCAGTTCCTTTTCTTTGCAGCAACTTTCATTCTTACACCCTTTGAAATAGTTTCTTTGCAAGCGTGGATCCCGTCGGGTACGGCGGACGATCTAGGGTGCTAATACCTTCCCAGGTCATAACCGACTCCCGAACCCAGTTTCTTTGGTTCGCAGGATCTGTGTCCTTCCTTTTCTTTTCTTCTGGTTTGTGCAACATTACCATTCCCGTTCCTTCGGGATAAAAATGTCTGGCTGGAAACTCTACCTCTTTCCGCGCCACTTTCGCGTTTGTACCAGGATTGAAATCCAGGGAGCGACACAATGTCATCAATATAAATTTGCCTAAACGTATCTATGAAATCATGAAAGATTGAATTCATTTCTCTTTGGTAAGTTGCCCCTGTATTTTTCAAACAGAAGAGAATTACTACCCATTCATAGGTGCCCAAAGCCCCTGGGCATCGAAAAGCAGTTTTAGGGACATCTTCCTCAGAAACTAATATCTGGTTATATCCATAGTATCCATCTAGCATGCTTAGATACTCATGTCCTGTAGCAGAATCAATTAACATTTCTGCCATATGCATTGAATACTCATGTTTAGGGGTTGCTGAATTCATATCTCTAAAATCTATGCAAACCCTTAGAGAGCCATTCTTTTTAATAACTGGAACAATGTTTGCTGACCATTCGACATACTGTTCGCTGTGATTTCTGACGAACAACCTCTGGTTAACCAATCTCTTAAAAAACTGGGTTACTTGCAGGACCAAACAAACAAGTCCTAGGACACATGTGCAATTTGTTTTGTCGAATTACTCTTAGTGTTGTTAATGATTTGTGGTTTGTTTTGTTAATAATATCAAAGTGTTAAATGCCTTGATTTTGAAAGTAAAATAAAGTTGAAGTTTAAACAAAAGTAAGAAAAATGGCGAAAGATGTAAAACTTTGCAGGAAAGTAAATAAAACTGAAGATAAAATAACTTGATGAAACAAACTAATAATTTAAATAACTTGAAAGAAGAATGGTGTTCAACACATACATTGTTCCAAATATCAGACTCATTTTCTCTCACACTGGGTACTTAGAGTAGTTACAGGATTTTTGTATAAGTTTTCACACACGCATTCTAAACACAAATTATCCTATTTATACACAAACAAAATAACTGCCTAGAACGGGAAAATTCTATCTAAATGACAAATGTCAGCCTGCATGTGATTTTCTTCTCTGAAACTTCCATGTGTCCAACTGCCAAAGGTTGCAACTTTTGAATTTGAACTCTTCCCTTTGGTGACGAAACATTGTATCTCTTTGTGTGTCGAAATGTCGAAGAAGAAGAAACCCCTTCAAACTTTACGAACCAACGCTTCTGCCAAACACCTTCCTTTTGTCGAAGTGTCGAAAGATACACACTCATCTTGTCAAATGCCCAACTATAAACAGGTTCCCAAACTTGGCTCGCCAGAACACTATTTGTCCTCCAGTCGAAGCACTTGAGTTTTTAACCTTGTCAACATCCCCTGAATATCTTCACTTCTTCTTTTCCTTATCTACTGATCATCCTCTCAGCAAAAGAAATGACTTCATGTCTCAAATTTCAGAGTGTCGAAATTATGAGCTTACAAATTGCCCCCCAGCAAAGATGTTTTCGACTAATTTTGGAGAAATATCCTTTGCTGTCGAAATGACTTCCTGACACCATGTCAGTCTCATTAATTATAAAGTGACTTTGTTGAGTCCCAAGGAAACAACATGATTTCAACTTTCTGAAAAAAAACGTCTCATCTAGCCCACGCTTACACAACCTTCCATAACCCTATATTCTAGCTAAATCATGGGCTCCCTACCAACCGTCACCTTTAATCACCACCATTGATCAAAACGCATGTCCCCCATGACTAAAACTGAAAAGTCTTTTTTTTCTCTTTTTCATTTATTTTTTATATCCTGTCACCTTCTATAAATACCATTTCCCACACCTTTTGTCCTATTTACACTCTCAGACTCTTCTTCTCTACCAAAGAAAATCTCCATTAAAACCCTTTTTTAAACTTTCTGTTACTTCAGCTCTAATCTTCTCATAACAATGGCGCCCCCAAAGAATATTGCTGACCGTAGTGCTAAGAAAGCAAAGAAGACTGTTGATCTCCCTCCTGCTCACACATTGTCTGGACCCACGCAAGTGAATCAACAACAGTACATCCCAGAACCTCCAAATGAGAGGGAGAAAGCTAGTATCTACAGATCTCAGGTAATAATCCCTATCTTGGTCTCTGGAGTTCACCATGCAATGTTAGGTCCTATCTCTGATCCCAATGTTGACCCAAACCGTTTAAAGGATTTTTATCCTTGCTATTCTGCCTCTAAGCCAATAGGTGCTAGTAAGAACCCTCAAACGGTTGAAACATCTTCTAAGAAACCTGAGATCCAAATAGCTTCGTGTTGCACCCCAAAATTTGCCCTCACAAGACAAGCCATTGTATACTAAGAGGTTCACAAGGTTCACAAAGTTCACAACCAGTCAGAAGATTTGACATTCCCCTCAGACAATGCATCCTCCTAAGCAATGCATCCTAAACTAGGGTTTTGACTTTAATCAGGCTAAATGGACTTCCAAGACTTCAAGTGTGCTTCATAACATCTTATAAGTGTTTAAGAATCCCCATGACAAGTTTCAAGACTTTTCCCAAAGGTTTGCTCAGTCAGATGATCAGATAGGTCAAAATCAGTCAAAGCAGTTAAAAAGTCAAACTGAGGTCAACTGTGGTCAAACCAAAGTCAAACTTCATGATTTTTTGCCAACATCAAGTATATGAAGTAAAATTCATCATTTTATCAAGGTTTGATCATGATTCATCAAGGAGATTTCAGATCATCAAGAATCAAGAGTTTCTAAATTAGGGTTTTCACAGGAAAAGTCAACTGAACTTTGACCAGCCATAACTTTCACATGCTTCATCAAAAATTTTCCATCAAAAGCTCATTTTGAAGGAAATTGAATTCTCTACAACTTTGTGTCTCACAATCCAAGCCCAAAAATGCTTCATTTGGAAGGTATGAGCTAAGACATTATAGGTCATTTCAAAAGTCAACAAAAAGTCAACATCTTCCAAAGAGCATAACTTGAGAATGGTAAAAGATATGGACATGAGACCAAAGCGGTTGGTTAGAGGACTCTTTAAGCTTTCCAAAATGTCCAATAACAACTTCATAGCATTAAAATTGAGGGATTTGTGCCCTTGCAAAGTTGGGAAATGTTTGAGAGGTTTATGAAGCAAATGGGGTCTTAAAACCATAATTCACCAAATGGGCTTGCTTTTTTATGATCCAAACACTTCCATGACATCATGCACGAATTAAAAATTATTTATTCATATTTTTATTCATTTTATTTTATTTATTATGATTTTTTACATTAAAAATCATTTTAAATCAAAATAAAATATAAAAGTGTGAATATTTGATTTGATTTTGGTTCTAGAAGGTCTTAATGATCATTTGGAGATGATTGAAATCATATAAGATCATATCAATCAAAAATGGTAAGAAGATATTAATTTTTTTTCTCAATATTTGATTTGATCTTTGTTCTAGAAATTCTTAAAGGCCATTTAGAGATGATTGAAATCATATAAGATCATATCAATCAAAAATGGTAAGAAGATATCAATTTTTTTTCTCAATATTTGATTTGATCTTTGTTCTAGAAATTCTTAAAGGCCATTTAGAGATGATTGAAATCATATAAGATCATATCGATCAAAAATGGTAAGAAGATATCAATTTTTTTCTCAATATTTGATATGATTTTTGTTCTAGAAAGTCATAAAGGCCATTTAGAGATGATTGAAATCATATAAGATTATATCAACCAAAAATAGTAAGAAGATATCAATTTTTTTTCAATATTTGAAAGCATATCTTTTTCAATCTCAAGTGATCCAAATGTCCAAAGTAGGATATGATTTTTTGATCTAATTTCACTCACTATATATACATGAAGAGATCACAACACAAAGGGGGAATTTGGCTGCTTCCAAGAGTAAGAACAATACTTCCAATTTTCATAAAAAATTCATAATTCGGATTCTATTTTGCAGGTTATATCAAAGTGTTTTGAAGGTTGCAATCTCTTCCTTGGTCATCCTTGATGCTATCTCAATGCATTACATCATCCAAAACTCATTAAAATGCATAAACCGATTTCATCTTTAGCTTGAAATTTGATTTTTCGATTTCAATGATACAAGCAATATAAATGAAATTTGATTGTATATTATTGTTCATGATGATATTTGTAATGTTTCTGGATATTTTGATTTAATGTTTGATGCAGAAACAGTTAAGTGTCATTGCTTGAGCTTGGGTTCGAATCCCAACCTCAGGTAAGTTTTGTTTTTTTCATTCAATTTCTCATTATTTTCTTTATTGTTTTGTTTTATATTTAATATAAATTTTATTTCTTATAAGAAAATATATTTAAATAATCATATGTAAATATATATATATATATTAACTTCATATTTTTCTAAAAGGGATCTCTAATTTATTTTCTAAAAATTTTAATCTTAGTTTTTTTTAATTAAAATATGTATATATTATTATTATATATTTAATTTTTTAAATAGTTAAATTAATATTGTAATTTAAATTATAAACCCTAATTCTATTTTCTTTAAAATTCCTAACCCTAATCTTTAAATATTAAAATTAATTAAACTTATCTAATATCTAATTTAAATAATTAATAATATTTTCTTTGTAAATAATTATTATATGGCTTATTATTATTATTATTATTATTCATATCATCTTATTTTCATCTTAAAAAAATTATTTAAAGTTGTTTATTTAAATCTAAAAATACTTAATTAAATTATATATATATTTTGTATATTATTACTAACTTTTTCTTCTTATAATTATCACTAACCTTTTTTATTGTTTATACTTATCATTTTATTATATAATTATTATTTAAATGTAACTGTAAAAGCCATGTAATAGTTGTAGCTCTTATTGTTTATTCATAAATATATTGCTATGGTTAGTAAAATAGGGAGTGATAACATGTTTGCTTTAAAATTAACTTAGATCACTAATTATAAGATAAATATTTGAATTTGTACACGCACACACGTAAGTCGATCTTTGATCGCCATCTCACTTCTTAAGGGTTACCTCTCATGTTGCCTAAATAAAAGGTCAAGTAAGGTGTATAAAGCAAAGTTCATTCTCTCATTAACATCATCTTGTCCCTTTAAAGAATTATAAGATCAAGTCCCGTCATGGTTGCCTTTTGTAAATGATCTTGTCCCTTTTGAATAAAGATGATAAGTCCCTTCGAATTGCTAAATACACCTTACAATTGCCTAATTACAGTTGTCCCTTCATTTGTCCCTCATACATCCAAGGTAATGACTACCTATTCCTTAATAATAGGGATAGTCTTACCACTTAAAGGATATTTAAGAACAGAAAAGATTTAACTTAGGGTAGGTTCCTCTTATGTACTTGCTCACCTTTTCAAAACAATTCAAAAACACTTCACATTTTCAAACAATTTTCAAAACAAAGTCTTTATATATATCCGTACAAGGATCATTATAAAGTATTTAAGAAAATTTTTAATCACACACTACACTTCTAAAAACAATTTAAAGTGAGCTAAGTAACTAAGAGCCCATGGATAACCATGGATATAAAGGGTGCTAACACCTTCCCTTTGTATAACCTACCCCCCGAACCCAAAAATCTTTTAAGGTCTTTCCTGTTCTTTTATGCCCTTTCCTTTGGATAAAATAAAAGTCGGTAGCAACTCTTGCTATCCGCAACATTTAACTAAAGTCAGTTCTCCCACCGTGTTACACTTCGACAGACTTAGACTTGTCATACTTAAATCAAACTAGGATCTTTAGGAGCCCTCCCCTAACAAAAGACCCTTCAGATTATCTAGCTTGGTTCACTAGAGTCGAAAAAGCTAAGGAAAAATTCTGGAAGAAGACAGGTATTTATGACCTGATTCAGTTGTCGAAAGAAGGTCCACGCTACTGCCAGAATATGCTGCTGGCTTCTTTATACTTCTGGGACAGTACCTACAACAACTTCCATCTTCCCTGTGGTATGGTTACCCCCACCCTTTTCGACATAGCAACCATCACTGGCCTTAGTCCTATAGGAGAAATCTTTAATCCTGAGCACCTAAACAAAGATCCCATAGGATTTGACACCAAACACGCTGGCTATTCCTTATTCATTGCTCGTCACCAAGGCGAAGACACTGAGGAGGTTTCCGACAGAGAACATATAGATTTCCTCACTTTGTGGTTAGCCAAGTTTGTCTTCTGCACCAGATCACTCCAGGTTGCCAGAAGCTACATTACCATGGCCACTCAACTTCATAATGGAGTTGCATTTTGTCTAAGTGAATTGCTTCTGGAAAATCTTTATGAATCTCTGAGTGAAAGCGTGAGCAACCTAAAAACCATCAAGGACAAAGGGACCATCAGCCTCACAGGCCCCTTCTGGCTCTTACAACTGTGGCTGAATGCCACCTTCGAAGCCTGCATCCCTATCAAGAGACCAATTGACGAAGAAGAAGTGAAAGACAGGCGTGTCGAATGGCCCAGGCTAGTTCAACTAACACCTACTGACGAAGGAATAGGTCTTCAACAAGCCTTCACTAGCTATGTAATGATGTTCGCCAAACGTTACAAGTTTACTCCATCCATGGCACCCTTTGCCAACAGGACTGTGGGTCCCAAATGGTTCACAAGACAACTCCCAGTAGAAAACCAAAAGGAAGAAGACTCCTATATATCCATCTGGGAAGCCTTCCTTATACCAAGACATCTTTTCTCACATCACAGCCTTAATAACACCAAAGTTTCCCTCATTGTCTATCAACCTAACCTGGTGGCCAGACAATTTGGGCTAACCCAGACGAAGACAAAACCCATCTACCACAAGAAAGGCTCTATTTTGTTCTACAACTCATTTCAAAACTTTGAGAAAAGTCTAGAATTGTATAACAAATTTTTCGACGAATCTTTGGAGGTCCATCCTACAATATTTCGACCAAACTACTTGTGTACTGAAGCCTTCGACGTCTGGTGGAAGGAGTATTATCTCAACAAATTCTTTGATGTAACAACTTTCAACTCACTCCTGACGAATGCCTTTGCTTTTGTGCAGGATAAAAAGAAGAAAGGTACAGATCAGCATATCAAAGAAATTCAAAAATTTCAAAAATATTTTGAAACTATTTACAGGCCAAATGATCTTCGTCGAACCATAGGCGAAGCAGCAGTGACTTTAAAACAAAAATTTTCAGAAAAGTTGGATAGGTTGGGAGTGCCTTCATATATTCCACCACATGCACGCTACAACTTTGCTTACACTTCATTTCATCCAAAATTTCCCCCACTCCCTTCTGCAGAATTTGGTGTGGCCTTGTGCCCTCCATTTCCAGATTGGTTTGTGTGTGGATCTCACTTAAAGCTGCTTCGCGAGTCCAGCAAAAAACTTGCTGAACGTGTGGTTCCGACGAAGTATTATTTGGGCAACTTCTCTGGGCACCTTCATGTTGGAATAGAACACGTTAGTGTGGAAGAACCTATTCTTGAAGGTGTCGAAGAAATTAAATCCCTCTTCTTATTTCTATCTCTTTATATGTTTTATATCAATGTTCACTTAGTTTATTTTCTTTCAGCTGTTAGAATAACTAACAAGAAAACTCCTGGTGAAGGGACCTCTTCCAAACAGGTCGAAAAATCACCCACAGCTGCTAAAAAGGTTTCGACAAATAAAGACATCTCACTTTTTTTTATACATTTCAATATTCTCAATATTGAATACATTTCCTTTTTTTGCACACCCCAGGTAACTCGCACACCAGCCACAAAGAGAAAACAAGAAGAAAAGGAGGTGAGTGTCGAAGAATCTGAAGATGAATCTCCTGAGCCTCAACCCCTCAAAAGGAACAAAGGCATGAGAATAAAGACAGTGGCATCCCAGAGATCCATTGTCCAGAGACGAACTCCTCCCACCAGTCCAACCAACAAAATCCCTTCAAGAAGTGAGAAAAGTGGGGATTCAGGCACTCACACTGAGATTCCTCAGGTATTATTTTTTCGACTGACAATATTCATAGTCTTAACTGCATTGTTTCTTCTTTTAAACTTCCCTTTCCTGTTTACTTCAGGTTACCATTGATGTCGAAGAAACTTCCAAGGTTCAAGAAGAGGTTATCCCTTCCGATTCTGAGAAGACTTTGGCTGAACGGCTTCAGGAAGAAACCACTCCAGATGCTGGTGTTCATGGCCCTCAGACCCTCAGTGATTTCGACATTAGTGATCCAGAATCCTATGACAACAATTCCCCTCTTCATCCAGAATTCACTGTGGAAGAAAAGACTGCCCCAGACCAGGATGCACAACCTCAAGGGCCAATTGATATAACAGAGGCTGATAAGGAAGCTGTCGAAGAAGAAGAAGATCTGTCGAAGCAACCAGACACAAACTTGAACCCTGGGGGAAGTACCTAAGCTGTTCCTACTCCAATAGAAACTCCAACAGAAACCCCTTTAAATACGGGTTCGACAAGCTTGTCACATGAAGAAATCGAAAGCCTGAAAGTAAGAAAACCTCTGGAATATCTGAAAGCCTTACTTATCTCCAGGTACAACTTTCAGGACTCTTCCCACAGCAGCTTAACCACTTCAGGGGCTACCTCTGAAATTCAACCAATCAGTGTTATCATGGCTAAGATTAAGGCAAAGATCCTTGGGGTGGACTTGTTTGGAACTTTGGCCGAAAACCCTTCTGCACAATATAACTTGAAGAAACTTTTAAAGCAAGCCAATCTCCTGGAGGCTTCGACTGAGGAGAGTCGTCTGGTGATGGATCTGATGTTTATGATTGATTCAGTAAGTGCTGACTTGGTTCGCCAAAAAGAATTCTCTCAGAGCATCACAGCTAAATCTAAAAAACAATTCTCAGAATGGAATGTTGTAGCCTCTTCGACAGATAGAATCTCAGAGCTAAACAAACTTTCTGAAGATTATTCCAAAGCTGCTGCTGAGTGCGAAAGTAACATCCAGGCTTATCAAGCTCAGATTGTCGAACTTCAGAAGAAGATCCTCCAGGAGAAAGAACGTCAAGCCAGCCTCCAACAGCCCAACCAAGAAGAAATTGACAGGGAGCTTCAGAAAGGTCTTCAACATGCAGAAACAGCCCAAACTCCACAAAGAAATTGACGAACTGACTGTTAGCAAAAGCCTCTGTGAACTTCGAATTCAGCTCCAACAAAAGAAATTTGACGAACTCAAAGCAACTTTTCTCCAACAGTAGTTTGTAATAGAAATAGGGGATTTTATTTTTTCTAAGAATTTTCATATGTAATGTTACTCAACGCCATCTGTTTGGCGAAGACAAGCTTTTTTTTTGCAATTTTATTCCATTTCTATCTTTATTTCTTGCAATGTTGGTTTATACTTCTTCAAATATTTGCCATTTTTTTTCAGCACTCTTTTGTCTTTTTCGATTTCTTCGACTTCATATGCGCCATTTGAAAAAACTCTTAAAATTTGGAAAGGTCCTTCCCATTTAGGAGACCATTTTCCCATCAATCTATCTTTCTTTTCCATGGGCAAAATTACTTTTCAAACTAAATCACCAACTAAAAAGGCTTTAAATTTTACTTTCTTATTGTAAAACTTTTCGACTCTTTCTTTCTGCCTTTTTATCAATTCTAAAGCACGTAACCTCTCCTCATCTAAATCAACCAACTCATCCATCATCATACTCCAATAAATCTCAGATGGAATTTCATGATGCCTTTGAATTCGTATTGATTGTAAATAGATTTCGACTGGTAATACTGCATCATGCCCATAAGTTAACTTAAATGGGGTAGAATTAGTTGCCTGTTTAGGAGACGTTCGACAAGCCCAAAGGATTTGATCCAGAGTCTTGTGCCAATTCCTAGGTTTTTTACCCACATGCTTTTTTATCAGATTTATCACAACCTTATTGGCTGCTTCGACCTGCCCATTTGCTTGAGCATAATAAGGTGTCGAAGTTAGTAACTTAAAACCTGTCTCTTTTGCAAATGCCTGCATGTTTCTTCCAGTAAACACAGATCCTTGATCAGTGGTTATAGTTTCTGGTATTCCAAACCTATAAATTATATGTTTCTGGATGAAGTCTATAACTGCTTCCTGATCTACATTCGTCAGTGGTATGGCTTCAATCCACTTAGTGAAATAGTCTACTCCAACCAAAATGTATTTTTGCCCCTTTGAAGAAGCTGGTCGAATTTCCCCAACCAAATCTAAAGTCCAACCTCTGAATGGCCAAGGCTTTATAATAGAATGTAACTCATTTGCAGGCACATGAGGTATGTCTGCATGAATTTGGCATTCTTGACATCCTTTTGCAAATTCGACACAATCCTTTAACATTGTTGGCCAATACATCCCTTGTCGAAATAATAGCCATTTCATCTTGTGTCCTGCCTGGTGTGCACCACATGCACCACTGTGCACGTTCGACAAGGCTATATAAGCTTCAGTCTCACCTAAGCATTTCAATAAGACTCCTTCTGCAGTCTTTTTAAATAGCTCATTTCCAAGAAGTACATAGCTTAAAGCTCTATACTTTGTCTTTCTTTCGACTGTCTGGTTTGGATTTTGTAAATAATCCTTAATAGGTTTTTTCCAATCTCCTACCTCTGGATCATCTACATTGAAAATTTCAAAATTTTCTTCATCACCATATCCCAGTCTTATGGTTTCCAAATCTGATGGGGACAGTCTAGTGGATAATACTTTTCCTCTTACTTCGACAATTTTCTCCAGATTTTCTTTCGACACTTTGTAGCCTGATGCCAGTTGAGCCAAGTCATTTGCTTCCTGATTTTCTAATCTAGGAATGTGTCTAAAGGCTGCACTGTCGAATCTCTTGAGGAGTCTGTTGGCTATTACAAAATACATGATCAAATTTTCTTTGACACATTTGTATTCTTTTGTCAATTGTTTTATTACCAACTCAGAGTCACCCATTATTTCGACCTCTGTTGCCCCCAATTCCAACAATATTTCAAGTCCAGCAATCAAAGCTTCATATTCTGCTTCATTATTTGAACTGCAACCTTCTATTTTGTACTTGAACTTTGTTGGAATTTTATTGGGAGAAATAATTAATACCCCAACACCTGTTCCATTCTTATGACTGGAACCGTCGAAATATAATCTCCAAGGTTCTCTTTCGACGTATTTTATTTCATCTTCAATTATGGAGTGGTCAACTATAAAGTCAGCAACCACTTGTCCTTTGACAGCTTTTAGAGGCATATATTTTAAAGAATACTCAGTTAAGGCTAAAGCCCATTTTCCAATTCGACTATGTAGAATAGATTTAGACAACATGTGTTTTATTACGTCGAAATGAGAGGATATATATACATCAATGGGTTTTATATAATGCTTTAACTTTGTACAAGAGAAATATACACATAAACATAGTTTCTCTATCATACTATATCTAGTTTCAGCATCATTTAAGACTCTGCTGAGATAATAGATGGCTCTTTCGACGCCATATTCATCTTTCTGACAAAGCATGCTTCCCAATGTTCTGTCGGATGCTGAGATGTAGAGCCTCATACTTCTTTTTCGACAAGGAGACATTAAAACTGGAGGACTGGCCAGATATTCTTTGATCTTGTTGAAAGCATCTTGTTGTTCTTGCCCCCAAGTGAAGCCATCCTTCTTCAGTCGAAGTAGAGGTGAGAAAGCCTGTGTTTTTCCACTAAGGTTGGAGATGAACCTTCTAAGAAAGTTAATTTTCCCTAGTAGAGACTGCAGTTCCTTCTTTGTCGATGGCGCTTTCGCTTCCATTATGGCTTTGGCCTTGTTTTCATTAATTTCAATCCCTTTCTTGTGGACCACAAAGCCTAAGAAATCACCTGCCTGCACACCAAAAGCACATTTGAGGGGATTCATTTTTAAACCAAACTTCCTCATCCTTTCAAAGGATTGTCGAAGATGGTCAATATGGTTTGAGCCTGAGGCAGATTTAATCACAATATCATCTATATAAATTTGCATAAATGTTTCAATGAAATCATGAAAAATAGAATTCATTGCCCTTTGGTAAGTAGCTCCAGCATTTTTTAAACCAAAGGGCATGACTACCCACTCATATGTTCCTATTGCCCCTGGACAACGAAAAGCTATTTTTGGAACATCTTCTTCAGCAATGAAAATCTGGTTATAGCCAGAATATCCATCAAGCACACTTAAGTACTCATGACCTGCTGCGAAATCTACAAGCATTTCTGCTACTGGCATAGGATATTCATCCTTAGGGGTAGCTGAGTTTAAATCTCTAAAATCAATGCACACCCTAAGTTTGCCATTTTTCTTAATCACAGGAACAATATTAGCAATCCATTCGACATACCTTGTTGTACGGATGAACTTGCATTTTAGAAGTCTTTCGACTTCCTCTTTAATTTTCGACAGAATTTCAGGTGCGAAGCGTCTGGGAGTCTGCTTTATTGGCTTTTTTCCTTCCAGTATTGGCAACTTCAATTCGACCAAATTTCTGTCTAAACCAGGCATTTCGTCATAATCCCATGCGAAGCAGTCTTTAAACTCATTCAGCAGTTGGATTATTTCGACTCTGAGATGAGGATCCATCTTGGCACTGATGTAAGTTGGCCTTTTCTCTGCCCCCAGTCCCAGATTGATCTCTTCTAAGGGATCCTGTGCCACCATTTTCATATTGGTTGGGGCTGGATCTTTTTCAAACCCCAAGGGTTCGTCATCATAAATGGCATCAAGCCTTTGATTCTGTCATTCGCCACTAGAGTTTTCTTCAAAACTCTGTTTTGTACATTGTTCCTCAATATTTTCTTGAGGATGTTGTTCTTCGACAACTTGTGTGTTGACTTTAAAAGCCATATTTCTTACTTCGGCCTCAAGGGCCGCTTTGAGTTGTTTTTCGGCTACATAAGTCGTAATCCTTTCTATTGTTGATGCTTCAGTCATTTTCACTGAACTCACTTCCCCACCCAGTTGGGTTGACATGGGCAGTCCCCCAAGTGTAATTTGTCTCCCCAATTATTTCTTTGTCCCACTGGAAACCATGCGTAGGGTGGAGGTACATGGAACAATATGCGTTGTCGGAGGCTGTTAGGTCGAAACCAGCAGGATTGCAAGGTGCTATGTGGGCCAAGTTCTTGTCGAAGTTACAACTAGTGACATTGTTCACGTCAGGCATGAAGTAACTTTGGTCTGCTTCTATGTTTTCGACAATCCCATCTGGCCTCCAAATTGCTATCCTTTGATGCATGGATGATGGTACAGCCCCAATTCCATGGATCCACTCTCTTCCCAACAGCAGGTTGTAATTTGCTTTTGATGCTATCACCACAAACATTGTAGGCCTGGTAATGGTTCCTACAGTCAGGTTCAATTGTATCACCCCCAGTGTTGTCCCTACCTTACCTTCATAGTTGGACAACACCATGTTGTGAGGTTTGGTGTCTGAGTCATCTTTTCCAATCCTCTTTATCATATAATGAGGAATTAGATTCACAGCTGCTCCTCCATCTATCAGGATTTTGTTGACACCCACGTTTTCTACTTTCCCTTTTATGAACAAAGGCTTTAAATGAGCCTTCATTGCATCATCTGGCTTTTCGAAGAAAGCATTTTGCTCTTCGACACAGCCATTGTTCATTATGTAGTAACATACAGGCTTAATCCTTATGCTATCATCTGCCATATCATCCTCTTCGTCCTCCACTTCCATTATCCTGTCGTAGTCTCTGGGCAACACAGAAACCACATTGCATGTTACGTCGAAAGACGCATCAGATTCTGAGCTGAAGTCATCAGTAACTTCTTCGTCTTCTGGAACTTTGTTGTTTATTTTTTGCATCTTTGTTGTGTCACTAGATTTATTTTTCTGAGGGAGTTCTTCTTTCGCCAGGGATTTCCCTTTGCTTATTGTCTGCACACACTTGCTTGACTCAGCGTTATTCTCACCAATCCTTTTTTGTTCTACAGTTTCTTTTTCAATTCTCTTCTGCCTTTGAAACCTTCTCCATTGGGACCTGGACATAGGGTTCTTCCCCTTGTAGTTTTCAAAGACGTGCTTTGGCTTCACCTTTTCTACCTCTTTTTTCACTTCTATTGAGGCACCCCTATTTACTTCGAAACTTTTCCACCTCTTCTGACCTTGGGCATCCCTTATAGGTTGGACCCACTTGTCATTGTTCGGTTTGTTGGATGGTTTATAGGTGTTGTAACGTCTTTCTCCCATTCCTTGGTTATGATGCTCCCTTCTTCTTGGGTTGAACCTTTCATTTCTGACTGGTGGGACTGCTCCCCAGTTCCTTTTCTTTTGGGTCTTTTCTGCTGCTTCTAAGTCATTAGCTGCTTTTCTGTCGAACACAGCGCTGCACCTTGGGCAAAGCATAACTTCTGCATTCTTCCTTTGGCACCTCTGGATGAATTCGACAAGACTTTCATTTTCTTCTGGGTAAACCAGCTTCTGATGCTTCTCTTGATAGTTCTTTCTGTTGGTGTCTGGCCCTATCTTCTGAGTGACTTCTACCATATGAATCCCTGCATTCTGCTCACTTGTGATCTTCAGTTTGTTCATTTTTTCGACTAGCATCGTTTCCTCAGGGATATTCTCTTTTAACTGATTATTGCCTCTTGGGTGTAAGCCTTTATGGATGTACCTGCAACATTGTGCAACTGGCTTTTCCTTTGGGTCTTCCATTGTTCTGCACAGAATCCCATGAGGGGAGTGCTGCACCACACCTTTGGCAGAATCTGCTTTAGTCTTGGTGGTTCTCCTGTTTATTGGTTCGACAATGTGGACATTGTCAGCAGTTTCTGTTTTCTTGACTTTGTCATGACTAGGGCCTTCAGTGGCCTCTTTTTGTGTAGTGAGGGCTTTGTTGTCTTCCTCCTCATTATCACTTCTGAAAGAATCTCCCCATCCTGTGGGTTTGATTTTGCTGATGTCAGTTTTGGAGCTTGGTGGTGCAGAATACTTCACCATGAAGTCAAACTTTCCACTGGGTTCTCCTAGAGTGTCCCAGACCACTCCATGCTCAGCATCTCTGTCACAGTTCTTCTTATCGAAACTTTCACCAACCTTGATTGTGTTCCCCTCGTCGAAACTCTCAGTAGTTTCAATGGCGTTCTCTATGTCGAAGCCTTCAGTAGCTTTGACTTCTTCTTCCTCAGTCTGGTCAGTAAGGTCATCAGCCCCCTCTACCACATTTACATGGGTGTCAAAGCCCTCAGCAGCCTCTATCATGGTGAAGTTGGTGTCGAAACCTTCAGTGGCTTCTACTATTTCAAAGCTTTCCTCAAACATGACTTCCATTTCGACCACATTCACCATTTCTGGTTCAGCATAGTTGGCCTCCACAAATTGCATGGGATTGGAGTCAATCCTCATTTGTTGCTTAGCTTTGTCTCCAAACTTCAACCTTCCATTCTGGATTGCATTCTGAACAAGATCCCTGAAAAGGTAACATTGAGAAGTTTTATGACCCAAAAAATTATGGTATTTGCAAAAACCTCTCTTTTTCTGTTGGTCTACAAGAGGCTCCTTAGTGCCTGCTGGTTTTATTAATTGACCATCTTTAACTAATAAATCGAAAATTTCATCACATTTGGTGATGTCGAATGTGTAGGTTCTTTTAGGAAACCTGTCATTCTTTTCCATTTCGACTGGATTTTTTCCATTCGACGGAGCTAAAACTTTACAGGAATATGGAGGGCCTTGTTTTAGTTCTGCCAGATCAATTTCTTGCTAGTCGAAGATGACTGTTTCGTTTTCGTCATAATCTTCTTCCTGAACTATTCCTACATAGGCCACTCTTTCCTTCTTGTTTTTATTTGATCTAAATTTCTCATTTTTTTAGCCTTTCTATTTGCTTTACTCTATCTGCTAGTTGTGCCATGTCTCTCAAGTACTGGGTATCTAATTTTTTCCTTATGGAATAATCCAGACCCCCTGCAGCCATTTCGACTAATTCTTGTTCTGGCACTTGTGTAAAACATCTAGCCTTTAACAATCTAAACCTATTCAAATAATCATCTATAGGTTCAGAGAATTTTCTTTTGACACTTGCTAATTCTTTCAAACTTATCTTAGTTTGTCCCATATAGAATTGTTCGTGAACAATCTTTCTAATTGGGTCCATGTAAATATTGAAGTTGCAGGCAGAGAAGTAAACCAAGTGAACGCATTTTTTGTCAAAGAACTTGGGAAATATTTCATCCTTAAGTTTTCATTATTAGCAATCTCTCATGCCTCTATCAAATAACGCGCTACGTGTTCTATGGTGGACTCACTAGTATCCCCTGAGAATTTGGTGAATTTGGGGACTTTCCACCTTGGTGGTAACTCTTGTTGCAAAACATATTCAGACAAAGGGGAAGTATAACTAGGCCTTTGTAATCCTACGTTTACTCCATTTTGCGCCATTATTCTCTCAACCATGGTTGCAATATTATTCTCGACAGGCAGATTGTTGCAACGCATTCTCTGCTGTAATATTTCATCAGCATTTTGGTCTCTTTGGACTATTATTCTCCTAGGTTCCTGTCGAATGGGGTCTTCTACATGAGGTTGTTCGACTACTACCTCTTGGTCTCTAGGATTTTCTTGAGGATTTCCTAATGGTCTTTGGTTTATGGTAAGTTCCTCTTCGACAGGCCTATTGGCAGGATTTTGATTCATTAGAATCCTTTGTTGTGTTTGAGGGACTCCAAAAAAATTAGCAATGCGTGCCATTTGCTCTGCCAATATCTGGTTTGTCTGGGTAGTATTTTGTATTAAAGGATTAAACACTTCCCCCATTTGTTGTGTCAATGCCTGCACCATATCATGGTTACTTTCATCCATCTGTTGACGAATTACTTGCGCAGAATGGTTTGTCATAGTTGGCATATGGAATCCTGGTGGAACCTGATTTAATCTACTCCCATTTCCACCATATCCTGATCCTTGCAATGGCGAAGACATTTGCACCATAGCATCAGAAAATAATGGTGATGAATTATGTAAGTTTGCCATCATTGAAGTTGGCATTCCATATGGTTGTTCCCTCCCAGACATGGGCATAGAATAGTTAATAAACGGCCTAAAGGTGTTTCCTCCAGGAGGAGGGGTTCCCATGGGCATTGAGTGTCCCATGGTGGAAGAACTAGGCGCATTTTGGGATCCTGAACCTGCTGGTATTGAATCCCCTGATGGAGGCCTAATCTGTTCTAATACAGGGCCAGAGACCGCTATTCCTTCTGACGAAGGGATAGGATTGGAAACTGGAATGGTTTCGTTAGGATTGTTTGAAGCATTTGTCAAGTTATCCATCTTTCTTCCTCTTGTTCTTTTTGGTCTTTCTACGTCGGTTACGACTAGTTTACCGCTTCTAAGAATCATACAACGCAACAAGGAACTTTTTGACTAAGAGGATTCTCTATTAATTCTTATTGTTTGCACCAGTCCCACTGGGCGTGCCAATTTGTTCGCTGTGATTTCTGACGAACAACCTCTGGTTAACCAATCTCTTAAAAAACTGGGTTACTTGCAGGACCAACCAAACAAGTCCTAGGACACATGTGCAATTTGTTTTGTCGAATTACTCTTAGTGTTGTTAATGATTTGTGGTTTGTTTTGTTAATAATATCAAAGTGTTAAATGCCTTGATTTTGAAAGTAAAATAAAGTTGAAGTTTAAACAAAAGTAAGAAAAATGGCGAAAGATGTAAAACTTTGCAGGAAAGTAAATAAAACTGAAGATAAAATAACTTGATGAAACAAACTAATAATTTAAATAACTTGAAAGAAGAATGGTGTTCAACACATACATTGTTCCAAATATCAGACTCATTTTCTCTCACACTGGGTACTTAGAGTAGTTACAGGATTTTTGTATAAGTTTTCACACACACATTCTAAACACAAACTATCCTATTTATACACAAACAAAATAACTGCCTAGAACGGGAAAATTCTATCTAAATGACAAATGTCAGCCTGCATGCGATTTTCTTCTCTGAAACTTCCATGTGTCCAACTGCCAAAGGTTGCAACTTTTGAATTTGAACTCTTCCCTTTGGTGACGAAACATTGTATCTCTTTGTGTGTCGAAATGTCGAAGAAGAAGAAACCCCTTCAAACTTTACGAACCAACGCTTCTGCCAAACACCTTCCTTTTGTCGAAGTGTCGAAAGATACACACTCATCTTGTCAAATGCCCAACTATAAACAGGTTCCCAAACTTGGCTCGCCAGAACACTATTTTTCCTCCTGTCGAAGCACTTGAGTTTTTAACCTTGTCAACATCCCCTGAATATCTTCACTTCTTCTTTTCCTTATCTACTGATCATCCTTTCAGCAAAAGAAATGACTTCATGTCTCAAATTTCAGAGTGTCGAAATTATGAGCTTACACATACCTAGTTATATGGATGAACTTGCATCGAAGCAACCTCGAAATCTCCTCTTTGATTTTGGTGAGGATTGCTGGGGCGAACCGTCTTGGATTTTTTTTACTAGTTTCTTCTCAAGCTCTCTCTCTAAACCAGGCATTTCATTATAGTCCCAAGCAAAGCAATCCTCGAATTCCTTCAACAATTGGACCACTTCGACCTTAAGTTCTGGGCTGAGATTAGCATTAATATAGGTAGGCCTCTTCATCTCCCCTTCACCTAGGTCAATCTCTTCTAAAGGATCCTGAGCCAACATTTTGATATTTTCTGACAAAAGGTCCTTTTCAAGTTCCAAAGGCTCATTATCATATATTGCATCAAGCCTTTGGTATGAATCTTCCTGAGCCTTATTAGGAGGCTCTAGATCAAAATCCTTCAAAGGACTTTCTTCAATAAACTCTATAATGGCCTCAACAATCATATTATTTCCTGTGGCCTCCAAGGTCGCTTGTATTCTGGTTTCAACAACATAGGCCGAAATTCTTCTTAGTACGTCGAGGTCAGTCATTATTAATGCCCTCACTTCCCTATCCTGTGGGGTGAATCATAGTCTCCCCAAAGTAAGGTGGGTAATTACATGTTTCTTCCACAACCTCCATATCCCAACGAAAACCTTCGACATGATGGAGGTGTAGTGAGCAGAATGTGTGATCATCTGGGGTGAACTCAAATTATGCTGGTGTGAATGGGCCAATATGCGCTAAGTTCTTGTCGAACTCCACGCCTTCAACATGGTTAATTGGCACCATGAAGTAACCCTGGTCAGCTTCAAAATTTTCCACAATGCCATCTGGCCTTCAAATGGTAACCCTTTGATGCATTAAAGATGACACTGCACCAATGCCATGTATCCACTCTCTTCATAATAGAAGATTATAGTTGGCCTTACTTTCGACAACCATAAATAGAGTGGGCCATGTGACCGTTCCGACGGTCAAATCCACTTGTAGGACCCCTAGCATGGGCCCAGTCTTGCCCTCATAGTTCGACAAGACCAAGTTATGAGGCTTAAGGTCTGTGTAGAACCTGCCAATTTTGGCTAGCAAGAAGTGTGACATCAAATTCACTATTGCACAATAGTCAACCATAATTTTGTTAATAGCCATGTTCTCCACTTTCCTAGTGATGTATAGGGGTTTCAGAAGCCCCCTCATGTACTCAGTGAGTCTCTCAAAGAAAGCATTTTGTTCTTCGACACACCCATTATTCATCACATAGTAGCACACTGGTTAATGTGCTTCCATTTCTGCATCAGTATTCCATCCAAGTTTTCTACTTCATTAATCATGTCATATTCTCTAGGCATTACTGAGACCACATTTACTATGATGTCCAGAGAGGCTTCAGATTCGCAGTTGAAGTTGTATGTCATGTCTTCATCTTCGACTCCTTCCAACTTAGCCTTTATCTCAGCTTTAATCTCAACCCCTTTGTTCTTGGATGAAAATAACTTGTGCCCCACATGCACCTTGTTTGCTATTTTCTCCTTATGATTGTTCCTACCCTCACCAAGTACATCCATTCTTGATTCAGTAATATTGTTTATGGAGGCTTCTCTCTGAGCCTTCCTCCTATGTTGCTATCTATGCCATTATGACCTAGACATAAGGTTTTTACCCTTATAGTTTTCAGACACATACGCAACTTTATTTGATGTCTTGACCTCTTTCCTATATCCCATTGAAGGACCTCGTTTGACATCAAACTTTCCCCATTTTTGGCTTCCCCTTTTTCCTGACTCATCATGCTTGACCCACTTTCTATTTGGGACTTCACCACTTGGTTTGAAAGATGGTTGCCTCAACTTGAGGTGTTGGGGCTTTCCATCAGGTTGGTAAGGATTGGCTCGCCTAGAGTTGAAGCGGTATAGCTTTTGAGCAGCCTTCAGCTTCTTCCCTTCATTGTCCTTCCTCACTTGTTAAAGGATTTCAGCTGCTTATTTGTCGAAGATTGAACTACATCTAGGACAAAGCATCACTTCTGACTTCTTACTTTGGCATATATGTAAGAAGTCAACAATTGTCTCATCCTCTTTAGGATAAGCCTTCTTGTAGTGGTTCTTCTAAGGTATGGAATCATCCACCTCCATTTCATGTCCATCCCTTACTTCGACCATATTGATGTTAACTTCAACCCTTACATGATTTCCCATGATTTTGACTGACTCGAGGCTTCTGTTGCCATCAGCAGATTATTCAGCAACTTCGACCTAGTTCACTTCAGATGGCTCAGAGTAATTAGCCTCAAAAACTTGAAAAGGATCAGTGTCAATCTTCATTTGTGCCTTGGCCTTATCTCCAAACTTGAGCCTTCCTTCTTGGATAGCATTCTGCACGAAATCCCTGAAAAGAAAACATTGAGAAGTCTTATGACCCAAGAAATTGTGGTATTTGCAAAAACCTATTTTCTTTATTTGATCTAAAGGTGGTACTTTAGCTCATGGGGACAAGTATTTGACCATCCTTAACTAATAAATCAAAAATTTCGTCACATTTAGTGACGTCGAAAGTATATGTTTTCTTTGGAAACCTATCATCCTTTTCGATTTCGACGGGATTCTTTGTATTTGAAGAGACTAAAAGTTTATAAGAATAAGGAGGACCCTGCTTGAGTTCAGCTAGGTCTATCTCATTATCATCATGGGGTAGAGTTTCGTCATAGACGTTTTCGACCCCATCTGATACTCAACGTAAGCTATTTTCTTATATTTGTTGGCCCTAGATTTTTTGCCCTTCAGACATTTAAGATGTTGAACTCTATCTGCCAATTGGGTCATATCTCTCAAGTATTGGGTATCCAACTTCTTCTTGTTAGAATAGTCCAGGCCACCAACGGGCATTTCGACTAGTTCACGCTCAGGTACTTGAGTGAAACACCTAGCTTTGAGCAGTCGAAATATGTTCAAGTAGTCATCAATTGACTCATTAAACTTTCGTTTAACACTAGCCAATTCTTTCAGACTAATCTTGGTCTGACCCATGTAGAATTGTTCATGGAATAAACACTCCAACTGAGTCCAATTATAAGTCGAACCAGGTGGTAACATAGTGAACCAAGTAAACACATTTTTGGTGAGAGAACTAGGGAAATATTTAATCCTCAGAATTTCGTCATTAGCAACTTCATCAACCTCTATCAAGTATCGCGCCACATTTTCGACCACAGACTCAGTCATATCTCCTGAGAACTTGGTAAACTTTGGAACTTTTGTCTTGGGAGGTAATTCTGACTGAAGTATGTAATCCACTATTGGTGAAAGTGAAGTTTGGCCTAGAAAAACATGTATTTATCCACTTCTAGCCATTATTCGTTCGACAAGGGCTGCTAAGTTGTTTTTTGCTTCCAAGTTGTTATGTCGAACTTGTTGAACCACATGGTCAACATCCTGATGCCTATTTACAACCATTATTCTTGGCTCCTCCTTTGCTAGAATTTTCCTTAGATTCCTGATGGCTTCGACTTGTAATGGTTCAATCATTTCCTGATTCCCTTGATTTGCTAGCTGCACATCATCTCCTACATTTACCACTTGATTTTGACGTCGAAACGGTGTTAGGACTCCCATAAATTCTGCTATGCGCGTCATCTGAGTCACCATCTGTTGGTTCGTCTGAGTAGTATCCTGAATCAAAGGTTGAAAAATATATCCCATGGTTTGAGATAAATTTTGAACCACTTGCATGTTGCTCCCATCCATCTACTATCTTAAATATGTTGCAGACACATTTATTAGCGCATGGCCTTGAGTCGAATGTTCCAACCCAATGGTTCGACTATTCCTTCCCATATTTATTCCAAATATAGACTCCTGCAAAGGTGAATGAACCATATTCTCTTAAAAAAACTAGAGGTACATTCCTTAGGCCCACCATCATCATTGTTGGCATGCCATAGGGTGTATTTCTAGGTAAAGGTTGGGAAAATCCTGGAGGGATGATAGTCCTAAATGCAGATGTATTTGGTAGTGGGGTTTGATGGCTTGGGCCAACATACTCCAACACTAGTTGATCATAATATCCAGTATATGTTACTCCTGGCCTTGTCGTCGAAGGAATTGGTTCTAACACCACACTTAATGTTGTTGACATCCCCGTCGAAGGTTTGGAGACTGGAAAGGCCTCACTTCTTGGCACATCTTGTGGAATCACGCTATAAGCATTTGAAATGCTCAATTGGGGATTGGTCCCAGTTGTATTGGGATTTGAATCATTTTGATTTCCTTGACTAGATGTCATCTTCCTTGTATTTCTTCTCCTTGGTATATAATGATCTGTATTGGCTACTTTACCACTTCTCAAATGCATGCAACAAAAGTAACCGTTTTCGACCAATACGCCCACGTAAGAGAAGAAGTTATGTAACAAAGAAGTTATAAAAAGAGAAGTTACAAAAAAAGAAGTTATAAAAATTCTAAAAACTAACTAGCACTGTTCCACTGGACGTGCCAATTTGTTAACCCCCAAAATTAGTAAACAACCGCTGGTCCTCTAAAGATACTAAAAATACCCTCAGTTACTCACAGGATCGACCAGATTGATCCTAGGACATGTGTTAGTCGTTTGTTAATTGTAATGTTTTTTTGGGAAAAATGTCATGAATCCTTCGACGAGATTCAAAAAGCAGTAAAAAGCAAGAAAATAAAGTAAAAGAAAGGACTTTCAAAGTAAATGAGAAAGTAAATTCCAAGGAAAGAATGTTTAAAATTGTAGGAAAGGATAAATGCAAGGGAAGAAACTTAAAGGGCTGAAAATGTAAAGAAAGGTAGTAATTGCTTGTAAAAGTAAATAAAATGGCAAGGTAAAATGCTTTAACATAAAAGGTTTTGAAAGATAAATGACTTTTAAATCATAAATGAAATTGAAGATAAAATGGTGCTTTAACATAAAAGACTTTGGAAGATAAAATGTTGGTGTTTACATCACATACATTCTCACAACACTCTTTTCTCTACACGTGGATACTTCAAGTGGATACGGAGTTACTAGTACAATACGATTTTCACACACAGTTATTCTAACAATAGACTATGCTATTTATAGAAATGAAATATAACCGCTTTCGACGATTTCATCCTAGGATTATGACACCTGTCCCACTACATGTTGAAGAAGCTTCATCTTTCGCCACTTGTCCTTGTCTTTGAATTGAAAATTACATACTTTCCCTCCAAGGCCTGAACGTGCACAACTTGAGCAACTGCCATCCTTCGTCGAACTGGTCATAGTCGAATCTCAACAACACTTAGAGAATACTTAAAACTTTAGAATTCTTCTAAGTATAGAATCTGTAGGTAGGGGTTTCCTTCGACCTACACCTTTATTGAGTCAGGTCGAAAAGACCTCCTTTTAGATTATAACAAGAAAAACTCTTTTCCAAGTCAAAATATCCCAATTAAGTTAGCGTCGAAATTTGGGAGATAAAAACCATCTCGAAATTCACATAGGTGAAGTTCATATTGTATCTTTTTCCATAAGACATGTACCATCAGTATTGAACTTCATTAAGAGTATAAATGAAAACTCAACCCTCGTTTTCAGGTCAAATTATCACAAAATGATTGACAATTATCCAAATCAATGACTTGTTGTTACCCATTGAATCTTGAGGTTAATGTTTTGTTAACGTAAGATTGGGTTGCCGCCATTGTCGGAACTCTTACTCAAGGAGTTTCAACCTCATACCTCTCGAGGTTGTTTTTACTAAGTCTCTGGCCAATGGCTTAGTAAGTGGATCAAACAAATTATAGCTTGATCGTATATGTGTAAATGATTTCACCCTTAATCATTTTTATCATGAAATAATGTCTAAAGTGGTTTGACTACTGCAATGTATCAACACTTTAAAACATTGTCTTTAGTCAACGAAACTTCCAGCAGATGGTCTCTCAAACATTCTTCTTCTTCACAAATAGAAGCAAGAGTCTCAAACTCTGATTCTATGGTTAGGAGAGTGATCCACATTTGTTTCTTGCTCTTCCAAGAAATTTCACCCTCAACTAGTGTAAATATCCACCCAAATACAAATTTATGATATTAAATACTCGATATCCAACTAGCCTTGGTATATCCTTCTAATATGGCAAAAAATCTACCATAATGTAGATCAAGATTTTTGTTTTATTTTGTTTTGTTTGCTTAAGATAGTCGAAAATCCTAATGATGGCCTTCCAATGCTCCCTATTTCAATTGCTAGTAAAATCTACTCATTTTACTAATAACAAATGTTATGTTGGTTATAGTACATTGCATATACTTGCACATTCCAATTGATCCACAGTTCTTCCATCATCCGTTTGAAGTTTGACACTAGAAACAAATAGAGTGATCACTTTCGTAAAGCGTAAGTGTTTGAACTAATCAAGCTCTATCTCAACACAGTGTGTTTGACTAAGTTTATAAACCCCACTATTATGCTTTACTTTGATCCCAAAAAATGTGTCAACTAGTCCAAGATCATTCATCTTGAATATGGAAGTTAGAAATCTCTTTGTTTCTACAATTCTATCCATCTCGTTTCTAATGATCAATCATATAATCAAAATGGAGGCAAGTGAATATCACAATATTTTCACACAACATTATGTAAAAACACTTGTAAGAAGAATCAGATGAAGAATATTTATAGATAATCATGCTAGATAATGCAAGAAGGTTTTAGATGAAGTGAGAGATGCAATTATGAGCTATTTAAAGTATTATAGTATAAATTACAGTAAGCACCTTATTTATGTTCACTTGTCTTGAATCTTCACTTAAATTTCTATGATAAACCTTCCTGATAAACTTCATCATTGATGTGCATGACACTTTTGAACCTTTTCTCCTTTACTAGTCTCTGTCTTCATCAAAATTGAACTAAATATATGATATATTCTTCTCAATCTCCCCCTTTTGATGATGACAAACTCTTTGAATTAGTGTTTTGATAATGATTGAAAAATCTCCACTAAGTTGTGTGTCTCCCCTTAATTGGAGAATCTTACAATGACATAGTCAAACTTTTGATGTCATTTTCCGATGCTTGTATTAATCCATACAAGGATTAGACAAACTTGCGCACCATTTATTTATTATAATAATCCTTCTAGTTTCTCCGTATAAATCTCCTCATCGAGATCACTATTTAAGAATGTTATTTTTATATTCATTTGAAGAACTATATGGTCATGCAAAGAAACTAATGCAAACGATACTCTAATTTTCGTTGTGTCTGCTACTAGTGCATATGTGTCAAACTGATAAACACCTTCTTTTAAAAAAAAAACTTGGTCATTAATCTAGAATATTAGGTGTTTAATGTACCATCGCACTATGATACTTACTTCTTAACACGTCGAGTCCCTTGAAGTTATTACTTACTTATACGTCTTAGAATTGTCTTCCACTTGAAGAATAGGAACCTTACAAACACAATTCTCACTATTTCCTTCTACTAGATAAAAGAAATAAGTTGATTATTAATTTTGTTCGGTCTTAGATCCTTAACCTTTTGGACTCTTTTAGTTATTCTAAGTTCGTATTGTTTTTCAACAATCCATGAAGAATCTTCCTCACGAGATTCTTTATTAGTGGCGAACTTTTGATTTGTGTTTCAACAATCAGTGGAGAACCTTTCTCACAAGGTTCATTATTTGTGAAATCTCAAATTTCTTATCCTCCGTGATAAGGTTTTAAAGAATTTCTTATCTCATGATTCAATAATTACATTAGACTTTAAGTTCAAAAGTCTATATGATTTACTATTAGGTACATAGCCTATAAAAGAACATTTGATCTCTTGAGGTGTCAACTTAGTTCTTATAATAAACTACACACTCTCACACTCTAAAATAATTGATATTTGGTATTTTGCCTTTCCATACCTCATATGGAGAAATATCAATTTCCTTCGAATGAATTCTATTTATTATATGACAATTCATAATGCATTGACATACAATTTATCATTTGTTGATATTTCATATTATTTTCAGATCCATATTTTTTCCGGATCCATTTTCGAATGATCTTTATATACATTATAATAATAAATCTCATTAAACAGAGACATATTATTCTCATAGAATCCAAATCAAAATCAATGGCATCACTTGAAATCATGAATTTTAATAAATTTGATCAGTTTGTTGATTAACAAAATTTCACTCAAATAATTCCAGATTAGATTTCATTTAAAACAAACCGAAGGTGAAATATCCATTACAAGATCTTTGGTAAGAGTTAATAATTTAATTAATGTTATAAACAAAACATTTTTCTTACTTACTGAATTACTATTCATTACGCAAACAATCATGAACAACATTTGTCATAATTAAATTACCATACTATAATAGTTTTCATTAATCATATATAAATTATTTTAAAGCACTAATATGGAATACATATAGATTTATAAATCTATATTCAATTATCAGTAATAGTAAAGTTTATTACTACTTTGTAATTAAATCTTATGATTTGTTTTATAACATTTAGCTGCTACATATTTTACATGGTTAGAATCTCAATGATAATGAATGAAGAGTTAATGATGTCTACATACCATACTGTCTTGAAAGAGACATATTTTATAGACAAACCCAACATTGCGACATAAAATGTATTCACACAGTGGAATGATCCTAATAAAACATCACAACATATATATACTTTCACACAAGAGAATAATAAGTAATTAACGGATAATAGAAAATCATCAATTGATAGTACATACTGAATAATTGTAGAATTCAGGATGCTAATCTCACTGCTTGCTTCTTAACAAATATCAATTATCATAAATATTCGAATAGTATCATGCATATCAATTAAAATTAGAAAATCATAATGTCGGTGATAAGCCTTGTATTTCAATCAATTGAAAGATTTCATATTTCAACATTGATATTATGATATTCATAACTTTATAAATTTCTACAGAAGAGTAACACGATGTACCAGAATAGATGATACCGATTTTTTCTTTTGTTCTTTCTTTTAATGCTTGAAACGAAAGCCTCATAACCATTATCTAAAAAAATATTTTTAAGATTGTTAGAAATTTAATATAAACTAAATGGATTGTACCAAGGACGGAATCGTGAACGAAATAACTTTTCTTAAGAGTGTGTTTGGATGAGGTAATTGAGAATTTTTAAGGAATTCAAAATTCTACGTAATTCAAATGATTTAATTAGAATCCATTCAATTTTAAATTCTATTGTTTGGATAAAGTATTAAAATGATTCATTTTAAAAAAATTTGGGGCAATTTTCATAATTTTTAAAACTTTTGGTCAAATCTAAAATATGAAAAATAGGGACTAATTTGTAAGTTTTGAAAATTTGAAGGACCAATTTGTAATTTTGAAAATTATTAAGGACTTATTTGTAATTTTTGGAAATTTTGGGGGTGAATTTGAAATTTTCATAAAATATGAGGCCTATTTTGCAAATTTTGAAAAATTAATGATAAACAATTTAACATTCATATTATATAGAGTGATGAAGCAATTTGAAATTCCTTACTTTTTGGTGTCATTTTAAATTCCTTAAATTTAACATGAATAAAATACTCCATAAATTTACATCATTTTAACAATTCTCTATTTTTTTTTATCCAAACAATGGATTTTGATCAAATCATTTCAAATTCCCTCAAAAAATTACATTCCCTTATTAAAATGCTTCATCTAAACACACCCTAAAAGTATTTCAAGCACTCTTAAAATTCTCTTAGAGTTAGAACGTAGGAATACCCAGGATAATTCAGCCTTTTATCAAGTCTGGGAAAGACCAACAAAAAATCGATTATGTAGAGAAGAGTGTTTGGAATTTGTACAAGAGGATTTCCTATGTGAGATTCTTTTCTGAATTCCAGAATGAGGTTTTTATAGGCCATACATGTGTTGTTTCACAAGGTTGCGACCATTGATGAAACAACACCTTTTAACCAAATATTGCATTGTTTCCAAGCATTACGTATATTCATTCCAAAGCAACACTTCACGAAGTGTTGTATATTTTGAATTCAAAATTCAAACTTTCAGTAGCCCGAGACAAATTTAATAGCAACTTCCATCGGTGGATATTTAACGCAAAAACTGACCACAATTATTTTCAGACAGACTTAAAGGCAACTTCCACTGGTAGATGTTTAGTGCAAAAACTGACTAAAATTTCTTTCAGACAAATTTGAAGGCAATTTCCACTTTTTTTGTGGAGCACTTATATCCTCTTTAACTTTTTCATATTTGAACACGCCCATGGGTATTAATTGTCCATTAATTTCGAATAATGGTTTCAGTAGGTTATAGATGAATCCTGTGAGTTATAGATTTTAAATCATCTCGGTTCTCGGTAATGTCATTCAGGCTTGCGACTGTGTTCTTTGGTACTTACAATCGTTCCACATATTCGTTTTTGATAATGCTCACATGTTACAATTTTGTTGTTCCTCCTTATTCGTAATCGTGTTCAATTTGATCGTATTCTCGTATCGGTGTCAGTTGTCGGCAAGTATCCTGATTTAGTGTCGACAAGTATTTTATTCCGCCTAAGTTTCTTTTTTGTTTCACGTTGATAAGAAAAATAGAATATAACTATTTACCGTTCTTTATCGAAGGAATGACGACATGAATATAACTATTTAGGGCTTATACTATTTCTCTTGATATTTCCGAGGCAAACAATTTTCAAGCAATTAGTTTATTGGATTTAGTGATTGGTTATCGGTGAGAAAAATTAATATCACATAACAAGGTTTTTTTTTCAAAAGTAGTATTACACTTGCAACTGGACGTTGATTAAAAAAATCTTGGTTGTTACGTGCAACACTTGTTCATGTGGTATGTAACACCTTTCTAACCCCACAATAAAATACGCGATAAAATAATGCTTTAAATCATAGTGCAACATAGAAAGCTATCACATTTACTTCCTTAATACATCATAACAATAATCTTGCTTAGTAACACGGGATTTTCAACATTATTAATTCAAAACATCGCAAAACTATGACTAAACACTTAGTCACACAATACTACTGATACAACAACATATACATCATAATAGCACCAGCACAATCACCATAACATCAAATTATCAACATATAAACCATTCTACAATTATCCTAAAATAATCTGACATTTTCTTAAATTTGACACTGGAAAAATACCTCACATCACTCATTTTAATTACCAAAATAAAGTTCATAATGTCAGCTTCCCGAGCATCGAACGACACTAAAATCAGACTTATGGATCAAAAGTCACAATTTTCAAAGTTTTCAAAAATATTTTGTTTCAGTGGTAACCGGTTACTCAAAATAGGGTAACCGGTTACTACATCTGTTCTAGACCAGTAAACACAAATTTTCAAAGGGTAACCGGTTACCTCATATTGAGTATCTAGTTACCTCATATTGAGTAACCGATTACTCATGCATCAGAAATAGTTTTTCTGCTGTTTACGAATTCTGCATCAAAACTACTCAATTTTCCACATGAATTCAGTTCTACATAGACCCAATTCCCCATCAATTCATCATGAAATCATATACAACAACAACACATTATAACAAGCAACACATACATCATTCCAAATCAAATGCACATCCTAAACTCATCAATTTTTACCTATTTCATCAAGAATTCATATAAATTTCAAACCCAATAAAACCACAACCTATATATATTCAGAACCCTATATCAATCATAATGAAGGTTATATACTCCCCATACCTTATGATCGAATCTGAAATCCCTCTTCTCCTGAATTCTGCAACAACCTTCAAGAGTCCTAACGTCTCCCTATTCTTCCTCAGAGCACTTCTTATAAAAAGATACGATGAATCAAAAATACTTCAAACTTCTTATTCTATTTGATCCAAATACCCTTAATAATGGTTTCCAAACTTTACCCTCACTTAATCTTATCAAACGACCGCATTTCCCTTCTTATTATTTTAATTAAATAATATTAGTTTAAACAATATAAAATTATTCGAATTATTATTAATTATTAAAATAAGCTCTATCATTCCAATATTTCTCCATAATTCATCAAAAAATCAAATATTTAAATCAATTCAATTAAATAATATTCTGTATATTTTTGGAGTGTTACAACTCTCCCCTACATAAATATTTTTCGTCCTAAAAAATTACATGAACGAAACAGAGTCGAATAGAACTCCTTCATCTGATTCTCACGCTGTCAAGTCCAACTCTCACCAGCTGGTATGCACCACAATACTTTCACCAAAGAAATCTCTTTACCTCGCAGTTCTTTCATTTATCGGCCATCAATCCTCACAGGCAATGCTTCAACAGTCAGGTTATCTCTTACTTGTAAATCATCCATTTGGATCATATGCGACGAATCGGGAATGTATTTCCTCAACCGAGACACGTGAAATACATCATACAAATTTGCAAGTGACGACAGTAAAGCAATCTGATAGGCTACTTCTCATATCTTCTACAAAATCTGATATGGGTCAACAAAACGCAGAGTGAGCTTTCTAGACTTTAAGGCTCGACCCACACCGATCATCGGGGTAACTCTAAAAAACATATGATGCCCCTCTTAGAACTCAAGCGATTTCCTCCTCTTATCATGATAACTCTTCTGACGACTCTGCGAAGTCTTCATCCTCTCTTAGATCATCTTAATCTTCTAAGTCGTCTCATGTAGAATTTCAGGTCTGAATACAACACTCTCGCATGACTCATACAACACAATGAAGTCCGACATCTTCTACCATACAACGCTTCGTACGGTGTAATCCCAATATTAGCATGGAAGCTATTGTTGTATGTAAATTCAATCAACGGAAAATGGTTGTCCCAAGACCCTCCTTGGTCCAGCACACAAGCTCTCGGCAAATCTTCTAAATACTGGATAATTCTCTTCGTCTGACCGTATGTCTATGGATGATAGGTAGAACTCATCCTCAACTTAGTACCCAAGGCATCTTGTAGACTCTTCTAGAACCTCGACGTAAACCTCAGATCTTTATTCGACACGTTAGTCGAAGGTATTCCATGTAACTTCACAATTTCTTCATTATACATCTCAGCTAGTTCTGCATAGAATGATTAATATTCATCGGTAAGAAATGAGCCGACTTAGTTAATTTATCCGTAATCACCCATATCAAATCATTTCATTTCACGGTCCTCGGAAATCCCAACACAAAATCCATGGAAATACTATCCCACTCCCATTTTGGAATATTCAACGGTTTTGCATCATACCCAAAGGCTTCTGATGTCTAGTCTTTTATTTTTGGCAAGTCAAACTTGCATACACAAATTCAGCGATGTCTCTTTTCATACCCGACCACCAAAACAACTTCTGCAAATCCTGATATATCTTCGTAGCACCGAGGTGGATACTCAATATACTTCGATGTCTTTCCTCTTAAATACTCTTCTTAATCTCTAGAACATCTGGAATACACACTCTGTCTCTGAACCTCAAAAATCCATCTTCATCAATTCTGAATTCGCCTTTGTTACCTTGATTAACCAATATTGACTGATCAACCAACTTCAAGTCAGATTTCTGACCCACTCTAATTTCTTCCAAGATCTTGCTACTCAACTTCAACATTCCTACCTTCACTTTGCCAGGAGTTGTCTCACACAATAAGCTCATATTTTTGAATTGTTCAATCATCTCTAGTTCCCCCACCATAAGCATCGACATATGCAATGACTTCCTACTTAAAGCACCAGCCGCCACATTTGCTTTACCAAGATGGCAAATCAAATCAAAGTCAAAATCCTTCAATAATTCTAACCATGTCTCTGCCTCACAAACACCACAACTGCCAACTCTAGATCGTGTGTAGGATAATTCCTCTCATGAATTCCTAAATGTCTGGATGCATAAGAAACTACTTGACCATTATGCATTAACATTCCACTAAGACCCATCTTCGACGCATCACAATATGCCACAAAAGATTCATTTAGGTTTGGAAAAATCAAAATCGGAGCAGTTGTTATCTTCTTCTTTAATTCTATAAAACTCTCTTCACATGTAACATCCCATACATAAGCTTTACCCTTTCAAGTCAATTACGTCAAAGGTAATTCTAACTTAGAAAAACCTTCAATAAACTTGTGATAGTATCCTGCCAACCTAAAAAAACTACGGATTTCAGTAGCGGACTTCAGAGTCTCCCATTGCGACACAACATCAATCTCCGAAGGATCCACGGAAATTCCACCACTTGAAATTACGCGAACAAGGAAACTCACTTCTTTCAACCAAAACTTATCAAATTTCGATAACTTCGCATACAACTTCCTCTCTTTTAACACTTGCAACACAATTCTCAAATGCTCTGCATCCTCTTCTTTCGATTTGGAGTATATCAAAATATCATCAATAAAGACCACCACAAACTTATCGAAACAGTCATGAAAGATTTGGTTCATATATTCCATGAACACACCAGGTCATTAGATACCCCAAACGGCATCACAATGTACTCATAGTGACCATACCTCGTCCTAAAAGTCGTCTTCTGAATATCATTTTCTTTAACATGAATCGGATGATAACCATACCTCAAAATTAATCTTGTTGAACACACAAGCACCTACTAGTTGATCCATCAAATCGTCCATTCTCGGAAGTGGATATTTATTCTTGATAGTCATTTTATTCAACTTCCAGTAATCGACACATAACCTCATGCTACCATCTTTCTTCATAACCAACAACACATGAGCACCCCACTGAGAAACACTAGGTCGAACAAACTTCTTTTCTTACAATTCTTTTAATTTCTTTTTCAGCTCACTTCAACTCAGAAGCAGACATCCGATAAGGAGCCATCGACACTGGACTCATATATGGCACTAAGTCCACTGCAAATTCTACTTCACATTCTGGAGGCCAATCACTTATGTCGTTCAGAAATATATCAAGAGATTCACAAAAAACAGGTAACTCAACACTGACAAGTTCGCAATTTACTTGCAATGATGAAAACATTGCAAACATCAAGGCTTCGTCTTCTAGAAGTTCATCCACTTGCTTAGCGGGTAAAAACATAAACTCACCTTTGTCATCATACTCAGGAAATACCGAAATCTTATTATAACAGTTGATATGAACATAGTTGAACTCCAACTAGTTCATACCAATGTTAACATTGATTGGTGTAAGAGTAAGCACACCAAATCCATCACAAAATTCTTCTAAAAAATAGTCAGAGGACATCTTAAACTCACATACGTAGTAGTAACAGAACCATTAGCAGGCGTTTATATTACCATACCACCATTCATATTAGACAATTTCAAACCCAACTTAGTAGAACACTCAAGAAAAATAAACGAATGAGTAGCTCCAATATCAATAATAGCAACCAACCCAACATTGTTAATAAAACAAGTACCTCGAATCAAGTTATCCTTCTTAGGAACTTCTGAACCACTCAAAGCAAACACTCTGCCGTTAGTCTGGGTAACAATAGCAGTCTTATTTGGTTTCTAGCATTGAGTACTAATATGACCCAATTCACCATAATTGAAACAAGTTGGACATTCATTCGGGAAATCACCAACTTGATGAACCTTCTTACCACATATGTAACATCTCAGCACCTTATTGTTGCACACATTAGCTCTATGAACTGGCTCGCCACACTTATAACACTTGGAAAAACGTGAGTTTCTCCCCTACTTGTCTTCTTATCATCTGAAACCTTATATTTTCCTTTGTCAATTGGAGTCACATAAGGATTTCCTCTAAACTTACATTTCTCTTTCTTCCCACTCAGATGTTTGTAGTGAGAAGATCGAGCTCGGTTCTCCTCATCATAAATCTTACTCTTATCCACAAGATATGCATACCTACAAATCTGTTGGCATATAATCCCTTGTTTGATTCATGGTATCAGCCCATTCTCAAACATGAGACATTTGGAAAGTTCAGCATCAACACGGTTGTAGTGAGGATAAAACTTTACTAGCTTTTCAAACTTTGCAGCATACTTTGCTACAATTATATTTCTTTGCTTCAATTCAAGGAACTCTACTTCCTTACTATCACAAGCATCTTCTGGAAAAGACTTTCTCAGGAACTCAGTTTTGAACACAACCCAAGTTACTTTAGTACCGACATCTTCCAATCACTGGCGGTTATTATCCCAACAATCTTCAACTTCCTCTGACAACATATGAGTACTAAATTGCACCTTTTGAGCATCAGCGCATGCACCACTCTGAATATTTTATCAATTGTCTTGAGCCACTTATGTGCACTATCTAGATCATGAGTGTCTACAAAAGTTATTGGATTATCCCTCTGGAACTTCTCCAAAGCACAAAACTCATTAGGAACATTATTCTGAGTCACAGCTTGAGCAAGAGCTGCCACCGCATCAACGAGCACACGATCGTTTCTTCCAGCCATTCTACACACCATTAACAACATTAGTAGAAACAATCATCAACAATGTACACACATGGGTCGACTGGAAGAGGAACAACAAGAGTTGGTCGGACAGACCAACCTGCTCTCATATCACTAATGTAACATCCTTCTAACCCCACAATAAAATACGCTATAAAATAATCATTTAAATTAGAGTGCAACATAGGAAGGTGTCACATTTACTTCCTTAAAACATCATAATAATAATTATGCTCTGTAACACAGATTTTTCAACATTTTTAATTCAAAACATCGCAGCAGAAATGTTTTTATTTCAACAAAATCAAAACTCCAAAACATATTATATAAAATCATAATAATTATTAATTCAACAAAAGAAATAAAACTCGAAGGTTCAAAATGTTCCCGACCCGATTTTACATAATCAGAGCAAGAGAGCCTATAAACAACGAATATAAAAATTGACTCCAAAGCTAACTCTTCACGCACCAGAAACTAATCTTGGTTATCTGCATGTTACCCATCTGAAGACAACATTCAAACAGACGGGGTGAGTATCACAATTAATTATAAAATATATAAAGAAAAGGATATAAATAGGACAACATTAACATCATCATAAAATCATCAATAAAGCACATACAATCAACCACAATTTACATCATTCACATGCAATATCATTTAGTATGAAATGCAAAACATCGGAATATGCATGTGGTACCGGAATATGCATGTGGTACCAATCCACAAAAATGGACATTGGGGTCATTAACCTTTCACAAGGAAGCACAACATAATTGTCCAATCCACACAATGGGATTGAAGCCAACATTAGACCGAAGTCCCAACATATTATGCCATGAATGTATGATGCAACAACACCATCATAATTATCAACATAAGGCATCACATTTGCACCATTCATTCATGTATTAATTAAATCCATCACACCATAACTTATATACTTCGAATAAATAATTCTTAGTTACACAATACTATTGATGCATCAGCGTATACATCATAATAGCACTAGAACAATCACCATAACATCAGATTATCAACATATAAACCATCTTGTAATTATCCCAAAATTTAATATGATGTTTTCTTAAATTCGACATTGGAAAATAACTCACATAACTCATTTTAATTTATCAAAATAAAGTTCATAATGTCAGCTTCTCGACGTTTCGAATGACACTAAAATCGGACTTACGAATCAAAAGTTATGAATTTTTAAAGTTTTCAAAAACATTATGTTTCAGTGGTAACCGGTTACTTAAAACAGAGTAGCCGTGTACTACCTTTGTTCCAGACCAGCAAACACAAATTTTCAAAGGGTAGCTGGTTATCTCATATTGAGTAACGGTTACTCATGCGTCAAAAGCAATTTTTCTGCTGTTTACGAATTCTGCATCAAAACTACTCAATTTTCCACACGAATTTAGTTCTACACAGACCCAATTCCCCATGATTTCATCATGAAATCATATACAACAACACATTATAAAAAGCAACACATACATCATTCCAAATCAAATACACATCCTAAATTCATCACTTTCTACCTATTTCATCAAGAATTCATCATAAACGCAAAACCTCTTAAAACCCCAACCTATTTATATCCAGAACCCTATATTAATCATAATGAAGGTTATACTCTCCATACCTTATGATAGAATCAAAATCCCTCTTCTCCTGAATTCTGCAACAACCTTCAAGAGCCATAACTTCTCCCTCTTCTTCCTCAAAGCATTTCTCACAAAAAGATATGATCAATTAGAAAACTTATTATTTCCTATTCTATTTGATCCAAATATCTTTTATAATGGTTTCCCAACTTTACCTTCACTTAATCTTTTCAAAAGACCACATTGCCCTTCTTATTATTTTAATTAAATAATAATAGTTTAAACAATAATGAAATTATTCAAATTATTATTAATGATTAAAATAAGCATAGCATTCCAACACTTCTCCATAATTCTTCGAAAATATCAAATATTTAAATTAATTCAATTAAATAAATATTCTCTACATTTTAGGCATGTTACATGGTCAATTTTTTTTAGTCTCAAGTCATCTTAATTTTTTGCAATATTGTTTCGATGGCTTCCGAAATAGAAAAAGATCGTATTTATAATATATTGTGGATATAATTATACAAAATTTTCCTATTTTAAATAATATATAATCTTCTTAATTTGTATGATTGTAACTCTCTTATCATGGGTACAATTGTACAAATTTTGTTTAGTAAAATAATTAAATTAATTTTAGTTATTATAAATATTATATTGATAATAGTTATACCATATCGGTGTGTTATTATTAATATAATTTTATCATTAATTAGGCAATTTTTGCTTAGTAAATAATTACATTATTTTAATTATATTTAATATTATATTGATTATTGCCGTACCCTATCGGTATGTTATTGTTAATATAATTTGATATTAATTGATAAATATACTTATGATTTATGATTATGTAAATTATTGTTCAAGTACCCTATCGATATTAGAATTTTTTGGTAAAATAATATTTGTGCATTGTTAAATTGTTTAAATTATTTAAATACGTGTAATGCTTTATGAAATCCAATAATTTTTTTATTAATTTCAATTCTCTAAATATTATGTAAGTGATGGACATACCATATCGGTATGATGTTACTTGACATGATCATTTACTGATAGAGAAAATAATTGAATATTTTTTAAAATATGTATAAACTCTTGAATTGATAATTCAATTATTAGTATCTATCAAGTAGGAGAATTTAATATGTCAATTATATTTAAAAAATAGAAAACAAATTTATTTGTTTAAAACATTATTATTTTATAGAGACTTATATATTGATGATATTATAGTTTTATGTTATTGATGAAAATCTTTTACTAAAAGTCTCTTGTTTTTTCGCTGCGTATAAAATAAAATATTTCTCAAATGCGTGTAGTTATATTTGTAGCATTTGAGTTTTGAGTGAGTTATTAAGATGTTGCATATAATCCTATATTCTATTTAAAGTTATATGTATTTGACCTCACTTAAAAGATGGTAAATCTTTTATATGACCATCATATTCTTTCATGTGAAATTATCTAAATAATGATATATTCTATTTACGTGCAAAATATGTGGTTGAGTTTGTAAGACTCTAATGTTGATATATTATATAACCACTTCTCTGTTAGTTTTGCACTAAAAATAAATTTGATATCCCATTGTATAATCAGAGTATTTAATACTAGTGGACTTTGATAAATCTTTATTCTATTGGATCAGTGGGAGTGCATGTGTACATAATTATATAATCTAAAAATTTAGATTATTATTCTCATAGTGTCATATATCCTTGCGCACAATGTAAATATGACAATTTCTAAAAGGACTTCAAATTTTAAAATAATTCTAAGAAGTCTTATTCTATTATACTAAGGTATATATTATTCACTTAATCTTGGGAAACATCATAATTTGATGTTTAGGTTGATATTGAAAAGACACAATAATTCTTTAGTTTGAAAAATATTGTATTATTCTATATTCAATATTCATACTCTTGATGTTATAAATACGAAAGTACAAATAAATATCAATACTCCTATCGGGTATGATACTGTGTTATGAAGGTACTTACGATTAAATTTAATTAGTCTCTTAATAGGGTTCGCCGATATGTAATTACTTTTGTAAGACCTATATGGATATTCTATGACCTATAATTTAAAACTCATTTGTATAATTACTACCCAATGACTTATATACACGAGTAAGTTTAATGATATTTTGGGTTAGTGAGAGTTTATCATTAGCATATTTCATATGTTTGCGTCATTCTTTATAACATATTACTCTTAAGGAAAAATATATTTTTTGGTCTCTTAATTATACCATTGGGTTCATATTGGTCCCTTAATTATTTTTCATGTCAAATTGGTCCTTTAACTCTTAAAACGTGTCATTTTAGTCCTTTCCGTCTAATTAACGACAAAAAAAATTCAAAAATCGATAGCTAAATTTGTCACTAATTAGACAAAAATGACTAACATGTATGATTTATTTTCCCTATATAAAGTTGTGAGTTTTAACATGTATGATTTGTTTTCCCTATCGGATACAATTTCTGCAACGTTGAAGCTTACTTTTCTTTTGATTGATTATTGTTTTGACCATAGTTAGTAATCTAATGTTAAGTTTTTAATGATTAATTATTGTGATCCAAGTGGATAATATTAGATTAACTAATCAAATGATGTGAAATATTGGAACAAATTCTAGGGTTAGTATATCGTCGAAGTCCGCTCGCATGTTGTTGTTAAATTATGCATTGTTTTATAGATCCAATTGTTTAAGTTAGCTTGTACCCTAAGTTAGCTTGTAATGGGTAATTGTTAAAAACCCCATTAGGTTATTGTGTTAGTTTTCTTATAAATAGCATATTAGTCTCTCTTCTTTTGTATACGGGAAAATAGGAAGGTAAAACCCTAATTCAAAAGTGAGAGAGGTTATTTGTTATTTTTGTATACTTCTAATCTTGTTTCAAAAGAAAGGAAAGAATATCAGTTTATAATCAAACCTTGTTGTTATCCTTGGTTACTCTAAACCCTAACCCTTGTGAGTTTCTTGGTCATAAAGAAACTTATTATATTTTGTTTCTATGGTATCTGATTCACAACAAATTGGTATGGTGACCGTGGAGAAGATGCCTTCAACAAAGTATGAGACTGAAATGTTCTCCGAATTGAACGATTTCGGTTTGTGGTGCTTGAAGATGAAAGCCCTACTTGTTCAGTAGGGTTGCTTGGAAGCGTTGAAGGGAGAGACAACCATGAATGTTGCATTAAAGACAGCTGAAAAGATGACCATGATTGAGAAAACACATATCGCAATATTGATGAGCCTTGGTGATAAGGTTCTCTGAAAGGTATCAAAAGAGATGACGACGTTAGGGTTATGGTTGAAACTTGAAGGTTTGTACATGACCAAATCGCTGGTGAATCAACACTACCTGAAGCAAGCTTTGTATTCATTCAAGATGAGCAAAGACAAAGTGTTGGTCAAGCAGTTGGATATGTTTAAAAAGATGATTCTTGATCTTGAAAATATTGATGTGAAGATCGATGATGAAGATCAAGCGCTGTTGCTGTTAGGCGTTTTTCCCAGAACACATGCTCACTTCAAAGAAACCCTCTTGTATGGAAGATAGTCATTGACCTTTGAAGATGTTCAATCTGCCATGTACTCTAAGGACTTAAACAAACAAAAAGAGCATAAATATTTGACGGTTGGTGAAGGTTTGGCTGTCAAGGAAAAATTCTTGCGAAAGGATGGTAAGTTTGACAAGAAGAAGGGTAAAAGTCATCTAAAATCTTATGGTGGTGAAACATCTGGTGTTCGATGCTTTCATTGTAAGAAGGAGGGTCACATTCGAAAGGTGTTCCCTGAACATCTGAAACATCATGGAGGTAAGGATAATAGCAACGCAACCATTGTTTAAGATGATTTTGACTCATCTGATGTTCTTGTAGTTTCAAGCGACGACTAAAGAAAATAGTGGATTATGGATTCAGGTTACACTTGGTACATGACTCCAAAAAACGATTTGTTCGAGGAATTATGTGTTCAAGATGGCGGACCAGTGTTGCTGGGAAACAAAAAAGCTAGAAAAATTGTATGTATTGGATCTGTGAGATTCAAGCTCCATGATGAGTCAATAAGGTTATTGACTGAAGTTAGGTATGTACCTGACTTGAAGAGAAATATGACTTCTCTTGGTGAATTCGACAAGAAGAGATATATTTTTCAAGCAGATAAAAGTATCCTAAGAGTCATGAAGGGGTCGAAGGAAGTCTTGAGAGGCGTGAAGAAACAAGGCTTGTATACCCATGAGACCGAAGTTGTAAGTTGTTAGACAAATGTTGCATCCACGAAACTGTTGTCGAAGACAAAATTATGGCACATGAGATTGGGTCATGCCAGTGAGAGAGTTCGAGTCGAACTGGGGAAACAAAACCTGCTAGGTGGTGATAAAGTCAAGAAGTTGGAGTTTTGTGAACCTTGGGTATTTGGTAAATCCTATAGGGTGAAGTTTACCAAAATGTAAACAAAGAACACATGGATCCCTTGATTACATCCATGCTGATCTATGGGGGCCTGCAATGAATCCTTCACATTCAGGTGCAAGGTATTTTCTATCCATAGTTGATGATTATTCCAGAAATTTATGGGTATTCATTTAGAAGACTAAGGATGAAACTTTTGAGAATTTTAAGAGTTGGAAGGTTCTGGTCGAAACTCAAACTGGCAGAAAGGTAAAGTGGTTAAGAACTGATAATGGCCTTGAATTCTGCAATGAAGCTTTCGATATTTATTGTGTTGAGTATGGGATTGCAAGGCATAAGACTATAACAGGTACTCATCAGCAAAATGACCTAGCTAAGAGATTCAATCGAACAATCCTCAAAAGGGTTAGATGCATGTTGGTTAGTGCTACTGAAGAAGGTGTTTTGGGCTGAAGCTGTTTCGACACTAATATATTTGATAAACAAATGTACTTCGACTGCATTAGATATGAAGACACCTAAAGAAGTTTAGTTGGGACATCCATCAGATCTCAACAAACTGAGAGTATTTAGTTATGTGGCCAAGGCTCACATAAGGCAAGACAAGATCGTACATAGAGCTCTAAAATGCATGTTCATGGGATACCGTAAGGAGTCGAAGCTTATAGGCTATGGTGCATAGAGCTAGGTCATAGGAGGTGTATCACCAGTCGAGATGTAGTTTTCAATGAAGATGAGATGGATTTCAAGAAAACTGATGATGTTGACGAAGAGCTGGAACAAGGAGAAATTCCCTGTTGAGGTAGAGCATAATGATGTTTAATTGCATGACCCAGATGAAGTCAAAGAAGAAGCAGAAACTATTGTCAAAGATGAGGAGATTAATAATGACTACCTGCTGGAAAAAGACATGTCGAGAAGAGTCATCAAGCCACCTCAGAGACTTGGTTATGCAAAATTTATAGCTTATTCCTTAATCTCTACAAGTGAGGTTCTAGACAAAGAACCTAGAGACTATAAGGAAGTTATGAGGAGTCGAAATAAAACTGAATGGCTGAAGGCCACGAATGATGAGATAAAATCTCTTCATGATAACAACACATGGGAACTAATCAAAATACTTGCTGGAGCCAAGTTAGTCAGTTGTAAAAGTATTTTCAAAGTTAAAGAAGGAATCGAATGAGTGGCGTCGAAGAGATACAAGGCAAGGTTGGTTGCAATTGGTTTCACTCAGAAAGAAGGTGTCGACTTCAATGATGTGTTATCTCCTGTTCTGAAGTACAAGTTCATTCAAATGTTGCTTGCCATGGTGGCACAATTCGACCTTGAACTAGAGCAGATGAATGTGAAGATTGCATTCTTTTATGGTGATCTTGATGAAACAATCCTGATGAGGCAACCTGAGGGGTATGTCTAAGAGGGGAATGAAGAGTATGTGTGTAAACTGAAGAGATCTTTATATGTGCTGAAACAATCTCCTCGATAGTGGAATAGGAGATTCGACAAGTTCATGACACGCATATGTTTCATCAGAAGTCAGTTCGACCACTGTGTTTACTTCAAATTTCGACCGGGTAATTCATTTTTTATTTTGTTGCTTTACGTGGATGGTATTCTAATAGCAAGCAACAATGTCGAAGATGTAATGAGGGTGAAGGTTGGAATCAATAAGAAGTTCGATATGAAGGATCTAAGAGTTGCGTCCAGAATTCTTGGGATTGACATCCGAAGATATAAAAATTAGTCGATATTATGCTTATCTCAAGAGGCATACCTGAAGAAGATTCTCGATAAGTTTGGTATGTCGAATTCAAAGCCTGTTGTGACTCTGATAAACCCTCAATTCAAGATGAGTATAGATCATTGTCCCAATACTGATGTCGAAAGAACTTATATGGATATTATTTCATATGGTAATATAGTAGGTTCTTTGATGTATGATATGGTATGTACGAGACCTGATATAGCATATGCAGTAAATCTTGTAAGCAAGTACATGGCAAATCCTGGAAAGGCTCACTAGCAAGCATTAAAGTGGATTCTAAGGTACATAAATGGGTCTCTGAAGAGAGTCCTAAGTTATGGTGGATCCTTGGGTGAAGATAGTAAAGTAGCAATCGAAGGATATGTCGACTCTGATTTAGCAGGTTGTATGGATTCCAGAAATCTATTTCTGGATATGTTTTCACTATGTTTGGCACAACAATTAGTTGGAAAGCAACACTTAAGAAGGTTGTTGCCTTATCAACCACTAAAACGGAATATATCGCCCTAACTGAAGTTGTAAAGGAAATATTGTAGCTTGAAGATTTTGTAAATGAGTTGAAACTTCAAGGTTGAGGTATCACTGTTAAATATGATAGTCAAAGTGCAATACACCTGTCGAAGAACTCAACCTATCATCAGTGAACCAAACACATTGATATGATACTGCATTTTGTCAGAGGGGTAGTCGAGCGTGGAGAAGTCCAAGTGCTGAAGGTTTCGACAGATCATAATGCTGCTGATATGATCACCAAGATGATGCCCAATTGCAAGTTTTTCCACAGTATGCAGTTGATAAAGCTGCATAAAGAAATCTAGTTTGTTTCTTGTTGTTATAGAGTTTGTTCCAATGTGGAAATTTGTGAGATATTGAAACAAATTCTAGGGTTAACATGTTGTCGACGTCCGCTCACATGTTGTTGTTAAATTGAGCCTTGTTTTATGGATCCAATTATTTAAGTTAGCTTGTACCCTAAGTTAGTTTGTAATGGGTAATTGTTAAAAAGTTCATTAGGTTAGTGTGTTAGTTTTCTTATAAATAGCATACTAGTCTCTCATCTTTGGTATAAGAGAAAACAGGAAGATAAAACCCTACTTCAAAAGTGAGAGAGGTTATTTGTTATTTTTATATACTTGTAATTTTTTTCAAGAGAAAGGAAAGAATAGCAGTTTATAACAAATCTTTGTTGTTATATCCTTGGTTACCCTAAACCCTAACCCTTGTGGATTTCTTGATCATAAATATTATACTTTGTTTTTATAGTATTCGATTTACAACAAATGTATTTACTTAATCAATTATTAATTAATTATAATATGGTCAATTGTTATTAAACACTATTTATTGATGAATTTATTTGATTGAGTTTTGTGCCTGAATGGACCGTGATGAATTTGATCATTCAGTTAAGTCCAATGAGAGATCTCTGCCCTCAGCCATTTAGCTATTTAAGTGTCGTCCCATTAGACAATTAATATACTTTGAAACCCTAAACAACAATGAGGGTAATCATCCTCTCATATTCACTCGCCTCAACCGAATTCGACAAGTCTTCAATTCGACAAGGTACATCGCCAATGTTTCCATTGATTGTTATTGCAATCGAGGAAATATATTATTTTATTTTAAATATAAAAATGAATGTACCATTTAATTTTTAAGTAAAATACAAAATTATAGATGCAGAAAATAAAAATTTGTACATAAGAGACTTTTCTCAAAAGGGATAGAAGCTTTATATTAAAATTAAAAAAAAAACACATTATAATATATTTTATTTCGATCCAAAAGGTGAAATATTTAAAAAAAAAATTATATTTTGTTGCAGTTACAAACTCTTTCAAAGGCAAGAAGGCTACTAAAAGCCTGAGTTGCAGAGGAGGTATTAGTAAAGAAAACAAACCAAGAGTAAACTGCCATCCTTCAATTGGCTAAAGAAATAAAATATTAAAAAAAAAAACTATATATTGTATGGTAATGGTTCGTTGGCCAAACTTATTCTTTTATTTAATCTTATCAGCCAAGTTGTCACTTTCACCATAATTGCAATCATGGACCCATTTTGATCCCAATTTTTCATAAGATATTTTATAAAAAGTTTGATAACATGTGAAAACCATTATCAGAAATTATTATTATTATTTATTATTATATAGTATGACTCAAATAATAATATTATAAGCACTATTTTTTTTTTTAATATAATATCCTTTTAAGAGTAATAGTTTCATCTTCCTACATATTTTTGTTCAAAAGATATTCAAAATCAAAACCTCATCAACAAAAACATCTCACAGAAATTCTGAACATCATCAAGGTTTATGAAATTTGAGGGATGGATAGAAGGTGCTGTAATTGTTACAAAGATTTGTTACCTTTTATGATTCTTGTAGGCAATGAATGCATCATCACTGGTGTTTACACTTTGTTCAAAGCAGCTACTCTTGAAGGAATGAGTAAATATGTCTTTGTTGCTTATTCTTATACTGTTTCAACCCTTCTCCTCCTTCCTCTCTATTTTTTCCATACAAGGTTAGTAATTGCAAAACATTATTATTATAGTCCTCTTAGGATTTTGGAATAATTAGATGCCTAATTTTATCATGGTATAATAGTAAAAAATATCTTATGATATCTTATTTAACTAAAGTTTAACCGTGACAAATTTTAAGTCATCTGCAATAGTACGTCTTGCATGTTTATAATGACAGACGGCGTGATAAGAATAGATATATCTAACTTAGCTTACAGTACACACTTGATTAATGTTTTTTTTTTTCAAGTCTGTTTACAGATCAAGAGTGGTTCCTAAACTCCGTTTCTCCATCTTATTTAAAATTGCTCTCCTTGGAGTCATAGGGTAAGTACTAGCTTATACTTAAAGTACTTATATTATAAGCACTTAATTAAGCTGTTTATTCATACAAAGTTATGTTTTGGTGGCTATGAATTGAAGATGTTCAGCACAGATCTTGGGGTATGCTGGCATTAGTTACAGTTCTCCAACACTTTCATCTGCAATTGGAAACTTGATTCCTGCTTTCACCTTCATCTTAGCTGTCATTTGCAGGTTTCTCCATTGTCTTATAATTCACAAAATTTCATTAGATCCAATTCAATAAAAAAAAAGTCACTACTTTAATTGAAATCTTTGATTGCTCCATTTTAAGGATGGAAAAGATAGCTATAAAAAGTAGAACAACACAAGCTAAGATTTGGGGAAGCATTATATCAATATCAGGTGCATTTATAGTGACTTTCTACAAAGGAAGATCAATTATCATTGCTCATAATTCATCTTCCTTTCACATTCAACAATCAAATCACATTCTTACATCAGTTGATACAAATTGGGCCATCGGTGGCCTTCTGTTGACAGTATCCAATATACTACTCACAATATGGTTCGTCGCTCAGGTACTTTTTTTGCTGCAAATATTGAAATATATAATCGATACTTCAAATATGTCTGGTGTTTGATATCTGTCAGATTGACACGATAGATTACATGTTATTTCTTAAATTATTGTCAGTATCATGTTTGATGTCTGCATCTATGTCATAACTTGATAGAATAAGGTTGCTTAAATTTTGATATATATGTTCATTTTGAAGGTGGAAATCATGAAGGAGATTCAAGATGAACTAACTTTGGTGTTAATTCACAACTTATTTGCAACTATCTTAGCTTTGAGTGTAGGTTTATTAGCAGAAACCAATAAGAGTCTTTGGAAATTAAGACCAGACATATCACTGATCTCTATTATCTGCACTGTAAGATAAGTTTCCTCTTAACATAAATGTCCTAATTTTAGAGATTAAAAAATAGGGAAATCAAACTCACCTCCTCCGAGACCTGTTAAAACGACTCTGACTATCATTCTAATTTTTAGTGACAAGTAAAAAACGGTAGGTAAATGTCATCTATACCTACAGGTTTTTCTTGTTAATAAACATTAGAAGTGATGTCAGTATCATTTCAACATAATGTGTCAGTGTCATTTTAATAGACTCATAACCAACTTTTTGAAGGTGTTTTATGATGTACTTATTGTTAGGGAATATTTGGGAAATTCTTGAGTAGTGCAGTATATGCTTGGGCAATACACTTAAAGGGTCCAGTATATGCAACAATGTTCAAGCCACTTTCAATTGTAATTGCGGTTGCCATGGGAATTCTGTTCCTTGGTGATACTCTTCATATTGGAAGGTGAATATATATTGGTATTCAATAAAGTTATGTATGTTGAAATTTTCATATGCTTAACATTGTTATTTCATTGTGTAGTATAATTGGAGCCACAGTAATATCAATTGGATTTTATGCTGTAATGTGGGGCAAAGCAACTGAAGAAAAGGAGGATGGTTTTGTTAGCCAGGAATCACCAACTATTGATAGTGTTCCTCTTTTAAAAAGTTATAAATCTGTAAAATTATAAAAAGAAAGTATATATGCAAGTAGGTATAGACATTAGTAGAAGACAAATTCAACTACATGATAAATATGTATTGGACAAGGATCTCTTTTACATATAGTTTTAGTGAATTGTTGGAAAAATACAACATTGGTATGAAAAAAATTGTTAAGAAAACTTTCTTTCAGTGTGTTTCAGTTTGTCATAGTTACGGGTGTTAAGGAATACAAGTCGACTATGAACCCACATATTAAAACCACTTAGAATTGGTCTTAGATTCCTTCGAACTCAGAACCTCAAGGGAAGCAAATCCTCTCGAGTTATTAAAATTGTATATCTAATCCAATCCCACAACAACTTGTATAGTTTTCAATCGGGTATCAGGTTTGAGTTTTTCAATCCATTGACTCGTTGACGTGAAATTTGTGATTTCTTATTTTTTTTTTATTATTTTAAAGAAAACATAAAACTAATATATCATTACAAACCACAATTTTGTAAAAACTAAAATTATTCACCACCAAATACTATTATTAGACCAATAAATTTACTTAATTTTGAGACTAAGTGTTATTTATTTATTTTATCATTTTCAACTTACTTATTTTATAGATGCCATGTACATTTTGTAGAATTTTCTATTATTATTAAATGTTATGATATATAGAATTTTTTTAATAAAAAATATATGATTTGTTTTATCCAGTTTGAGTGTTAGAAATGTGCATAAATATATTGAATTGTGTTGTAATTTTTTTATAATTGAAAAATATCATAAAAAAAAAGATTTTTTATTCGAAAACAACTTGTGAATCTGACTCAACTCAACCCATAGATGATCGGGTAGGTTTGGATTGAATTTGACCCTGCAACTATGGGATAGACGATGAACTAAACCCATTGAAATCTGAACGGATTGGGTAACGAGTTAGGACAAATTCGATAACTCAACTCGTGCACACACCTAGACATAGTTTGAGGAGGTTGGTCCAAATACTAGTTTTTCTCCTTTCCGATCAAAGAGTGAGGAAACAATCTCATAAACACAAATTCTTCTTCAAGTCCTCTAAATATACTAGATAATTCATAGAATTTGGCAAGAGGAGTGAAAGTGAGAAAATACATAAGAAGGATGGTTGAATTGTGTTTTTTGTTTCTTTAGTTTGCCTCTGATCAGAGTTTAGAATCTAAACTAGTGTTCAAATTCTAATTAATACGCTGCATCAGAATGTTAACTGAAGCAAATAAATAACAATAGAACACACAAAGACTTATCATGGTTCCTCCCAACTGAGAGTACTCCAGTCCCCCTACTTCACAAGAGTTTTTTTTTACTATAATCAAAACAGGATTACAATTGTTTATGCACTTAAGCATAATACTTTTCTTTGCTTAGACCCTCAACATGTGACTTCATGCTTAAATCCCCCAAGTTTAAGACTTCCTGCTTAGAGCACAACTTAAGACTTTCCTACTTATATTCCACGAATCCAAGACCCCTTGCTCAAGCCCCTCGGGCTTAAGACTTCTGCTCAAACCCTCAAGTCCAAGACTTTCTTGCTCAGGTTCCACAAACCCGATACTTCCTTGCTCAATCCCCTCAGACTCTAGACTTCTGCTTAGACCCTCAAGTCTATGACTTCCTTTCTTAGGTTCCACGAACCCAAGACTTCTGCTCATACCCTCAAGATCAAAACTTCTACACACACTCATGGTCCAAGACTTCCTTCCTTAATCAACAACTGATCAAGAATTTCAATTCTCTAGCACATAGCCGGAGACTTACTTAGCTTAAGCTTCTCAGCAAGAGACTTTGATGCTTAAGCACATAGAAAGAGACTTTTGGCGATGTTTTTCAATTTCGATATGTGTTGCCTAGACTCCACATTGATGTGCACAAATATGTATTTGTGAATTTCATCCCTTACTTGGTGCAATTGAACACACTCACTACACCAAACAAGACCTTAGACATCGCTTTTTTTTTTACCTTAGACAGCGCTTTAAAGCGCTGTCTAAACTTGCGTTGCTAAAGGTTTAAATAACGCTCTTTTAAATCTGAAAAGCGCTGTCTATGGTACCATTAGACAGCACTTTTGGACATTTTAAGTTAAACCTTAGACAACACTTTTGGACATTTTAAGTTATACCTTAGACAACGCTTCTGGTAAAAGTGTTGTCTAAGACCCACCATTAGACAACGCTTTTTGGACATTTGTAGGTATACCTTAGATAACGCTTTTTGTTTAAAGCGCTGTCTAAGGTATACGAAAATTTTTATATAATTTTTTTAAAACCACAATTTATACCAGGTTTTTCAACCAGAATTTTGACCTGTTTTTGAACCAATTTTTTTTCAGAAAAATATCACAATTTGGATATTCAAAACAATCCAATTTGGCCTATTTAAATGTACCAATTTATGCACCAAAATTATATATCAAAATGGATTGGCAATTCAAACATATATACTTACAAATGTACATATTACATACACTACTTTTGCTACAAATGTACCAATTCAAACATATTACAAATCATTACTTATACTACCTTTGCATCCAACCAAAGCATTGCTTCAAATCTACATAGGTTCTGAAACAACACAAAGATTATAATTCAATTAAAAGAATATAATATTATAGTTACAAAGTTACACATTTAAATTAGAATGAAAGCAATTGAAAATTAAAAATAAAGAAACCAAGGATATCAAATATAATTTACCTCTTTCACTAACATCTCTTTCTTTTCTTTGTTGGAATATTAATTACTTGTTTCTTAGCAATGCGGACGAATGAATTGATCCAAATTACCTCGTTATGATCATTTCTGATATATGACTCATCCGCTATAAGATCCTCATCTTGATTTCTATTCAACTTATTCCGTCTAATGCATGACTCATTCTCAACATCAATATCACATTGATCGACACCACTATCATCAACCCCCTTGTTAGAGAAAAGCACTATAGACCATTTTGTACTCGTCGGGTCATTCACATAGAACACTTGTTTAACTTGAGATGCTAGAATAAAAGGTTCATCTTTGTACCCCACCCTAGTAAGATCAACTTGCAAAAATCCAGACTTATCCATTTGTATGCCACTACTATTTACCCACTTGCAACCAAAGATGGGAATCTAAAACTTCTCGTAATCAAACACCCAAATGTGCTCAATAACTCCAAAATAGGACAAATTTGCATATTTAGGGTTTAAGTCCTTCATACTTGATATATGCATTGCTTCAGCTAGCACGGTGACACCACTATTTTGCATAGTACTCTTATCATCTTGTTCTTTGGTATAAAATGTGTATCCATTAATTGCGTATGCGCTATGAGAAAATACATGCAAACTTGGACCATATGCCAAACATCTCAACCTTTCTGTTACCGAAGCAGGATCTGAAGAGCGCTTCGAATAAATATGATCCTTTAACCATTGTATGAAACTTTGATTGTGCTCTCGTACTATCCAATTTTCATTTTTGTTCGGATTTAACCTTCGGAGTACTTCCTTGTGCATTTCAACATATGGCTCAACCTCGTTACCATTGTGCAGAACATACAAATGCACTTGATCCCATTCATCCCTTAATACTATCACAATTTTATTTCCAATTAATTTTTTACCTTCCTTTTTTTCCGAAAATCTGAGCTTTGGGGAGTCCAATCGATTGAATGTTGGACAAATATTCAGTACAAAACTCAACAGCTTCTTCAACAATGTATCGTTCAACAATACAACCCTCTGGTCGACTTCGGGATTTCACGTACCCTTTTAATATTTTCATATACCGTTCAGCAGGGTACATCCATCTCATATAAGCTGGTTCACACAATTGTGTCTCTTTCACAAGATGAACAACTAGATGAACCATTATGTCAAAAAAAGAGGGAGGAAAATACATTTCAAGCTCACACAAGGTAATTACAATCTCTTTTTGTAGTGTTGGTAAGATCTCGGGATCGATCACCTTACTACAAATTGACCTAAAGAAAAAACACAATTTAGTTATGGCACTTCTTACTTTTTCTAGAAAAATAGAACGTATACCTATTGGTAGAAAATGTTCCATTATCACATGGCAATCATGTGTCTTCAAACTCTTCAACTTGAGGTCTTTCATAGACACAAGTCTTCTAATATCTGATGAGTATCCTTCTGGAACCTTAACTTCACTCAGAAACTTACACAAATTTTTTTCTCCTTTTTAGATAAAGTAAACGCAGCAGGTGGTAGATATGTTCGTCTTCCTTTCTTCACGGGTGCTAATTCAGTTCTCATTCTCATTTTTAACATGTCCTCCCTTTCTTTAAGTTCATCCTTAGACTTTCCTTTTATATTGAGTAATGTAATGATAACACTTTCAAATACATTTTTTTCAATATGCATAACATCGAGAAAATGTCTCACATACAAATACTTCCAATATGGAAATTCAAAAAATATCGACCTCTTCTTCCACCCACCTTTGACAACCTTATGTGCAAAAGGCTTGCCAAACTCAGTACACACATCTTTCACCTTTTCAAAAACTTGGTCACCTGACAATGCGGGTGGAGCTTTACGCTGTTCGGTGTCTCCATTGAATGCTTTTCTCCACCCACGGTAGTGATGTTTAGAATGTAAGAATCTACGATGACCAAGAAACACATTCTTCTGACAAAGTTCCATCGGATTGTATCGGTTTCGTCTTCACAAACAGGACACGCACGTTGACCTTTAATGCTATACCCATATAGATTCATGTATGGTGGAAAATCATTAATTGTGCCAAACAACATCACCCTCAAATTGAAACTTTCTTTCCTATATCCATCATAAACCTCCACACCATTCTCCCACAAAATCTTTAAATCTTCAATCAAAGGTGTCAAGTATACGTCTATGCCATTCCCTGGTTGTTTAGGCCCCGAGATTAACATAGATAACATCATGTACTTACGCTTCATACATAGCCATGGAGGTAGGTTATAAATCATAAGAATCATAGGCCATGTGGTATGTGATATACTTTGAAGACCATGCGGGTTCATTCCATCAGTAGATAATGCCAAGCGAAGGTTTCTTGCTTCTTCTCCAAAGTCAAGATAATCATTATCAATCTTCGACCACTGTGGTGAATCAGCCGGATGCCGATACTTTCCATCAATAATTATTTCATCTGCATGCCAAGTTAGGTGTCTTGCATCGGTTTCACTATGAAACATGCGCCTAAATCTCGGAATTATAGGAAAATACCATAAGACTTTTACTGGAGACAATCTTTTCTTATATCGAGACAAACCGCATTTAGGACACTCAGTTAACAATGCATATTCGTTACGAAACAAAACGCAATCGTTAGGACAAACATGTATCTTATCATAGTGCATGCCAATAGAGCACAACAATTTTTTTGCCTCATAGGTTCGATTAGGAAGAACATTATCCTCCGGTAGCATTTCTCTCATAAGGCCCAACAACTCTGTGAAACTTTTATCCGACCATCCATTGCCCGCCTTTAAGTTGTACAACTTTAATACCGCAGACAGTCTTGAGAATTTAGTGCAACCTTTATACAACGGTTTCTCTGCATCGCTTACCAACCTCTCAAACATTTCAGGACAATCATGAAGATCTTTTTCAAGTGCTTCTACAATCTCTTCAACTCGATCAGAATCGTATTTTTTCGTGTCTTTGTCGTCTGAAGCATAGGTCGTATTACTTTTCCCACTCGGTTCAATATTCTCGTTAATTTTCTCACCATGAAATTTCTAACACTAATAACTTCGATCAATTCAATGCCTCAGTAAATGTGATTTCAATCCATCTGCGTCAACCTTACCAATATAATAACAATGCAAGCAAGGACATTTCATCCGTCTGGGGTTTTTAACGCGTTGAACAGCAAACTTAACGAATTCCGCAACCCCATTCTCGTACTATTTGGACAATCGATCAGCACAGAGCCATGTTTTATCCATGGTTTTCCTACTTGTTAAGGTAAACAAAGTAAGCCACACAATTTTTATCCATGTTATTCTACTATCGCATGCTATTCACAAATAAGCCACACATCTCAACCTAAACACAAATTTACAAAAAAAAAAGGATCCCAAAAATAAGCACTTTCTCAATCTCAAAAAGGGATTAAAATAATAAGCTATTTTCTAGTTTTTATGTATAGAATAGTGTAACTATATACAAAAAGAGCTTAAACTAATAAGTATTTCTACAACAATGTCAACTATATACAAAAAGAGCTTAAACTAATAAGAACTTCTACAACAATGTCAACTATATACAAAAAGAGCTTAAACTAAACAGAGATATATGGATTTCGTTCTTGCCCTAAATAGAGAAGAAACTTACCAAAAAATGAGACGGTGTACGGTGGAGGAAGGAGCATGACAGCAACATTACACTTCACAGAGGAGCACGGTGGTGGACGACGGTGGCGATTGAAGCTTCTGTTAGGGCGAAAATGGCATTCGCACGGTTCGTTCGCAGAAAGGGAAAGAAAGAAATGAAAATAGAAACAGCGAATTTTTAATATAATTAGACCTTAGACAGCGCTTTGGTGAAAAACGCTGTCTAAGGGAGGCCTTAAACAGCGCTTTTGACAAGCGCTATCTAAGGTCAACCTTAGACAACGCTTTTAATTTTAATTTTTTTTTAAATTGAAATCCTTTAGACAGCGCTTTTGAAAAAGTGTTGTCTAAGATATACCTTAGACAGCGCTTTCTAAAAGCGTTGTCTAAGGTCTATCTTAGACAACGCTGTTTCAAAAGCGATGTCTAAGGTATGACTTTTAGCAGCGCTTTTATTATTTTTTTGGACCAGTTTCTGTGTTTTCTTTTAATTTTAAATTATAGTAGCGATTTCTTTATAAAGCGATGTCTAAGGTGCGTTGTTAAATGTCATTTTTGGCATAGTGATTGAACAACACGAAGGAGAACAGAGTTGGACAAGGTGGTAAAGAACCATGTGAAAAGTAAAGAGTCTTGTTGCTCCCAAGTGAGATATGCATCCTTTCGACGTCATTGCAATTGAGGTTGGTTGAGAATATACATGTTGAAGAAGTATCACGTCACTTAGTTTTGTGAAGGAAGGGGGAGTACAAGGCTATATAGGATTCAAGTTCTTCATTCCAAGATACACCAGTCAAAAGCACTTTAAACTTATATTTGAATTTTTTTGTTTTCTTATACTCTTATATTAGAGTGTTGTGAAATGTAGTTAAATATGTGATTTGGAGGGTTGGGGTGTACTGGGGGCCTGGGTTAGTTGAGGGCATATATGTGTTGTAACAATTTTTACAATGGTATTCTCTAGTTGTTTATTGACAACAACAATGGTTTTTTCTCCAGTTTTAGAGTTTCCACGTTATGTTCTTATGTTGTGATTGTGTTCCGCTTTTTCTCTATGCTTTGTTTGTTTTCTTCTTATACGAGCATAAATTTTCTTCATCAAGTTTGATTCTAACTCTTTGCGTAAAATTTTTGAAAATATTATTCAAACTCGTGTCGAGCGACAGTTTGCATTAGCGAGGAACTCACTTCAGACATTGTCGATGATCAAAGAAGCTCTTGATACCATATTAAAAGTAAAAAAATGCTGAAGAAAAAGAAGAGAGAGTAATTCATTATGTATACCTTTTTTATTTTAATTTGTAAACTCAAAGTTAGTTACAACTCTCATCAAGTGAGATTATATAGTATAATTAACCAGTATTTACTCAGCACATTAGTTACACTTCTAGGGAAGGGTAGCACAGTCATTTGCACTCTATTATATGCCCTACATTAGTTACATGACATTTCACAAGGTTTACATACTCTATACTCTATCAATATAATCAAAATTTCGAAAGCAAAACCTAGGTACGTAATGGTTATATTGCGGACCGCATCATTTGACGCGGTTGTAAAATTGTGGTTGCGGCCTGCAACGCATCGACAATGGATCGTAATTGTGGTGTGAATAGAAATCACACGCAACAACCGCCGCAACACCTCCGCAATGTAACGGTTATTATAGCATCATAACCGCAACAGGCTGCAACACATGATTTTCATACATATTTCAATTTTATTTTAAGAACAAAACTAAAAAATCAGAATCTTTCATGTAAGAAAAGAATCTAGGATGCAGGATTCTTACTTTATGTCAACTTTTCTCCTAGCATTCAGATTCTAAATACAAAAATAAGTTGCTTTATGTCACTTTATCTGCTCCACTAAGATTCCAAATGCAAGAAGAAGTTGTATCTATATTGCCTTTGCTTCAATTATTTTGAATTCACTAATTCATATCTTCAAGACTTCATGTTCATCCTCTTCTTCCTTTGTTGTATTTTGTGAAGCAGAACACAAAAAATTCACACTTTCTTCTCCAATTTTATCAAGGTTTCTTACTCTACTCTCTAACTTCACTCATATTACTACTCTACTTTCTCTGATTTTTCTACTTCACTGTGTAAACAAAAACACCAGGAATTGGTTTTCATTTCTCTAGTTACAAGAGTGAGAGAGAAATAGCAAAAAATTCATGTTATCTTTGTGTATATTTAATGGGACAGTTTGCATAAGGTTGTCATGACATGATGTGTATAGTCGTGTACAGAAGATAAGGCATAAAAGGCTGTATATTTTTGATATAATTTCAATTTTTAACCTTTTTATAATTTTGTGATGTCCTAAGTTAGTATCATGTGATGGCCTTTAGTATCTTGGTCATTTTAATGGTGGTTTGATATAAATAATACATTACATTTTTATCATTTTCAATTTTTATACAAAAGATAATTTTTATCATTCCAATTTTTATCATTTTGAATTTTTGATATAAATAAGACATTCTATTTTCACAATTTTATCATTTTTATTTTTTATCATAAATAACACATTCTATTTTTATCATTTTTATTTTAATATAATTTATAAATTTTTTAATTGATATAAATAATATAATATACATCATTTTGTGATGCTTGAATTTTTTTAAATATTTATAATTAATTATTTATTTATTCAACTAACATGAATTATTGAATAATGCCTCCACGAGAACAATTTTCTACAAAAGGTTTGGATGGTGCTCCAAGTGAGGATATTGGATGGTTTTTTTGGAACACCGGAACCCGGAAGTCGTAATAATGTTTGTTGCAAACTCTGTAATATAGTAATAAAAGGTGGCATTACAAGATTGAAGTAACATATAACACATGTGGAAGGACAAGTTGCTGGGGGTAGAGTAACAACTCTAGTTAGAGGAAATATGATGAAACTTTTACTTGATTCAAAAGCGAAGAGAATTAATACTAAGAGAAGAAAACAAGAATTTGAAGAACTTTTAAGAGTAGATGATGAAGATATAGATGAAGATGTGAATACTCTTATTGATGATCAATTGAGATATATAACACAAGAAAGCCTTAGATCACATTGAGAATGGGAAAATATGTAACAATTCTGACGAGAAACAAGAGCTTCTGAAAATTTATATGAACACGGTGGAAGTTCTCGTGCCAGTGTTAATGGGGCTGAAAGGCCATAAGATATCTCTTTTTCTTTGACATCTACTAATATTGATCTTGTTAGGAGCAAAAGTATGAAACAACCAAGATCTGGTAAAGGTTTTTTGAAGACTTGGAGAAAAAGGCTTGGAGAGACTGTATGTAAATTTATAATTTACGAGTGTTTGCCTATGAATGTATATAACTCTTCTTGGTTGCATAATTTGATTTATACTACTTATGAAGTGGGAAAAGCCAAATGCTCATAACAGTGGTAACCGGTTACTACCCAGAGGGTAACCGGTTACTTGCGTAAAAAAAAGCTCTATGTATTCCAATTTTTCAACAGGTAACCAGTTACTCGCAGACAACAGTCAAAACTATTGCGTTTTAAAAATGTAGAATTTTCCATTTTCAAACCAAATCAACTCCAAACCTCAAAATGATTTCAAATAGATGTTTCTATACATACTAGCAACATACCCAAGCATTTTAATCGATTTTCAACCGTTTAAACTTTCGATTCTAAGAACTAAAACAAAAAGTTTCAATCTAAGAACCCACCTCTAACCATGAAGAGGAGTTTGATGAAGATGAAGATTGATGAAGAAATGGTGATGATTCTTGATCTTGATGCTTATAGGTTTCCATTTTTCTTCTTCTCTCTTTTCTTCTCTTTTCCCTTTCTTTCTTTCTTTATTTTCATGCTTCTTACTAACTTTCTCTTCTTTTCCCTTTTTATAACCAACCCTTGTTTTCATTTTCTTTTTAACCAAACAAACAATAGTTATACTGATATAACTATTAGTTAGTAATCCAATGGATCTAAATTGAGAGTATCCAAAAATGTCTCTGAGTCAAATATTTAATAAAGCCTCTGAGTCAGATAATACTAATTAATTAATTTAAATTCGTCGGTTGCTCTAATTATTTTAATTGAAAAATCTTAGAGTACATAGGAACCTTATTAATATTTAATTAATATTATCCAGGGCATTTAATTAAATACAGGGTATTACAGTATTTGAAAGAATGTGACGGTATCGGAGAATGCATAGAGATGTGATTTATGTCAAATGTGGATGGTTAAAGTGACGATGTATGTGATGGTAATGTTGAGAGGAGGACAGATGTTTGATTAGTGTTGTTAAAAATTTTAACTTGAAAGAAAGTTGTAATTGGAGCGAACCGAACTGGATTGTACTCGATGTTGTAGCAACTCCGTTGTTAGAAGGATATTAAAGTTGTGTTATGCTTTTAGAGTGCATAAGAGAATGCATATTGGATTGCGAATGTTTATGTAATCATTGACGAAGTTGAAATTAAGGAAACAAAGAAGATGTCAGTAAGCCTTAGAGAGTTGGCGGAGCATTATGCTTACGGGCTTTGGGCACAAGTTAAAATACGCTATTGTTGTTGGGTAATGATGATTTATGTCACCGTTATGGTTGTCAGATGTCTATTGAAAAATTAAGGGACTGATCACCCTTAATCTCTTGTTGATAGTGGACGGAATAATAATTGATGGATAGATGTGTCATGCCAACTAGTATAGTATGTGTGTTGAATTGGTTGAAGTCAAGCTGAGCGCTTGAGGATTGTTTGATTTGTTGAATGAAGATTCATGTAGAGAATATTGGTTGGGTTTGCGGATGTAGCATGAAGTTGCGATTGAATTAGTGAGTAGTATAGAAACTCACAGTTAAGTTCTGGATAATTTAAGTGTTGTTTTGTGATGAATCAAGTGGCTTGAGACTTGAAGCTTTCTAGAGATGATTCTAGGAGAAAGTAATGGAAATGTAAGACCATGATTTGACAAGAATGTCAGAATATAGTTGAGTTTCAAGTATTAAAAGAAGTGACGTTATAAGCTGATTTATTACCGTGCGATTTTAGTGAGAAAAAGATGAGTTACTTGGTTGTGTTGAATCGGATAAGAATTTATGAAGCATTGTGCCAATATAAGTTTGAATCGATGATTCAATATGTTGAGTTAGTTGGAAGTGAAAATGATGAGTTATCTTGTCAGAATTAGTTGGACCCATGTACCATATGTGGTTGTAATATTGTTATGTGTTAAGGGAATTTTGGAGGATGTGTTATTAAAAGATGGTAAAGTTGTATTTATGTTTTATGATAATTGGAAATTCATGGAAGTATATGAGTATTTTATCCAAGAATTGAGAAGTAGTCGTCGTTGTAATTATGTTGAACGTTTTGAGGTGTTGTCGTACAGATCTAAGTTCAAAGTATTCGGTAACTACAAAAGTGTAGAATGCCTATTGAGATGGAACTCTCGAAGGATTAAGTACAAGTCTTTTAATGTGTCGATTTTGGCGATTGGAAGTAGGAGGTAAACTTAGTTGAGTTGGTATTTTGCAAGTAATCAGAGTGCGCAGCGAATGCGTGGTGTAGAGCAGTTGTTCTTATGTGAGTAACAATAATGTTGGAGGTTGATTATGTTGATGTTGTGTTATGAGTTTTTGTGTCCCTATTTTTGTTTTTGCCTCGTTCCCTATGGTGATGGTTCGAGTGCGAGAAGCAAATTCCTGCGATGGGGAAATTAGGGGAGTGTTGCTCATGGAAATGGTGTGTAGGTTTTGTGTTCTAGTTCGTAGTAAGCTTGTGGATACTTAAGTTGGTTATTCTTTGTATTTTGAGTTGGTCGTCGAGTTCATTGTGTGAGCATTGCGTTTTGTTGTCGTTGTTGTTGTCGTTGTTAAGTGTATCATTGTATTGTGTTGTTTGTGGTGTTGTCATTCGTAGCATAGAGATGATTAGTTAAATGCCAGAACATAATAAATTAATTGCCTTAGGTAAATTTCCGAGGACGAAAATATTCTAAGTGGGGGAGAGTTGTAACGCCCTGTTTATTTAATTAATTATTTTATTAATTATATTCGTAATATTGGTGTTGATTTATATTTGTCGAATTTATGTTGTGATGAGTTGCTAAGTCGATTAAGTTGATTTATGTCGTGTTGTGGTTGGTCGAATTAAATAAGAGATTTACGTTGTAGAGATAGTATGTTTTTATTAAATTAAGAGTATAGAATAATTCATGGGCGTATTTAAGTGGTTGGTAGAAATAATTGGTGAGGTGTGGAAACTAGGCCTAATTGAATTAATAAAGAAGTTATAGATTAATGAATTATAATTTAATTAGAATAAAGGGAGAAATTAGGTTAATTAAGATATTAGAGGTTGTAGTAAGAGAAAAACTACAAAAGGAGGTACAAGGGTTGAAGGAGAACACGTAGAAACGGCGAGAGGCGAATCAAAGAGATTAGAGCACCTTCAATCCAAAGGTAAGGGTGGGGTTCTAACTCTCTAATCGCGTTTGTATGATGAATGATATGTGGGATGGGGTTTGTAGATTTCCTCTGGGTATGTTATTGTGTATGTCGTATATGATGTCTATGTAAGTTGAATTATGTTGTTCATACATGTTGACTTCTTAATTGTTACTGAAGGTTGGAAGAATTATTTGATGTTGTCGAATTAGTAGTAGAATAATTAATTTATGTTGTTGGAGGAGGAGGAGTGTCCATGTTGCTATTGTACCGTGTTGATTTGGAATGGATGTGGAGGAAGAACCTGATAAAAGAAGGAAACATAGACGAAACAGAGAAGGGAATTGGGACGTGTGACGCCCGTCAGGGCATTGTGACGACCGTCCTAGCATTGGGACGACCGTCATGTTGTTGTTACAACCTTCACTTGTTGTGACGAAGGTCATGAAGTTGTCTGAGGTCCATTACAGGTTGCGGTGCATTGTTTGCACTGTGTTGCGTTGCATGTTCATGTGGCTGTTTGGTTATCCAATTGTTGTCATGGATTATATTTAATAGTAGAATTAATTAACATCAGTGGTGATGAATTAGTAGGAATAATAATTAAGTATAAAATGATTTAATTAAATGGTTTAGTTGCAAATTATATGAGTATAACATAGAATTAAGAAGAAGTGAAATAACGGTGTAGCATTAGGAACAAAACTAGTAACTATCAGGTTTTGGTAAGTCGATTGCTAACACGAATTGAATAGAGGTATGATAATAAGGATAATTGGTTAATAAGTGGAGAGGCATAGTCATAATATAACAGAAGTTAGAAAATGTAGTAGCATGATTGTAATAACAAGTTTAGTATATTGGTTGTTGTAATGAATTTAACAAAAGTATGATAATAAGTTGAGTAGTAATTAGTAATAACAGAGCGTAGTAAATAATTTAATTAGTCGGTTTTAGCCGGAACTTGTGTGAATAGGAAGGTAGTAAATTTTGTTGCTTTGGGATTGTGTTGCTTTGTTATAAGTTGTATAGTCGCTGATTGTTGTTGTTAAGTTGCAGGTCCTTGAGCCAAAGTTGTTTTGTTGTAGTCGTAGTTGTTTTTAAGGCGTAAATCCAATGTTGAGTTGTCGTTGTGGTTGAAGGCCTTTGACCAACATTGATAAGTTGATGATGATAAGTTGTAGGCCTATGGCCAACGTTGAATGTTGCTATGTTGTTATGAGTTGTTTGTTGTATATTGATCGGATGGATCGTGTGGATGTATAATATGGCGGTTATACATGTTGTATGCATAATCATGGTCTCGAATACATGATTATATTATTGTTGGGATAATCGTTGCTGGGTAGGCGTATGTGATTCATCCATACTCCGTTATGGAGAATGGTGGGATAATCATTGTCGGATGAGCGTATATGATTTATCTGTGTTCGATTGAATGAACAAAAATTGGTACCACATGCATGTGCATTGTCAAAGTTGCATTCTAAGTTGTTTAATTACATTGTCGGGTTGTATTTAAAGTTGTTTGAGGTTGTTTTTAAGTTGTGAAGTGGTAATTTATGTAACCTAATCTAATATGTTATTTATCATATATTCTGATTATACTGTTAGATATCTCACCCCTTTTGTTTGAATATTGTCCATATGTTGGTAACGTGCAGGCATTTCAGATTAGAGTTGCCTACTTTTGTTAGTTCAAGTCGGTGTCATTGATCTGATACATAACATGGGACGGGGATATTTTTTCGCTTATTTACCTTTGTTACATATTTTTAATCCTTGTTGGAACCTTTATAAACCAGAATGTTTGAGGATATATTGATGATTGTTTCCCTGTTGCCTAAGTTGAACAAAATATGTTTTTCCGCTGTTTTTAATGAAGAATTTTATGTTGGTTAATATTTTTGAAATGTGGCATTCCACTTGTTTTACTCTGATTATTTGTTCAATTTATTATTTTATTATTTGGGAAAAGTGGGGTGCTACACATAAACCTTGGACAAACTGGTAGAAAAAGAATTAAGAAGATCTTCTAATGATGCAGACTCACCAAAAGATTCAATGCCTCTCCAATTGCACACCTTGAACCATATCCCCAAGCTGAAGGCGTAAGAACAGAAAAGATGAAACACGTCTTCAATGACCGAGGAACAAATGGAGCAGAGTAAGCAGGAGGAATCCAACAAAATACCATAATAATGAAGTTGATCCTTTGTCGGAAGACTATTGAGGAGCAACTTCCAACAAAAAACATTAATCTTAATAGGAATATTAAACTTCAAAACCTTGGCTAGAAGGGATAAAACTCTCACTTCACCTCTTCTCAAAAACTCAGAAAATGTCGTAATCATCGAATAGACACTTTTGACCGAAAAACAACCCTTGCTAGACCATCAAATAAAGTCATCTTCATAATCAATCATTGGGAAAATATGACAAAGAATACCATAAAGCTCTTCTAAGATGAGTTTCTTCCTCCAAATACAACACCTCTTTATCTAACCAAATGTGCCAATGCCAAACTCAATCGGTCCAATACCCGTATTTTTTAATCATAGAGTCACGGTAAGCAACAATAAGAAAAACGAGAGGAAAAGAATCTGACAGAATAACACCACCCAACCATTTAAAATTCAAAAAAAAAGGATTGAAGAACAATTACCCACCTTGTAACAGACATGGTGAACATGAAGGTTGAGAAACACATGAAATGGGGGGTTTGAATTGGGTTACACAATTTGTCCCCTTTTGCAAAATTAGAAAGATAAATCCAACAATGATAATAAAAATAAATAACACAATTATTTTTATTTTGGTTCAATGTTAATAAATTTACTCCAGTCCACCCATCAAGGTGATTTTCCTTCTCAAAAGGACTTAATCCAATAACCATCAACGATTACAACCACAATGGATACCGCTGTTGCCTTCTTGAGAATCCTTGATCTCAAAGCCTCACAAGGAATCAACCTCCAAATCGTTAGTAACGCCTTGGAATTCTTGAGTATCCAATAGAAATATCCATTTATGGAATCTCAAGCTACCTTCAACAAGGATTTCTCCACCTTTCGATAAAGGATTTTCCAAGCTACCTTCAACAAGGATTTATGCCACCTTTTAACAAAGGATTTTCCAAGTTACCTTTAACAAGGATTTACGCCACCTTTCAACGAAAGGATTTTCTCGTGTACATTTAATGCTTATAGTAAACATATTACATAAATGAAGTACATAAACACCTAAGTGTTTCTAGAAAGACGTGAGCATCAACTCCTTGCTTTCTAATACAAAACTATCTAACGATAAATCTCTAAGAGATTATAAAGCACACTAGTTCAGTATATCTTAAAAGCTTTCTTGATGAGCACTACAACTTCTTTTCATGAGCTTTAAGCTTCTTTCTGATGTACTCCTTTCTTGAGCATATAATGCTTCTTCCAATTTAACCATTAAGATCAACTAAGTTACTATATTTTACTCAAAAACAGTCAAAAGAATAGTTAAATCAAATCTTTTCCCGCATATTACTTCGCTTTTCCTGTCCAATTAACTTTGTACGCTCCAACATTTGATGAAATTGATCTATTCCACTTATTATAATTTTAACTAATATCAATAAAAGATTGAGGTGGATCAGTCCCTAAAGTTGTCAATAGTCAGTCAACAATCATAATAATGATATAGACAATCTTAACCAAACATTGATAACATTTGCTACAACATGAACCCTGAGTTCGTTGAGTTTTCCATTATCCTTCACTATATTGATTCATGCTCTGGAACAACACGATTTATCACACCTAATGTAAAATTTTCAGTTACTTGTGCCTAAAGCACACACTACATATTGAAGATGAATGTCTAGCTTTCCATCTCTTACAATCTAGTTGAGTTAGAAAATACTTAACCATCTATTATTTTAACTCTGGGTATTTCAAACATAAATTTTGACCTAAAATAACCATATGCTTGTAAAATTAAATAAAATGATCAAAGAAACAAAGCATCAAGCCATAAGAAAGATGCACACAACATAAAATACAAACACTCACACATTATTTCATAGGTTCAACTCTTTTCTTTAAACATACTAGAATGAAATCATTTCACAATACTCAGTTACACCTGATTATTCTACTTTCATTTTCTTACAAACAAGTCGCATGCAAATTTACAACCAAAATCATTTAATTATCTTAACTCCATAAACATTGTATCATCATTGTTTTTATATACTTAGTATCAACATCACAAAAAAATAGTGAATTTAAATACATGAATAAAAACAATAGAAACTATAACTCACATAAAATACTATATATATATATATATATATATATATATATATATATATATATATATATATATATATATATATAAAATTAAAAAAACAATGATCAAAACGACATATATAACAAAAATAACACTACCTTTAGTGCCCAACTGCAGAAAACAAATATGCTGGAAAAAACACTTTTAGTGACAGGTTGTAGAAAACATATTATACATGACAATCTTCAGTGAAAGTGATCATATACTATAGTACAAAAAATCACATATAGTGATAAACATTAACAAAACAGATTATGCAGGGCAACACTTATACTGATAGGAAAATAATAAATGAGATTTTGAAAAACATAATTTATAGTGACAGACAATAGAAAATAAATAGTATAGAAAATAACTTTTAGTGACAAACGGTAGCCAAACAAATTTCACGAAAAAGACTATTAGAATTAGAGTTTGACCTAACTCACCCTACAAAACTGATTGGTAAGGCGGGGAATATCACTCTATTTAAACCCTTTGTGAATTATATATTTAGCCAATTTGAGACTTGCGTTTTTTCCCAATACACCCCCTTGCGCCCAACACATCTTGAGCTTTGTGCGCATATTAAATGGTGGGTGGCCCGAATCGATAGGCTCTGATACCATATTAGAATTAGAGTTTGACCTAACTCACTATTGAAAATGAAATACTATTGCTTTTGTTTTCTTTGTATTTTCATTCCATCTTATTCTGTCAATACACAATGGTTATATACATCATACAAAGTGTAACTAAACCTTAGAGTTAGTTAGATAGGTTTGTTACATTTTAACTAACTTGACTACCATCTAACTAACTTCTAGAATTATCTCTATTACACCCCCTCAAGATCATGGTGGTTTGAGTGAGACCACTTTGAGCTTGCTTCGTAGATCATGAAATGCCACCGTACCTAACGGTTTTGTTAAAGTATCAGCTAGTTGAGCAAAACCAGGAACATGTTGGATAACCAACTGTTGTGCTACGACCCTTTCACAAACAAAATGGATATCCAATTCAATATGCTTTGTACGAGCATGGAGAACCATATTTAGAGACATGTGAACTGCACTGAGATTGTCGCATAGTAGAGTGGGAGGGTGAAACCGAATGGATAGCTCAATCAATAGAGATTCAAGCCAAAGAAGCTCAGAAATGGTGTGAGCAAGTGCTCTATATTCAACTTCCATACTTGATCTTGCCACTAGAGATTGCTTCTTTGAGCTCTACGCAACAATGTTGGGACCGAAGAAGATGCAGGAACCAGATGTGGAACGACGATCATCCGGGTCAGTGGCCCAGTCTGAATCGCTGTAGCCACGCAATGAGAATTTCTCGGCTGGATTTGCTACTGAAAACACTAGGCCTAAAAACATTGTTCCACTGAGGTATCATAGAATCCGTCGAACAGCTGCCCAATGAGCTTCCAATGGTGAGGACATGAACTGACAGGTCTTGTTTACACTGTAGGCAATATCTGGTCTTGTCAAGGTAACATATTGCAATGCTCCTACTATGGATCTGTACAAGTGAAGATCTGACAGCAATGGGGAACCTGTTTTGATGAGCCTGCAGGTACTTAACATGGGTGTTGGCACACCCTTTGCACAATTCATGTTGGCACGTTCAAGTAGGTCCCGTATGTATTTTGCTTGAGTCAGTACCAAACTTCCATTTTCCTGAAACTTAAATTCCACTCCCAGAAAATATGCAGGCTTGCCAAGTCTCTTTATAGCAAACTCAGCATCCAGTTTGTTAATTAGGTCAAGGATGAGAATAAAGGAGGAGCCTGTGATTAAGATGTCATCAACATAGACAAGAGCATAGAGAGTTATACCTTGTTTGGAGTAAATAAAAAGTGAATGATCACACTTTGAGTGAATGAATCCAAACTTGAGAAGTGCTTGATTAAGCTTTTCATACCAGGCCCTAGGTGCATGCTTTTAGACCATACAATGCCTTGTTTAGTTTGCATATTAACTCCTTGTTGGACTGCACAAAGCCTTGTGGGTGAACCATGTAAACTTCCTCTTGTAAAGTTCCATTTAGAAAGGCATTGTTGATGTCAATTTTCTGCAAATCCCATTTGTAGGTGATAGCAAGATTGAGTATGACTCTGATAGTTGTTGGCTTCACAACTGGAGAGAAGGTCTCATTGAAATCAAAGCCTTGTTGTTGATGAAAGCCTTTTGCAACAAGTCTTGCCTTGAACTTGTTTATAGTACCATCTGGATTTTCTTTTACCCTAAATACCTATTTGCACCCTACTGCTTGTCTGTGAGAAGGTAGAGCTGTCAGGGTCCAAGTGTTATTTGCCATCAGAGCATCATACTCCACTTGCATTGCTTGAGCCCACTCTGGTTGTAGTAAGGCTTGTTTCACATTTAGAGGTTCTGAGTTTGCAAGATAGGCTTTAGGCTTTGAATGTCCAGTTTTAGCCCTTGTGAGCATAGAGTGACTGTTTTGTGGGGGAGATGGGACAGTTATAATACTTGGAATTAATGGTGAGAGTGAACTGTCAGAAGCTTCATACCTTAACTGTCTGAGAGAGGGAGGACCAGCCTGTGGTAGTGGATGAGAAGAGGGAGATGAGTCATTGACTACCTCTTGAAACCTTGTGGACACCTGTGGTGAGGTTGATGCAGGCCTTCTGTTATTTGATGGAGGTGAGTTTGTTGTATTAGATGAAGCTATGAGCTAATCCGATGAAGGCAAAGGATTTTCCTGTGGTGGCATGACAGACTGAGGTGACATGTCTGTGTCTGGATGATGGCTATCAGATGCAGGTAGAGGAGAAAACTGGTCCTGATGTGACTCAGTTGTGACTGGACCCACTGATGTACCTGAGGTGTTATTATTAGTCATAGCTGGACATGGTAAAGTACATAAAGGTGCAGTTGTGCTAGTACTAGGGCTAGCAGAAAATAGACTTGCATAGGGAAAGTTCTTTTCATTAAACACTACATTTTTAGAGATGTATAGCCTGCCAGTGGGACTGAAGCATTTGTAGCCTTTATGTTGAGGGGAGGGGCCTAGGTAGATGCATTTTGTGCTTCTAGGTTCCAGCTTATGTTTGTTGTAAGGTTTCAATAATGGAAATCAAGAACAGCCAAATACCTTCAAGGATTTGTAATCAGGGTCTTTGTGATACAGGGCATGATATGGTGAGTTTGAATCATGTAAAGCTGAAGTTGGTAACCTGTTGAGTAGATAGCTGGCTGTGAGAAAACTATGGTCCCAGTAGGTCATGGGAATATTGTCATGTGCAAGAAGTGTGATGCCTGTTTCCATTATTGACCTATGTTTTCTCTCTACTGAGCCATTCTGATGTGAAGTGTGAGGACATGTCAACCTGTGTTGAATACCAAGATCAAGCAAGTATTTTGTTAAGGGTCTATACTCTCCTCTATAATCTGACTGTACTGCCTTGATGCTGGTGTTGAACTGAGTTTGTACATAAGCATAGAATAGCTTGAAGGCTCCTATAGCTTCAGATTTTTGTTTAAGCAAGTAGAGCCAAGTATATATAGTTTTGGCATCAACAAATGCAATATAATAAAGATAGCCAGAACTTGAAATATCAGGGGAAGGACCCTACAAATCAGTAAAGACTAGATCAAAGATATTCTCATAGGTAGTGTTGGACAAGGGAGCATGTATTCTATGTGTTTTGCCTAGACAACAAGCTTTACAAAATTCAGAAGAAGCTTTATTCATTATAGGTATTTTACACAATGTGAGTATGCTTTTGGAAGAATTAAAATGAGCATGTCCAAAACGACTATGCCAAAGTACATCAGTATTTTCTACAATGCCAGAATTTGAAACAAAGGATAAAGCTTTGTGTCTACCACCTGTATGCATAGACCTGGCAGAATTGTGCAGTAGGCTAGGAAAGCAATACAAACCATTTGACTCAAGAAACCCTTCAAGGAGAACTTCCTTAGAAACCTAACATTTGACATAACATTTATTAGATTGAAACTCAAACATTACTTGGTTGTCACTAGAGAATTTCGAAACTGACAATAAATTCTTGGTGATGGCTGGAACATGAAGAATATCACCAAGAACAAGTCTACTAGAAATGCAAGATGACCCTATACTTTGGATATGCAAACTTTGACCATTGCCTACATATACTTGGATATCACCTCTAAAAGGCTTGCTAAAATGTAAACATTTTGCATAGGGAGTAAGATGGTGTGAAGCACCTGAATCTGCAAACCATGCTTGAGACTCAAGATCATTTGGTAGTGAGTAATCTTGAGTGAATGCAACTGGTTGAGACATTGTAGCTGTCATTCCCATAGCCTGAGCCTCTGAACTTGCACTTGCTTCCTTAGTAACTTTCCCATTTCTTTCTTCATTTTGCTTAGGTTGAGGAGTAAAAGATTCATCATACCTGTGCCAGCAATCCATGACTACATGGCCAAGTTTCCCACAGAGTTGACAGATTGGTCTTCCTTGAGGATGATAACTTCTACCACGAGTTCTGCCTCTGTACCCGCGGCCTCTGCTTCTATTGTAGCCAGTGTAATCTTGTGAGCTTGTACTTCCACGACCTTTGTGTGCCATGTTAGCAGCTACTTGAGAAACCATGAGTTCTTGCCTAAACTTGTCTAATTGAGCTTCTTGAACATACAATAAAGCTTCAACATCACATAAGGATAATGGATCGGTTTGTCCATACATTTGAATTACAAACGGATTATACTCTTCTGGTAAACCGTTGAGGATTGAATCAATTTGATCTTGCTCAGAGATAGTATCACCAACTGCAAGTAGAGAGCTTGCAATTGCTTTGATTTTGAGCACAAATTCAGTGATTGATTGATTACCTTTCTTGGTGGATTTCAATTCCACTCTGAGCTGACGAACCCTAGCTCGCATCTGCGCATTGTAGAACTTGTGAATCTTGTCCCAAACTTCATAAGAATGCTTGCACGATAATACTCGCGGTAGTACCAATTCGGAAATGGTGGAAAGCAACCAGATGAAGAGAGCTTGATCTTGAACTACCCAAGCTTCATATTCTTCAGAGAAATTGTTGAGCAACCTATCTTGTTCAGTTGCGAATTTCGCAGGGATCTTGGGATTGATAACAAACCTGTGCATCTTTTGCGTGAGGATTACACCCTCCACTTGTTGATTCCACTGAAGGTAATTGTTATCCTTGAGTTGAATGGAAATTTTTGGCCCATACGAACTTGACGAGTTTGAAGTGAAGAAGCTGGAGTTGTTGGAGCGCAGTGACTGGTTTTATGAGTCATCCATTGAAGCTTCCCGTTTTTCTTGATCAACCGAGGATGAAGAAGAGGATTGGGGAAAAAAGATGAAATGATGCGGAGAAACGCGGTTCAGATCTGAACCGTGACCGATACCATATTGAAAATGAAATACTCTTGCTTTTGTTTTCTTTGTATTTTCATTCCATCTTATTCAGTTAATACACAATGGTTATATACAACATACAAAGTGTAACTAACCCTTAGAGTTAGTTAGATAGGTTTGTTACATTTTAACTAACTTGACTACAATCTAGCTAACTTCTAGAATTATCTCTATTACTCACCCTACAAAATCGGTTGGTAAGGTGTGGAGTGTCACTCTATTTAAACCCTTTGTGAATTATATATTTAGCCAATGTGAAACTTGAGTTTTTTCCCAATAAAGACACTTAGTGAGAGACAGTAACAAATCAAATTTCACAAAAGGACATTTAGTGACAGACAGTAGAAAGGCAAATTATAAAAGTAAAAACAAATATAAAAAATTAATATCCTAATTCTACACAAATAATTACAAGTGCAGATCATCATCAAAATTATCTCTAATTTCAAACATAATGGTTACTACACATTATAATTATTATTTTGTTAATTTTGGGAAACAATACATTGTCCAACTTCATCAAATTGTTTGGGTGTAAGATCACATTGATTTTTCTTTTGAGAAAAGCTCTCATTAACTTACATAAATTCCAGACAACCACGATCATCAAATTACAAGACAACATCTATATACAACTTTACCAGATTAATTCATAGCAACATGTTTGCGACTTAAAATTCTTATATCACACATAAAGTTTTGTTTTCATATTTACTCATAGCATATATTCAACATTGAAATCAACTAAAGAATTTCTAATTTATAATATGATGCAATGTGGTTATCATTTTCTACTAATTACATAAATATCAAATATCATTGTGAAAAAAGCAAGAAAAGCAAGAAAAAAATGAGATATAGGAACTCAGACAAAAAAAAAGATACATGGACGAAAACCAAAATTTCGCCAACTTACAAGGATGCAAACACTATTTAAATCTAGAATTTAATTATTGTATAGCCAACATAAATTCTTCATTTCTCAATAAAATCAAGTGTGACTTTTTTCACCATAGTGTTTGGTGAAAATCATCATAGTGTTAGATGATTGTGAAAAATGTTCTTTGAATAAGGGTGCTTTAAAGTATTCTATAGGGTTTGATGTTTATGTATATATTAGAATGTTGTATCTAAAACATAATAGATCATCCTTTAAGAAATAGAGGGAATAAAGATACCCTTTGTTAAAAAGATAATATAGTATAATTCTTGTGTGTCTTTTAATTTATGTTTTTAATATTCTGCACTTTTCATTCATATAAAAGATGCAACCAACCACTTATTACCGTTAACATTAAAAGTTAAGTGTTATGGACTGGGCCGCGAGGATATACAGGGGCACGGCCCAACATATGTCGGGCAAAGGCCCATGTGCTCGAGCAAATGAACCTCTTGGATAAATCACCTGCTGATACGACGGGCACACACTGAAGATGGGCAGAGAGCATGTCTGCCAGCTCATCTGTCACGCCACCCAACTGCCCTTCATTATCTCCTGAAAGATAGGGGCAGTTGGACCAAGGGGGCAGACCTTTTGTCTAGGTCTTCACGCTTCTTACGCGTCCCTTGGCAGCTCCTCCTTGGGTCTAGCCAGATTAAGCCCATTGAGGGGCCTTGGCCCAACGCTCGGGGCACATTATAAATACCCTTTCTTGGCAAAGGGTCAGGTATTCTCACTCATTCTGAACAAACCTTAATATTATGTACCTCTTCTAACTTAAGCATTGGAGTTCTTTGCAGGTACACCCCCTTCCTCACTTCATTCTCTGGCCCATTCATCAAGTCATTGGAACGCCCTTCTGATCAGGGGAGATCAGTGGCGCCGTCTGTGGGAACTAGCTCCCCATTCTTCCACAAACAGAAGATCAAAGCTCAAACATTGTTCTTCCAACATGTCCAGAGAATAACCTAACGAGCGCAGCCGTCCCCTCGTCGACTATACCATGGACGACGGCCTGCAGTTCCATGAAGCAAACGCCCGAGACGGCCATCCCGCCACCCCGTCTCCTGAACCCCAGAATAACGGGGATCCCCCTCACATTCAAAACCAAGGGACCGAGGCATTTCAACCCATCCCCGTTCCTATCGAAGGAGATGCCACCATGATCGCTATGGTGAACGCCCTCAACCAGGCTAGCTCTATGCTCTACCAACAGCATGAGAGAATCATGGCCCTAGAAGCTGACCGACAGGAGGTCCGACCTCAACAAGAGAGGAGGACACAACAACGTCCAGAAGCAACAAAGAAACGAGGACGTCACTCCCTAGAGCCTCACGTTAGCAGGGCACGCGCCTGCCGTGATAACGGTCGATCGGGAACCTCGCCGAGGCGCAACCGTAGCCCCGACCGCAACGAACTCTCTCCACTAAGGAGCGACGAAGAAGACCTGCATTGTCCCCTGTCACGGGCAATAACGGAAGCTCCGCTCCCCAAAGGCATGGAGAAACCTCCTAACCTAGCTGTGTACGACGGGACTACCGACCCCGACGATCACGTTGACAACGTTAACGCGATGCTCGACTACCGTAATGACATCACCGGGCACCTCAAATGCAGGCTGTTCTCGACGACCCTCAGGAAAGGGGCCATGGCCTGGTACAAGAGCTTGGCCCCCGAGTCCATCACGTCTTGGAGAGTCATGAGATCCATGTTCACGAGGCATTTCACAGCCTCCCGGCGTCATCCCAAGACAGAGGCGACCCTCGAAGCCATAGTACAGAAGAAGAATGAAACATTACGCTCGTACATCGAGCGATTCAATCAGGAAGCTGTCGAGGTAGATACTACTGAACACATGAAGAAATACCTCCTCGAGAGGGGGCTCCTGCCCGGTAGCGAACTCAACAGAGTTGTCGGGATCGAGCCTCCCCGCACCTTGAATGAACTTCTGCATAAGGCCCAGGCCTACATCAGATACGAGGAGAAGCAGGTAGCCCACAACGCCTGCAGCGGCCGTAATATCGGAGATACCGATCACCCCAAGCGTGAAGATCCGAATATTCCCCGTCGCAACGGGGACAAGCGAAGGGAAGAAAGGCCCCGCGAGCCTCGAGAAGGAAGAGGCCCCGCGAGCCGATACAGCGAGTACACCTTACTGACAGCTCCCCGCGAGCGCATCCTCGCGGAATGCATCAACTCCGAATTCAAACAGGGCAGAGTAAGGTTCCCAAAACCATCTGCACCAAAGCCTCACACCGACAAGTCCAAATACTGCAGGTTCCACAGGAGCCACGGGCATGTGACCGAAGACTGTGTTCACCTAAAAGATGCAATAGAGATTTTAATCCAGGAAGGGCATCTTAAACAATATACTAGGAGGAACGAAGCTCCCAAGCATGAAGAGTCGGAGAAAAAGAGACCTCGGGAGGATACACCCCCCGACAACTCTCCTTATCAAGTGGCCCTCTCCGTGTCACGTCCAAAGGATTCACCCTCCCTGAGCCATTGCCCGAAGGCCGGATCACTGCACTCAGCCCCTGGGAAGATTTCCCGACCGCCCTTGTCATATTGGGCGGAGGGATCAACGGCGAGGCCGCCGCCCTCTCAGTAAAACGCAAGTTCAACGAGCTCCTTCTGACCATGCCCGAACAAAAGGCAACGCTGACAAAATATCGGGGCAAATCCAACCCAATATCCTTCTTTTTAGAAGAGCTTCCGGGCGGCTCCCCGAATTCGGGCATCCCACTATTGATCAGGGTCAGGATGGCCCAGTTCGACGTCAGACGCATTCTGGTCGATCAAGGCAGCTCGGTAGATATCATGTACATCCACCTCTTCAAGACTCTGAAATTAGAGAAGACCAACCTATCCCCCTACGTCGGGTCCGACCTCCAAGGATTCAATGGAGCCACGACAAGACCGTGGGGATATGTCGAGCTCCTCGTCACCTTCGGGGAGCAGGAAACTGCCAGGGAAATCAAAATCCAATTCCTGGTCGTTGTCGCTCCCGGGATTTTCATCCTAGTACAAACGCGAAAGTGGCGCGGAAAAGGTAGAGTCGCCAGCCAGACATTTTTATCCCGAACGAATGGGAAAGGTAATGTTGCACAAACCTAAGGAAGAAGGAAAGGACAAGGCCTTGCGAACCAAAGATCTGAGTTCGGGAGTCGGTTACGACCTGGGAAGGTATTAGCACCCCAGATCGTCCGTCGTACCCGACGGGATCCACGCTTGCTTGTTTGTTTCAAAGGGTGAGAAAATAAAGCTGCTGAATAAAACTGCTGACTGGAACTGGAATGAAATGAGAAAGGGAACTGGAAAAAAAAGAATGAGAATAAAATGGGAAATGTAGGGAAAATAAAGAATGTGCTCGAACGGGCCCTACCCCGCTGCCTACGTACCTCATCGGGATAATGAGGATCAGAGTCGACGTAGTTCGCCTAACCTAGGCGGGAACTATTTGTTTGTGTTTTTTACAGCTGGAACTGCGTATGTCTATGCTCAGGTGTTGCAGGCTCGTCTGGTACGAGTGCGTTAACCGTCTTGCATGCGAGACAAGTCGCCGCGAGTTCGCGTTGTGAATGAATGAGATGAGAAGAGAAGTTCCCGCAGGATAGTCGGTTATTATTTGTTTTTGTCTTTTAAAAGAAGTGTTTTGAATTTGTTTGTGAACGGTCTTGTACTAAGACCTATCCATCGCGGGAAGTATTTACACCTCGCCCCGAAACAGGACGCGTATAAACACTCCGCAACAAAGTCTCGTGTCGTACAAGATTGTTCGGTTTTTATTAAGTGTTTTATTGCTTTTCTTTTGAGATGAGAAAGAGAAAGACTCAAGTTGATAAAAGGACAAACTAAGGGGAACTAAGACACAACCCTAATTTATTTATTATGCACAAAGGGAGATCCTAATGGTTAGTGAGGTTTTCTATTCCTAATGGAAAAAGGAAAAGAAAAAAAAGAAAGAGGATGCAACTTACTTCCTAAGGAAGATAAGTTGGTCCTAACAATGGGGAATCCTACCAATCACAAACATGGAAGGAAAAATGAATTAAACAGCCTAAAAGAAATGCATAAAAAATAAAGGATAAAGTGGAGTAAACTTACCTCAATCTTCCCCACTACAAAACAAGTGTTAATGCACATTTTTATTAAAAAGAATAAGGCAAACACACATTAATTAAATCCTAATTAAACTTGGACCTAAACTAGACCCTATTCTAATCCTAAAGGAACTAAAAAAATGCTAAAACCAAAATACAGCACCTATTACAGCCCCTTAATACACAAACAGCTATGAAACTAAGCCTAACACCCACCAGCTTTTTACAGCCAGCATGCAACATGGAAAAGTAGGTGCAGAAAGGTTACAAACAGCATGTACACATAGCAAACATCATACATTTTACAGCACTCATGCAAAAAACAGCTATGAAATGCAAAATCTAAAATTGCTTATTTTCATTCTTTAATGCACACCCTCAATGTAAAAATCACTAATCTCATCATGAACATGTATTTGAACTTAAGTCAACATATACCAAGGCAAGAACATGCACATCATTGAATGATTATGCAAGCATGCATCTCATGAATTATGCAACAAGTAAATGCACAAAGTAACACCTAAACATGCATATGAACATGATGATCTTTGATTATGAACATGCAACCTGATTGCTCAACAAACATACTAAACTCAATGCAAAATTCAGAATTTAATTGATGCATATGACATGATAAAGTATGCAACCAAATGCACATACATATGCTTATGCAAAATGCAACATACCTTGATATAATGGGAATGAAAAAAAATGATTTAATGCAATGCAAACATGTAAAAACAGAATGCAACATGATTATTACATACTAAATGATGTATAAACATGGCAACACAATGCAAGAACTCAAGGCATGCACAAAGAACACAAAAATGCATAAAACGCAACATGAACGGAATCATGTCGAAACGACTCGAAATGGGGAGACTAGCTACTGGAAATGGACCCAAAAATTCCCTAAAATCAATACCTAAACATGTATGAACATTAGAGGCACTAGGAAGCAAGATTGAGCAAGAAAATAGGCTAAGAATCCAAAAATGATCAGCGTTAATCGATTAACCATATAGGTTAACCCGTTAACGGGCAAAAAATACAGCATTTTGGCCAAAAAACGCATGCGTTAACCGGTTAACCACATGCGTTAACCGGTTAACACTGAACGAAAAGTGAAAAATGCTTTTGAAAAAAGTGCTTTTGGCCACAATCTTCCTTCTAAACAATCCTAACCCCCACTTAATCATGCTAACACAAATTTCTACTCAATTGGAGCTTATTTACACATGGTAGAACCTATATCTATTAACACCTTAAATCCAAATTCAACCAAAATCACAAATCACAAGCAAACATAATCGAAACGGAATTGATTTTAAACAAAGCGAAAAAAGCAATTAAAGAATGCCAAAAGTGGCGAGATGAAGAGAATAACTTAAAGAAGAAGTGATTAAGATCACCAACCTACGAAGCGGAGGAGTGCTTCGGTAATTGTTGCAATAATCGGAGCTTGAATCGAAGAGAAAACCGAAAACCGAGAAACCGCAAAATAAATGCGTTCTTGATGCTTGAATCTTTACACACTTCCGATAAGCCGAAATCTTCAACAAAATCACTAGCTTCTTCTTCTACGATCCACAATTAATGGAGGTTGGAGGCTTAAGCTTCAAGATCTTCAAGTTTCAATGTGAAACTTGAAGAGCTTATTCAAAGAAGCTTTGGTGAAAGGAGGGAAAATGGAGAAAAAGTGAGAGAGAAAAAGTGATTATGGAAGAAGTGAAAAATTTGGAATTGTGGGAACCTCTCTCAAGGAAGTGATTAATGGTTATATAGAGATTAGGCTAGGAGCTAGGTTTGGGTTTGGGGCCCAAAAATTAGGTTTGGGATCCAAAATTAGGTTTGGAAGTTAGTTAGGGTTAGGGTTGGAAAAGGGAATATTCCTTGGAATATTCCTTGGAATATTCCTTGGAATATTCCTTGGAACACTCTAGAAGATGGTGGAAGGTGGTGGAAGTTTCCAAGGGAAATGGAGTGGAATTGGAGTGGAAAAACAAGATGGAAAGAATTAAAGGAAGTGTGGAAAGAAAATGGAAGGAAAAGTGGAGGGAAATGCAAAACCAACTAACTTTTCAAATGATTTTTCTTTGATTTTTTTTTCATGATTCCTCCATCGTTTCTTGATCAAATTTGAACCATAGGATAATTGTAACCCTAATTTCATGATTTCGATCTTAAAAGTCCGGAGTCGATCCCTTTTTACCTAGCTCGGTTGCCGTTTCTCCGATTCCTCGATTTTCCGTCGTCCGGCCAGTCGAACCCCTTCCAAAATGAATTTGTGGACGAGATTTGAACCCTAGGCACTTGACATCGTATATAAGTCAAAGAAATCCACTTCGACTCAAAAATTTATGTAGAAGCCCTGTAGGAATGAAACCCTAATTCGGCTCTTTTCCCTCAAGAAGTATTGCACTGCTTGCCTCCTTCAATCAAACCAAAACTTTCCATGACTTGTGGCTTCAAGTGAAGACTTGTGGGATATTGTGAACCCTTTGCACAAGGTTGAGAAGCTTTGTGGCCCTTCGGTAGCCTCTTCATAACTTTCGGTTGCTCCGATCACTGATCACATACCCACGCCTCGGCTATGCTATATATGATGCAATGTTTTTGGTTATTTTTATGAATCCATATATGCAAAATGCTATGCAAAATGTTGAGGAAATGAGAGGGCAAATTTTGAGGTATTACAGCTGCCCCTATTCAATCATCTGCAGACCTGAACGGATAATTGCAACAGCTTTTAGGCGTTCAAGGTATGGAGTGATTGAATACTCGAATAAAACCTGAAAATTTGCACCCTGAGGGTAATGGAAATGCCATCTGCCCATTTATTTATTTATGTATTTTTTGATTTTTTTTTTTTTTTTTTTTTTTTTTTTTTTTTTTTTTTTTTTTTTGACCTCTGAATAGGTAACGGAGATAAAACCAGATGGAATAGAATCAATGCAATCACTGCGACTGCTGAACGAACCGAAACCACAAGGAGGGTGCCTGTTATCGAAACAGGACTTAACGCAATATCAACCGATTTGCGACTCAACTAAGATCAACCGATCTAACACGGAAATGGTATCAACCGATCCACCCCGGAAAGCGAGAATGTAACATCATCCGATTTACAACTCGAAGAGAAATGATATCCACCGATTCATAACTCAAATATGATCAACCGATCTAACGCGGAAATGGTATCAACCGATCCATCCCGGAAAGCGAGAATGTAATATCATCCGATTTACAACTCAAAGAGAAATGATATCAACCGATTCATAACTCAAATAAGATCAACCGATCTAACATGGAGATGGTATCAACCGATCCATAACCAAGAAAAACGAGAATGTAATATCATCCGATTTACAACTCGAAGAGAAATGATATCAACCGATTCATAACTCAAATAAGATCAACCGATCTAACATGGAGATGGTATCAACCGATCCATAACCAAGAAAAACGAGAATGTAATATCATCCGATTTACAACTCGAAGAGAAATGATATCAAACGATTCATGACTCAAATAAGATCAACCGATCTAACATGGAGATGGTATCAACCGATCCATAACCAAGAAAAACGAGAATGTAATATCATCCGATTTACAACTCGAAGAGAAATGATATCAACCGATTCATGACTCAAATAAGATCAACCGATCTAACATGGAGATGGTATCAACCGATCCATAACCAAGAAAAACGAGAATGTAATATCATCCGATTTACAACTCGAAGAGAAATGATATCAACCGATTCATAACTCAAATAAGATCAACCGATCTAACACGGAAATGGTATCAACCGATCCACCCCGGGAAACGCGAGAATGTAATATCAACCGATTTACAACTCGAAGAGAAATGACATCAACCGATTCATGACTCAAATAAGATCAACCGATCTAACATGGAGATGGTATCAACCGATCCATAACCAAGAAAAACGAGAATGTAATATCAACCGATTTACAACTCGAAGAGAAATGACATCAACCGATTCATGACTCAAATAAGATCAACCGATCTAACATGGAGATGGTATCAACCGATCCATAACCAAGAAAAACGAGAATGTAATATCATCCGATTTACAACTCGAAGAGAAATGATATCAACCGATTCATGACTCAAATAAGATCAACCGATCTACACGAAAATGGTATCAACCGATCCATTATCTTCGCACTGAGACGAGACCATTGTACTTAAATGGAGACTCGAAGGGAACGGGATCGTTGTACTTAAACGAGAGCCCAAGACGCGACCATTGTACTGAAACGGAGACGCGAAAAAATGAGACTGTTGTACTGAAACAAGACTCAAAGACGAGACCATTGTACTTAAATGGAGACTCGAAAGGAACGGGATCGTTGTACTTAAACGAGAGCCCAAGCAAACAGGATCATTGTACTTAAATGATAACCTGAGACGCGACCGTTGTACTGAAACGGGGACACGAAAGAATGATACTGTTGTACGAAAACAAGACTCAAAGACGAGACCATTGTACTTAAATGGAGACTCGAATGAAATGGGGTCGTTGTACTTAAACGAGAGCCCAAGACGTGACCGTTGTACTGAAACGGAGACGCGAAACAATGAGACTGTTGTACTAAAACAAGACTCAACTGGGGGTAACAACGAGACTTGAAGGAAACAACCACCCTGGGAGACGAAGTTGCATTCTGTGGGGAACACTTCAATCTGATTGGAGATGTAACGGGTCTTATGTAATATACCTCAAAACTGGCCCATGCTGGTATGCATATGTTTGAATTTATGGCGTAATGCTCCATGACGATGGAAATGCTACGCTTTGGAGGATGCAAATGCAATGATGATCACTAGATGCAAATGCAAATGCAAAAGGGGTCTCCCGATGAGGAGACAACAGGCATCCCAGATAGCTTGATTGGGGAGGAACAGATGATCACTGCATTGATCTGGTTGATCCTTGTGAGGAGTAGACAACTCTGCGGGGAATGTTGTCAATGATGCACCGGCTCTGAACAACCGCCATTGCCAAAAATAAATTGGACTTTGAGATTGGAGTGCCAAGACCCTGCTGGAGATGGACTCTTCTTGAACTCTTGTGGGGAACCAAAGGCATGATAATGCTGAGGAAGCAACTTGCTGGGGAGGCAAAACACTCCTTATACTACTGAGAATTGCCCCTGTCTGAAGGTAAACTTCTGCTTGGGGACGACACTCACTCTCTGCTACCTTGCTGGGTGAAATTTCAACTTCCACATGGCTGGGGATGACGGGTGGTGTCAATGATAAAGCTTCCTGCTGAAGATAAGAGTTTAAGTTGCCACTTGCTGGGGATAAGAGATAAATCCTCTCATGTTGGGAATGAGAGACGTAAGGCGTCTCATGCTGGTGATGAGAGACGATGATACCCTTCTGATCAAGAAGTAACTTTCCATGAGACTTGCTAAGGAACCTTGATCCGCAGATGAAACAACTCTTGCAGTACTGTGCCGACGCTGGCCTTGCCCCTAGCCCTGGGTTGATAGGTTGTCAACTAATCATGAGTGAACAATGGTTCTTTGCAATTTTCGACTCGCCTCAGATTAAAGTCCGTCAGAAGTAAATGTCTCAAGAGGATTTTACAGAAAACATGGCATATGAAATGCTTCAGTGTCTTCAAACTCTTGGAGAGATTCATCGGATCTCGAAATAACTACCCCAGACTGCACGGTCTGTGCAAGAATTTGCCTCGCAAGGATTCATGAAAAGCCTCATATCACTGTGAGATATTTTACCCCAGTATTTTGAACTCCGGATAGGTGCTTTTGATTAACCGCCTTCAGGAGAAAGTAACTTCCAGTGCTCTTGGGGTGGCCTGCCCCAGTACAAGCTTTGAAGTTATCACCTCTGACTGACCGTGCTTTGAAGAAAACACCCAGATCAACTGATCTTTGAGAGATTGAATCTCGAAGTGATTGCCCCAACTTGGCTGAATTTCGAAGAGATTGCTCGACATGATTGCCCCAGATTAATTGGAATTTATTGGAAAAGTGCACCTCGACAGATTGTCCTTCGGAAGTTTCAGACTTCTCAACTTGGCAAGATTAAGCTTCTGGACTGAGATTCCATATGTAAACTTTTATGATGCCAAACAAATATATGCAAGCAGAAAATGTTTATTCTAAGAATGAAAATTCTAATGCAACACACGTGTTAATCTTGAAGTTTTATTGTAAAAAGATGTCACCAACCTTTGTGAGTGAATCACTAGTTAAGATACGACATTAAAATTTTTTTTTTTTAATAGAAAGCATGCACATGCAACACCAACAAAGATCTTTCAACACCACTCAAAGGAGTCAAGAACGCGGTCTCGTAGTAGTACGCTCTCAAAAATAACCCTGTTTCAGTTAGGACTTTTGAGGGTTGTATCGTGGCCTGGTTCACGGTTATAAAAACAAAGGATATAGGCTCGAAATTTATTTGTGCCCACCCATCTTCGTGATGTTCTCCATTCCTATTTTCAGCTAGCTTTCACAAGCGCTCACTTCTCAAAAAGGGTTTTGTGATGGTTGAGGAACCAATTACACTAACGGTTTCAAGCACCAATCAGGTTGTCGCTTGGAGTCAGTCACCCCTTCACCTTTTGTGTCTGTATCACACGACTTTGTTCTTGTTCAAGGATCTTTCTTGTGTAATCCTTTTCGTCTTTCGCTTTTGCATTATTTTTCTTATCCCTAACTTTTGCCCGGACTGATTCTTGTGAATCTTCGATTGTGAAGTCCAGCGGGATGCCCTAATTTTTGCCTAAGTCGCTTGTTTTCAAGTTTCGACTTAGCAGGCTTTTTCATTCTTTTTTCCCTTCTTTTTTTTTTTTGAACAAATCGTGTGACACTGTTTGTCTTGATGGCTTTGAAAGGGTCGTGACTGTCTCACTCCTTTGTTGTTGAGGAATAACCATTGTGGTCTCCGGTCTTTGGACCTCTTGATTGGGATAACCATTGTGGTTTCTGGTCATTGGACCTCTTGATTTGGTAAAACGAAAGGTAATGGATCCTCAGATTTGCACTCCTTTTTGAAATTTGAATGCTCGGTCAAACTAACTGACGCCTACCCTGCCCCTGGGTTAAGTGCGAGGGTTTTTTCATGTGAAAAGAAACTCCTACTTCAAGGCTCAAATGGGTTGGCGAGGGTCTATCTCCCTTATATCTCCAGTGCTTAGGATTTGAAACAATGCCTGTACATCGTCAACAGGGTCTTTCTCAAAAGCGAACAATTAGAGTTTTTGCGTTTTCAATTCGTCATCCTCCCTGATAGAGTTTAAGCTCAACAGTTGGTATTGCAATGCACATACACAAAATCATGAATGAATACGAATGGATTACTTCAAGAGAAACATGTGCATTTTATTATGGTTAACATTCAAAAACAAATAAATTTCATGCATGCATACAAATGTTTAAACAAACAATATAAACTACAAATGAAAATGCAGTAAAGAAACTGAATATAGCCGTAGTTGAGGAGACTTGACTCCGTCTGGACCCGTCAGTCTTGGATACTTTCAGCAATCAACAACTCTTTCAAGAACTTGACAATCATACCCCTTCTTCTAGTTGGTCTGACTCCGACACGAGACATCTGAAGAGAGAAGTGAAAAAGTTTCCCCATAAGGTTGCTCGGAAAGACCTGACGATCTTCTGCCTACGTATCTCCATTGACCCGAGACCAATGAAGAATCAGAGCGACGTAGTTCCCCTCAACAGGGATGAAACTGCACTGCAAAGACGCACCATTACCAAAACAAGAGTATCCGGATTACTTCTGGCTCCAAAGCTTCGAATCAAAGAAAGTGTCATTTCTCTTATATGTTTGGTGCAAAGTTGATAGCTTTCGAATCGATTAAGTCCTGCACTGTGTGGTGAAAAGCTTTACATCCATCAATATGATGCCCTGGTGCCCCAGAATGAAAATCACAGTTGACATTGGCATCCCATCCTTCCGGTAGTGGAAAAGGAGGTGGAGACAGCTTACGAAGCCCAACCAACTTTAGTTGAAGCAAATGCTGGAGAAGATCAGTGTAAGACATTGGCAAAGGGTCAAAAAATCTTTCTCTCCTTTGTTGCCGACCCTGTTGAGGATTATGCTGACGACGATTTTGCTGTTGTGAACGTGTGGCACTTTGGATGATCATGGATGCTGTTTGATAACGCGAACCTTGATTTCTCTTCTTTCGCTGGACACAAACTGCCCCTGCTTCTTCGTACTGCTTCTTTTGCTCATTGGACAACAACTTTTTAGTCCCAGAAGTGGAGGCACCGTTGATTTGAATCTTTCCTTGCTTCATCCAATTTTCAATTCTTTCACCAGTCAAGACAATATCAGAAAAACCGTTAGCTGAACAGCCTGCCAAACGTTCTATGAAGTGCCCCGGGAGGGTATCCATGAATAGGTCTACCATTTCTCTCTCCTGCAATGATGGTTGTACCCTGGCTGCTACTTCGCGCCACCTCTGCGCGTACTCCATAAAGCTCTCAGATTTCTTTTGTGACATGCTCTGAAGCTGGGTTCGGTTGGGAGCCATGTCAATATTATACTAGTACTGCTTGAGAAAGGCTTCCCCAAGTTCTTTCCAATTACGGACGGAGTTCTTTTCCAGCTTTATGTACCATTCTAACGAACCCCCGGAAAGGCTGTCTTGGAAGTGGTACATCCAAAGCTTCTCATCTTTCGTATGTGCAGCGATTTTGCGATGGAAGGCCTGCAAGTGCATCTTCGGGCAAGATCTACCACTGTACTTGTCAAAAACAGGAGGTCTGAACTTTGGAGGGATCACCAACCCTGAAACCAACCCCATATCAGCAACATCAATGCCCAGGGTGTCTTTGCATTCTAAAGCCTTTACCTTATCGGTTAGCATCTGAAAGTCCTGATTATTGACCCCATAACCAAATCCCACATCTTCATTGAGAAAAGTAAATTGATCCTCCTGTCGGTCTGCTACACGAACAGGGATTGGACCAATGCCTTCAGGGATAGGAGGCCCATTATCCGTAGATGGGATGACTGTGTTGATCGGATTGCCTTCGGCGTCCAAGGTAACCAATGGGGGATCAACCTGTGGACGATTAAACCTCAGCATGGCGGTTCTCATCTCTTGTTGCCCCTGCACTATACTCTGCATTGTTGCCATGGACTCCCCCATCTGAGTGCGAAAATTGTTCAACTCGGCTTGTATTGTATCCATGATTTGACTCAGGTAGCGTACTGGTACAGCTGATACTTCTCCTGAAATGGTCAAATAAATTAGGAAATCCAAATAACTCGTTAGTATGCAAGAATGATATGCGTGAAAATGCCATGTCACTGATCCCACTTCATTCAGATCAGGGGACAGATACCCACGGAGTGCCACATCATAAGTTAAACTCTGTGAGCGTGCAGGGGGAAAGTGTTGTGTATCGGGAATTCAAAATAAAATTGCCAGGATAGAAAAGTTGCAACAATGGTACCGACACACTTCCATAAAGCAAAGAATACACCAACATGCGAAACCTTATACAATTATTTGCCAACAATACTGAAATACAGGAAAATGTCGCAATCCACAACAGAAAAACAAAAGATTCCTTCAACAGCTCTGAAGGTAATCTAGAAACACAATAAAGCAAAATACATGCATCAAAGAAATCTACATCTCCTGATTTGAGCTTTGTGCAGTCTGCATGGCCAGCTGGATCAAAGGCTTCAGCTCCTGAGGTACCCTTCTGGTGTAATGATCCCTGAATCAATTAGATATTGGACATTTTGCTTGAAGGCTTTGCACTCGTCAATGGTATGTCCCAATGTTCCAGAGTGGAATTCACACCTGACATCCATATTGTAATCTGGGGGAATGGGGTAGGGTATTGGCAAGGCATTCCCTGGCTGAATCAAAGAGTTCTCGAGCAAACGGGCAAACATTTGACTAGGAGTAAACACTTCTTCAACCTGCTTGAACTTGAGTCTCCCCTGTTGTTGATAATTCTGATGATGAAATGAATTCGAACACCCAGAGTTCTTCTGCACTTTCTCCTTTATGTCGGATCGGTGAATGGGTAAAGGTGCCTGGCACGATGTCTTCAAAACCCATATCGGAGGCACACACCCCTGATTGGGGATAATTCTTGTGGTAAGGAAAGGAGAAGTTCCTCCTAGTGATATGAAATCTTTTGACACATTCCCGCTGATTGGTGCGAACTCGATTATTTTGGCATCAATGAGCTCTTGAACTTGATGCTTAAGCCTTTTGCAATTTTCCACATGGTGACCAGGTGCCCCAGAATGGAAAACACACCTGGCATTGGCATCAAAATCTGGGGGAAGCTTTTTGGGTGTGGTTGCTACGGTGACGAGTTCAACCAGATTAAGCTCGAGCAAACAAACAAGCAACTGTGCATATGACACCGGGATCAAATCAAACTTGGCTTTAGACGTCTTTGGCATTTGTCCGCAGCTTTTGCCTTTACCTTCCCTTTGATGAACTGGAAGAGTCTGCAAATTGTGAGGATTAAGATCCCAAAGTTGAGGAGAATTCTCACGAAACGCTTCCTGATCTTGGAACAAAATCACTGAACTAGGATGACCAACAACTTCTGCAGTAATAAAGGGGAGATGGTGCCCTTCTCGGAGCTTTGGGGCTTCCCTGGTCTGGTTCTCTTGTTTCTTCAGTTGGTAAACCTTCTCCATTAATAGCGTGTGGTCATGGCACAAAGTCTGCATGTCCTTCGAAAGTTGATCCATTCGGACTTTCATTTCAGCTATTTCTGCTCGGCATTGTTCCATGCCCACCTCTTGATGATTGTGATTCAAGTTGGCCATTCTGAAGAGTAAACGAATCAGGATGAGAATCTGTCCCCCCAACACCTGTAATGAGAGTAAGGATGCATGCAAATGCCATGTTCGATTATTTCCAAGGGATCCATCTGCTTTGATTCCAATTTGGGATACAGGAACATATAATGACATGGTTCGAACATAGGATCTTTGGAAATAGCCGAACATGTATGATAGAATGCTATGATGTTATGTATGCAACAGGCATGTGATCAGTGAAGTGTCTGCGATATGCCAATCATATAATCAGGTGTCGGTGCACAGTCTCAAAATCCAGATATCACGATAATCATCCCTCTGATCCGGGGTCCATAACTTAAGAACAGAGATCCAGATCACAAAAACTGAACCAAAGGCAAAGTGGGTATGCTGAAGGTACCAGGGTTCCTGCAAACCTGTAAACCCCTCCCAATCTCACGGGTGTGCTACTCGGGTCAACATCACGGACTCTCAAAGCCGAGTAGCAATAATACGTTCACCATCTCCGAGAAATGGCTCATGACCAAATCAGGGAATCGGTTTGGTATTATATACTACGCAGGGAGGTCTCAGTTGAGTCCGGAAAAACAAGCATCCCTCACAAGTTTCCAGCTTCAAGCACTGAATCGAGAAACAATAGTACATTCATCCCGAAGGGTACAATACTATCGTCATACGAACAGTTTGCTTTAACTGAATTCCTATGAGAGAACCAGGCCATCCTATGCGAGTTCCCAATGGACCCTCGGATGCGAGTGGGTTTGCCAACAAATGTGGTCTGCCACTGTCATCACTGGAGAGGGGTGTTTCCATTAAGGTTCTCAATGATCGGTCACCAGATGCACATAACTATCAAGGTCGTACCCTGAAGTGAGGTAATCCCCACACAGAATAGTTCCAAGACGGTCGCAATCCGGGTGTGGAACACATCGCCACCCATCATGGTGAGATACCATAAGAGTACAATGTCTGTCCACGCTAATCCTATGGTGCACTCAAGCCGGGTATTTGGCTTATCTTACAGTAACTCCCACCCACAGAAAAAATGAAAACCAGCACAGCCAGACAATCCAGTATAATATGATGCATGGAAAATAAAATACTGAAAGCGGTAAATAAATGCGATAAAGTAAAGCTGTAAATAAAACTGTAAATAAAACAGTAAAGCTAAACTAAAGCACTCAGCAACAAACACATATACACCCAAAGAACAAAACCAAACAGGCGCTAGGATTGACTCTACAAGGGAAACCAGAGATTCTGGGAACTTCCCCAGCAGAGTCGCCAGCTGTCGCTCCCGGGATTTTCATCCTAGTACAAACGCGAAAGTGGCGCGGAAAAGGTAGAGTCGCCAGCCAGACATTTTTATCCCGAACGAATGGGAAAGGTAATGTTGCACAAACCTAAGGAAGAAGGAAAGGACAAGGCCTTGCGAACCAAAGATCTGAGTTCGGGAGTCGGTTACGACCTGGGAAGGTATTAGCACCCCAGATCGTCCGTCGTACCCGACGGGATCCACGCTTGCTTGTTTGTTTCAAAGGGTGAGAAAATAAAGCTGCTGAATAAAACTGCTGACTGGAACTGGAATGAAATGAGAAAGGGAACTGGAAAAAAAAGAATGAGAATAAAATGGGAAATGTAGGGAAAATAAAGAATGTGCTCGAACGGGCCCTACCCCGCTGCCTACGTACCTCATCGGGATAATGAGGATCAGAGTCGACGTAGTTCGCCTAACCTAGGCGGGAACTATTTGTTTGTGTTTTTTACAGCTGGAACTGCGTATGTCTATGCTCAGGTGTTGCAGGCTCGTCTGGTACGAGTGCGTTAACCGTCTTGCATGCGAGACAAGTCGCCGCGAGTTCGCGTTGTGAATGAATGAGATGAGAAGAGAAGTTCCCGCAGGATAGTCGGTTATTATTTGTTTTTGTCTTTTAAAAGAAGTGTTTTGAATTTGTTTGTGAACGGTCTTGTACTAAGACCTATCCATCGCGGGAAGTATTTACACCTCGCCCCGAAACAGGACGCGTATAAACACTCCGCAACAAAGTCTCGTGTCGTACAAGATTGTTCGGTTTTTATTAAGTGTTTTATTGCTTTTCTTTTGAGATGAGAAAGAGAAAGACTCAAGTTGATAAAAGGACAAACTAAGGGGAACTAAGACACAACCCTAATTTATTTATTATGCACAAAGGGAGATCCTAATGGTTAGTGAGGTTTTCTATTCCTAATGGAAAAAGGAAAAGAAAAAAAAGAAAGAGGATGCAACTTACTTCCTAAGGAAGATAAGTTGGTCCTAACAATGGGGAATCCTACCAATCACAAACATGGAAGGAAAAATGAATTAAACAGCCTAAAAGAAATGCATAAAAAATAAAGGATAAAGTGGAGTAAACTTACCTCAATCTTCCCCACTACAAAACAAGTGTTAATGCACATTTTTATTAAAAAGAATAAGGCAAACACACATTAATTAAATCCTAATTAAACTTGGACCTAAACTAGACCCTATTCTAATCCTAAAGGAACTAAAAAAATGCTAAAACCAAAATACAGCACCTATTACAGCCCCTTAATACACAAACAGCTATGAAACTAAGCCTAACACCCACCAGCTTTTTACAGCCAGCATGCAACATGGAAAAGTAGGTGCAGAAAGGTTACAAACAGCATGTACACATAGCAAACATCATACATTTTACAGCACTCATGCAAAAAACAGCTATGAAATGCAAAATCTAAAATTGCTTATTTTCATTCTTTAATGCACACCCTCAATGTAAAAATCACTAATCTCATCATGAACATGTATTTGAACTTAAGTCAACATATACCAAGGCAAGAACATGCACATCATTGAATGATTATGCAAGCATGCATCTCATGAATTATGCAACAAGTAAATGCACAAAGTAACACCTAAACATGCATATGAACATGATGATCTTTGATTATGAACATGCAACCTGATTGCTCAACAAACATACTAAACTCAATGCAAAATTCAGAATTTAATTGATGCATATGACATGATAAAGTATGCAACCAAATGCACATACATATGCTTATGCAAAATGCAACATACCTTGATATAATGGGAATGAAAAAAAATGATTTAATGCAATGCAAACATGTAAAAACAGAATGCAACATGATTATTACATACTAAATGATGTATAAACATGGCAACACAATGCAAGAACTCAAGGCATGCACAAAGAACACAAAAATGCATAAAACGCAACATGAACGGAATCATGTCGAAACGACTCGAAATGGGGAGACTAGCTACTGGAAATGGACCCAAAAATTCCCTAAAATCAATACCTAAACATGTATGAACATTAGAGGCACTAGGAAGCAAGATTGAGCAAGAAAATAGGCTAAGAATCCAAAAATGATCAGCGTTAATCGATTAACCATATAGGTTAACCCGTTAACGGGCAAAAAATACAGCATTTTGGCCAAAAAACGCATGCGTTAACCGGTTAACCACATGCGTTAACCGGTTAACACTGAACGAAAAGTGAAAAATGCTTTTGAAAAAAGTGCTTTTGGCCACAATCTTCCTTCTAAACAATCCTAACCCCCACTTAATCATGCTAACACAAATTTCTACTCAATTGGAGCTTATTTACACATGGTAGAACCTATATCTATTAACACCTTAAATCCAAATTCAACCAAAATCACAAATCACAAGCAAACATAATCGAAACGGAATTGATTTTAAACAAAGCGAAAAAAGCAATTAAAGAATGCCAAAAGTGGCGAGATGAAGAGAATAACTTAAAGAAGAAGTGATTAAGATCACCAACCTACGAAGCGGAGGAGTGCTTCGGTAATTGTTGCAATAATCGGAGCTTGAATCGAAGAGAAAACCGAAAACCGAGAAACCGCAAAATAAATGCGTTCTTGATGCTTGAATCTTTACACACTTCCGATAAGCCGAAATCTTCAACAAAATCACTAGCTTCTTCTTCTACGATCCACAATTAATGGAGGTTGGAGGCTTAAGCTTCAAGATCTTCAAGTTTCAATGTGAAACTTGAAGAGCTTATTCAAAGAAGCTTTGGTGAAAGGAGGGAAAATGGAGAAAAAGTGAGAGAGAAAAAGTGATTATGGAAGAAGTGAAAAATTTGGAATTGTGGGAACCTCTCTCAAGGAAGTGATTAATGGTTATATAGAGATTAGGCTAGGAGCTAGGTTTGGGTTTGGGGCCCAAAAATTAGGTTTGGGATCCAAAATTAGGTTTGGAAGTTAGTTAGGGTTAGGGTTGGAAAAGGGAATATTCCTTGGAATATTCCTTGGAATATTCCTTGGAATATTCCTTGGAACACTCTAGAAGATGGTGGAAGGTGGTGGAAGTTTCCAAGGGAAATGGAGTGGAATTGGAGTGGAAAAACAAGATGGAAAGAATTAAAGGAAGTGTGGAAAGAAAATGGAAGGAAAAGTGGAGGGAAATGCAAAACCAACTAACTTTTCAAATGATTTTTCTTTGATTTTTTTTTCATGATTCCTCCATCGTTTCTTGATCAAATTTGAACCATAGGATAATTGTAACCCTAATTTCATGATTTCGATCTTAAAAGTCCGGAGTCGATCCCTTTTTACCTAGCTCGGTTGCCGTTTCTCCGATTCCTCGATTTTCCGTCGTCCGGCCAGTCGAACCCCTTCCAAAATGAATTTGTGGACGAGATTTGAACCCTAGGCACTTGACATCGTATATAAGTCAAAGAAATCCACTTCGACTCAAAAATTTATGTAGAAGCCCTGTAGGAATGAAACCCTAATTCGGCTCTTTTCCCTCAAGAAGTATTGCACTGCTTGCCTCCTTCAATCAAACCAAAACTTTCCATGACTTGTGGCTTCAAGTGAAGACTTGTGGGATATTGTGAACCCTTTGCACAAGGTTGAGAAGCTTTGTGGCCCTTCGGTAGCCTCTTCATAACTTTCGGTTGCTCCGATCACTGATCACATACCCACGCCTCGGCTATGCTATATATGATGCAATGTTTTTGGTTATTTTTATGAATCCATATATGCAAAATGCTATGCAAAATGTTGAGGAAATGAGAGGGCAAATTTTGAGGTATTACAGTCGTAGACTGTCCATCCCTCTACAATTGCATCTTCGGCCGCCCGACATTAGCCGAACTCACCGCGGTCCCATCTACCGTCCATCTAAAGATGAAGTAATACACCAAACTAGGCCGCGTAGTCACCATCCACGGCGACATCGAGGCTGCCCGACGGTGCTACGACGCCGCAGTAAAAGGACAGGCCACGGTCAATACAAAGAGCAACAAAAAGCCCAAGACCGAAGATCCTCTCCTCCATGGAATCAACGCCATCGACCTCGACTGCCGCATTGGCCACGACGAAACTGAAGAATGGAAACCCGCCGAGGAACAATCTCCCGAACACCCGTTCCGACCGGTCCCCGACAGAGAGTTCGAGCTCATCCCTCTGGGTGACGATCCTGGAAGAACAGTAAAGATAGGCAAGGGATTTCCCGAGGAAACAAGGGAGAAGCTCGTGACATGCCTCAAGGAGAACTCTGACCTCTTCGCATGGAACGCCGCAGAGATGCCCGACCTGGATCCTGAGATCGCGTGTCACCAGCTAGCTTTAGATCGGGCAGTCAAGCCCATAGCACAGCGTAGGCGCAAGCAGTCCCCCGAGAAGGCGGAGGCTGCCGAGCAAGCTATAAAAGACCTCTTAGAGGCAAATTTTATTTCTGAAGCCCAGTACACAACCTGGCTCTCTAATGTAGTCCTCGTTAAGAAAAATAATGGAAAATGGCGCATGTGTGTTGATTATACTGATCTTAATAGGGCTTGCCCCAAAGATGCTTTCCCTCTCCCTAACATAGACAAGCTCGTTGACAACTCTGCAGGTTTTAGACTCCTGTCCTTCATGGACGCATATAGCGGATATAATCAAATCCCTATGTCGGACACGGACAAGAGACACATGGCGTTCATGACCCCGACCGGCAATTACTATTACAACGTAATGCCGTTCGGACTCAAGAACGCCGGGGCCACATACCAGCGCATGATGAACAAAGTCTTCAAGGAAGAAATAGGGGATATGCTCGAGGTATACATGGACGACATGATCATCAAGTCACACGAGGAGGTCGACCATGCTCAACACCTATACAAAGTCTTCGAGCAGGCGAGACAGTGTAAAATGAGGTTTAACCCTGAAAAATGCACGTTCGGCGTCCGGGCAGGAAAATTCCTGGGTTTCTACCTCACCGAAAGGGGTATCGAGGCCAACCCCGACAAATGCCGGGCGTTCTCGGAATTTCCAACCCCGAAGACCAAAAAATCAATCCAATCCCTCAACGGAATGCTCGCCTCACTCTCCCGTTTCATTGCCAAATCCGCCCAGCATGCACTGCCATTCTTCAGACTCCTTCTTAAGGAAGCCAGCTTCGAATGGACCGACGAATGTGAACGGGCACTACTCCATTTGAAGAAGGTTCTCTCTGAACCCCCGGTCCTATCACGACCATTAGAAAGAGAGACCTTATACCTGTATCTGTCCGTGGCAACCGAGGTCGTCAGCGCCGTCCTAATAAGGGAAACGGACGAAGGACAAAAACCCATCTATTTTACGAGCAAAGCGCTCCAAGGCCCCGAACTCAGATACCAACAAATTGAAAAGGTCGCCCTGGCTCTCATAAATGCGGCGAGGAGGCTACGCCACTACTTCCTCACGCACACGGTCAAAGTAAGAACCGACCAGCCAATCAAACAGCTTCTCGGACGGCCAGATATGGCCGGCAGAATGCTCAAATGGTCGTTGGAACTCTCTGAATTTGATATACAATACGAGAATAGAAAGGCCTTGAAAGCCCAAGCACTGGCCGACTTTGTCGCGGAAATGACCCACAACTCGACACCGACGGACGACGCCTATAAATGGACGATCTTCGTCGACGGCGCCTCCAGTACGACAGGCAGTGGAGCTGGAATCATCCTCGAGAATGAGGACGGGATCCTGATCGAAGTCTCACTAGCACTAGCCTTCCCGACATCAAACAACCAAGCCGAATATGAAGCTTTCATCGCCGGTCTAAGATTGGCCGAAGACCTAGGAGCAAAGGAAGTAAAAATATCAACAGACTCCCAGCTCGTGGCATCACAAGTACGAGGAGAGTACCAGACCAAGAACGACAACCTTGTCGAGTACCTGGCCTTGGTCAAAGAAAGACTCAAAAAATTCGAGAAGTGGGAAGTACAACACGTACCTCGCGAGCATAACACACGGGCCGACATCTTATCAAAGCTAGCTAGAACGAGAAAGAAGGGCGGGAACAAATCTGTAATTCAAGAGATCCTTCATCGACCTAGTATCGAAAAACCACCTCGTCCACTCGAGGTCAACGCGATCGGGGATACTCATTGTTGGATGACACCTATCTATAATTACCTAACAAAGGACGAGCTCCCCGTTGACCCAAAAGAGGCAGCCACCACCAAACGGAGGGCATGCTCGTACGTCCTCCTCGAAGGGAAACTTTACCGTAGGGGGTTTTCCATCCCATTACTCAAGTGCGTCGAGGAAGAGAAAGTCTCCGACATACTGGGAGAAATACACCGAGGAATAAACGCCCAACACCCCGGCGGGCGATCACTTGCACGAAAAGCTCTTCGAGCAGGCTACTACTGGCCGACCATGCAACACGACTCCAAGGAACACGTAAAAAATGCGACAAATGCCAACGGCACGCTGACATGCACCTCGCACCCCCGAACGAACTAAAAACACTCTCTTCTCCATGGCCCTTCGCATGGTGGGGCATGGATATCCTCGGGCCTTTCGTGACTGGATCGTACCAGAATAAATACTTCATCGTAGGGGTAGATTATTTTACCAAATGGATCGAAGCAGAGGCGCTGGCTAAAATAACAGCGCAGAACATTCTTCGATTCTTTAAACGCAATATCCTCGCTCGGTTCGGCGTGCCCCAGGTCCTCATCACGGACAACGGAACGCAATTCACAGACGGGGGATTCCAAGACTTCGTTGCGACCTTAGGTACTAAGCAACATTTCACATCCGTCGAGCACCCTCAGACCAACGGGCAAGCGGAAGCAGCCAACAGGGTAATCTTGCGTGGACTGAAACGCAAGCTCGGTGAGGCGAAGAGGGCGTGGGTCGAGGAGCTACATAGCGTTCTATGGGCTTACCATACAACACCTCACTCCACAACCGGGGAGACCCCATTCCGACTAACATACGGCACCGAAGCAGTCATCCCAATAGAAATAAGAGAACCGACGAGACGCATAGAAGAACCCCTAGACGAAGAAATGAATGACGAGGCACTCAGAGCCGAGCTGGACCTCGTCGACGAGATCCGCTCCGAAGCAGCCCTTCGAGAAATATCCCTCAAACAAAAAATAGCCTTGCGCCACGACGCGAAGGTCATAAAAAGAGAGTTCCGGGTGGCAGCCTGGTCCTCAGAAGAAACCTAATTAGGGTAAACTGGCCGCCAACTGGGAAGGCCCCTACCGCGTCCGCGACAAGACGAGCAACGGGGCCTATTACCTAGAAAACCTACAAGGAGAAGAACTCGCCCGACCATGGAACGCAGAGAAACTTAGACAATATTACAGCTGAATATGTCACGGGGAGACGTGGGAGGTACGACCACGCTCTTCGTCTCCAAAACTACAGAGCGGAACCGCGCGGCCCAGGGACGAACCGACTCTTCCAGCGAACACAACCCTCCCCGACGGTTGGGACCTCGATCGGGCACCAACGTCGAAGTACCAAGACCGGCAGGGCACCCAGCTCGCGATGGGAAAGCCCAAGCCTCGGAGCCGGAGTTCCAAACACCGAACCCGGTTTTCGATTTGAACGGGCACGACGCCCGCTACCTCATCGGTTCCCTAAACCGAGGAGACTAACATGATCGAGCATAAAACAGTTCATAAATACAAAACATAATAAAAGAATAACCGAGCAAGATGAATAATCAAATACATTCATTCATTAAACAACGGCCAAAGCCAAAGATAAGTACGTCCGAAGGCCAAAATACAAACAAAAAGGCACGCAGGCCATACATAAAAAGGCACGCAAGCCATACAAAGCGGGCACGCATGCCATATGAACAAAACAAATTAAAACTCTTAAGACTCCGCCCGGAGCTCCTCCTCGACATTCTCCTCCTCCTCTCCTTCATCCTCCCCCAGCTCTTCTTCGGCTTCAAAAGGGCATACAATCTCCCCCTCCTGGACACAGTAATTATGGGCTGACCCCTCCGTCACCAACTCGGGATTTAAAACCCTCAGTTGCTCGACGGTGTTGTCAAAACCCTCCTTAAATACAGCCACGAGATCCTGATTGAGAGAGCGAATGTGCCCCATCAGCTCACCCCGGGAACCAAGAGCGAGCTCCTCCTCAGTCTCGTCAACTAACGAACGGACCTTATCCTCGAGCGAAGCAAGCTGAGTACGCAATCCAGCATTCTCCTTAGCCACCTTCTGATGCACGGCTGCTTGTTCTTCCAAACTCATCTTGGCCGCCTTCAGCAGATCCCGCTCTTCCTTGACCTCCTCCAATTCTTTTTTCGGTCAGGACCATGGCCGTTTCCATCACCCAGATGACGGCGGCCAAGTCCCTTGCCAGTTCCTTACGCCGGACACCAGCCTCCTGGTTCAGGATAGCCCTTGCTTCGGGCGCTGGCACGGCGATCGCATCCTCGGTCTTGAAAAAGGCCCGCTCCACATAACAGGGGGGCAGTAAGTAACTTCCAGGTCCGCCCGGACTCCCGTTCCCCCCTAAGGTCGACCTTGAGAGAGTCCCCTCCGGACGCTTCCGCTTGTGGAGAGGGGAGGCTGATGGAGGCGGGCTGTCAGGTATGTTGATCATAGATGCCCGAGGAGGAGAGGAGGGCGCTGGACTCACTGCGTTCGAGGTCCCAGCCCCGGAGTCCCCAGCTACCGCCTGAACACGAGGCGCGGTCTTCTTCTTCTTCTTTGGAGCCCTGTCCGAGGCACCAACTTGGTTGGCCAGCTTGAGGACCCGGTCACGAGCGGTGGGCATAGCACCTGCAAAACGAGACACATAAACATCAGCGGGCGAAGACATAAACAAAAATAAGAATAAATAAAACACCTACTCAATAATTCCATGGCCTTCTCCTCGGTTCTACACTCGAGCAAAGCCTTGGTATTAATAATACAGGCCTCGCAGATCGGCATCCCGACCTCATCAACGTAAGGCACACCCTTTCGATCTGTCCAGACCGCCAAGTTGAAGCTCTGCACGTACTCAACCAACTTCTTATAAGCGAGCCTATCCTCGACGCCCAGCATTCCAAACTTAATCCTATAATGGCTAGTGGTGAGATCGAAATGGTCGTGCTGCCACCTCAGCGGTATCTACGACATCAACTTCTCCTCCCCATCTGCTTCCCGTTTGTAGTAATAAAGGGAATGTAGGGTAGCACGGGTGATCGGTCTCACCACATACCACCGACCTTTAAAATGACGGGCAGAATCCACGTACGTCTTGAACAAACGTACAGGTTGTTTGAAGGAAACCCAGTTGTGTCGTCCCCGAAGACCGGACCGCTGGAGGTGGAAGACATGGAAGAAAAGGGCCCGAGTACACCCAATGTCGAGGAAGCGGCAGACCAACTCAAACGCCCGCATAAAAGCAAGGGCATTAGGGTGTAACTGAGACGGCGCCAGCCGAAGCCACTTGAAGATAGACATTTGAAAAGAATTGAAGGGCAGCCTAATCCCCGCCTCCCGGAAAGCGAACTCGTACATGGCGAACTGCTTCCCCGGGAAACGATGGCATATCCGGTCCGCCTCTTTGGGAGCATGGCACTGCCAGTTTTTAGGATCTTCCCGGCTTCTATCATCCACCACGGCATAAGCGGGGATCGCCTCGTTACAAAAATAGGATTCCTCATCCAAGGGTTCGTCCGCAACCCAAGAGAGTTCATTCTGCCCGGACGAGGAGGCATGCTCAGTACCATCCCTGGCGCTCTCCTCCCCGACAGACAAACGCGTGATGTCCGCATCCTCGGACCGTGGCCCGACGTCTTCTCTTCTCGGTCGTAAACGCCCGGTTGCACCTGAAACGCAGACAGAAAGAGTGAATTCGACGTCATATCAAATCCACCCTTCCACCGCAGGTCAAGTGAAAGGGCGTAGAAGCGACGTTCACAGGCACTAATGCGAAACTCCACCCACTGCCACCAGGCCCGGTTGAGAAGTTTCACACGTGTTCGGCGCAAGAATACGCACGTTCTTATGCACCGGGCAAAAATCTCATACATGCTTATGAAAATTTTGCCCGACACATGAAATTCCTGCCCGGGACAGTCTAATCCTAACCCTATTTTTTCATCTACAGTCTATTTCACTATTTCTAAGTCAAATCTAATCACCCTATAACAAAATCAACATGCATTCACAGCCATTTAACGCAAAAAAGTGGAAAATAGAGGATTAAGAAGACAAAATGATACCTGACATATTGAGAATCAAAAGGAGACGGTGGCGCGCGAGCAGCAGCGGTGGTTCAGGCGGCGAGAGCTTCCGGTGAACGTCTGAGCGAAAAAGTGAAAATGAAGTCACTCAGCTTCCTTTTATAGTCCCAGGCGCGTGAATCAATGCGCTAGCTCATCATTACCTATTGCCTACGCCGCCGTTTGTACACTAAACGAAGCGACACCATTAATACTGAAACACGTCAATCCATAAGGAAACCGAAACGACGTCGGGCAGCTATACACCTCCCCGACTCCATGGAACGTCCCCGACCCTGTACGATGTCCTCGACTTCTACAAAAACAGCACGAACCCGTCGGTGACCTTCGTCCTCGACACTATTTGGATTATCAAGTGCCCGAGGAGAAAGGGATGTTGCGGGCAGTCCTGCTGGAATATTACGTGCCCGACCATACACCCGCCACCTTATCCTTGGCACGCGTACCCCGATTGTAGTACAAGTCATCACTCCGACTCAGAGACTCGACTTGGGGGGCTCCTGTTCTGGACTGGGCCGCGAGGATATACAGGGGCACGGTCCAACATATGTCGGGCAAAGGCCCATGTGCTCGAGCATGTGAACCTCTTGGATAAATCACCTGCTGATACGACGAGCACACACTGAAGACGGACAGAGAGCATGTCTGCCAGCTCATCTGCCATGCCACCCAACTGCCCTTCATTATCTCCTGAAAGATAGGGGCAGTTGGACCAAGGGGGCAGACCTTTTGTCTAGGTCTTCACGCTTCTTACGCGTCCCTTGGAAGCTCCTCCTTGGGCCTAGCCAGATTAAGCCCATTGAGGGGCCTTGGCCCAGCGCTGAGGGCACATTATAAATACCCTTTCTTGGCAAAGGGTCAGGTATTCTCACTCATTCTGAACAAACCTTAATATTTTGTACCTCTTCTAACTTAAGCATTGGAGTGCTTTGCAGGTACACCCCCTTCCTCACTTCATTCTCTGGCCCATTCATCAAGTCATTGGAAGGCCCTTCTAATCAGGTGAGATCATTAAGAAACATAACATATAATCAAAGAAAAATCCTGAAAATCTAATACACCCCCTCTTAGATTATCTCTCATACTTACATTCGATATTAGAGCAAGAGTTAGGTAATTTGCTCCTAGATTCGGGTTAAAATGTCTTCCACAAAAGCATTCTTAGGAGAAGGAGGTAGTGTCAATAGACCACCATGTTTCACCTATGAGCATTATAATTTATAGAGAATCATAATGCAATTTTTTCTAGAATCACAGGAGGTCAAAGTATGTAAATTAGAAGAAAAAAAAATTATCCATACCATAAGTCAACCAAAAATCGAAGATACATGGAATAATGATGATAACAAAAAAAAAATTATGATAAGAAAACTGCAAACACATAACCATCTTCCTTAGGAATTGATGAATTCTTTAGGGTGTCTAATTGTCAAACAACTAAGAAAAATCGAAAATCTTAGAAGTCACACACAAAGGTACTGAGGAAGTACAAAGACCTAAACATAACATTCACACGCACATACTCTCTCTCTCTCTCTCTCTCTCTCTCTCTCTATATATATATATATATATATATATATATATATATATATATATATATATATATATATATATATATATATATATATATATATATATATATATATATATATATATATATAATGCAGTTGAGTGAAAAAATATTTGATTTACCAAAGAGATTCATTCATTTGACAAATCACTTAATTATTTTTGGAAAAAATTTCATCAATGATGAATTAAATCTAATTGTACTTAGATCCTTAACAAGAGCATGACAATAAAAAATAATGGCTATTTTTGAAGAAAAAAAAGTCTATCCAAGATGAAGTCACAACATTGTTTCTAAAATTACAAGAACATGATTTGGAACTTGAACGGTTGGAGAAACATGAAGGACTTGAACAATAATTTAGATCCCTCGTATTAAAAACTAAAGCAAAATATTATGACGAAGAAGATTATAGTGAAGAAGAATTTCAATCCGATAATGAAGAATAAGATGAAGATGTAGAAGTACTTAACAAGAAGTTTGAAAAATTCTTTAAGAGAGACAAAACAAATGAAAATTGGTAAAAATATAGATTTTTAATGAAGAATCAACTTCAAGGCCATTTGCTTTGAATATGGAAAACAATGACATATTAAGAGTGATTGTCCCCTTCCTCAAAAGAAGAACAAATTCAACAACAAGAAACATAAAAGGTCAAGAAAAGCATAATCATTTGTAAAGTTAATGTTGTGAGTACAAATTCCAAAAATGAAGAAAAAGCACATATATCTTTCATGGTTACGTATCACACTAAGATGATTATGTGGTTAGTGATTATGACTCAAGTAATAAACTTTCATATGATGAATTACAAGATGCTTTAATAATTTGCATGGCTAATGTTTTCTAGATTATGTGGTAAGCAAAAGAAAATGATTTCATCTCTAGAAACTAAATCTAATACTATGTAAATAGAATTAGACAAAGTTAAAACATTTTGATCATGTAATAAATGTATATCCCTTAAGCAAAAGGAAAGATTGTTGAATTAAGTCAAGTGATATGCAAATTGGAAAAAAGGTTAACTTGATTTAGAAAGTGTTTTTTTTAAGCAAAGGTTATATAAATGATAAGAGTACCAGAGGTACTCTAACCCTTGATAAAAAAGAGGATTGGACAAAAACCGTAAAAAATCCAAACCAATTGAACATTAAAACAAACAAAGAACTGATTCTTGGATAAAGTAGAAAAAATGCAGTTGGAATTAGAATTTTCTCTAATAACAGACCATTTTAATGCCGTCAATTTAGTAGGAATTGATGTAAGCAAGAAAAGGCATACATGTGATAGAAGTAGACTAGAACATTCCAAATTTGATAAACCTAGTTCAAATAATAAAAAGACTCTTTGTTAAATCTAGTAATGTTTACAACATTGTTCAACCAAAGAAGGTGCAAAAATAATCTTCAATCAAGAATGACATGTATGAGAGATATTTTCCATAACTTAATTCTTTTATTGTAATTTACTATGCCATAAAAGTCTTTAGAAAGTACTTTTTTTGGCATTACATTGCGCTTAAAAGCGCTGTCTAAACTGGCGTTGCTAAAAGTTTAGACAACGCTTTGGTTAATGTCAAAAGTGTTGTCCAAAGAGGTGTTTTGACCGAAAAAGCGTTGTCAAAGCACCGATTTAGACAACGTTTTTACAATAGACAACGCTTTTGTTTATATTTTAAACACTTTTATTGTAAAAGCGCTGTCTAAATGGTGCTTTAGACAGTGCTTTTTGTTTTTTTTTCAGACTACCATTAGACAATGTTTTTTGCCTTTTTTTTAGTATACCTTAGACAACGCTTTTGCTTTTTTTGGTATACCTTAGACATCGTTTTTTGGTCAAAGCGCTGTCTAAACCCCACTTTAGCCAGCGTTTTTTGTGAAAGCGTTGTCTAAACCCCCACCTTAGACAACACTTTTAGTGTAAAGCGTTGTCTAAGGTATACAATTCTTTTTTATATAAATTACTTATAAAATGCGCTGTTTTGTTTTATACAGCTTGTATGCACTTGTTTTTAAATCACAATTTGCACCAGGTTTTCGACCACAATTTGCACCTGTTTTTCAACCACATTTTTCACCAAAATATCATAAATTGGAGCTTCAAACCAATATATACGCACCAATTTTGCCTATTTATATATACAATTTTCATCCAACAATTTATATATACAAAACAATTGATGATACAAATCATTTCATCCAACAAAACATTTTGCTTCAAATCTACATATTACTTATAGAAATGTTAAGCAAAAAGAAATGCACATCAATATAACTATATCATCTACTTTGCACATATAACCTAAAACAACACAAAAAGATTGTAATTCAATTAAAACAAGACATAAACAATGTCTATAGATACAAAATTATGCATACTCAAAATTCTCATCAATTAAAGTAAAAGTACAATATACTTAATAAAACTCCGAGCTCAATAATGAATTGACATCAATCCTCTTTAATTTCATCCAAATGATCTCTTGAGTAATACGCACACTTGAATTCATCAAAGTACTACACAATAATATAACAAAGTTTGATTTAGTTTCAACTATTTAATTATATGAGAAATATGTGTTAAATAATAAAATAACTCATAAGTTAGAAATACATACATGGGATGGAATCTCTATTCGATCCAAAAAAAGAGTTTCTCTCATAAACCTCAACATGAAATAACTGCAATCTATACCATTACGTTGTCGATGACACTACACGTGAAAAGAAAATATGGATAAATCCTAAGTTTTATAAAGTATCATCACTAATATAATAAAAAATGTGATAATTAATATACCTTCACTCTAATCCATGTAATGTTGTTGACTCTCCTCTTTGGTACTTGAATATCTCTTTGTGCTCGAAAAGCTTGTATAATGCTAATAAAATATAAATGAATATTTAAAACAATTCACATAAATAAATAAATAAATATACACATGAATATTTAGAACAATCTCACTTACGTATCAATCATATTCTTCATATTCGGGTATGTTGTCCAATCATTTTCTAATGAATCCAGATAATACACAACTTCTCTGATAGGATTAATCGCGATCAACAACAATCATTTCCTAATGTGGTCCTTTACCAGCGCTTTTCAAAAAACGTTGTCTAAGGTAGACCTTTTAGCAACACTTACTCTTTTTCGTATATAGTTTCTGTGTTTTATTTTTTATTTAACTTATAACAAAACTTTTGCATAAAAACACTGACTAAGATGCGCTAATAAAAGTTATTTTTGGCATAGTGATTGTAAGGGACGTACCCCTAATGTATGCTATAAGAGAAATTTTGGTATACTAAGATAAAAATATATTTGGGTTGAAAAGAAATTTAAAATCTTAAAGCTATACATTTAGGATCTATTTGATTGGATTTTGTAAGACTGTTTTTTAGTTTTTAAAATTTGAAATTCATTAACTTTTTCTTAGTTAGTCTAGTGTTACAAAATTACTTTTGAAAATTATTCTTTATATGAGAGTTTTAAACATTAAGAAACAAAAATATATTTTGAAAATTTTGCTTTTTGCTTTTTAGTTTTGGAAATTAGAAAGAGGGAAAAAATAAGGAAATTTTGTACACTAGCAAATTTGTAATATTATTCAGCTTTAAAATAATTTTTAAAAATTAGATTATCAAACATGTTTTTTTTTTTGCCTTCAAAATTTTCTTTTCAAAATTTATAAAATATTTTTTAAAAGTTAAAAAATATTCAAATGGATCCTTAAAACTTAAAATTAAAGAAATTTATTTTAATATGGGTAAAATAAACATACTTAGTTAGAAGTTTATGTATTTATTTTTAATTAAAGAGACGTGTATTTTTTTTTTAATGTGCTCGGAACGGGATTATTTTTAAAACTACTTTTGGAATGTGCTAGACATTGTTTGGAATGTTAAAATCACGGTTTGGAAATGGTCTATGTTAGAAGAAATTGTTAAATCCAATTATAGTTTCTATGATTTTTGTAAAAAAATCCGATGTATTTTATTTCATAGGTTCAATTGGATAACAATTTCTTTTTTATCCAGAAGTTGGTTGTATCTCCGAGTTTCTTTGTATTAAGGTTCGAGAATCCTTAATTCTCGTCTTAATAAATTTCTTGTCTATTAAAAGAAATATATTTAGTAAGAAGACAAGGAAAGAGATAACACAAAAATATTCACATTTTTCTAATGATAAAATATTGACATATTAAATTAGAAGATAAGGGGTTAAATAATACAAAATATTCACATATGACAAATAACAAAACATGTACTATACTTTTTTATATTGAAGATGGGTGTATATATTTAGTTAGAAGACAAGAGATGGAATAACACAAATTATCCACATTTTAAAAATAAAAACAAAATGTTTAGACTTTAGTTAGAAGACAAGGGGTCCGATAATACAAAATATTCACGTGATAAATAACTATAAGGTGGTGAGGATAACCATAAAAAACTACAATCATTATTACTTTTTCATTAATTATAATATGTATTTTTTTATTTAAAAATTGGAGGAGCCTTGCTGCTCTTTGTCACATATGGGCTAGGTTCTACAAAGTTTAGTTGTAGCTAATGAAACTCTTGTTTGAGTTAGGATAAATAAGAAGAATTGTTTGTTGTTCAAAGTAAATTTTGCACAGGTCTATGATTGGGTTGAATGAGACTTTTTGGAGTCAATGCTTGTTGCAATAGGTTTTGGGAGCACTCGGTTTAAGTGGGTGAGAAGAATTGTGTTTAATAGCTTTTTGTCGGTGTTAATTAATGAAAGTCCTTTCAAGGAATTCAAAGTTACTAGAGGGCTCAAACAAGGGATCCTCTATCATCTTTTTTTTTTTCATAATTGTTTTAGAAGGATTGGCTAAATTGGTTAGTAGGGCAATTAATTTGAACATTCTATCTGATTCAAATTTTAGGGTTCGTCTTTCTTTATGGATTGGGAGAATTACGCTAATTAACCCGGTCCTTGCTAATTTACAAATTCATCACATGTCTTTTTTCAGGATGCAAGCTTCTATAGTCAAGAAAGGTATTGCTATCCAAAGGCATTTCTTAATTATGGTCAGAAGCGATGGGAAGAAGATTTATCTCTTGGGTCAGATGGTCATCCGTGTGCAAACCAAGAAATTACGGTGGTCTCGGGATCAAGCATGTAGGCAAAATTTAATATTGTGCTTATTTCTAAGCGGATTTGGAAATTTTTCAAATTGGGAAGGAATTTTGGAGGCTTTTAATTTTGAGTAGGTATGGCAACTTAGCTTTGAAGATTATGGATCATTCCTATTCAGAAAAATCGGGTAAAAATTCACTTTGGATGTGTAATCCGATGTAGTCTAGGATCTCTGTGCCTGAGGTGGATTTTCCTCGCTTGGTATCTTGTTCCATTGATCAAGGGAAGTCTGTGAGTTTTTGGTCATCTGTTTGGCTAGGGGATACTTCTCTTAGTGACAGATTTCATTCGCTTTTTCAAGTTGTTGTGCAGAAACATGATGCAGTTTATGATATCGGAGCTTGGCGTAATAACAAGTGGTGTGGAATATTGACAGACCCTTTTTATTGATTATTATAATTTAGAGGCTGATTTGCTTTTGTTGGAGTCAGTCCTGGATGAAGCACAGTCGATTCAACATGGAGATGATAAATGGCTTTGGCATCCTAACTTAGGTATTGGCTATATTGTCAATTCTTATTATATGTCATAAATAATGCTCATGTTTTGATCGATTTGGAGGATTCAGTTTTAGTAGCTTTAGACTTGGTGTGAAAAACTATTCTTCCTTTGAAAGTTCAAATCTTTGTGTGGAATATGATCTTTAATAGGTTTCCTACTCGGTCTAATCTTTTGAAGAGAGGAATTATTGGTAATATTCATGAAATGGTTTGTGTTTTCTGTTTTCTTGAATTGGAGAAAGGTTCCCACTTGTTGTTTTCTTCTCGAAAGATTTTGTTGTTGTGGAAGAGGATTTGCCATTGGGTGGATATAGAGTGGATTAGTGAATCAAATTGTTGTGATCACTCTATGGCTTGATTTTTTAGGCTTAATGGAAATGTAGTATCCAATTTAGGATTTCGAGTTGGTATATAACGTGTTGGAATATATGGATGGAACGAAATATGATCTTATTCAAAGACAAGGTGAGGGATGTCGATGCAATGTTTCATATTATTATTGTTTCTTCATGGAATTGGTTGGTGATAAGTGTTAAATTGTGTTAATATGTAGTTTAGTTTTTGGCACTTTTCATGATCTTAAATTGTTAATCGATGCTTTTTCCCGTTGTTTCCGGTAAATATTCAAAGTATAGTTTAAGTGCTTTAATAGGTTTATTTATTTAACTTTGGTTTTTATAATTGTAGGTTTTACCGTTTGAAGGGAAAACGCGAATCACGGGAACACTCTTTTTAAGACTTTTGAAGAAAGTCATTTTTTGAAGTCCGCTACATGCTTGCTTAGCAAGCTCCTAACGACCAACAACAACTTTTGGCAGAATGTTACTCGCTTAGCAAGGCCTGAGCCCGCTTAGAGAATTAAGGCAGTTTGATCAATAAATAATATTGCGCTTAGCGAGCTCTACATTTTTCAGCCCCCCATATAAAGGGTTGATCAACATTTTTTGTGGATGTTACACTTTTTCTTAGACATAAAACCCTAAATTCCATATATTTTCTTGTTTTTGAAGATTCGACGCATCAATAGTCGGGAGATCATCATTGATGTTTTGTCTTCTTCATCTCTTTCTTATTATGGAAGCTACCATTGTTATGGCTAGCTAAGCTTCTCTTGTGTCAAGATTAGAAGGTAGATAAGTCTTTCTTTTGTATGTATAGGTATTGATCCCTGTGTATGAACTTGTGATGATAAATATATGGTGAAAAACTTTGTCTTTATGATATATTCTTTGTGTTGTTCATGATTGAGAAATGTATTCCACACTTTATCTAGGTTTTTCATCCATCAAAGAATATAGGCTAGAGATAGTTATGAGACTTGATGTTCACTTTGTATTGATCTTGAATGTTTCCATTTTGATAGATTGAGTGAGAGATCATCAATGGATGAAAATAGTAAATCTCACAATATGTGGTAGAGATAAACATATTAAGAGGGTATGTGATTATGTTTATCATTTAAACGAGATCATCCACTCGATCGATTCTATCCCTGCAAAATGGCTTATCGAACCCTAATCTTGACATGTGTTTTATAAACCTTTCAAAAATCGATAATTTTTACCGTTAGCTTTGAATTTGTTATGCAAACGAAACGATCTGTTACTCAAACCAAAACCCCATTGTTACCATTAAGTTTAAAACTAGAGCGATTGTAGAACGACGGTAATATCACACAACAATCTCCGTGGAACGATAACAAAAACCCTACTCTATTTGTTCTCCAACAAATTGGCATCGTTTCTGGGGATTGTTAATTGATATTGCAAGCATTGCAATAGTTGCTTAAGTTTTCGACTTGTTTGAGCTTTTTCTTGAACTTGTTAATTTTTTTGGTTAGTTTGTGCAACTTCTGTTTATACGAGGAAAACTTCATGCGGACCAACTTCTTTTTGATCCTAAGGTTGAGAGAACCGCAAGGAGGTTAAATAGCAAGACACGACAGAGGAGGCAACTCACTAAAGAAAGGCGAGAATAAGGACAAAGTTCAACTTCTACTTTAACACCGCTCACTCCATATTTTACGCCTACCATGGTGGGCCTCGATCCACCTCTATCTCCACCTTCTACACCATGTATGAATAGCCCACGCAACACGGCTCAGTTTGCCAACAACGCCCACCATGGCCGGCAAGCTGAGATGGAGACGAGAACTTTGAATTTATTGTACATAAGTCCATTCACGGGAATGGACCACGAAGACCCCTTCACTTTTCTCACAAAATTTTACGAGATAGCGTTGGCGTCCGGAGTCGATCCAACACAAGAGCTAGATTTGTTTAGAAGACTATTTCCTCATGCTTTGATTGACAAAGAAAAGGATTGGTACCTTGATCAAAGTACCGCTATGATGACCGATTTAAATGTTCTTGAAGAAAAGTTCATTGAGAGATTCTTCTGGCACAACTGTTTCATGGAATCTAAAACCGCAATCTCCGTGTTTTCTCAAGGTACAAATGAGTCCCTAAATGGAGAATGTGAGAGATTCAAATCTATGATCCAGAAGTGCAAAGATCATGGGATTGATGAATTGACGCAAATCTATATTTTTAGAAATGGCCTCCATCCAAATTGTAAAACTTTGTTGGATGCTACTTCGGGTGGAGCTTTGTTATCAAAGAGTGTAGAGGAAGCGACGAACATTATAAATCGGATGGCTCTCAATGATTTAAAAAGTCAAAATTGCAACAATTCTTTGAAGAAACCCGAAGTTCTTGAATCATGGACGAACGATGCAATACTTGCGCAAAATAAACTTCTATCGCAAGAAGTGGATCTCTTGACACAACAAATGTCAAAGCTTCCCCAACAATTGAAGGAGTTGCATGAGCAACCGAGCAAGAACAAGAAAGTTGCGAGTTGTGAATTATGCAAAGGTGCTCATGACACCGAATTTTGTCTTCCACCGGGAACCGAAGATGTCAACTACATGAACAACAATCAAGGGTACCAAAGATGACAACAACAGAAACCTTATCAACAACAACAACCTTACCAACAACAACATTCTCAACAACAAAATTACCAAAATCAACAACAACAAGGATATCAACCAAGAGGTAATTACTAAAATAACCAAGGTTATGACGGTGGTTCTTCTAATCGGCAAAATCCATATCTTCCTCCACCACCCCCAGTTGCACCTTCCAAATTGAAAGACACTTTGAATCAATTTATTCAAATGTCTATGGCCAATAAAAAATCTAGTGATGTAGCAATCAAAAATCTAGAAAATCAAGTTGGGCAACTTGCGAAACAAATAGCCGAGAACCAATTGGGACCTTATTTTTTCGCTAACACTCATGTGCATCCTAATGAGCATTGTAAAGCTATTGTTACTAGGAGTGGGAATGATATGGCCAAAGAAAAAGAGAAAAGAGTGGAAGAAGAAAAGATTAATGGTATAGTTGAGGAAGTTAGTGATGATGAGGAAGTTGAAAAGAAGAAAAAAAATGATGAAGTTGTTGAAAAGAAACTTGATGATGTGGTTGTAGTTGAAAATACAAAAGTGGAGAATGAGAAGAAAAAAGAAATGAATACGAGAGTAAGGAGTGGCAAAGAGATGATGAATCAAATTCCAACAAATATGCCATATCCTCACGTGCCAACAAAGAAAGATGATGAAAGGCAATACTCTCGGTTTATGGATATATTCAAGTAACTTCAAATCAATTTACCGTTTTCTGAGGCTCTTGAGAAAATGCCTAGGTATACAGAATTCTTGAAGGATATACTCACTAAAAGAAGAAAGTATACGGAGCTAGAAACAATTATCCTTGAGGCATTGTGTAGTGCGATCATTCAACACATTCTTCCAAAGAAGGAAGTCGATCTGGGGCGGGTGACTTTACCCGTCATAATTGGAAATATGTTTATGGGAAATGGCCTTATTGACTTGGGCTTGAGCATAAATCTTATTCCTCCATCATTGTGAAAAGGCTCGAGAACATAGAAATCAAAGGCATAAGGATGACTTTGTAACTTGCCAACAAATCTACCACTCACCCGATTGGAGTGGCAAGAGATGTGTTGGTGAAAGTTGACAACTTTTTCTTTCCGGTGGACTTCATTGTGATCGACATGGAAGAAGATGAGGACGCACCTTTAATATTTGATCTCTCTTTCATGAAGACAACTCAAATGATGATTGACGTTGACGATGGTCTTATGAAAGTTAGGATGCTTAATGAAGAGATTACCTTTAATTTGTTCGAAGCGATGAAGAAATCCAAGGATAGGCATGATAGTTTCCGCATAGATGCACGCGGCATGGCTATAATTGAAGTGGCAAAGCATATGCATGTGGAAACTCCTCTTGAAAGAGCACTAGGTTAGGAAATTTACATACTCACTAGTGATGAAGAAAAAGATCTTGAATAGTGTTTGAAGGAACTAGAGATGTTGAAAGAATTCCTAGCTTGGAAGATTGAAGTTGAAGAATTGAAAAAAGAGGAAAGTGATGAAAAAGTGCTAGTGGAATTGAAGGTGATACCTGATGTGCAGTCGACCTAACGTCTAATGGTATATCAACTACAAGTGCACAACCTATCGCGTAGTAATAAAAAGATGTTGAACCCACAGGGACTTTGTAATCACTCTTGTGCTATAAAGGTTTGCTATGTTAGCTAAGGAGGAAGTTGTCATGAATTTGGTTTCTAAAGGGAAACTAAAGGGAAATTTAATTGGATTAAGATTATATTAATAAGGCAATCGATATGAAATTTAGTAGACCTATGCGGATTAAATCGAGACTAAGCATATTGAAATAAATCACTTTAGTGCTTCTGTAGAAGTTATCAGTTTAAAAACCATCAACTCACACTCTCGTGGTCTTGTCTTAGATTATACTCCTAAAGCCATATGCCTGCTTCCGCTAGCCCAAAAGTGTTTAGAAAATACTTTTTGAAAACTTAATAAAGTCTAATTCATTTTAAAGCACTCTCGTTGTGTTTAAAACAAATGCCTAAGTTTAGCTATCCGGTTAAAACCTCACACTCTCGTGGTCTCGATCCTAACCTTTTCTACCCTTTTTTACTCTCGTAACAAAAAGCTTGATTTTTTTTAATAAAACGTCACGCCAGAGTTAAAGTTATTTAGAACTTTAGCTTAGAATTGATTTAACATGTTCGGTTACTTTTATCACATACCGACACTACTAATTTAGCTAGACATAATAATTAAGACGGAAAAACAATAATAATTAAAATAATGTAAATCAAGCATAATGAATAAACAATAATAATTAAACATAAACGATTATAATTAAATTAAATACTGTTGAAACCTGATACAAAGAAAATATTCCTCGAAGCTCCCTTTTCCATAGATGTTGGCAAGATTGGAACTCTCGGAATCGAAATAAAAAATCTGAAACTTGAAACAAATAGCTAACTACTGTAGTAATTTCCTAATGTTGGAAATTACTACTAAAGGGTAAATGAACAAGAGCAATAAATGAAATTAAAGAAAAACAAAGGAAATATAAAAGCTATAAAATTCTTGGTTGGATTTTTTGCAGAGCTTCGGTAAAGAAATTGCAGCAAAACTCTCCCCTTTCTCCTTCCAATGACTTTGCTATTTATAGGCTTCGAAATCCTTCAGTTGGAGAAATAGTGGGTCTTTCAGTAGCCCATTCCTTGAGAGAAAATAGGAGGACTCAGCTTGCTTCGTTTAAATTGAGGTTGAGAAAAATTAGGAAAGTGGAACGAATTTTTCTGCTTCTGTTTCCATGTTTCCACCTTCTGTATAAACTGGTTTGAAAACACTTACGAACGTCATGGCTTGTTACGTGCCTTTTTGGGCTCTTTTAGCGCGTTACGATTGTAACATATGTGTGATGGTCGTCACACGCTATATGTTGCGTGACGATCGTAATGCCTAGTAACGACCGTCACTGCTGCAGATTATGCAGAACTTTGGTTTTTGTTTGTTTCTTTTTTCTTTCTCATGTTGATTTGCTTCATTTCTTCAATTTTACACACTTTTTACTTGAGAAACATTGTACTTGTAAAAAATGCGAAAACTTGGGAAAAGTCGAGAGTTAAACATATTAAAACGGACATAAAATGAGGTAAATATATGATACGATTTCTCGTTATCAAACTCCACCATACTTAATAGTTTTTCTTGTCCTCGAGGAAAAATTTCATTAAGTAAATCAGACAAGTTATATCGGACGCGTATGCATAACATATCTTTGGTTTTTTTTGCAACAATTACGGAAAATCATTAGTTAGTTCGACCGATACTTAAATGAAACACTAACGATACATTAATGACACAAGCAACAAGCTATGTCGTGGACTTCCATTTTAAAAAAGTTGTCCAATATTTATGTTATAACTCTACCTTGAGTCTTTGTACCTATTTCGCACGGTTTCTTTCTAGCGCAATCACATTAAGCCATTTGTCTTTTCACGCACGTAGTGGAGTAGCCGGTTAATGACTTTGATCCTTTTTAGCATGGGGTCTGGTACACGAATGTGGCAACCCTTTATATCTTATCCAGTTTGGAGGTTGTGGGGGATCGAGATGTAGCACGCCCTACCGAGTTCAGTACCAGATACCTCTGAACCATCCAATAATGGATTCCTTCATTATTTGTTCATCTCTTATATGCGACCGTAGAATTTGGTGCAAATTTTCAATTTTTTAGCAGTGAGATAAGAAGGATATTTATGATGAGGCATCAAACACTTATATTCATTAGCTCCCCACGTGGTTTGTGTCTAGACGGTGCTGACTGCTAGTATAAACTACTGGGGGTTACTCTAGAACTAGAACTTAAGATATAGGTATAACAGTTAATGAAGTGGATTCCGCTTAAGTAGGAAGTCCAAAGTGTCAGAACTGTATCAATCTTGTTAAATATTTAACATCTTCCTAACTAAGATTTCATTAAGGTAGATATGTCGAGGTCCAGCTATGCGTAGATAGAGAAAAAAATTCGGTATGGCTAAATAAACGAGGGAGATTGAAATTGAAACATATCATATATAATACTTGTTTAAGGAAATATGCAGAAAGGAAATAAGGGAAATACAGGAAATGGAAAGGTACCTCTTGTAAACACCCCAAATTTGCCCTCACCCATTCATACCATGGCTTGTGACTCTTTTCATATGCATAAGTTCAATCACATCATCTCATATTGCACATTTGCTTCACTGCATTGATTCAAAATCATCTGCACCTAGGGTTTGTGATTTGAGCCATCCCTAAGCCAGTTGAGCTACTTCAAAGGTCTTCAATAACTTCAAAGGGGTCCATGTGTGTTCAAACTATCATATCCTCACCAAGTCAAGAAAATCAAAGAATCACAAGAACTGAGAAAGGCATGGAAGCAGAGCCAGGTATAACTGCACAAATGACCTAGAATTAGGGTTTTGGTTTCAAAGGCCATAACTCCAAATTTTTTGGTCATTCTTGTTTCTATTGGTCTCTATATGTTATAAGGATCATGCATATCAAGTTTCATGAAGAAATTCCATGGGGAAGGCATCCAATAAAGAGTTGACTTCTTGAGCAAGCCAGTGCAAAATCAGGGCATCTGAGGCCCCCAATGACCCAACCAAAGGGTGTTCTCCACCATTTTGGATGTGTATGATCTTTATTTGATCATAGAAGATGTTAGAAGTTCACAAAGTTGAAGAATTTCAAGTCATTTGCAAAATTGCCTTTTTGGGAAAGTGACTTGTAATGAAAACTTGCCACTTTGGGAAAGTTTTTCAACCCTTTCTTTTTTATTAAAAAATGCTTCAAATGAGAAAACGTTGGTCATGAAAGTTGTAGAATGGATCCTTCCCTTTTCAAAAAGTACAAGAACTCATTCTAATTCATTTTGGATCAAAAGTTATGGCTTGTCAAAGTTGGCAAAAATCACTTAATTTTCACTTTTGTACCAAAGAGGCAAAGTTGCAAAACCTCATGCCAAGCCTTTATGTGACTTCAAATTGACTTCTATGCATTACACAAACATGAATCATGACCTAAAAATCAGATTGCACCAAAGAACCTCCCATTTTCATGACTTATGCTTCAAGTAATCACAAAAGGGCAAAAAGATCACAAAGTTGCAAAACATCACATAAACCCTAATCCACTTGCAAGTTGGCCTCAAATTCACTTCTATGGTCTGCCTTGATTCAAGCTGCAGCAGGCATGCTTTTGTTCTAGCCCTAAAACAGCCCATACCTCATAGTACACCTAGACTTGACTTTTTGCAAAAGGGGCCATACCAATCAAGTTGTGCCACCAACAACTCTCTGCCCTATCACAACTTGATATGTGGACTAAAAGAGAGTGAAAACACACAACAAGAAAGCCTGATCTCTCTCATAAGCCATAGTTCATAAAAATCCTCCATCTTGCATTTTCTATCGAATCCCATAACTCAGTCATCCATTCCCAAAATTTCTTCCACCATCCATCTCAAAACACTCCACTGACCATCCCTGACCCATCAAAGCAGCCCAAAACCACCATAAACAGAAATACGATTCTCACCACCCCTGAACTGGAAGCTTCAAAACTCTCCATATAAACTCATTCCAAGCCTACCAGAAGCTTCAAGGGGTCCATTAGAGTGGAAAAGCACAAGGAAGAAGGTCAGAAAGCCCAGGATTCGAAAGCCCAATCTCAGGTAACATGATGAACAAATTTTCCAGAACTTTAATTTCTTGTTGAAATATTGTTCTATGTGTTGCCCTGATCATGGGGATCTATTTATTTTTGAAAATGAGCCAGAAACAAGCATTTTGGGGTGCTCTGAAACTTTTTCCCTAGAATTTGTTTTCTTCGATTCTCATTGTGTGGTTAATATAAATTGTTTTTGGCCCTGGATTCTTGTTACCCAGTGTTGGGGGATTGATTCTGGAGATTTGGAAGTCTTGGGGGTGCATTTTGGGTGTTTCAGGTGAGGGAGATGACCGGAGAAGACGACCGGAGCTCATCTCCGGTCGCCTGAAGTTAATTAGGGCTAAGCATGATTAATTAGGAACTTTGAATATGGGCCTTAGGATCTGCCTTCCCGCGCGCATGAATGGACTAGATCTTCTCATTAAGCCCTAATCAGTGTTTAATTAAATTAACCTAGGATTAATTAATTATAAAATAGAATTAGCCAGGTTTGAACTTGGGGCGTAGGATTGCGCGCCAAGTCAAACCCTCCTAGCCCAGACTCAATCTGATCCCTTCATTTTGCATACTTCTCAATAATTCAATTTTTATTCATTTATTTTATAATTAACTTGCACGAATTATTTAAAATAGCAAATCATATTTAAAAATTCTGAAAATTTTTGTCAAAGATTTCATTAATTTTTAGAACCCAAAAATATTTTTATTTTTATTTTTTTGCATTAAAAATCATTTTTAAATTATTTAAATGTTTATTTTTAATTAGTTAATGAAAATTAATTAATTAAAAATGCATTTAGGTATTTAAAAATCACCAAAAAATTCACATTGCATCTCTAAACATTTAGAAACATTATCAAACTCTCAAACCAAATTTAGTTTTTTGTTCTTGATGCCTTTTGATCATTTTCATTGGAATGAAATTCATTTTAAGGCAATATTTTTGTGCAAACTTTGAAAAATCCATTCTGCCTAACCCTTGAGAGTTTGATGATGGTTCTTCTTGCATTGCATTCTTCATAGCATGTAGTTTGTAGGATAAAATTGGTTTGATTTGATCTTCCATTTTCAATTTGTTTTGCATTTTTCATGTTGAGGTACCCCAAAACCCTAGCCAACTTAGGAAATTCATAACTTTCACTAGGTTAAGAATTAGGTCCCCTCCTTTGGGCAGTGAACTTGTATAGGTTTAGGGTGTCTTTGATTGCATTTTCAATTTTTTGTCATGTCATTTGTTGCTGGTTTTGAGTTTTTGTGATGCATGTTGTATGTAAACCCTAATTTGTGCCTTCCCTTGCATCCATCTTTCATTTGCTTACATCCAGTGACTTGCCATGACATTTTGTGCATCCACATGATTCATAATACATCTTAGGGCATATTAGAATCATGTTTGACCATTGCATCTTGCATTTTCCATGTTATGCATTCACATCATTTCATAAACTTTCATGAACATTCATGGTTCAAAGCATGCCTCATTTGCATCCTTATGCTTGTTTGATCATTCTCATATTTTGTCATGTGTTTGTATCATCTCTTAACATCATTGACATCATGTCTATGCTTCTAACTTTGGTTTGCATCATGACATTTCATCTCATTTGCATTGCATCTCATTTCTTTTGCTAACCTTTTCAGGTGGTAAGTAATTTGAGAAGTGAATTTGCCTTCACTTCTCACAATCTCTTCTCATCTCTCTTGCATCATTGCTGCATTTTATCTTTGTATTAGAATAAGCTTGCTCATTCATGTTCATCTCTTACTTTCTTTCTTCAAGCAACTTGTCTTCTTAAGTGAAGCAAGTTGTTTTGCTTCTCTCTGTTTCTTTCTCCTTTCATCTGCTTCCTTCCTGGTGGTTTCTCTGAAGATCTTCTTGCAAACCTCATTAACCCTAGGAATAACCAAGCATAATAATAATTAGGGTTTGATTAGTCCCTCATTTAGCTTTTACCTTTGTGTCATCTTTGAGTCTTCTTTTCTCATCTCATAATCAGGGACTAAACCCTAAAGGTTTTAAGGCTTTATGATTAAGCTTATGCCTGCATCCTTCTATTAGGATGGAGTGTATAACTTTAATCCTAAGTGTTAAACCCTTAATGTGTTTAACTCCTTTAATCAGTTCACATAATAATCATCAAGACATCAAGCTTGTAACTTGGGCCTTGCATTAGGGTTCTAATTCTTCCTTAATTGGTTAAGAAGGACTAACCCTAGTGTTAATGGACAAGTCCCCCTCAAGTTGTCTTACAAACCATAAAACACTTCTTAATCTTACCATTAACTAAAATCCATTTAATAAAGGCTTTGTTTTGTCATGAGGTTAATCCCTAATCATGGATTAAGTTGAGGAGTCTTTCTCAGCTTAAATGTTCTCATCTATTATCCTTCTATTAGGATGGTGTAATGAGTCCATTAAATCTCTGATTATGGCTTAAACTCATTACTTAACACTAAACAAAAACAACAAAAACATCTAAATAATCACAAGTAGGTCAATGATCTTAATCCTACACCATGGTGATTAAGTGTGAAGTGCTTACTTCATGCCTAAGGTATTCTCATTACCCCTAGTCAGAGGGAGGATGTGATGAGTTTACTAACCCTTGGTTTAGACTTAAGCTCATTAACTTATGACAAATCCAAAAAACAATAAAAGACTGAAAACACCAAAAACAAACAATAATCGTCTCCTCCGGGATTCTTTCCTCATCTCATTCAATCACAAACGAGAACTTGCTTCTTCCGTCTAATGCAAGACAGTTTGCACCTGAGCCAGACAGGTCATACACTTGAGCATAGATAAGCAAGCAGTTCACAAGTCAATTCATCTTTCAGTCTCTTTGGGTCGAACTACGGTGTTCTGACTTCCTCATTACACGAGAGGATACGTAGGCATAACTTAATAGTTATCGAACAAAAGTCTCTGTATATTCCCCTTCCTTCCGGCATCATTCTTTAAGCCTCATAGTCTTGAGCTTTGCATTCTTTACTTGCACTAACACTCTTCCATCTCACTTCACATTTCTTTTGCACTGACACTTGCATTCATTTCCAGCTTTTGCACACAAAATAGCACTAACACTACCCCTTTTAAAACACAAATCTTTTAAGCGTGGATCCCGTCGAGTACGGCGGACAATCTGGGTGCTAATACCTTCCCAGGTTGTAACCAACCCCCTTTCTCAGTCTCTCTGATTCGCAACCGTCTTATCCATATCTTTTCTAGGTCTATGCATCATTACCTTTCCTCCGGGATAAAAATGCCTAGCTGGCGACTCTTGTCTTCTGAGTTCACCCCTGTGTGTTCTCATCCCTTTCGCCGATCGTTCGCGTCTGTATCCCCATTTGACCTAGCCTCATCTGGTGGGAGCGACACCTCTCCCAAACTATATCAGACACTGTCCTCAATGTTGTGATATAAAAGCAGGGAAATACAATAAAACTATGCGAGAAGGGAAAAATGCAAACAAGAAAAATAAGAACTAGAACTACTGAAGATCGCGTCTTCTGCTCCTAGTGCGTGCTCGTCTGGTAGGTGTCTCTTCTTTATTGGAGTCATGAGCGCTTAGGTTGTTGACATCCATTCTTAATGCGCCTATCTCACTCAAGACTTCCAAGAACTTCTCCATTAATTGTTGACCGCTTAAGATTTTATCATTGTATGCATAAAGGCTGTCATGCTGCTCCTTTTGCTTTCTTTCGAGTGTTGTGGCCATTTGATTATGTTGATGAATGGCACGGAGAATTTCTTCAAGAGTGATCTCGGCTGGAGGTGGATGTCTGGATGAAGTTTCAAGAATCTCATGAGTAGGGGAGGTTATGCCCATCTCTTCCTCTATCTCGTCTATTAGGGCATTAGGGTGTTCTTCATGAATAGGAATATTGCCCGTAGGAGCTTCTGGATCAAATAGCCAATTGACTCGGTTCTGGGGATCAATGCAGTACCTGCAAGGTAAAACAATGTTATGGAAAATGACATTTCGGTTCACAAGATTGAAGTTTCTATTTTCTCGCTCATGGATAAGGTGTGCGGCCTTGCAGTGCTCTAAGGTGAGATATGCCGGTGCCATAGAAGGCAAATTAGTGAGGTTGGCACCTAAGTTCAAACTCAAAGCAATAGAAGTGACAATCCCTCTGGAGTAGAATGGTTTGCCGCCTCTTGCGCAGATGCATTGAATATGGGCCAAGAGGAATGGAGCGGCGTTGATCTTCTCATCTTCTAATGCACAATGAATGAAGAAGAACTCCTTGGAGTTAAGCTTATGGTTGTGGTCACGGGAGAAAATGGTGTTGTCGAGAATGCGATTGAAGTAGCGAATGGAGGGATTATGGATTAGAGTGGCATTGAGGTGGTCGTATGCTACAGCTTATGTGTTAGACAGTTTCTGCCAAAAAGTGAAAGCTTCTTCAGTGAAATTATCGGTTACGCGGTGATGGACTCCCTTACGGAAGTTTAAACCAAGTAACTGAGCAATTTCAGTCTGAGTGAACCGGTACTCTACGCTTAACATACGGAAGAAGGTCACGCCAGTGAGTTGGTTGTTAGCGCATGATGGAGTCATATAAACAAATGAGCTCAAAAATTCAAGAGTGAGAGTTTCGTAAGTGGGTTGTGGATGACTGCATAGTTTCCACAGGCCAACACTCTACAATAGTTTCTGGACATTGTCAAGCAATCCCAAAGTTCTCAAACAGTCAAGGTCGACATACCGAGTTGGTTGAAGACCGCGGCGTTGGAATTTTTGATATTTTTCTCGTTGAGTTTTTCCTTGCTCGCCTTCTCGAGAATGAGGTTGGGGTTTTGCCTCTGGTTGTTTGCCATTGCATGCAAGAGGTTTTGAGCGTGAGAAGTTTAGATTGAAGGGATGTGAGAAATTGTGATAAGTAATTCGAATAAATAGTGAGAAAGGGGAATGTGGGAAGTTTGTATTGTGAAAGAAGTTATGAGAATTTAGTGGTGTTAATGGATAGTTAAAGAAAAGAAGTGGAGGGGTTATTGATGGACGTGGGGAAAGAAAAGAGAAATGAGAGATGGAGGTGACACTTCTGCAGTTATAGAGAACGTGTTCTTTAGAGACGTGAAGATAGTCACGGATGCGTTACGATCGTAACACGGGCAAGAGCGTATTACGCTCGTCAGGGTTCCCTTACGATTGTCACTGCTACAAAAACTAGAGATTTCTAAGAGGTCCAGTATGAGAAATTCTAAATTATTTATTTGTAGCATGATAATAAATATAATAAATAATATAGCAATGATATGTATGTTAGCACCCAATATCAATACACCACCATCGAGCGAAATTGAAATTTCAAAGTATCAGTATTAGTAATTACTGACATTGCAGGAAAAAAATGGAAGTAAACACGCATTAACTTGCTTGTAAATAAAACTGAATGAAATTGCATTGAATTGAATCTTTGTTCATGAACATAAAGTGAAAATTGCATAAAGTAAAGTTTTGCAAAAATAAATTAAACTGACTAAAGTAATTTGAAATTTAAATTTCAAAACAAAGGGAAACTAAAAACTTCCTAGAAACAGATAGAAAATAAAATGAAAATGCTGAGTGCTACTTCATCATCCTAGTCTTCTCCTTAGGTCTTCCAAGACTGAATTCATATGGTAGAACTGATCCACTGTTATATCTGTTAAGCCTATGATATCCTGGCGCATGTTTTTCATTTCTTCTTTGATTTCATTGATCTCAACTTGATAAATATCCAGAGTGGTGAGGATATTATTCAAACTTTCAATGTACTCTTCTTTATCCATCTTAGGGGCATCAGTATCCTTGTTGATGTGGTTTGGGTCATAATAATTAGGAGGGTTCTCGGGATCAATTTCAGAATTAGACATCTTTTCATCAAAAACTTGATAAGCTTGTGGTGTATTGGGTGATGATGGATAGTTAGGTGGGTTCAGTTCATAGAGCCAGTTGTCACGATTGTGGACACTTACTTTTGCATGGTTCGGAAGGGTGAATAGGGTGATGACTTAATTCCTTATCATGTAGTCGAAAGGGGCATTTCCTAAGTTCCCTATGATACGCTTGTCAAAGCAAAAATCCAAATTCATAGGGAGAATAGTACCAAAAGGTGTGCACCTATTGAGTTGGTATCTAAGTCCAAGAGCGTCAGCAATCATAATGACTAAGCCTCCTACGATGATTGGGGCATCAGGGTCCTGAATAATGCGGTTAAAGGTTTCCATCATTAAGGGTACAACATTAACATGGCATCCTTGGGTCATACAATAAAGCATAAATATCTCATCCTTAGACACTAAGGTTCGGTTTTCTTCCTTTCCGAATAGGGTATGGGCTAGGATCTTATGGAAATAGTGGATGGTTGGATTGTGTATTTCATTGTTGTCCATGCTATCCGGCTCAGGGTGATAATTTCCGGTTAATGTACCCCAAAAGTAGTCTAGCTCAATATGTCAGCTAGTTCCTTATGGTTATAAGAGAACTCAATACCAAATAGTCTGAAACTGATAAATCCTTTTCTAATTCCGAATCTGCGATCAGGTATATGGACTAAAGAGCTCAAGAACTCAAAGATAAGCTTGCGATGAGTGACAAATCTAGACTTAATGTGGGCTTTTCCCATCCCAGTTTGTTAAACGGGTATAAGACACTGTCTAAGATACCTAGGGTGTCCATGGTTGTTTCATCATAATACAGAGTCATAACAATGTTTCTCTGTGACAACTCCTCAAATTTCCTCCTCTGGTTTCTTCCTCTAAATGTGGTTTCCATATAATTTTGTGGTTGGGGTTCCATAGTAAATGTTAAAGTGGGAGAAATAAATCAGGGGAAAGAAGGGTAAGGTAGAAAAGACATTTTAGAAATCACGTATCATGTAAAGTTTTTAAATTTAGCACATCAGTTTTATAAAGATTTTAGAAAACAAAATAATGAAAATATAGAAAAATAAATAGAAAAGAAAAGAAACAAATAAAATAAATATCGAAGTAAAAAATCAAAAAGCAATATGGTGGGTTGCCTCCCACTAAGCATTATTTTTAACGTCATAAGCCTGACATAGTGCTTAGTAGTAGATTAGTCAGGGGAATTAGTGGGCAACTCTAAAAGTTTTAGACTGTTCGCATAGTCTTTATTTTCAATGCGGTGGTATTGTTTTAATCGTTGTCCGTTTACTGTGAACGGTTCACTATTCCTACCCATAATTTCTATTGCTCCGCTTGGGAACACTTTCGTAATTTCAAAAGGGCTTGACCATCTAGATTTCAATTTTCCAGGAAAGAGCCTAAGTCTAGAGTTGAATAAGAGAACAATGTCTCCCAAACTGAATTCTTTCCTAGATAAACGCTTGTCGTGCCATCTTTTGGTTCTTTCTTTGTATATCTTAGCATTCTCATACGCGTCTAATCTTAATTCTTCCAGTTCGTTTAGATCGAGGACTCACTTTTCTCCTATGACGGTGTAGTTTATATTTAGCGTTTTGATCGCCCAATATACTTTGTGTTCTGATTCTACCGGGAAATGACAGGACTTTCTGTACACAAGTTTGAAGGGTGTAGTTCTTATAGGTGTCTTGTAGGCTGTCCTGTAAGCCTATAAAGCTTCGTTAAGCTTGGATGACCAATCTTTCCTAGATATGGCGACGGTCTTTTCCAAGATTTGTTTTATTTCTCTGTTTGAGACTTTGACATGTCCACTGGTTTATGGGTGATATGGTGTTGCTACACGGTGTCTGAATCCATACTTAAATAGTAATTTGTCGAATATTTTCGAAATGAAATGAGATCCACCGTCACTAATGACAAGTCTAGGCACACCAAATCTCAGAAAGATTACATTCTTGAAGAGCTTAATCACTACTCGTGTGTCATTTGTAGGAGAAGCTATAGCCTCAATCCATTTTGAAACATAAACGACAACAACGAGTATGTACTTATTTTCGAAAGAGGATGGGAAGGGTCCCATGAAGTCGATTCCCCAAACTTCAAAGACCTTTATTTCTAATATTCCTCTTTGATGCATTTCATCGCGTCTTGATATATTACCGGTGTGTTGACACCGATCACATTTTATAACAGCGATGTGGACATCTTTCCATAGATTAGGCCAGAATAAACCGGCTTGTAAGATCTTGGCACAAGTTTTTGAAGTACTTGCATGTCCTCCATATGGAGATGAATGACAATGGGAAATGACATCCTCTACTTCTTCTTCGGGTATGCATCGACGGAAAATTCCATCGGGTCCTCTCTTAATAGTAAATGTTCGTCCCAATAATAGTATTTGAGATCGTGGAAGAATTTCTTTTTCTGTTGATATGTTAAGTCCGGTGGAAGTGTGCCTGCAGCTAAGTAGTTAACTATGTCAGCGTACCATGGCAGTATTTCATTTGTATGGATTGCTTCCATGGTTCCTTTGGTTTTTGGTTTGTTTGGATCTAGTCGAGCTAGGTCGCTTTTTATTTGCGCATTCAGTTGTTCATATGGAAAATCATTGTTAATAGGCATTGGTTCAGGTTTAATACTTTCTATTCTTCACATATGATCTGCTACGACGTTTTCAGTGCCTTTCTTATCTTTGATCTCTAGATCAAATTCTTGTAACACTAAAATCCATCTTATAAGTCTTGGTTTGGCATACTTCTTGGTTAATAGGTATCTGATAGAAACATGGTCTGTGTAAATGATTATCTTCGCTCCTACTAGATAGGATCGGAATTTGTCAAGCGCAAAGACAACTGCTAACAGTTCTTTCTCAATTGTGGCGTAGTTCATTTGAGCGAAATCTAAGGTTCTACTGGCATAGTAGATTGCGTGATATTTCTTGTCTTTTCTTTGTCCTAGAACTGCGCCTACAACATAATCACTTGAATCGCACATGATTTCAAAAGGTAATCTCCAATCGGGTGGATGCATGATTGGTGCGGTGATAAGAGTTGATTTCAGAGTTTCAAATGCTTTCAGACACTTTTCATCGAATATGAACTCAGTGCCTTTCTTTAATAGACCGGTTAAAGGTTTAGTGATTTTCGAGAAATCTTTGATAAATCTTCGGTAAAAACTGGCGTGACCTAAAAAGCTTCGTATTTCTCGTACGGTCTTAGGGGGTTGAAGGTCTTTTATGACTTCTATTTTAGCTTTATCGACTTCAATTCCTTTGTCAGATATTACATGTCCTAATATGATTCCTTGTTTGACCATAAAATGACATTTTTCCCAGTTAAGCACGAGGTTTACCTTCACACATCTTTCTAGTACCATTTCTAGGTTCGATAAACATCCTTCAAAACTTTCCCCGCACATAGAGAAATCGTCCATAAACACTTCTATGATGGTATCTATGAAATCTGCAAAGATTGACATCATGCATCTTTGAAAGGTTTCAGGGGAGTTACACAATCCGAAGGGCATTTGTCTATAAGAGAACGTTCCATAAGGACACGTGAATGTAGTTTTCTCTTGGTCATCAGGGTGAATAGGGATTTGGAAAATTCCGGAGTAACCATCTAGATAGCAGAAATATGAATATTTGGCTAATCGCTCTAGCATTTGATCTATGAAAGGTAGAGGGAAGTGATCCTCTCGAGTAGCTTTGTTTAATTTTTGATAATCGATGCACATTCTACTTCCAGTCGCTACTCTTTGTGTTATCGATTCACCTTTTGCATTTTTCATAACAGTGATACCTCCTTTCTTTGGTACGACATGTACTGGGCTAACCCATTGACTGTCGAAGATCGAATATATGATTCCTGCTTCTAGTATCTTCTTAAATTCATCTCTGACTACAGTGCTAAGGATAGGGTTAATTCTTCTTTGAGGTTCTCTAGAGTTTTTGTAATCATCTTATAGCATAATACGATGTATGCAGATCAAAGGACATATTCCTTTCAGATCGGAAATGTTATAACCTAATGCAGTCGGGTACTTCCTTAGGACGTCTAATAATCTCTTAGTTTCGAGCTGTCCTAGGTTGGCATTAATTATCACTGGTCACTTAAGTTCGGTGTCTTGGAATTCGTATCTAAGGTTTTTAGGTAAGGTTTTCAGTTCTAAAGTTGGTTCTTTTGGTCCTGGCATATGATCAAGTGTAAGTGCTAAACTTTCGCTTAGACTGTCATCTTGATATGGTTCACGCCTATTGTCATCTTCGAAGATCGATGAGATTTGTATTTTCATAATTTCAGAGTATGTGGTTTGTTCTTCTTCCATCTCTCTTATGCACCGTCTATCATGTCAATCAGATAACATGTGTCTTCCATGTCTGGTGCTTGTAAGAATTGAGTGAGGATGAATTCCATTTTTTCCTCTCCAACTTCGAAGGTTAGTCTTCCATTCTTTACGTTAATTATGGATCCAACTGTGGCTAGGAAAGGTCTTCCTAATATGATAGGAGTAACTGAGTCCTCAGAAATTTCCATGATTATGAAATCGGTCGGGATATAGTTTGACCTATTCTTACTAGAACATTTTCTAGTATACCTACGGGGTATTTAACTGATCGGTCAGCTAATTGAACGAACATTTTAGTGGGTCTAAGTTCTCCCATTTCCAACTTTTTGCAAATAGATAGGGGCATGACACTGATACTTGCTCCCAAGTCGCATAGAGCTTTGTCTTTGACGAACATTCCAATATTACAAGGTATAGAGAAACTACCTAGGTCTTTCAGCTTAGGGGGCATATTGTTTTGGATAATAGTGCTACACTCAGCAGTAAGTGTAATTGTGCCGTTATCCTCTATCTTTTTCTTATTAGATAAAATTTCCTTAAGAAATTTAACATACAATGGTATTTGAGTGATAACTTCTATAAATGGAATTGTGATAACTATTTCAGAAGTTCAACAAATTTCTTGAATTGGCTCATCATTTTGGAATTTGTTAACCTTTGAGGATACATAATGGGTGGTTTATAAGGTGGTGGAGGAACATAAGGTTGTTCCTTCTCCACGACTTCTTGGTCATTATCTCCCTGTTCTTCTGGTTCATTCTCCTTTTCAGTTGGCTTATCCTGCTTTTGGTACATGGCTGGATTTTCAAGCCTTGGATCAGTCGGTTCGTCAAGCTCTGTTACGCTTCTCAAAATCACAACATTTGCTTGTCCTTTTGGATTAGGTTGTGGTTGTCGAGTAAATACACCAGCAGGGGTAGCAGTGGGTGCTTGCTATTGAGCTACTTGTGAAATTTGAGTTTCAAGCATCTTGTTATGTGTAGCTAACGCATCTACCTTGCTCACCAGTTGTTTAATTTGCTCACTAGTGTGTATGTTTTGGTTCAGGAAATCTTTTTTTGTTTGAGTTTGGGTAGCTATAAAGTTTTCCATCATTAATTCAAGGTTTCATTTCCTATGGACAACAGGAGCGGTCTTTTGATATCCTAGAGGTGTAGTTGGTGATTGACCAGGTGTATACAAAACATTGTTATTCATGTAAGAAAAGTTCGGATGATTCTTCCAACCTGGGTTGTATGTATTTAAGTAGGGATTTCCTTGAGCATAATTCACTTGGTCCGTGGAGATTCCGGCTAATAGCTGACAATCAGGAGCAGCATGTCCTGGAACTCCACATAACTCATAGTTAGGTGTTACTGCAGACATGATGGTTGTTGGTGTTATGGCTAGGCTATCTATATTTTGAGCGAGAGCATCAAATTTGGCTTTAATTTGATCCATACTACTTACTTTGTACATACCTCCTTTGGTTGGTTTCTCTGTTGCGGTTCTTTCGCTCCCCCACTGATAATGGTTCTGAGCCATACTCTCGATAAGTTCATGAGCTTCGTTATACTCTTTGTTCATCAATGCACCGCCCGTGGCAGTGTCTATCGTCATTCTTGTGTTATACAAGAGACCATTGTAAAAGGTATGGATTACCATCCAATCTAATAAACAGTGATGAGGACAAAGTCTCAACATATCTTTGTATCATTCCCAAGCTTCGAAAAGAGATTCATTTTCCTTATGCTTAAATCCGTTGATTTGAGCTCTTAGCATAGCCGTTTTTCTAGGTGGGAAATATCTTGCTAAGAAGACTTTCTTCAGTTCATTCCATGTGTTGACTGAATTCGATGGTAGAGATTGCAGCCAAGCTCTTGCTCTATCTCGTAGTGAAAAAGGAAAAAGACGTAGTCTGATTGCATCTTGGGTAACACCATTAGCTTTAATTGTATCTTCATATTGCACGAATATCGATAGGTGCGAATTAAGATCTTCGGTAAGATTTCCGGAAAATTGGTTCTATTGCACGACTGATATTAGTAATGGTTTCAACTCGAAATCGTTTCGGTTGATAGCGGGTGCGATAATGCTAGTATGTGGTTCAACTTGCGAGGGAATAGCATAATACTTGAGTGGATGAGTCTCTTCTGCATCGGCCATCTCAGCTTCTCCTGATGTTCCGACTTGGTTTTCAACTGATTCGGGTGAATGAGCTAAAAGATCAGGAATATTGTACCTTCGTTGGTAATCTACTATACGACGTCTTACATGTAAAAAACGTTCTAATTCAGAGATCGGAGGTTGAAAGTTTTCGCCTTGTGAGCGAGTACTTGGCATACAATCGGTGACTAAATCCACCTTAGTCTATACTGCACACTTTAAGAGTGCACTAGTGACTAAATCCAAAATCCCCGGCAACGGCGCCAAAAAATTGGTGTACGATCGACCTAACGTCTAATGGTAGCTCAATTGCAAGTGCACAGCCTATCGCGTAGTAATAAAAAGATGTCGAATCCACAGGGACTTTGTAATCACTCTAGTGCTATAAAGGTTTGTATGTTAGATAAGGCGGAAGTTGTCACGAATTTGGTTTCTAAAGGTAAACTAAAGGAAAATTTAATTGGATTAATATTATATTAATAAGGCGGTCGATATATAATTTAGTAGATCTATGCGGATTAAATCGAGACTAAGCATATTGAAATAAATCACTTTAGTGCTTCTGTAGAAGTTATCAGTTTAAAAACCCTCAACTCACACTCTCGTGGTATTGTCTTAGATTATACTCCTAAAGCCTTATGCCTTCTCTCACTAACCCATAAGTGTTTAGAAAATACTTTTTGAAAACTTAATAAAGTCTAATTCATTTTAAAGCGTTATCGTTGTGTTTAAAACAAATGCCTAACTTTAGCTATCCGGTTAAAACCTCACACTCTCGTGGTCTCGATCCTAACCTTTTCTACCCTTTTTTACTCTCGTAACAAAAAGCTTGATTTTTTTAATAAAAAGTCACAGCCAGAATTAAAGTTATTTAGAACTTTAGCTTAGAATTGATTTAACCCGTTCGGTTACTTTTATCACATACCGACACTACTAATTTAGCTAGACATAATAATTAAAACGGAAAAACAATAATAATTAAAATAATGTAAATCAAGCATAATGAATAAACAATAATAATTAAACATAAAAGATTATAATTAAATTAAATACTGTCGAAACCTGATACAAATAAAATATTCCTCGAAGCTCCCTCTTCCACAGATGTTGGCAAGATTGGAACTCTCGGAATCGAAATACAAATTCTGAAGCTTGAAACAAATAGCTAACTACTGTAGTAATTTCCTAATGTTGGAAAGTACTATTAAAGGGTAAATGAACAAGAGCAGTAAATGAAATTAAAGGAAAACAAAGGAAATATAAAAGCTATAAAATTCTTGGTTGAATTTTTGGCAGAGCTTCGGTAAAGAAATTGAAGCAAAACTCTCCCCCTTTCTCCTTCCAATGACTTTGCTATTTATAGGCTTCAAAATCCGTCACTTGGAGAAATAGTGGGTCTTTCAGTAGCCCACTCCTTGAGGGAAAATAGGAGGACTCAGCTTGCTTCGTTTAAACTGAGGTTGAGAAAAATTAGGAAAGTGGAACGAATTTTTCTGCTTTTGTTTCCATGTTTCCACCTTCTGTATAAACTGGTTTGAAAACACTTACGAATGTCATGGCTTGTTACGTGCGTTTTTGGGCTCTTTTAGAGCGTTACGATCGTAACATATGTGTGACGGTCGTCACACGCTATATGCTGCGTGACGATCGTAATGGCCTAGTGACGACCGTCACTGCTGCAGATTATGCAGAACTTTGGTCTTTGCTTGTTCTTTGGTCTTTCTCATGTTGATTTGCTTCATTTCTTCATTTTTGTACACTTTTGACTTGAGAAACATCATACCTGTAAAAAATGAGAAAACTCGAGAAAAATCGGGAGTTAAACATATTAAAACGGACATAAAATATGCTAAATATATGATACGATTTCTCGTTATCAATACCTTCAAACTTGAAGTATGCATTCTTAGACGAGAGTGGAAATAAACCGGTAATCATTAGCAATGTGTTGTCTATCGATGAGGAGTCCCGGTTAATTCATATGTTAAAGAAAAATCGAGAAGCATTAGGATGGGTTCTTTCCGATCTCAAAGGAATAAGTCCATCTTATTGCATGCATAAGATTTTCATGGAGGAAAACTTCAAAGCGGTAGCTCAACCCCAATGCCATTTGAATCCGACAATAAAAGAGGTAGTTCAAAAGAAGTAGTGAAACTTCTTGATGCGGGAATGATTTATCCTATTTTAAATAGCCCTTGGGTAAGCCCCGTACATGTTGTTCCAAAAATGGGCGTCATTACCCTGATCTATAATAAAAAGAATGAGCTCATCCCGATAAAGGTTGTCACGGGTTGGAGAATGTGTATAGACTATAGAAGATTGAATATCTCTAATAGAAAAGATCATTTTCCACTACCATTTATGGATAAAATTCTTGAGAGATTGTCCAGTCAACAATTCTATTATTTCTTGGATGGTTATTCAGAGTACAACAAAATTGCGGTTGACCCAGAGGATCATGAGAATACCACTTTCACCTGTCCTTTCAGAAATTTTGCCTACCGAAAAAATGCCCTTCGGATTATGCAACACACCGACTATTTTCCAAAGATCTGTGCAAGCCATCTTCTCAGACCTTATTGAGAATACAATGGAAGTTTTCATGGAAGACTTTTCGGTGTTTGGAGCATCGTTTGATTTTTGCCTGAAAAATTTGGAGACGGTGTTAGAAAGATGTGTAAAAACCAACTTGGTGTTGAATTGGGAAAAATGTCACTTCATGGTGACAAAAAGGATTGTGCTTGGGAACAAAGTTTCTTCTAGACGCCTAGAGGTGGATCAAACTAAAGTCTAAGTGATCACAAAGTTGCCTCCTCCGACCAACATCAAGGGAATTAGAAGTTTCTTGGGCCATGCGGGATTCTATCGACGGTTCATCAAGGATTTTGCCAAATTGGCGAGACGACTAAGCAATTTGATTAACAAGGATCAGATATTTATCTTTGATGGCCTTTGTCTTATAGATTTCCAAATATTAAAAGAAAACCTTCTCACCGCTCCCATAATCATTGCGCCGAATTGGAATTTAATCTTTGAGCTTATGTGCGACGCAAGCGATTATGTCGTTGGAGCGGTGCTAGGGAAAAGAAAAGAAAAAAGTTTCCATGCCATACATGATGCTAGCAAAGTACTTAATGAGGAACAAGTAAATTATGCGACAATTGAAAAGGAATTGCTAGCTATAATGTTTGCGCTTGAGAAGTTTCGTTCTTATTTGATTGGTTCAAAAGTGGTTGTCTACATGGATCATTTTGCGATTAAATATTTGCTAACCAAACCGGATTCTAAGCAAAGGCTTATCTGTTGGATCCTACTTCTCCAAGAGTTCGATTTTGAGATTAAAGATAAAAAAGGATCGGAAAATTTGGTAGCGCATCATTTGTCGCGGTTGATAATTGTAGATGCGACTAAATCTGAAACGGAAATCCGAGAAGAATTTTTGGATGAAAAATTGTTTAGTGTCAAAGTTAGGCCTTGGTTTGCCGACTTTGCTAACCACAAAGCAACTGGTTGGATTTCGGAAGACCTAACTTGGAATAAAAAACAAAAGTTTTTGTTGGATGCACAATTTTATGTGTGGGATGAACCTTATTTGTTTAAAATTGGTGGAGATAATTTGTTGAGGAGATATGTGACAAGTGACGAAGTTCAAAGCATTCTTTGGCATTGTCACAACTCACTGTATGGAGGACATTTCAATGGATATAGAAAGGCCACTAAAGTCCTTCAATCAGGATTTTATTGGTCCATTATTTTCAAAGATTCAAATCTCCATGCAAGGAGTTGTGATACTTGTCAACAAATAGGTGGAATTGGTAAACGAAATGAAATTCCCCTCCAAAATATCCAGGAGGTTGAGATTTTTTTTATTGTTGGGACATTGATTTTGTTGGACCATTTCCACCATCTTTCACAAATGAGTATATTTTGGCGGCGGTTGATTATGTGTCGAAATGGGTTGAAGTTATTGCTTCACCGAGGGCGAACGACAAATCAGTGATAAATATTTTAAATAAAAACATTTTTCCCGATTCAAAACCCATCGTTTGCTTATAAGTGATAGTGAGTCGCATTTTTGTAACACACCTCTTGAAAGTGTTTTAAAGCACTATGGTGTGACGCATTAAGTTGTGACTCCTTGCCATCCCCAATCGAACGGTCAAGCCGAGGTATCAAATAGAGAGGTAAAAAGGATTTTAGGAAAAACTGTCTCAAGCTCGAGAAAGGATTGGTCCAAAAAATTGGATGAGGCTTCGTGGGCATACCGCACTACTTACAAAACTTCGATTGGCTTAACACCATTTCAAATGGTTTATGGAAAGACATGCCATTTGCCGGTTGAAATGGATCATAAAGCTCTTTGGTCTTTAAAATTGTTAAATTTTGATCAAATCTCAGTCGGAACTAAAAGGAAAGTGCAACTAAGCGAGTTGGAAGAAATGCGAAATGCGACATATCACTCGAGCTAGTTGTACAAAGAAAAAGTTAAAACTTATCATGATAAAAATATTAAGCTCAAAGAGTTCAAAGCAAGACAATTGGTTTTACTCTTCAATTCCCAGTTAAAACTTTTTTCGGGAAAGTTAAAGTCAAAATGGTCCGGACCATTTCGTGTGAAGGAACTGAAAGATTTTGGAGCGGCGGTGATCAAAGATTTAGAAAAGAAATATAGTTGGCCCGTTAACTGCCAACGTCTCAAAATATACCTAGGAGGTAGTTTCGATCGTGAGAATTGTTTTGTTCCCCTCGATGATCATTGATCATCTTGGATCGTCGAGCTTATCCGACGTTTAACAAGAGCTCATTGGGAAGCACCCCAATTCTGTAAGTTTTTACTGCATTTTTTATTAATTATGGTGTGTAAGTGTATTTTGGAGGCTAGAAAGTTGATTTTTATGTTGTTGGGGGAGTTTTTGAGTTACATAGCTTGCTTAGCGAGCTCCTGCTTGCTTAGCGAGCGTTTGAGAAAAAGAAAGCCTTCCTTCCAGTAATTTTCTCGCTTAGGGAGCACCCTTCTCACTTAGTGAGCTTTGCAAAATTTTCAAAAAAATATATTTGGATGAATTTGGCCTATCTTGCCAGACCCGACCCAATTTTTTTTTGAAGGAGGGAGAGAGGACTAGGGTTGTCTCTTGTTTCATTGCTATTTTTAATTACAATGAACATTTGTGAGGACTTGTTAGGATTTTTTAGGAATTTTCGTGTTGTTTTCTTTAAGTAATTTTGTCGGTTTGCTCGTGTTTTGTTTGTTTTTTGTTTTTCAGATGTCAGGAAGTCGCAAAAAGCCTTGAGTTGGCTCTTCATCTTCCTCTAGGCGTCCTCTATCTGTAACTTTTAATCGGACCCGTTTTTTGAGTCTGACACATCATTATTGGTATCTACTGTTGGAAAAGAGATTTGTTTGGGCTGATCGGATTGTTCGGTTAAGTTCTCAGGGACATTATCAGAGCACTAGAGAGAATTGTTGGAAGAAGGAGATTATGTTATTCTTTGTGAACCTCACCCAGAGTTTCACCTGAGGTTAGTAAGGGAGTTCTTTACGAACGCCCTTCCTACTGACACTAAGAGTGAGTCATTTACTTTTAAGACCTGGGTGAGGGGGAAGACAATTGACTTCTCTATGGCCAGTATGAGTAGTTACTTGGGAGGTTAAGTGGAGTTACCAGATGATGGCTTGTGTGACTTTGGTAGGATGAAGGCTCGGAGGAATTGGGATATTGAGCGTGTGAGGGGATTTATTTGCCAAGAGGACTATTCTTATGAGGTGAGTTATACATGAGCACCGTTACGATTCAAAAGAGGAGCATTGTCCAATGAAGCTCAAATCACTATGTCGGTTGTCTTGCACAATCTAATTCCAAGAAGCCACAATTTTGATATTACTCTTGAGGTGGTTGCTCTGATCTATTGCATTGTGGTTGACAAGGTGGTCGACCTTGCTCAGATTATTTCCTCATAGTTTCGGCGAATAGCTACCAGTGGCACCCTTCATGGTTCGAGAGCGACTTGTGTGATTATTCATCCTAGTTTGTTCATGGCTCTGTGCAAGATGGATGGTGTCACCCTTCCCTCTCAGGGGAATGTGAAATTGGGTTTTATTGATGATGATTTTTGCACCATATTTTGCTTACCTTCTGTGTCTGGAGTTGTTCCTGTTTCTGTTGCACCTCCTCCTAGAGATGCACCTTCTGTTGGGCACACTTTTGATCCGAGTTGTGCGGCCAACTAGGCCAAGCACAAAGCTAATCATCGTGCATTATCATTTATGTATGAATATATGTTACAATTGCAGATACAGATTAGGGAGCCCCATGTGGATCATTCCTTGCATTCTATGGAGGAGTTTAGAGCTTATGCGGTGTGGCTTGAGGACAAACCTATTTCTTCTAGGGGCAGATGTGCATGATGATGTTGATGTTGATGATGCTGATGGTGCAAATGATGATGATAATGAATCTAGCTCCAATTCCTACTGATGGGTTCTGATGGTTTGATTGTTCTGACTTTTATTTGTTGTTTTGTTTAAACTTTGATAGGTTGTTAGATTGTAGTGGATATTTTTAATTGTTGTTTTATATTTCTTTTTGTAGTTAACATCCGTGCGGATGTGAATTTTGTTTTTCTATTTTGGAATTTGTTGTTTGCTCCCATTAGAGCGGATGGTGTTATTTTGTATTCTGGATATCTATTTTAGTTAACATCCGGGTGGATGCTCTTTGTTTAAAAATTTTGTGTTTATGCTTGAATTAAGGTGTTTGATGGATGAAACAAGTTTACTTTTCTTTCATCAAAGCGATGTGCTTCACCTATTAGACATACATACTAGAACCGACTTCAACTACAGTATGTATAACTTATGCACTAGCATGTGAACCATCTTCGACTTCATGATAAACCTCTCTATTATCAGAGTTCGATCTAATATTCCATAGTAAGGTATTATTTTCCTTTTAAGTATTTAGAGCTTTCAGTGGGTGTGAATACGGTAAAGAGGGACTTGGGAGCCTTTAGTTAAGTTGTTCACTAAAATGATGAATTCTTGGAGGAATACATTTGTTATCCTTTGTGGTAGGATTTCCTCTTGAATTCATTCCTTATTTTCTTTCTCTTTTTTTTCAAGATAACTGGAGTGGTGTGGAATAAGGTTGTTGGTCTTCCAAGACACATTCTTTCGGGGGGGGGGGGGGGGATCTAAAGGATGGTTTAAGATAACTTAGGTTAAGTGTGAGAATGTGTGCAAGGCTGAAAAGTTAGGTGGTTTAAATGTTAGATATTTAAGGCAAGTTAATTTTTTAATTCTAAGTAAATGATGTTAGATGCTTCTAGTGGGGGTAGGGAATGAGGTATCAGGAGGGTTTCTCATTGTTGGATTAAATTTTTTCTTCTATACTCCAAGCTTGAATAACCTATTGATTGGTTTGCCTCTAATATCAACAAGGTGGATGTGAATGATATATAGACCAATTTCTGACATGTTGTGTGAAAGGGTTAACCTCGTTGACCATGACCTTTAAGAGGTTGTTTCTCATTTTTATAACAAAAATCTAAGGTGGTGGGTTATTGGGGTCTTAGGTGGAGAATGTATGGGTTTGAGCTTTTAAATAAAGGCTTATTCTATTTTCTTGGGAGAAAGATCTTTTGGGTTGTTCCATTGAACCTCTTGTGTGAATGGTTAAACTTGATAAAGAGGATGCATGAATTTGGAATCATGACACCATTGTAGGAATTTTTTCCATACTTTAAGCTTTAATCTACCTTTATTGATGAGGGGTAACTATATGTCTGACCGGGTAATCCAGGGGCTAGTTTGATGCTGGAGGAGTCGAACACCTTCAGAAGTCATTGTTTTCTCCTGGAAGTTGCTGCAGGATAGGTTGGCGACTATGCAAAATCTTCTTAGGCGTGTGTTGTATGTTTGGGACAGGTTGAGTTGGTGAACCATTTGTTTGTTCTTTGTGACGTTGCGTATAATATTTTGTATATGGTGTTTAGGAAGGTGCATAGGTCGCTACCTATTCCCTAGTCGATTTTAGTAGTGTCAAGGTGTTTGAAGGGTTTTGTAAGGATAAAAATGTAAATTTAGGTTTGATTTCAATCTAACATGCAATGGTTTTGACAATTTGAAATTTGTGTAGTAATTTTATTTTTGTTAGAGAAACTTGTCGGTTGATTATTAGGTTATTATGATTATTTGTCTTTCTTCAAAGTAAGTTCATTTTCATTTGCCGTACTTATACTTCTCTTTTAGATTGGTGTATATATATATATATATATATATATATATATATATATATATATATATATATATATATATATATATATATATATATATATATATATATATACTTGAAAAATAAATAAAAGAATTGCATGATTTAAGAAGATAATATAAAATTAACATTTTAAAATTTTCAAACAAAAATTTATAGGCACTTGTTAATTTTTTAACCCTCAAACCCAAATGGGGCATGTGTTAGACATGTTGATCCGAAATATGTCAGGAATCATAAGTTAATATTACTGTTTGGTTTATCCAAGGATTTGAAATCCGTAACACTATTTTCTAAAAACAGTAAATAGTAATTAGGAAAGACGCAGCATTATTTAAATAATCAGTATGTATTTAAACAATATGTTATCTTGGTTTCTTCACAGCAAGACTAGTTGCAATAAACAGTATGTATTTAAATAAATCAACCTAACATGTTATTAGGAAAGACGCAGCATTAGTTTCTAAAAAAGGAAAATAGTGATTAAAAAATTCGTCAACATTATCCTCGTGGTTGTATATTCGAATTAATTTTTTCTATAATAGTAATAGGATTAAATATGTTTTTAGTCCTTATAAATATCTTAATTTTTATATTTAGTTCATATTTTAAAAAATATAATATTTTAATTTTGACAAAATTATTATGAACGTAGTTTTAACCCTTCATATTAAACTAATGTGTATTTTTAAATGATTATTTTTCAGACATTTTTAGAATGTTATAAAAAATTTCTCGAAAAAAAAACTCAAAATTTGATTTCTAAGTCGAGATTTTCATTACTTTTATCATTATATTTTGAAATTTAAAAAATTCATATTTAATTCTTCTCATTTTAAAAAATTCTAAAATTTAGTAAGGAAATATTTTATAGTATTTTAAACATGGATGAAAAAAATTAAAAATTTAAAAGTTTAAGAATAATTAAACAATTTTCAAAATTTTATAGAACAACAGACACTAAAATTACATGCATACAAAATTTTTAGGAACTAAAATTTATCATTTTTTTAATAGGAATTAAAAATGAAAATTAAGATATTTATATGGAGCAAAAATATATTTAACCCTAGTAATTATTGTAAATAACTATGACTCTTGCTTTTATAAATACCATATAGTTGTGTTAATAATATCAAACACACACTTCATAAAACTATAACCATGTGGTCTATAGTAATTGGTCCCATTAGAACTCTTATTTCAAAAGTTGTCAAACAATCCATTCATCCTGATTTCCATGATGCAGTCTCCAAAATGACTATCATTGATGCTTTTCTCTTCTTTGTACAAACTAGTAACTGACTTGTGCGTTCGCACGGGCCGGAATGTGTGAATGTTTTACGATATGGAATTTAAAACAGGAATGAAAAAGTTAAAAAAAAAAAAAAGAATTGGTACATACATGTTGGAGTCAAAAGATGTTTATATTAAAGGTCAAACGAAATACATAAGTTTAATTGGCACAACAATTTTAAGTTTATAATCATGTTGCAAATTTAATCACCAAATCTGAAACGCCTTGCTGAAATAAAATTACTCCATGTGTAGTCTGTAGAAGCAATCTTCTCAAATTATTTTTTGATGATAACAACAAATCCATCAAGTCTTGAAAGCAAGCAAAAAGGATCATTCAAGCTTCATTCAAATAAAGTATTCATAAAGATAAGGTTTTCTCATCGGAAGGTATAATTCTATTTCTCATGAATCAATAATGTATATTAAGTGTTCAACTTAGGATGCACTCACATTTGTTATTTCTAAACAAATCATTTTGCATGCCTTATGTTACTGATCTTAAATTTAAAAGAAATTTTTCTGGTTTTTGATCAAGTAACCGGTTACTTCAGCCCAATTTTGAAAAATCCTTTTAACGTTACAACAAGTAACCGGTTACCTATGGGGTAGTAACCGATTACCACTGTTCAAATTTCCAGAAATTATTTCATTCAAATTTTTGAATTTGTCTTGTGTTTTTCAAAATGGAGTGAGACATCCCTTCATAATTTGTACCTTTTCAAAGAGGTGTCTTGTCTTTTTATTTAAAGTGCTTTGTGCAGAATTTTTGAGACACCTACAATTTTCATAAAACATTTTCTTACTCAAAAATCTCAAACTTTCTAAATCTATCAAAGTGCACTAAATTCATTTGTTTACAAAGTTAAACTTTTCATACACTTTAGTGGACACTTATATTCATTATTTTTGAGTGAGAAATATCAATCAAAGGAGAAGATCAACATTCCTTGATATTACAAGACTTCATCATTTCTACATTTCATTCTATTCAAAGAATTATTTTTTGTATTGACTTGTGATCCAGGATTGTTGGACACAAGGGTTTGTGTGGCAAGAGGATTGTTCTTGCACACTTGATTGTTGTATAGTTGTTAGAACGTACGCTTCACCGGTTTGTGGTGTGATAGGATGTATAATCTAAAATAATAAAATCTTTTACGAGGTGTAAGGGGACTGGATGTACCTTCGGTTTGTGAAGGGAACCCGGATAATTCTTGGTGTCTTTTTACTTTCTGCTTTATTGCTTTCATAACCTAGACACTTAGACGATAAAAATCCATCCATCGATAAAATAAACCGAAATTTTTTATAAAGCCTAATTCACCCCTCTTAGGCTATTTCTGAAACTACAATTGGCATTAGAGAAAGTTATAGGTAACTTGTTCCTAGAGATCCAACATGGCTTCCACAAGCACAAATCCGGTTTTCAAAGATGGTGGAAGTAACAACAAGCCCCCACTCTTCTCCGGGGAATATTTCGATTTCTGGAAAATCAAAATGAAGGCACATCTTGAAGCCCAATGAGAAGGTATTTGGGAAGCAATTGAGAACGGTCCACATAATCCGGTGGATGTTATCAATTGCATTGGAACCGCAAAGTTAAAAAATATGTATGACGAAGACGATAAGAAAAAGATTCTAAATGAGAAGAAGGCAATCAACATACTCCAAAGCGCTCTTAGTATGGACGAGTTCTTCCGTGTATCTCTATGTAAATCGGCAAAGGAGATTTGGGACACCTTGGTAGAAACACATGAAGGAACCACCGAAGTGAAGAGATCGAGGCTAAACAGTCTAAGTCAAGAATATAAGATGTTTCGCATGTAGCCCGGTGAATCTATAGTTGCGTTACAAAAGAGATTCGTCCATCGAACAAATCACTTGATTGTTCTCGGTAAAACCTTCACCAATGATGATTTCAACCTGAAAGTCCTTAGATCTTTGACAAGAGAATGAAAACCGAAGGTGACTGCTATTTCAGAAAAGAAGAGTCTCTCAACGATGACATCCACGTCTCTATTTGGAAAATTTCAAGAACACGAATTGGAACTTGGAAGGCTCGAGAAGCACGAAATTCAAGAAAATAAGTCCAGGGGAATTGCCTTGAAGGTTGATTCAAAAGATGAAAAAGATAATGAGACGTCCGAAGATGAGAACTTTATGCTTCTTGTGAAGAAGCTTGGTAATTTTTTTAATAAAAATAAAAATTCCTCTTATCCTAAAAAGAATAAACATTTTAGGAAAAAGGAAACATCCACATCAATGCAAGACATCACTTGTTATGAATGTGGAAAGCACGGTCACATAAAGCCGGATTGTCTGAAACTTGCAAAGAAAGGAGGATTCAAAGGCAAGAAGGAATTAAAGAACAAAATGGCTTATGTTGCTTGGGACGAAAATGAGATAAGTTCATCCTTGGAGTCAGAAAGCGATGAATGTGCGAACATGGCTCTTATGGATTCACATCACTCCGATGAAGAAATCGATGAGGTTAGTAGCAACTTTTCAATTTATGAGAATGACGCACAAGAAGTTATAGATGAACTTTTAAAAGAATGCAAGACGTTGTATAAAAGTATTTCATCCCAAAAGAAACGAATTTCATCTTTAGAAGAAAATAATGTTGCTTTGGAAAAATATATTGAAAGTGAAAAACAAAAGTTGATGAATGAAAAACAAAGTCTTGTATGTAAGAATTGTGAGTCTTTATCTTTCCAAATTGTTCAACTTAAAAGAGTTTTAGAAAGATATGAAAAAGGTAAAATTGGCTTGGAGGAAATTCTTAGGCACCAAAGGTATCCTAATGATAAAAGTGGATTAGGATATTCTAAGTTTTCCAAACCAAGCACAAATGAGACCATTTTTGTTAAAGCAAGTGAACAAGTTGTTAAAGAGAAAGTAAACAATTCAAAAAATGTGCATCAAAGTCATAAAAAGAAAATAATTGGTAAAAAGAAGAAATATGTCCCTAGATATAGAAGTCATTTTCAACCTACTTGTTTTTATTGTGGAATCAAAGGTCACACACCTAATGCTTGTTATGTGCGAAACATAGGCGTTGCAAAAGGGCATTATGTGTGGGTTGAAAAGGGTACTAACTACCAAGGACCTAAAGCAATTTGGGTACCTAACAAAACTTGATTTTGTTTTGTAGGTATGCTTGAAGACAACTTCGAATCAATGGTATCTTGATAGCGGTTGTTCAAAGCATATGACGGGAGATATCAACAAATTTTCAAGTCTATCTTTAAAGGTCAAAGGATATGTTACTTACGGTGATGATAATAAAGGAAAGATTCTTGGAGTAGGAACCATTGGTGTATATCCATTTACAATCATCGAAGATGTCCTTTACGTGGAAGGCCTTAAACACAACCTACTTAGCATAAGTCAATTGTGTGACAAAGGGTTCCAAATCAAATTCACAAAGGATGAATGTTTGATAGAACATGAAGTCACCCATGACATCTTGCTAAAAGGTAAAAGATTTAATAATATTTTTATGATATCTTTTGATGACTCTTCCTTGAAGGTAAAATGCTTAATGGCAAACAACAACGAGGCTTAGCTACGACATAAAATATTCGCTCACATTACATGAACAAGTTGATAAAGCATGATCTAGTTGTTGGTCTTCCAAAGATTACATTCATCAAGGATAAACTTTATGATGTATGTCAAAAGGGAAAGAAAACCAAGACAACTTTCAAATCCAAGAAAGTAGTGTCCACATCAAGGCCACTACAATTGTTGCATATGGATCTCTTTGGTCCATCAAAAACAAAAAGTTTCGGAGGTAATGTTTACGCTTTAGTTATTGTTGATGATTTCTCTAGATATACTTGGACATTGTTTCTAGTGCAGAAAAGTGATGCTTTCAAAGCATTCAAGAAATATACGAAAAAAATTCTAAACGAGAAGTCCCTCACAATAGCCTCCATTAGAAGCGACCATGGTGGAGAAGTCCAAAACACATTCTTTGAAGAATTTTGCGAAGAGCATGGAATCTCTCACAACTTTACCGTACCAAGGACTCCTCAACAAAACGGTGTCGTGGAAAGAAAGAATAGGTCATTGGTAGAGCTTGCGAGAGCGATGCTTAGCGACTCAAATTACCTAAGTATTTTTTGGTGGATGCGGTTAGCACAACATGTTTCGTAAGAAACCGTGTCAATATTCAACCAATCCTCAAAAAGACTCCGTATGAGTTGTTCAAAGGTAGGAAACCAAACATATCGTTCTTTCATATTTTCGGATGCAAATGTTTCATTCTCAACAATGACAAGGAATATCTCGATAAGTTTGATGAGAAGTACGATGAAGGTATATTCCTTGGTTACTTCCTCTATAGTAAAGTTTTTAGAATATTTAATAAAAGAACTCTTACTATTGAAGAATCTATTGATGTTTCTTTTGATGAGACTAACCCCTCGAAAGAGGATAATATTATTGTTGTTGATGATGATGATATAGTAGATACGCAACAACAACAAAAGGAGATTTCAAAATATCAACCAATACCATAAGAAGATGATTCATCAATCATTGAAGAACATCATGATCTACCGAAAGAATGGAGAACTCATAAAGATCACCCGATAGACAAAGTTATTGGTGATATTAGTCAAGGCGTTGCAACTCGACTAAATCTCAAGGATGCTTGTCTCAACATGACTTTTGTATCTCAAATCAAACCAACCAAAGTCGATAAAGCCTTAGGCGATGATCAATGATAGTAATGATGCAAGAAGAACTCAACAAATTCGAAAGAAATCATGTTTGGAGTCTTGTACCATGACCGGACAACAAACACATCATAGGAACAAGATGGGTGTTCAAAAACGAACTTGATGAGAATGGGATCATAGTTCGTAACAAAGCAAGATTAGTCGCACAAGGATACAACCAAGAGGAAGGAATTGATTTTGATGAAACGTTCGCTCTGGTAGCAAGGTTAGAAGCAATTAGATTATTACTTGCTTATGCTTGTTCTATGAATTTTTAGTTGTTCCAGATGGATGTCAAAAGCGCTTTCCTGAATGGCTACATCAATGAAGAAGTCTATGTAAAAAAACCTCCGGGTTTTGAAGACTTCAAGAATCCTTCACGTGTTTACAAGTTGAAGAAAGCATTATATGGCTTAAAGCAAGCACCAAGAGCGTGGTATGAACGCCTCAACAACTTTCTATGTGAAAAGGGATTTGTAAAAGGAAAAGTTGATAAGACTTTGTTCATAAAGAAGATCAAGGGTAACACCTTATTGGTTCAAGTCTATGTCGACGACATCATCCTCGGTTTAACGAACAAAGGTCTTTGCGAAGAGTTTTCACTTATGATGCAAGGAGAATTCGAGATGTCCATGATGGGAAAAATGAACTATTTTCTTGAACTATAAATCAAGCAAAAAAAGGATGGAATCTTCATCAACCAATCCAAGTATTGCAAGGAATTGTTGAAAAAATTCGATATGGATAGTTGCAAAGTGATGTCCACTCCAATGGGATCCAAAACGTACGTTGATCAAGATGAATCCGACATTTCAATAGATATCACAAAATATCGAGGTATGATTAGTTCGTTACTATATTTGACGACAAGTCGTCCTGACATTATGTTTAGTGTATGTTTGTGTGCATGCTTTCACATCTCACTGTCGTGAAGAGGATTATGAAGTATCTCAAAGGAATAAAGAACGTCGGATTATGGTATCCAAAAGGTAGTACATGTTCTTTGATAGGTTATTCTGACGCTGATTATGCAGGATGTAAGACCGATAGAAAAAGCACAAGTGGTACTTGTCACATTCTCGGGAATGCACTAGTGTCGTGGGCATGCAAGACGCAAGCATGTGTCGCACTTAACACGGACGAAGCGAAGTACATTGCAGCAGGCAGTTGTTGTGCACATATCTTGTGGCTTAAGCAACAACTTCTTGATTTTGGTATAGATCTCGGTTGCATTTCTCTTCGATGCGATAACACAAGTGCCATCAACATCACAAAAAACCCGGTCATGCATTCAAGGACAAAGCACATAGATATCCGACATCATTTCCTTTGAGATCACGTGCTCAACAGAGATGTATATGTTATGTTCGTGGATACACATAACCAACTGGCCGACATATTCACAAAACCATTGGCTAAAGAGAAATTCTTCAAGATTCAGCGAGAACTTGGTATTCTCAATGAAGGTGACATCTAACGTTTTCTTAAAATTACTTGTTATGTGTTATAGTAGCTTAAAATATTTTTTTCTCACTTTTGTGCTACAAAATGCTAGCACTCATATTTCACTGTTTTTCATTTTTCTCATTTTCGCATACCCGAAAATAATCGGTTTCTAAATATTTTTTGATCAAAAGTTGTGTAATATTATGTTTTAACACTTTGTGAAAAGTTTTTGTCAAAAATCATTACCATTTGCTCTATATATAGCTGCTGTTTTTTTAATTTTGTTTTTGAAAATTTGAGGCAAGTAATCGGTTACCAAGTAGGTAGTAACCGGTTACCACTGCCATTTTCTGAATTTTTTTTACTTTTCTATTATGTAGTATATGTTATTTGCCTTATATGTTTTTCTCTTACTTCTTTTACTTACAATATTTTTGTTAAATAATCATGTGCTAATTAATTTAAAGTACTTTTCCCATCCTTTTTGTGGATGACAAAGGGGGAGAAGTCTATTGGTATGCATTCTTGTTTCTCTTTATGCAGAATTTTTTTTTACAAACCTCCTAGTATCACATTGAGGGGGAGCACCTTCAAAGAGGGAGTTTTTTTTTGGAGAAACATAGAAGCAAACTTCATTTTCACTTTTGGTTGTCATCATCAAAAATGGGGAGATTGTAGAAGCAAGCTTCTCAAATTGTATTTTGATGATAACAACAAATCCATCAAGTCTTGAAAGCAAGCAAAAAGGATCATTCAAGCTTCATTCAAATAAATTATTCATAAAGATAAGGTTTTCTCATCGGAAGGTATAATTCTATTTCTCATGAATCAATAATGTTTATTAAGTGTTCAACTTAGGATGCACTCATGTTTGTTATTTCTAAACAAATCATTTTGCATGCCTTATGTTACTGATCTTAAATTTAAAAGAAATTTTTTTGGTTTTTGATCAAGTAACCGGTTACCTTGTAGGTAGTAACCGATTACTTCAGCCCAATTTTGAAAAATCCTTTTAACGTTACAACAAGTAACCGGTTACCCATGGGGTAGTAACCGGTTACCACTGTTCAAATTTCCAGAAATTATTTCATTCAAATTTTTGAATTTGTCTTGTGTTTTTCAAAATGGAGTGAGACATCCCTTCATAATTTGTACCTTTTCAAAGAGGTGTCTTGTCTTTTATTTAAAGTGCTTTGTGCAAAAAAATTGAGACACCTCCTACAATTTTCATAAAACATTTTCTTACTCAAAAATCTCAAACTTTCTAAATCTATCAAAGTGCACTAAATTCATTTGTTTACAAAGTTAAACTTTTCATACACTTTAGTGGACACTTATATTCATTAAATTTGAGTGAGAAATATCAATCAAAGGAGAAGTTCAACATTACTTGATATTACAAGACTTCATCATTTCTACATTTCATTCTATTCAAAGAATTATTTTTTGTATTGACTTGTGATCTAGGATTGTTGGACACAAGGGTTTATGTGGCAAGAGGATTGTTCTTGCACACTTGATTGTTGTATAGTTGTTAGAATGTAGGCTTCACCGGTTTGTGGTGTGATAGGTTGTACAATCTAAAACTATAATAAAATATCTTATGAGGTGTAAGGGGACTGGATGTACGTTCGGTTTGTGAAGGGAACCAGGATAATTCTTGGTGTCTTTTTACTTTCTGCTTTATTGCTTTCATAACATAGACACTTAGACGATAAAAATCCATCCATCGATAAAATAAACCGAAATTTTTTATAAAGCCTAATTTACCCCCCTCTTAGGCTATTTTTGAAACTACATAGTCTTGTTCATCGCATCATCTGAATCAAAGATAGAAAAGTCGATTTCTTCATCATCCTCTGATTCTGATAGTCATTGGGTCCGTAACTTCTTTTTTTGCCGATTTAGTCTTCTTTCTTCTCTTTCTTCTCCATTGAACGACCGGCGCAGGAACAACCAAGACTGCATTATCGACTCCTTCAAGGGGTTGGTGTAACTGTTTAACAGAACCATATAAAGAGCCGGCAAAAAGAAATATAAACTTGTTAGTTACACAAAGACGAAGGCCAAAAACCCACAAAAAAAATACGTAAAGGTTTCCTTACCGGTTGAGGTAGTTGGACATTGGGAGGTTGTTCGAGTAGCAGATGAAGGTCAAAGCCTGGAGGATGTTCGAAATCCACAACCCTGTCATTCAGTTTGACAATTTCGACATCCATTTTGTTGTGTTGTTGAAGAAATGATTATAAACGAAACAAATAGAAATGGATAAATGTTGCAAGACATATTGAAAGGGAAAATGGTAATGTAGTTGTTGAACCTGTGGAGGTTGTTCAATTGAGTCAAGATGATGGACTTGCATAGGTTGCCGTAAATCCGTAGACATTTCAACGTCAACCGGTGTTTTCACATTGGAAGATTCAACAACCCATTGAACATTGTTGGACTCCATACAAGTTGTTTATGTTTGATAAAGTTGAATGCCTATAACTGAGAAGAGGAAGTAGGTTATATAATGAATCTTGTGTCTCTTCATGTGCTAATGGTTTTGAAAAGGTAAAAGCATTAATTAACATAGAAAGGGTCACGCAAGAATATTGGAATGGAAAACTAATATTGACTGGTGATGGTCAAGTTTTTCAGGAGTTGTAAATACAAGGTTATTAATGGAAGCCACTATAGAAAACTTGGAGATAACAATAAAACATAAAGTGCAACATTAGTAACTTGATATTCAATCATTAAATGATAATAATAGAAAGGATAAGAACAACAACCTCAGACAACAACAACCTTAGGCAATGGTAATTGTTTCTGCCTCTCCATTACCTATCTCTGGCAGCAATCATGATACAAAATTCGCAGACAATTTAAAATGAATAATGATGATCAAATTTATCAGTAACGTTAGAATAATAAGGCTCATATTTATATAGTCTCAGACATGAAAATTAAGAACTTCTCAAGGGTTGTTGTTCGCACATGCATAATGTACAAATATGCATTTCACGCAGACATGTAATAACCTCACCACGAAAGAACTCTTCACCGAATGTCAGACAGTAATAAAAAAATCATCATTGCCTTAGGATAATGCATTAATCATGACATGAAAAACATACAACCCTTTAACTGTTTGAGGCGTTTCTTTTATCTACTCCATGTCCTTCACAAGAACTTCTTCAATCGTACTATCAATATGACATTGTATAAATTTTCTGAAACATTAACACAAAGTTATGTAGAAGGAAAAATTATATGTTTAGATAAACATCAACAAAAACTTCACAAGACAATAAAATGTCTCAATAGAAATACTCAAACAAACCTGTATGTGATAATGTCAGAGGTTCAAGCTATACTTTAGTTTGGAACTATGAATTAACTGTATGCACTACAACCTTATGAGTTTCGATGAATATGCCACTACCAACATACATTAAATAACCAAGAACACAATTATACACATACACCAGTGTTTGCATACATAAAACTATTAACATCTTCTTTATATCTTCATTAATACAAAACATAGCCAAGAAAGTTGAGTCTCACAAAACTCAAATCCATGTTCCATAATGAAAAAAATCCAAAATCTAAACCCATTGTTTCTATAATGAGAATAGAAATAACCATAAAGTTAGAGAATGATGTTTAAAGATATTAGATGTAAATTATAGATTACATGAACCAAAAGAGAACATGGAAGAAACTAATGTAGTTGCATATGGTGTTTTAACGGTTCAAGATTTTGACAATGACGGTGTCATCTCGGGGGCCTGGAACGATGAATGCGAGTCGATCACCCCGTGTCAGACACTTGAAAACAACAAATTGATACCAACCGCTGCTAATAAACATCTGCGATGAGTATTTAGTGTAGGAATGGTGAACTTCACATTCATACGGTTGTCTGTTGTCAGCATCAATCAAACTGATGGCCCTTGTGCCAAAATGGTTACATTCCCTAATGAGTCTTTGTGGGATTTGCTAAGGAGACATTGTTTGATGCCGAAGTTTTGTACATGACAACTACAAAATAGTGTACAATATTTATGCAGGAAATAAAAAAACACAAAACTCATACGACAATCCTTCTAAGCATATAGAATCATCACGAAATGCAGAAGAAGAAGTTATCCTGAAGATGCAGAACTCAGGACAAAGTGAAACTTCTGAAAACAGCTTGGCACCAATTTTTAAATTTAGAGACTTTGTATAATATAATTTAATAGACAAAGTGGAGTGGAATGTGTCATATGGGATTATAAGATTTAATAAATTAATCATATATTAGACATTGTAGGCACAAGTATGGAGGTACATAGGGTGGCTGGGACTGTACTTATATGATGGAAGGGGGAGTCGTAGGTGATTGATCTGACACTGTTATTATACATTAATATCATAATAATGTATTTTTATTAATTGAAAGTCACTTATGGTGACATCCCAACTCAACTGGTTGGGTAGATGTTGAAGAAAGTGGTATTTATCATATAATCTTTCATATGATTCTTTTTCGTATGATTATATGGTTACAATGATGGTGAATAAAACTTATTGGTTGTATAGAATGTATTGTATTTTTTTAATGGTTAAATGGAAAAACATGTATGAAGGTCATTAATATAACTGGGAATAACATGAGTGTAAAAGAAAAACAACTTCATTACATAAATATGGCGTAGAATATTTAATAACAGACCAATAGCCAAAAAGCTTAAGGTTACAGAGTATGTTGGATACACACAACAATGATTTACAACACAATTACAAGTAGAACAAATTGCAACATCAATGTTGGACGAGTCAAAATATCACAGGTTTAACGGAACCCTAATTAGATTACAAAACAAAACGAAGACACCAGACATGTCAAAATATGACAGGTATTATCGCAGCCTTAATTAGACCACAAAACAAAATGGAGTCTGATATTCTTCCTGCACCAAATCTTTCATAAACTTGTTGTCACGCATAAGACTATTGTTCTTCTCCGACTTGATGATTTTTTTTAGTTTTGTGGACGACAGTTCTCCATCACATAGATCGCCAATTGTAGTTGATTCACTTGAGCCACCATTCTTTGGTGTCTTTGTCGTGGGTATTAGGGGATCAGGATTATGCTTTGACGTTATCTCCAGGTCCTGTTGAAGTAAAATCGTGAAGGAACAAAACACAAACCACAAAGCAGTAATATGAGTTATTCTTATAGTTTATGGTGGACTACTGTTATTATGTCACAGTCTCCACCAGGATTACTTTTCGCCTCATCAATGCTCTCCTTAATCTGCATAACATAAACAACGGCAGTGTTACTCAAGAGACAACAACTATTTAGGACAGAAGATATAGCAAACGAATAATATATACTTGATATGCCACTATACCTACAATGGGGCTGATGTACCAGAAGGTTAAGAGTCGGTAACTTCGCGGCAGTGAACAAATTGATTTTTATGCTCCCACAGAGCCTTTAACTGTTTTATCAATGGAGCATCCCTAAGCAACATAACAATCGAGCAACTGTCCAAATTGGGTTGCCATTTGACTCTAAAATTCGTCTCTAACTTCAACATGACATTAAGGGCTAATGTGAATTCTAACGGATCTGTAACTCCAGCCTGAATAACAAACAATCACAGTACTTTAACAAGTATATAAAATGTTCAATAGCATATATGTTAGATGAACCAAATAAATTACCTTAATCATGGTGTCACGCATATGAGCGGTAAACACTCGCATAATAGATTCACATTCCCTGTCCCAGAAAATAAACTTACATGTTGTTCCCAAATGGACAACTTCAATTTCGATTTTATACCTAATGTGTGGAAAAACTTTAAGTAAGCAAATCAATGGAGAAAGGTCACTGAAGTCAGCAAAGATAAAGATGTCTGTAATACTTTTAATACCTATAGATCTCCACTTCAGTATTATGACCATTATCACATTGGAAAGGAGGTTTATCACCGCGAGAGGTTTTAGTGCATGCATGGAAGGTCTGGTAATACCATCCATACGAAGAAGCGATAAGCTTATCCGTTGTAGCAACCGTAGCACACAATGAGATCTGGTATTTGGAATTATATAAATTTTCAAAGAAATAGTTAAATTAATTACAACATATGCATATGTTAGAAACATGGCTAGGACATACCTTTTGTATCTTTTTAATCTCACTCAGAGGTAAGGCAACAACACCGGAAATTAATTTATGAGACTCGGTTTTTCTACCACCTTCGGCATTTTAGTTGCGGGACAAATGCCTGATTAAGAACTGAGTTGACTGGAAAAACTCTGCAAAGATTCCTTAGGGAAACTGCAACACAAAAGGTTTGATTATGCAAACATAAAGAGGTATTAAAATACAAGAAAAAAGGAAAAAATAGTAAACCACACCATTGGATACCTGTCTAAGAAGCATTTAACAGAAGGAAAATCCGGATTGATAGACAACTTTGTAACATGAAAGGTGTTGGTAATAGAAAGTGGATACTGACTTACATTCACAAATAGCGAGTGTTTAATATCAGATTTAATTAAAAAGTACGATACATATATACGTATGTCAATCAAAACAGTAGGTTATGTGAGTACCCTCTTCTTTCACTTTTGCATATTGAAGGACGATGACGATTGGCTCAGAAGTATTATCCCGCTGTTGGTTGAAACTAAAAAACTGTGCGGCATAACCCTTATAAAGGGTGCAATTCATAGTGTTGTTGTTGTAGTTAGTGAAAGAATATGGTCAGAGATCAGTTAACAAACATTGGAGTAAGATCAAAAGGATTATACTTACGTAGTATCCCTGAGGACCAAATTAAGCTAGAGTTTTCTCCCCCCTCTTTGTGTCTACGTATAGCCAATCGTCTCCACCAGACCTATAATATATGCGAAAAGGTAACAAACATCGGAATATAAAATTACGTGACTACTTGAATTATTCAATCTAAGTAATATAGATACACAAAAATATTACCGATCAAAACATCCTTCTGAAACTTGTCGGCGATAATATCAGAGAAACTGGTGAATATCCGTTCCTTGGAAGGTATCTGGTGTTTGCTAACATCAGAAACATATGTGCCTCCGGTAAACTGCACCATCCACTTATGATTAGTTGGTTTAAAGATCAAGTTATTGGGATGAACTTTAAAGTTTGATACGGTGTAGGTATGGTTCAAGGCAAACTTATCCTTGTATGAATCCATATATTGTGTTGGAACAACAACATGGATTTCACATCCCTGCCAAAAAAATACAAGCATAATTTCAAGACTAAAGAAAAAATATGATGAAACCTTGTAACCAACACAGACAAAGACATAGTAGGATGAAAACATACAAACATCAAGTAGTGTGATGCGTATAACGAACCAATACATGAAACCCTAACATCATGTCATGGCTTAAAGAAACCTAACAACTAAAACCCCGCAAAATCCAGAAATAACAAACCGATCAAAAGAAATATACAAAGTCATAAAAACACATGTTATACAAACTCATTAAAACACATGCCATGTACTCACCTCACAGTCAACAAAGATCATTTTGAAATGTTGTTTGTTGTTCGAAACAACATCCCACATATGTTCCAGTCGAACTTGGACCTTCCACAACTCCTTCCCGTCGTTGACATCGCACAATTTCTCAAACGGTCTTGCCATGAGAACGGTGCGTGTGAAAGCTCACGAACAAAGAAAGTTGTAAATATGATTGAAGAGAGGAAGAAAGATCGATGAAGGGAAAGATAAGGAGATATGTGGGATAAGGAGATATGTTAGATATTCTTCTTCATCAAAATCAACTATATATTCTCCTTGTTCCTTCAATAATATAAATAATTGTTGTTGTAAACTTGGATCCTCCATAGTCACAAATTTAATATTTTAAGACTAATATAACTATAAAATTGTCAAAATACAAATATTTTTATCTTCATTCAAGATTCAAAGGTTATGTCTTCTGTTACTATAGAGAATGTCCATGTTAGAACAAGAATTTTGATTCTACTATCCTTAAGAATTTTGAGTGACTAAGTGTTAGTCAGTAGACTCAAGAAAACATTGACAGTAGGTCATTATGATTGCAATCCTTATTTGATTAGTGGATTAAGACCTCGTTGAGAGAAGGGAAATCACCTTGGTGGGTGGAATGGATGTAGTTTGAGTTCAAACGAATCAGGATAAATCAATTGCGTTGATTGCATTATTTTTGAAAACCTCAACTCAAACCTCTCCCCCTTTCTTGTGTTTTTCGTTCCTTCAATTGGCATCAGAGCGCCTAGTTCTGGGTGCTAGCACTTAACCGTGTCAGAAAAATATCCTGAAGAAAAACAATTTGGCAGAACAATTCCAGAACAACAACAACAATTAGAATGACAAGATCAATGACAAACCTCCAGTGTTCAACGGTGAGAACTTTGATTACTGGAAGGATGTTCTGGAAAGATTCTTTCTGGATCTAGACGGAGACCTCTAGGATATAGTTATTGATGGCTATATTCATCCTGTTGGAGATGATGGTCAGAAGATTGAAAGAAAATATATGACAGTCCAATAGAAGAAAGAGTTTAGAAATAATCACAAAGCCAGAACAATTCTTCTAAGTGCCATTTCATACACAGAGTATGAGAAGATCATAAACAGAGAATCTGCCAAGCACATGTTTGACTCTCTGAGGATGACGCATGAAGGAAACACTCAAGTTAAGAAGACCAAAGCTCTGGCACTTATTCAGAAGTATGAAGCGTTCAAGATGGAAAAAGATGAAACGATTGAGAAAATGTTCTCAAGGTTTCAAATTCTAGTTGTTAGACTAAAAGTTATGGATAAAGGCTACTCAACAGCAGATCATGTAAAAAAGATCATCAGAAGCTTGCCAAAGGCTTGGAGGCCCATGGTCACTGCTCTAAAGCTATCAAAGAATCTAAATGAGATATCCCTTGAAGAACTGGTCAGCTCCTTGAGGAGTCACGAAATAGAAATTGAAGAAGATGAAGCTCAAAAGAAAGGTAAGTTATTTACTCTTAAATCTAACAAATCTGAATCTAAAGCTTTAATGGCCAACGTATCAGATGATATCAACTCATCAGAATTTGGATCAAATTCAGAAACAGAAGAGGTATTCTCTAAACTATCTCGAACTCAATTAGAAAATAGTCTCTCAGAAATTCTTGAAAAATATCAGAAACTCCAATTCAAATACAAAAACCTGAAACATGGTCTAGTATCTGAATCTAAGGAAACTAGAAAACTAAAAGAAGAAAATTCTGAGCTTAGAAAAAACATTTCAAAACTTGAAAACTCTTTTGAAAAGCATAAAACTCAGAAAGAATCTGACTCGGAAGTTCTATCTAGTTCTGATAGTATCATAAAGCAGTACAATCACAATTTTCAAAAATTTCTAAATAAAAACATAGATAGAAGCAGAATTTCCTCAATGATCTATGGAGTTAGAAGAAATGGTAAAAGATGCATATGATACATTAAACCTCTAGGGGAAGCACCACATAAATTTAAACAAGTTGATGACATGGTCATAAAATTCAACACATCCTTAAATTCCCACTTTACATATGGATACAAGCATGATTTAAAATATACGAGTGAGTCATCTTGTTCTACAAATTCTATTGAGAAATCTAAACTCAATCAGAATTTTGTAAGTTCTAACAAACAAGGAGCCAGAAAGATATGGGTACCCAAGGATAAAATTGTTTATGTTGCATATGTTTTTAATAGCAAGATTGAAACACCAATCCTGGAACCTGGACTCTAGATGCTCGCAACACATGATGGGAAGAAAGCATATGTTCCAAATTATTGAGCTTAAAGATGGAGGCTACGTGGGTTTTGGAGGCAATCAGAAAGGAAAAATATTGGCTCTGGAACTATTGGTAATGGTACTCTTCCCTCTATATCCAATGTTTTGTTAGTTGAAGGATTGATGCATAACTTGTTATCAATAAGTCAATTAAGTGATAACAGTTATGATATAATCTTTAATCAAAAGTCCTGTAAAGCTATTAGTTAGAAAGATATAACAATCCTCTTTAATGCGAAGAGAAAGAACAACATCTATAAAATAAAACTTTCTAAACTTAAAAGTCAGAATGTGAAATGTATTATGTATGTTAACGGTGAGCAATGGGTCTGGCACAGAAGATTGGGACATGTTAATATGAAAAGATTATCTCATATTAACAAACTCAATTTGGTCAGAGAAATTCCTAATTTGAAGTTCAACTCAGAAGCTCTGTGTGAAGCATGTCAGAAAGGCAAATTTGCTAAACCTGCTTTCAAATCTAAGAATGATGTTTCTTCCTCTAGACCATTCGAACTTCTACATATTGATTGTTTGGACCAGTGAAAACTTACTCAATCAGTGGTAAGAAGTATGGATTAGTGATCGTAGGTGACTATAGCAGATGAACATGGGTAAAGTTCCTTCGACACAAGGACGAGTCAATCATTGTATTTCCCACGTTCTGCAAACAAGTTCAAAATGAAAAAGGGTTTAGAACGGTAAAAGTCAGAAGTGATCATGATGGAGAATTTGAAAACAAAAAATTGGAATTATTTCTTAATGAAATAACATCTCTCATGATTTCTCTTGTCCTAGAAATCCACAACAAAATGGAGTTCTAGAATGAAAGAACAGAACTTCACAAGAGATAACCAGAACCATGATCAATGAGACTAACATGGCTAAACAATTTCAGGCAGAAGCAGTAAATACAACGTGCTATATTCAGAATAGAATCTCTATAAGACCTATTATGAAAAAGATTCCATATGAATTGTGGAATGGCAGAAAGCCCAACATTTTGTATTTTCATCCTTTTGGATGCACTTGTTTTATTCTGAATACTAATGATCCTCTGAACAAGTTTGATTCTAAGGCACAAAAGTGTTTCATGTTAGGATACTCTGAACTTTCAAAACGATACAAAGTATACAATACCGAAACATGAGCTGTGATGGAATTTATTTGTGTCAGATTTGACGATAAGCTTGGTCTTGAAAAGCTAAAAAAGAATTAATCTCTTGCAAATATAGAAGTTCCAATTACAGAAACCAGAACATCTGAAGAAAAGCCATCTATAGAAAAAGACAATACAATTGCTACAACAAGTTCTGAAGAACCCAGACAGAAGAGACAATCTAGAAGCACGTTGAATAATCCAGAAGATAATTCTAGGAAAGAAAGATGATCCAATCAGAACAAGATCTTCATTCAGAAACTCCGAAGAATCTCTAATAAGATTAGTTTCTCTGATTAAACCCACTTCCATTGACGAATCTCTCTCAGAAAATGATTGGATATTAGCAATGCAGGAAGAACTTAATCAATTAACCAGAAATGACTTATGGGATATAGTTCCTAGACCCAGAGGATTCAACGTCATTGGAACCAAATGGGTCTTCAGAAATAAACTAAATGAACAAGGAGAAGTTGTCAGAAACAAAGCACGTCTGGTTGCACAAGGTTATAGTCAGCAAGAAGTAATAGACTATACAAAAACCTTTGCACTAGACGTAAGGAATTTGCTAAGAGTATGCGGCCATAATTTAAAATGAGCCTAATGGGAGAACTGAAGTTCTTGCTAGGAATTCAAATTAATCAATCATCAGAAGGAACCTACATTCATCAATGCAAATATGTTAAAGAACTTCTAAAGAAATTTGATATGTCAGAAAGTAAACCATCCAAAACTCCAATGCATCCTACATGCATTCTGGAAAAGGAAGAGGTAAGTAAGAAAGTTAACCAGAAGATCTAAAGAGGTATGATTGGCTCTCTCCTATACTTAACTGCCTCAAGACCTAATATTCTATATAGTCTTTGTCTCTGTGCTAGATTCCAATCAGATCCTAGAGAATCTCACTTAAAAGTTGTTAAGAGAATTTTCAGGTATCTGAAAGGTACTACTAATCTTGGCCTTTGCTATAGAAAATCCAAATAATTTAAACTTTTAGGGAACTGCGATGCTGACTTTGCTGGAGATAAAGCAGAAAGAAAAAGTACTTCTGGAAGTTGTCAATTTCTGGGAGACAACTTAATCTCTTGGTCCAGCAAAAGAAAATCTACCATTGCACTTTCAACAGCAGAAGCTGAAAACATAATAGCAGCTGGATGCAGTACTCAGATGCTCTGGATGAAGAGTCAGCTTGAGGGAGTAACATTCTTATCCTCTGTGATAATACTTTTGCTACCTGTCTTTCTAAAAATCCTATTTTACATTTGTCACATCCTAAATTTTACCCTTGTCATTTCATGTCATACATTTCATCTCATCATTAGCATACCATGGTGTATCAGGCATGTTTTGGATTTGCAAAGGGATTGTCAAAGAGAGTTTTGGTTTTTAAGCGAGTATTGGAGATTAATTCAATTTTCTATTTTATTCATGACCCAACTCGAGTGGAAGTTTGACATGTATCATTGCTTCGATGTCAAGATTGTTTGTTCTCCATACAGGTGTGGGACATGGTTATTTTTGTATTCTGGAAGAATCGAACGGGGTTTCTTTTGAATTCCAACCAAGGATTATAAGTATATTTTGACCAATCTTGAAATTTGGAGTTTTGGCTATTTGTGGATTTTGGTAATTATACAAGCTTTCCATGTTTCAAATTCATTTCCAAACTTCAAAATTTCGAGTTCAGGTTCCAAGTTTCATTTGTAAATTTTCATTTTTTTCAATTTCATTTTGAACTCCTAAGTTCAATCCAAGCTTCAAATTCATTCTAATTTCAAGTTTTATTTCTAGGTTTCATGTTCCAAACTTCCTTTCCAAGTGTTTCAATTCAATTTTAATCCCAATTTCTATTATCAAATCTCAAGTTTCCAATTCTTTTCCATTTTTAATTTCAATTTAAAATTCCATTTCCATGTCTCATTTGCAAATTCTAAATCCATATTCAAGTCTCAATTTCAATTTTAAGTCCTAGTCCCAAATTCATTTTTAAGTTGTCAATCTCAAAGTTCATATTCTATGTCAAATTCATTCAAGAAAAGTTAGTTTCATTCAAGTTTCAATTCCAATTTCAAGTTCAAGGTTTATTTCCAAGTTCAATTTCCATGTTTCAAAACCCTATTCTCAAATTTGCAATTTGCAAACTCTTTCTCAAACTCAAGTTTTATTTCAACTTTCAATTACATTCATAATTGAAATTCAACACCATGTCATGGTTATTACATTCACATACATCCATTCAAATTCAATGAAATTTATTATTCCATACACTCTACAATGCATTCCAATTCAAGCATATCAACATTTGCAATTTCATTTCAAGTCTTTTTTACATCAAGAAAATCATAATCTTTACAATTCTTTTTTTTCTTCTACATAAAGCCACATAGCAAGAATCCATTTTTGTCATCCCTCGTTAGCTTTGTTCCCATCCATTCTTGTGCCAAGTCTTCCGCCTCCACTTGATAGAGTTTCTCATACACCATGAAAATTGAAAAAAAGGAAAAGTTATTATCCACATTTTATTCAAACATAAGCTTCATATTCATAATTTACAATTCTTTAAAATCATCCAAGCATATATGTATACCCAAGATTCATCTAGTCCACATAGTCAAAATTCATCCAAGTTCATTCATACACATTCATGCCATCAATTAAAAAAGACATCCAAACATCATACTCATTTTCATCCATCATATTTCCCAAGTTCATATTCATTCAAACTTATTAAGATTTCAAACATATCATCATTCTACTTCAAAGTTCACATCAAGCATATTCAAGTTTGTCACATTCTGTTTAATTCATTCGTATTTCAATTAATACATGTACATGACAAGGTTAAGTAAAACCTCGCTTTGTCCAATAAAAATTCTAAGTTACAAAGTCAATACCACACAAGATACTAGCAGATAAATTTCAAAACAAATGTTTCATGGCAACAAGTCTACAGAATCACATACATCACCCCACTACACAAACCTCAGCCATATCCCTGCTACATCTGCATTTATACAACCATTACCTCCCACAAAAATCAGAGTTAGTTCCCCAACGGATTAACAAATTTCCCTTCATCAACAAGTTTCATACGCAGTACACAATTCAAAATCCACAAACCCTAATTCTATCATTATAAAAGCCACAGTTTTCACTTGATTCATGAAGGGTCTGTGACACGGGGAACCACTCCTAGAACCAATTTCAATGTTGGTAGTTGTGTAGTGTTAGTATCCGAGGGCTCTCCCCTTTGTGAGCCTATCATGAGAACTCCACTCGAGGTAGACCTTATCGTTATTATCATCATAATGCAACTAGCCTGCGGAAGGACGTTAGTACGATTAGCGTCTTTGACCTTTAGTATCCTAATACCATCACCGTAGAAACAATCCTGTGAGTGTATTTTATGGGTAAAAAATATAGAACCAATATCTTATATCCTACCTATTAGGAAGGTTTCAGATTTACTCGTGACACCTTAGATCCAAACATCTATGCATCCACACATCATTTTAACAAAGTCCTCAAGGAACTAAGCAACATCTATTGCAAACATCACAAAGTTTACCATGAATGAACTTCGGTTTGTAACCTTATTTTTAAGGGAAGATTTTTCCATTTTTATGTTTGCAATTGCTTCTTAAGTCCCTTGAAACACAAATTTGCATTATATTGCATTCATGCATGCATCATCGCATTTGCATCCGTCAAAATAAAACTCATTCCTGTCATCTCCTCTCCAGCTTTCACACTGAGGATCTCACGCAAATACTACACTCGAGCTCAAGCTAAAAGAAGAATGGCTGAAAGAGACTTAGAGATGGACAAAGTTAATGATGAGCTTACTGATCTTCGCGGAAATGTGGGCTAGATTATGGAAATGTTACAAGTCATTAAAGAAAAAATGGATACCCAACGTCTTGTGATTTCTAAGGTTGTCACTCCGACGGTTGACCCTCAGCCATCAGTCACCACTCCTACAACTTGACCTCCTTTTGGTCTTCCTAAAGGGTTTGTTCCTCCTCTTCAAGGTCATACCACTCAACAAACAGTTCTGTTGACTACTGAGGTGAATCATGTGGTTCCTACTCTTGCACCAAATGTTGTGCACACTCATGTTCAACCTTACTTCAACGATCCTTATCAGGTGTATGATGTGCTAGACATGTCTGAAGACAGTGATGAAAGGAATAAGAGACTCTCTCGCATGCAAGACGGTAAACGCACTCGTACCAGACGAGCCTGCAACACCTGAGCATAGACATAAGCAGTTCCAGTGCATAAAAAATACAAAAAAATACTTCCCTTCTGGTTAGGCGAACTACGTCGACTCTTATCCTCATTTTCCCGATGAGGTACGTAGGCAGTGGGGTAGGGCCCGTGCAAGCACATTTTTTATTTTCCCTACATTTCACCCTTTCTTTCCATTTTCTTTTCCAGATCCCTTTCTCATTTCCATTCTAGTTAGCAATTCTTTTATTTAACAACATCTTATTTCACACCCTTTGAAACAGACTAACAAGCATGGATCTCGTCGGGTACGGCAGACGGTATGGGGTGTTAACACCTTCCCAGGACGTAACCGACTCCCAAACCCAGATCTTTGGTTCGTAGGACCTCGTCTTTTCCTTCTTCCTTAGGTTTGTGCAGTATTACCTTTCCCGTTCCTTCGGGATAAAAATGCCTGGCTGGCGACACTACCTTTTCCGTGCCACTTTCGCGTTTGTACTAGGATGAAAATCTTGGGAGCGAAATATGGCGACTCTGCTGGGGACCGAACCCAAAATCTATGGTTTCCCTTGTAGAGTCAATCCTAGCGCCTGTTTGTGTCTGTTTCTTTGGGTGTTTATATGTTTGTTGTTGTGTGCTTTAGTTTAGCTTTACTGTTTTCATTTACAGTTTTATTTTACATCATTTATTTACCGCTTTCAGTATTTATTTTCCATACATATATACTGGACAATCTGGTTTGGCTTTTTTCTGCGGGATGGGGTTACTTTGAGATGAGCTTGTAACCGGGGCTTGAGTGCATCCTAGGACTTAAAGTGGTTCCACTTTGGCTTCATGGCATCTTGCTATGTTGGTAGTAGTGAGTTCCACACCCATACTTGCGACCTTCTTGGAAATGTATTGATACCGGAATCTTTCTGGGGCAATACACAACCTTGATAGTTATGTGCAGTCAGGGGACCGATCATTGAGAAACTTTGTGGAAACATCCCTCTCCAGTGATGATAGTGGCAGACCATATTTGTAGGCAAACCCACTCGCATCTGAGGGCCCACTGGGAACTCGCATAGGATTGTTTGGTTCTCTCATAGGAATCCAGTTAAAGCAAAACTATTCGTATGATGATAGTACTGTATCCCAAGGGCTGAATGTACTATTGTTTCTCGATTCAGTGCTTGAAGCTGGGAACCCATGAGGGATGTGTCGCTCCCCGGATTTCCATCCTAGTACAAACGCGAAAGTGGCGCGGAAAAAGAATAGAGTCGCCAGCCAGGCATTTTTATCCCGAAAGAACGGGAATGGTAATGTTGTACAAACCAGTAGAAAGAAAGAGGAAGTACACAGGTCCTACGAACCAAAGAGACTGAGTTCGGGAGTCGGTTATGATCTGGGAAGGTATTAGCACCCAGATCGTCCGCCGTACCCGATGGGATCCACGCTTGCAATGAAAACTGTTTCAAAGGGTGAGGGTATGAAAACTACTGCAAAATAAAATGAACTGGATAAAAGAAACTGAGAAGGGAACTGGAATAGAGAACAAAGAGAAAAATGTAGGGAAAATAAAGATTGTGCTCGAACGGGCCCTACCCCGCTGCCTACGTACCTCATCAGGATAATGAGGATCAGAGACGCCGTAGTTCCCCTAACTAGGGGTAACAAGGAAATTTCTTGTGAATTAAGGCTTGAACTGCCTATGCCATTGCTCAGGTGTTGCAGACTCGGACGACGAGTGCGTAACCGTCTTGCAAAGTGACAAGTAGGAGCGAGTTCACGTACAAAGTGAATGAGATGAGAAGAGAATTCTCGAAGGAAGGACGCTTATTGTTTGTTTGGTGTTTTTTAGAAGCTTTTATGAGTGAAAGATTGCATAGGTAAGTGTACCTAAGTCTTACTCAATGGGATGTGAACATCTCACATCATCCCGAAATGGAATGCGCAAGAGGCACACCTATCTATGGAGGAAATCCCCAAAGCTAGTCCCACAAGTGAAGGCCTAAGCACACTGGCCTATTACCATTGTTAAGTATTTTTTGTGGTTTTTTTGTTAAGAAGTGTTTTTTATACTTTTCTTTGTGAGGTACTCATGTTAAGACCTATCCACCACGAGGGATGACTCACACCTCGCCCCGAAACGGAACGCGCGCAAGTATCTCATAGCAAAGTCTCATGTCACATGAAAGTACTCAACCTTTATGAAGTGGATTAGAATTGAGTTTGAAGATGAGAAGAGAAAGCACCAAAGGATCACAAAGGAAAAATTCTAAAGGGGAACTAAATAATCCTAAGTGTTAACATGCATGGATGTCCTAAGGGTTAGTGTGGTTTCTATCCTAAGGAAGAAGGAAGAAGAAGAGAAAAAGAAGAAGAGATGAGATGAGAAAGGCCTAAGCCCAACAACAAAGGGTTAGTGCACATAAACATAAGAGGAAGAGATAAGATGAGATTTGGAGATGTGGAACTCAATTCCCACACCTCACACTTTCCATAGCCCCTGCAAGGTTAGTAAAGTGAACACAAATGAAACATAATGAGCAAGACAACATGCTAACATCACATAATCAGAAGTGAAATGATATGACCAAATGCACAATGCAAATGCAACTCAAAGGGATGAGGGGATGAAGCTTATAAGCAAAAGATGCAACATGAACATATATGAAAACAAATGCACACTTAAGGAGGATGCAAAGCAAATATGCATAAACATGGACTCAAAGCTCACAACCAGAACTAAAACAAGATGAAAAAGGGCTTAAGAAGCCAACAAGATGAAGAGAATGGAGGTACAAGACCAAACAATCACCAAATGGGAGAAAAAGAAGTAAAGAAGTGGGATGGAAACACTTAAGGAAAGGAAAGACTCAAAAAGAAGCAAGACACAAAACTTCTTAAGACTAAAACCCTATCCTAAGACCAGGAAGGTACCCACACCCCAAAAGAACCCCAAATGAGAAGAAGAAGTTGGCACAAGTGCCCTTCTTGGCTTAAAAGAGACCTAATGGATCAAAAGAAGCAAAATGGGACAAGGTTCAAGATAAAATTCACATTAAATCAACCAAGCATCTAAGAAATCCACAACTAAAGTCAAATGATCTTCAAACATGGTATATAAATGGGCCAAAAGGATTTGAAAGAATTCAGAAGCAAACTAGGTCAAATGGAGGCTTAGACACAAGCTAGGGTTACAAACTTCCATCCCAAGTCACAGGACCAAGACTCAAGAAATAAATTTCTAAAAATCAAGAGAAAAATCACACAAGAATTACAATGTCTTAAGAATCCATAGAAAAAATAATGGGATCAAAATTCAAAATAATGAAGTGTATGGAAAATTGACAAGGCAGTGTACTCAAAAAGAACTTAAAAAGAAGTTAAGTGAAAAAATGATTTAATAATGACACGTGGAAATGGAAAAAAAATAAAATAAAAATATGGAAAAATAAAAGAGACTTTAAATAATACTCATGATTTTTTTGGGATTTTTTAATGAAGGGAAGTATTTTATAAAAAATAAAAGCTAAACTGAATAAAAGAAAATTAAAAAGAAAAAGAAATAAAAGAAGTGGAGATGGGAGGTGTATGTAGTAAGGCTTTGCATTGAGAATGAATTGGGCTGAGATTGGAGGGGGGTGCGAATATCACTGGTGAGGCCCATTGTTGGCGCAGACATATGCAAATTATGGTGAATATTCAGTGAATAAAACTGGAAAAACCAAGGCCACAAGATGGATCAAACGCATGTCATGCTGCTTTCATTAAATGACGTGGATAAAAGCTTGTTTGTAAGTGGATGGTACACAATACTTATGCTACGCTGAGAAACACACTGACTTAAATGAAATAAAATAAAACACGTGAAGGAAAGCTGAGGGTTAGGGCTAGGTGTCTCAATCATGGACGCACGCAGGGAGGATCTAACGGCCAGAGAGTTGTCTTCGTCAACTCAAACCCTAATGCATATGAACCCAGTTTCCGGTGACCGGAGCTAGGGCTCCGGCACCGGAACTCATACCAGAATGAATAAACAGCCATAACAAAACACCAAATGCTCCAGATCAAACAAATAACATGCATTGAATCCAAAAATGAGGTCAAAATCTCCTAAAAATCAATGAAACAGAGGGATCGAAGCAAAACATCTTGCACCATGAAAACTGAAATGCACATAACTTTCACTATGATGCACCAATTTCACATCTAAAAGTTGCAGCATGATCGGGGGACTTCAAATAACACAAAACACCACATTAATTCCATTTTTAGATCACAAGATTTCAAGGTATACCTGAGGTGAAGATCTTGGTTCAGTGAGATATAAGACCAGATAATGCATGCAAATCACTCCACTTACTCCCTAGATGCAAAATAAATGCATCTAAGGTCTTGAAACAAGCTGGATCTGAGGTTTCTTTCACACCTGCCCTGAAATGGCAAGCTTGCTAAACTTGAGAGATGGCTTCAATGATTGTGTGTTTAATGATCTTGAGCTCTCCCTGATTACAGATCCACAATTGGTTTGGAGATTGGGTGCTTGGATGAAGAGGAATGGAAGAAAATGCAAAGTTGCAAGAAGTTTGAGAGTGAGACAATGAGAGAGAGATCTGGCTTGCTAAAACCCTAATTGCTTTTGTATGAGGTCACAAAACCCTTGCTGAAAGAATGAGATGAAATGCACGAGTAGGTCATGTGATTTTTGTGAATTTGCAATTTTTGCAACATGTGAGATAAGCATGCCATGCTCATGCTTCCTTGGGCCTCTCAGCACATGTGCAATGCATTTACCACCCTTGATTCAAATCCAATCAATCCTGGCCTTTAGATCCAAGCATCACACACTTCTCATGTTTTGGCCAATTTTGCATGTTTTGAGTGATTTTCTCATAGTGCACGAAAATGTGTTTTTCTTTGGAGAAAAATGGTTCAAATGTGATGTATTTTAACTTTGCAACAAGTTTGAACCAAAACCAAGTCATACAATTCAGTTTTGAGGCCTTTTGCTTTTGGTTGCATGTTTGAAATGTGATTTTGCCCTAAAATACCTCAAACTTTCGAAGAGCCTATAGGAAAATCTATGAATCCCATAAAAATGTACTTGTACTTTTTGAAAATGGGAGCCCTTACCCTCCAACTTTCATGTTTGACTTTGGTCCATTTGAAGAATTTTTGATCATGTTAAGGCCATTTGAAAATTAGGGCAAAAGTTGCCAAATTTGGAAATTCCTTAAAACCAACTTTGTACCATTTTTGCAAAACCCTTCAAATCTCCATAATTCTTGAACTTTGATCATTCCAAACCTCTTATAACATTTTAAGGACCCCTCTTGGCCAAATAAATTTGGGTTAGACCCCTTGAAATCAAGCAGTTGACTTTTTAAGGGCACAATTGACTTTTTACTTCATCTGCAAGCAACTGAGGCATTGTCTGACTTCCACATGGAATTTTCTCATGAAAATTGACACCTAGGATCCTCTTAACATATAGAAGACTTTGCCCAAATGAAATGGCCAAAGTTGTGAGATCTTGGTGCTTGAATCACAAACCCTAATTTGGGTGCCTTGTATAGGAGCTTTGCCTTGTCCTGAGGTCTCTGATGATCATGCAATCTTATGAGCTTTTGCCAATGGACTTGAACTTGTAAATGGAGTGTAGACTCACCATAGGACTTGTACAAACTCATTGGGACCCTTGTCATGGCCTGAAATGCTTCAAGAACCTCCACAGATCACCATATGCTTGATGCTAGGGCATGAGGGATGTGATGCCTCATCTTTCCATGATATGATGCTAAGAAAATGATATGTTCATGATGAATATGATGTGTGTCGCTCCCACCGAATGACACATCAGGTCAGAAGGGGTACAGACGCGAACGGTCGGCGAAAGGAGAGAGTGAGAACACACAGGAGTGAACTCAGAAGACAAGAGTCGCCAGCTAGGCATTTTTATCCCGAAGGAAAGGTAATGCTGCATAAACCTAAGAAAAGATATGGATAAGACGATCGCGAACCAGAGAGACTGAGAAAGGGGGTTGGTTACAACCTGGGAAGGTGTTAGCACCCAGATTGTCCGTCGTACTCGACGGGATCTACGCTTAAAAGATTTGTGTTTTAAAGGGGTAGTGTCAGTGCAATCTGTGTATCAAAACTGGAAAGAATGCAAGTGTCAGTGTGAGAGAAGTGAAGTGTATAAGTGAAGTGTCAGTGTAAGAACAAGAATGAAATGCTCAAGATCATGAGGCTAAAAGAATAAAGCTGGAAAGAGGGGGAATATACAGAGACTTTTGTTCGATAACTGTTAAGTTATGCCTACGTATCCTCTCGTGCAATGAGGAAGTCAGAACACCGTAGTTCGACCCAAAGAGACTGAAAGATAAATTGACTTGTGAATTGCTTACTTGTCTATGCTCAAGTGTATGACCTGTCTGGCTCAGGTGCAAATTGTCTTGCATTAGACGGAAGAAGCAAGTTCTCGTTTGTGAGTGAATGAGATGAGAAAAGAATCCCGGAGGAGACGATTATTGTTTGTTTTTGTATTTTCAGTCTTTTATTGCTTTTTGAAGTTTGTCATAAGAAAATGAGCTTAAGCCTAAACCAATGGGTTAGTAAACTCATCACATCTTCCCTCTGTTTAGGGGTAATGGGAATACCTTAAGTGTGAAGTCAGCATCTCACACTTAATCACCATGATGTAGGATTAAGATCATTAACCTACTTGTGATTATTTAGATGTTTTTGTTGTTTTTGTTTAGTGTTAAGTAATGAGCTTAAGCCATAATCAGGGATTAAACAGACTCATTACACCATCCTAATAGAAGGATAATAGATGAGAATGTTTAAGCTGAGGAAAGCTCCTCAACTTAATCCATCATTAGGGATTAACATCATGACAAAACAAAGCCTTTATTAGATGGATTTTTGTTAATGATGAGATGAAGAAGTGAGTTTTATGGTTTTTAAGACAACTTGAGGGGGACTTGTCCATTAACACTAGGGTTAGTCCTTCTTAACCAATTAAGGAAGAATTAGAACCCTAATGCAAGGCCCAAGTTACAAGCTTGATGTCTTAGTGATTATTAAGTGGATTGATTAAAGGATTTAAACACATTAAGGGTTTAAAACTTAGGATTAAAGTTATACACTCCATCCTAATATAAGGATGCAGGCATAAGCTTAATCACAAAGCCTTAAAGCCTTTAGGGTTTAGTCCCTGATTATGAGATGAGAAGAGAAGACTCAAAGAGACACAAAGGTAAAAAGCTAAGTGGGGGACTAATCAACCCTAATTGTTATCATGCTTGGTCATTCCTAGGGTTTGTGGGGTTTAAGAAAGAAATCTTCAAGGAACCACAGAGGAGAGAAGCAGATGAAAGGAGAAGAAGAAAGGAGAAGCAAAACAACTTGCTTCACTTAAGAAGACAAGTTGCTTGAAGAAAGAAGATAAGATGAACAAGAATGAGCAAGCCCAATCCAATACACATACAAAAAATGCATCAATGATGCATAAGAGAGATGAAAAGAGATTGTGAGAAGTGAAGGCAAATTCACTTCTCAATACAACTTACCACCTGAAAAATTAGTAAAGAGATGAAATGCAATGCAAAATGAGATGCAATGCCATGATGCAAACCAAAACCAGAAGCATGAGTATGATGTTAATGATGCTAAGAGATGATGCAAACATGAGACAAGGCATGGGAATGATTAAACAAGCATAGGGATGCAAGAGAAGCATGCTTAGAACCATGAACATACATGAAAAGTTATGGAATGCAAATGACATACAACATGGCAAGTGAAAGATGTAATGATCAAACATGATTCTAATATGTCCTAAGATGTGTTATGAATCAAATGGATACACAAGATGTCATGGCAAGTCATGGTATGCAAGCAAATGGAAGATGGATGCAAAGGAAGGCACAAATTAGGGTTATATGCAACATACAAAGCAAAAATCCAAAACCAGAAGCAAATGACATGATAAAAATTTGAAAATGCAATCAAAAGAACCTTAGACCTATACAAACTCACTGCCCAAAGGAGGGGATCCAATTCTTAACCTAGTGAGAGTTATGAATTTCCTAAGATTGCTAGGGTTTTAAGGTACCTTGTCAAGAAAAATGCAAAACAAAATGAAAATGCAAGATCAATTCATGCCAATTTTATCCTATAAACTACATGTTATGCAAGATGCAATGCAAAAAGAATCATGATCCAACTCTCAAAGGTTAGACAGAAATGAATTTTGGAAGTTTGAACCAAAATATTACCTCAAAATGAATTTAATTCCATTGAAAATTATCAAAAGGCATCAATAACAAAAAAGAAATTTTGTTTGGGAGTTGGACAATGTTTCTAAATGTTTTTAATTGTTACATGAATTTTTTTGTGATTTTTAAATACCTAAAAGTATTTTTAATTAATTAATTTTCATTAATTAATTAAAAATAAACTTTTAAATGATTTAAAAATAAATTTTAATGCAAAAAATAAAAATAAAAATATTTTTGTGTTTTTAAAAATTAATTAAAACCTTGACAAAAATTTTCATAATTTTTAAACATTTTTTGCTATTTTAAATTAAATGTACAAAATAAATGCAAAATAAATGAATAAAAATTGAATTATGGAAAAGTATGCAAAATGAGAGGATCAAATGCAATCTGGGCTGGGGAGGTTTGACTTGGCGCGCAATCCTACGGCCCAAGTTCAAACCTGGTTAAACCTGGTTTTACAATTAATTAATTTGGATTAATTAAGTTAATTATGGATTAGGGAAAAATGGAAAGATCATGGCCATCAAAACGCGCGCGGGTCAAAGGAAGTCAGCCCATCCTACGCTCCATATTCAAACCACAATTAATGACATAATTAGGGTTAATGATATTCAGGTGGCCGGAGAAGACTTCCGGTCGTCTTCTCCGGCGAACCCAAAACCCTAGATTTCGCTACAGGCTACCCCAAGTCAAATTGAACACAGGGAAATGATCCTCTACCCAAACCCCATTCAAATCATCCCTCAAACATCATTTCTAACCCAAGAACAGAGGGAATCAAAGCAAACAAATTTTACGGGTGAAATTTCAGAGAGCCATGAAATGGTCATTTCTTCACCATTTTCAATTCCAAAGACATCAACATGACCAGCATAACGTACACTTTCATTTTACAACAAGAAAAACAAGCTCTGAAAAGTTGGAATTTTGAAGCTACCTGAGATGAAGAACTGTGAAGATGAGCTTCCCTGGCCTTTCTCTTATGCAAACTGCCTCTCCTGAACCTCCTGAACTCAATGGAATGCTTCAAAACTCTTGTTGATGGCTGATTTGTGAAGATGAGTTCTGGTGTAGCAGTTTTTTTACAGTTGTGTTCTAGGGGGTTTCAAGCTGTTTTAATGGTGTGTTTTTGTTCCATGGAGGATTTGTGGTTCATTGGTGAAGAAAGAACTGAGGTTTCATGGCTGTGTAAGGAAATTCGAAGGGGAAGAGTTTTTGACAGAATTTTGTGGATGCAAGAAAGTGGGAGGATTCAGCTTGTGTGTTGTGTGATTTTGCTTGCATTTGATCCACATAAAGAAGTGTGATAGGTCAGAGAGTGGGTGCTGGCCTATGTTGATTGGTATGGGCAAGTTGCCAAAATGTCAACTTGACTTGTACTTGAGGTATGGGCAATGGTACAACTTGCTTTTTGGCTTGTCTTGGCTCAACTTGAATCAAGGAAAGCTATGGAAAAGGTCTAGAGGCAATGCAGCAAGTGGATTAGGGTTTATGATAGGTTTTGCAACTTTGATCACCTTTGGCCCTTTTGAAGTTTCTTGATCCACAAGTCATAAAAATGAGCAAACTCTTGATGCAATCTGACTTTTTGACATTGGTTCATGTTTGTATGAAGATTATAAGTCCATTTGATAACACAATTTGCCTTGGCAAGGGATTTTACAACTTTGCCTCTTTGGTGGAAAACTTGAAATTATGTGATTTTTCCCAACTTTGACAAGCCATAACTTTTGATCCAAAATGAATTAGAATGAGTTCTTGTACTTTTTGAAAAGGGAATGATCCATTCTACAACTTTCATGACCAGAGTTTTCCCATTTGAAGCATTTTTGAATCAAAACGCAAGGGTTGAAAAAGTTCCCCAAAATGGCAAGTTTTCATTACAAGTCATTTTCCCAAAAAGTCAACTTTGCAAATGGCTTGAAATTCTTCAATTTTGTGAACTTCTAACATCTTCTATGATCAAATAAAGATCATACACATTCAAAATGATGAAGAACACCCTTTGGTTGGGTCATTGAGGGCCTCAGATGCCCTGATTTTGCACTGACTTGCTCAAAAAGTCAACTCTTGATCAGATGCCTTCCCCATTGAATTTCTTCATGAAAATTGATATGCATGATCCCTATACCATATAGAGACCAATAGAAACAAGAATGACCAAAAAATTTGGAGTTATGGCCTTTGAAACCAAAACCCTAATTCTAGGTCATCTGTGCAGTTAAACCTGGCTCAGCTTCCATGCCATTTCAGTTCTTGTGATTTTTTGACATTCTTGACTTTGAGAGGATATAATATGATGCTTGAACATACATGGACCCCTTTGAAGTGTTTGAAGACCTTTGGAGTGGCTCAAATGGCTCTTGGATTGCCCAGATCACAAACCCTAGATGCAGATGACTTTGAAACAATGCAGTGAATTAAAAAAATGTGGTATGAGATGCTATGGTTGAGTTTATGCATATGAAAAGATCACAAGCCATGGTGTGAATGGGTGAGGGCAAATTTGGGGTGTTTACAGCTGCCCCTATTCAAGCATAAGTTAGTTGTGCAGGATGTAAGCAACGACTTAACAGGCGAACAAGATAACTTGTGGTTGAATACCAAAGACAGTCCAAAATTTGCACTCACTGAATGAAGAAGAAAAGGGATATAGATTGTAAAAGAAAATAAAGTATATTTATAAAGTGCGGGCGACGGAGGACGACCGTCGAGCAGAGGACGACTGCTGGAGATGAAGCAACGACGGGGACGGCCGACATGCTGGGAAAAATACGGGAAATAAAGCAATGACGGGGACGGCCGACAAGCTGGGGATATAAGAGATTATGATGGGGACGGACATCAAATAAAGCTATACGACTCTCTGGGGATTAATAATAAATGATGGGGACGGCCATCAGGTTCATAAAGTAATGTAAACAACGATGGGGACGACCATCGGGCTAAACTGATGAAGGACGATCATTAGGAAAAGGAAAAGGGACCACGACGGGGACGGCCATCGGGTTAAAGAATAGATGAAATAATGATGAGGGACGGTCATCAAAGGTGAAGGACGATCACCCAGCAGGGGACGGCTGCTCTGATGGGGATAAGATGAGGGACGGTCATCTAAGGTGAAGGACGATCACCTGGCAGGGTACGACTGCCGAAAGTATCGCGACATAGGACGAATGCCGGATAAAAGGTCGACGATGGGGACGGCCATCGGATAAGCATGATGAAGGACGATCATCAAGAGGTGAAGGACGATCACCTAGCAGGGGACGGCTGCTCTCAAGGTTTATCATGACATAGGACGAATGTCAGATAACAAGATCAACGACGGGGACAACCATCAGATAAAATGATGAAGGACGATCATCAAAAGGTGAAGGACAATCACCTAGCAGGGGACGGCTGCTAAAAATATCACGACATAGGACGAATGTCGGATAGAAAAGGGGTTCTAATGAATAGAGACTCCGCTGGGGAAAAGGATGAGGGACGGTCATCCAAAGGTGAAGGACGATCACCTGGCAGGGTACGGCTGCCGGAAGTATCATGACATAGGACAAATGTCAGATAGAAAAAGGTTGCTTTGCTGGCGACCTAATGGGGAATAGTAAAAACGGACGAGCGTTTACATCCAAGAAATAAAAGGTATAAGTGTTTTGACGTTGTGTATAGATTAAAGATGCGGACGAGCATCCCTAAGACTATGATACAGACGAGTATCAGGTAGAAACAAACGCTTGACGCATGTTCATAGATGATGATATAGACGAGTACCAACTGGTTAACAAAGAACACGGACGAGTGTCGAATCTGAAGGGACTCTTCTGGGGAATAGTAGACACAGACGAGTGTCTAATATTCAAGAAGACATGAGTGTTTGACACGTGTATGGATTTAAAGATGCGGACGAGCACCCTTAAGACTACGATACGGACGAGTATCGGGTAGAAACAAACGCTTGACGCATGTTCAGAGATGATGATACGGACGAGTATCAACTGGTTAACAAAGAACACGGACGAGTGTCGAATCTGAGGATGTATAAGTGATATACACAAGATACGGACGGGTATCTGTATGAATGAAACAGGGGTAATAAGTATGAGTGGTGTATAGATGAGTGTTTAACCGGCTGGGGAGGGTGACACGGACGAGTGTCAAAAGGTATATTATAGACAAGTATATGCTTTACAAAGTGTTGTATATAAGTATCTGTGAGTGCAAAGGGGATGTTTTGGCTTTCTACTGGGGACATGACACGGACGGGTGTCAAGAAGTATCTGTAATATATAAGTGTCTGTTTGTAAAGAAAACCTGGGCGACTTTACCGGGGAATGATGACACGGACGGGTGCCACAAAGAGCGTGCATTTGTATTTATGAGTGTAGGGCAAATGCCTTGGCTTTCTGCCGGGGAATTTTGGAGAGTTTCCTGTATATTGATGGTGTATTTGCTAGTATTCACAAGTGTTTGATTCAAAACATGGCTTATGATTATGCAATATGTTTGATTTTTGCCGTAATACTCCGTATTAGACGGAATGCTACGCTTTGTGGGAGAATATGATGCTAATGCCATGATTATGCAAAGGTACTGATCCGGGATTCGGATCCCGTTGTTGCGAAGATCCCTGGTTGATCTGCTTGAAGTGAACATCCCAGCTGGGGATGTGATCATTGGTAGATCTGACATACGGGACTCTGCTTGGGGGATATAGGTCACTGATAGACCTGTCTTTGGTAATGAGGGACCCAACTGGGAATTGTAGAAGCTTTCGTCACTCTGTTGTGATTTCTTCAGGCGTTGCTCTCCTGGATGGAGGCTGAGACTCTGTGGGGAGGTGGTTCCCTGGCTTTTGTACTTGGCTGAGGAGGAAATAACGAATGGCAAATCAGCTGGGGAGAAAGCACCTCCAGTGTTAGGACTGAGTAGATAATGATTTGTCAGCTTGCTGGGATGAAGCTTTCATGCCCCATGCTGTGCTTAGAATACCTGCAATCCTGAAAAGATAGAGAAGCGCACAAGTGATCCCGAGGTATCCCTTACCGGATTCCATCATAGGAGTTTGGACACTCCCGGGAGTAAGTATATTTCCTGCACGCGCATATTTTAGAAGAAAAACATCTGCATTTGTGCAATCAGTATCTTAAAGACATCGGACATTCTTGCAAATGAAAATAAAATGTACGAGACGAAATGTGACTGAAAATCCGATTTTATTAATTCATGTGCCCTGAATCGGCGAGGTACAGTCAAAGAAACAGGTCCCCTAAAATGAGGAGATTGTTACAAATTGAGAAATAAAAGGTATTGGCAATGTTGACGACGCTTCAGGGAGCTTCCCTTTGCTATGGCTCGTATGACATTTGACGCTCTTCTCGTCTTGCTTTCTGAAGGAGGCTGATTCTGAAGGAAGCTTGATCCTTTTGAAGCTTACCAAGTCGTGGCGATACAGATGAATTCAGAATGCAATTGTTCGCTTATTCCCTTATTTTGCATGGATCACCCTTTCGGGTTTTCAATCCATCGGGATACCCATTTTTTGCCTGAGTTGTCCAATGCGGCTTTTCAACTCAGCGGGTGTACATTTTTTGTTTATTTTCCCTTATTTTTGCCCGAGTCTTTTATTTTGTTTTTGACTCGCCGGGATGCCCTATTTTTGCCTGGACTTACATTCTGTTTTTATGTCCAGCGGGTCATTTTCATGCGAAGTATTTTTTAACTGCATCTGAATTCACAGGGGACGGGAAGTCTTCACCATCCATAGTACTGAGCATGAGTGCCCCACCGGAGAAAACTTTCTTTACTACGGATGGTCTTTCATAGTTCGGAGTCAACTTGCCCCTGTGGTCTGTATGAGGAGGGAGAAGTCTTTTCAGCACAAGATCTCCTACTTGGTATTCTCGGAGCCTGACTTTCTGATCGAAGGCTTTCTTCATTCTTTTCTGATACAGCTTCCCATGACAAACTGCAGCTAATCTCTTTTCTTCAATCAGACTCAGTTGTTCGTATCGGGATCGGACCCATTCTGCTTCGTTCAGCTTAACATCCATTAATACCCATAAGGAGGGTAATTCAACTTCAACAGGTAGGACTGCCTCCATACCATACACAAGTTGATACGGTGTTGCCCCAGTGGATGTTCTGATTGACGTACGGTACCCATGCAAGGCGAATGGTAGCATTTCATGCCAGTCTTTGTACGTAACTACCATCTTCTGCACAATCTTCTTGATATTCTTATTAGCTGCCTCAACAGCGCCATTCATCTTTGGCCTATAAGGAGAAGAATTATGGTGTTGGATCTTGAAGTCCCGGCACAGTTCTGCCATCATTTTGTTATTCAAATTGGAACCATTATCAGTAATGATTCGCTCGGGAACTCCGTACCGACAGATGATATCTCTCTTCAGAAATCAGGCTACCACTTGCCTTGTAACATTTGCATATGAAGCTGCTTCGACCCACTTGGTGAAATAGTCAATGGCGACCAGGATGAATCTATGACCGTTTGAAGAAGTAGGTTCAATCTTACCAATCATGTCGATGCCCCACATAGCAAAGGGCCAGGGTGAAGACATCACATTCAGGGGATTTGGAGGCACATGCACCTTATCCGCATAGATCTGGCATTTATGGCATTTTCTGGCATAGGCATAACAGTCAGCATCCATTGTGATCCAGTAATAGCCTGATCTTAGCAACTTCTTAGCCATTGCATGCCCTCCGGCATAGGTACCAAAGGATCCTTCATGCACCTCGTGCATCAACAAGTCTGCTTCTGTTCTATCAACGCATCTGAGTAGTACCATATCAAAGTTTCTCTTGTATAGGGAACCATCAGTATTCAGGAAGAAACTACCAGCTAGCCTTCTTAATGTTTTCTTATCATTGGAAGATGCCCCTGGTGGGTATGTCTGATCCTCCAAGAAGCACTTAATGTCATGGAACCAAGGCTTGTCATCTTTGGCAACATCTGCTGCAAATACATATGCTGGTCTGTCAAGTCTGGACACTGAAATTCGAGGTACAAAGTTGGCAGCTTGAACTTTGATCATGGATGAAATGGTGGCAAGAGCATCTGCAAATTGATTCTCGTCCCGAGGGATATACTCAAGCTTGACCGTTGTGAAGAAAGTCAATAACCTCCTTGTATAATCCCTGTAAGGTATTAGATGATCCTGATGCGTGTACCATTTGCCGTTGGTTTGATTGATTACCAGAGCTGAATCTCCGAACACAGTCAAAGTCTTGATCCTGAGGTCAATGGCTTCCTCGAGACCCATAATGCAAGCTTCGTATTCAGCTTCGTTGTTAGTGCAGTTGAAAGTGAGTTTTGCCGAGAAAGGCATGTGAACTCCCTTAGGTGTAATGAGTACTGCACCAACACCCCGACCATTCATATTAACAGCCCCATCAAACATCATAGTCCATTCTTCTTCTGGGTCAGGTCCTTCAGTGTGAACAGGCTCTTCATGATCTTTTGCTTTAATGAACATGATGTCTTCATCAGGGAAGTCAAATCTCATAGGCTGGTAATCATCAATGGGTTGCTCAGCAAGATAATCAGACAGTACACTGCCCTTGATGGCCTTCTGAGATGTGTATTGAATGTCATATTCCGTGAGGATCATTTGCCATCTTGCAACCCGTCCGGTAAGTGCTGGCTTCTCAAAAATGTACTTAACTGGGTCCATCTTTGATATCAATAAAGTAGTGTGGGTCAACATATACTGCCTTAGTCGGCGAGCAGCCCATGCTAAAGCACAACAAGTTTTCTCGAGCAGTGAATAACGTTGTTCACAGTCGGTAAACTTTTTGCTTAGGTAGTATATTGCATACTCTTTTCGACCAGACTCGTCATGCTGGCCCAACACACACCCCATTGACTCTTCTAATACTGTCAAGTACATAATTAGAGGTCTTCCTTCCACTGGAGGCATAAGGATTGGGGGCTCTTGTAAGTATTCCTTGATTTTGTCAAAAGCCTTCTGGCAGTCTTCGTTCCACCTGACCGTTTGTTCTTTTCTTAACAGTTTGAACAAAGGTTCACAGGTTGCTGTAAGGTGAGATATGAACCGTGAAATGTAGTTCAATCTACCTAGGAAACCTCGAACTTCTTTTTCAGTCTTTGGTGCAGGCATTTCTTGAATGGCTTTGACTTTATCAGGGTCAACTTCAATCCCTCTCTCACTTTCAATAAATCCCAGCAGCTTACCAGAACGTACCCCGAAGGTGCACTTGTTGGGGTTCAGCTTCAGTTGGTATTTCCTCAGATGCTTGAATAACTTCAGCAGATTTACCAGGTGGTCTTCTTCTGTGAGGGACTTGGCAATCATGTCATCCACATAACATTCAATTTCTTTATGGATCATGTCATGGAATAATGTTATCATAGCCCGTTGATACGTTGCACCAGCATTCTTTAGTCCGAACGGCATCACCTTGTAACAGAACGTGCCCCAGGGTGTGATAAAAGTGGTCTTCTCCATGTCTTCAAGTGACATTTTGATCTGATTGTATCCTGAAAATCCGTCCATGAAGGAGAATACCGAGAACTGAGCCGTATTATCCACCAATACATCAATGTGAGGTAAAGGGAAGTCATCTTTTGGGCTGGCTCTGTTCAGATCCCGGTAGTCCACACACATTCTCACTTTGCCGTCTTTCTTAGGTACAGGTACAATATTAGCAACCCACGGCGGGTAGCTAGTCACAGCAAGGAACCCGGCGTCCCACTGCTTTTGTACCTCTTCTTTGATTTTCATTGCCATATCTGGGCAAGTACGGCGCAGTTTCTGTTTAACCGGTGGGCAGTCTTCTTTTAAAGGCAGCTTGTGCATGACAATATCGGTGTCCAACCCTGGCATATCCTGATAAGACCAAGCAAATACATCCATATACTCCCGAAGCATCTCAATCAGTTGCTCTTTCACCGAATCTTGTAGGCAGGCCCCGATTTTAACCTCTTTCACGTCTTCTTCCGTACCAAGGTTAATCGTTTCAACCTCCTCCTGATGAGGAGTGATAACCTTCTCCTCTTGCCTTAACAACCTGGCTAGCTCTTCAGGAAGCTCATAATCTTCTTCAACCCCTTCATCAGCTTGATTGATTGGATTGTCAAAGTCATACGAAGCCATGGCTGTGCTGTTGTCGGTGCAGTCTGAAAGGCACTCTCTGCAAGGGTTTAGATTGTTCATTTTAGTGATCGATTTTAACCTTGTTTTAGAAAAAGTGAAATAAAGTTATCATTTTGGAAAACATTGCCATTTTATTTTTGTACAAAAAGAAAAATGAAAAACAGTGAGCGGAAAAGAAAAAGACTCATTTGCAAAAGATGTCCGATATTCATTGATTGATCTGTTTGCACAAAATTACAAGATGGCCCGATTACAAAATGAGTCTTGTCATCTTGGGCAAGATGCAAGACTTGATGCATGCTTAAAATATACAGGAAATAATAATTACTCTGCAGGAGTAATCCTTATAATTTCCTGGGAAGACCAGTTTGAGATACGGCTCCCCGGGATCCTTGGACGTATCCAGCTCTCCAGGTTGCGCTCATCTTCCGACTCATCTTCCAAGTTGTTCACTGCATCTGGGGTGAGCATTCCCCCGCTGACAAAATTGGGCTTCTTAGCAGCCTCTGATTGATCTTGTTGAGTTGGTTTGTAACCCAACCCAAATCTGTCCTCCTTCTTCTCCACAGGCAACAGCTTGCCCCAGCCTTGGGCAGTCCCCTCTTCAACAACCTTCCTGGCTTGCTGATAAGACGTCATGGAGGTTCCCAGTACAGCAGATGCTTCATTAATATTCAGGGCCTCAAACCCCTGGCTCATAGTTTCATGGATTTCTCCATCCATCTCAATATACTTGTACGTAGCCAGATGGCTAACAAAAATGTCCTCTTCACCACAGATGGTGATGATTTGGCCTTCCCACTCGAATTTCAGCTTCTGGTGAAGGGTAGACGTAACAGCGCCAGCGGCATGGATCCAAGGTCTACCCAACAAACAGCTGTAGGCCGGCTGAATGTCCATCACATAGAAGGTAATTTTGAAGGTCTGCGGGCCAATCATCACAGGCAGATCAATCTCCCCTAGCACTGATCTTTTAAAGCCATCAAAAGCTCTCACCACCAAATTACTTGGGCGCAGTGCCAAGCCATCATTCTCCAGCTTCATTAAGGCTTTCTTTGGTAGAACATTGAGTGAAGACCCAGTGTCCACCAGTACATGAGATAGAACAACTCCCTTGCATTCTAGGGTGATATGTAAAGCCTTGTTGTGGTTACGTCCCTCAGTTGTTAAATCAGCATTGGTAAAGCCCAGTCCATGACTGGTGTTGACATTTGCTACCACGGTTTCCAGCTGATTAACAGTGATCTCTTCTGGCACGTATGCTGCGTGCAGGACTTTCAGTAATGCATTCCTGTGAGCTTCAGAACACATCAGCAGGGATAATATGGAGATCTTTGAGGGAGTTTGGTGAAGCTGATCCACCACCTTGTAATCACTTCTCTTTATAATTCTCATAAACTCGTCTACATCTTGTTCAAAAGATGTCTTCTGAGTTTCTTTGACAGCCGGTTCTTCAAATACCACACTCTTTCCTTTTGCTTTGGCAGCAGCTTCTGCTTCAGCATGAGGTCTTTGCACTTGTGGGGCAAAAAGGCGTCCGCTTCTGGTGAAGCCTCCGCCTCCCCCAACATTATCAATATGTGGAGAAGAGGTTGAAGAATCCAAAGTGATTTTCTCCCCGTTGCAGTAGAGGTCAGAGCCATAATGCCAAGGTATGGCATTACTGCTTTCATATGGAACGGGTCCAGGCACCGTGATGGTAACTGGACTGACTGCTGCAGAAGAGGGTACTGAAATGGTGTGCGGATCGTAGTAGATGGTGACTGGTGACCTGGCAGGAGATGCCACTGCTTGTTGTTGAAAATTCTTGTTTGGAGGAACATATGATGGATCATAGTAAATGGTGACTGCTGAGATATCTGTTGGCGTTGTAGAAGATTCTGCTGAATAAATGGGTGCTGATATTGTAGAAGAGATGGTTGTTGACATCTGATTTGTTGAAGTGATGGACGGAGTCATTGTTGATGATATTGATGAATTGGTCGGAATGATTGTTGTTGCAGTTGTAGAAGAGTCAGGAATTGTTGTCAAAGGGATTGCTGGGTTCGTAGGCACTGATGTTGTGATCTGAAGGATACCATTTTTGATAAGACCGTCTATGCCGCTTCTCAAATTATCACACCCGTTGACCGAAATGTTGCAATAACCACAACCGAGCTCACACCCGGGGAACATCTGGCATTCTAGGAGCTGAGCTTTAATTTCTACCAGAGGTGTCCGAATCTGCCCAACACTGGTGATTAAGAAAGATGGCTTGTCTTCCTCAATGGCATTAATTCTTGGTCCTCCATGATTGGGCATGGTATTCTTGTTGACATTTGGCGGGGGTGCAAAGTTGAGGGCTTTGGAATCTACCAAATCTTGTACCTTCATTTGTAAAGCCCTGCATTTCTCTGTACTGTGGCCAGGTGCATTGGAATGGAAAGCACATCTGGCGTTGACATCGTAGTTTCTTGGGAGACTGGAAGGATCTGGTGGTGTCAATGTCCTTAGTTCAACCAAGTTGAGTTTCAGGAGTTGTGGCAATAAAGCAGCATAAGGCATAGGGATAGGGTCAATCACCCTATTTGCCTGTGATGGTCTTTGCTGAAAGGGTCCTTATTGTTGATTGCTGTTGTTGTTGTTGTTGTAGTTTCTCTGTGGCGGATACTGAACTTGCTGTTGATAGTGTGGTTGTTGTTGCGGTTGATATGCTGGTTGCTGAGGAATCGGAGCTGGAATAGTGACAGCTGCTACTGATCTGTGGAGGTACTGAGGCCTGCCCCTGCCAGCATGAATGGCATTTGTCTCACCGGTTCTTCTAGGTCCCACAAAAGGCTTCCTGGAGTTACTGGAAGAACTTGCACCATTATCAGAAATTTTACCCATCTTCAGAAGGCTTTCAATTCTTTCCCCGGCTATAACTACGTCAGCGAAGATGGTGGAAGAAAAGGCAGCTAGCCTGTCAATATATGTTCCTTGCAGGGTATTCATGAACATGTCGGCCATTTCTCTTTCCGACATGGGTGGCTGGACAGCGGCAGCAAGCTGTCTCCACCTCTGGGCATATTCCCTGAAGCTTTCTCTGGAGGATTGAGACATTCCCATCAGAAGGGTTCTGTTAGGAGCCATGTCCAGATTGTATTGGTACTGTCTGATAAAAGCCTCAGCTAGGTCCTTCCAGCACCTGATAGTAGCTCTGGTCAAGTGAGAGTACCACTCCCTTGAAGCTCCAGTCAGGCTATCTTCAAAGTAAAACATCCACAGTTTCTCATCCATGGTGTATGCTTTAAGTCTCCCCAGAAAAGACTGTAGGTGAGTTCGTGGACAGGAAGTTCCGTTGTACTTCTCGAAGCACGGGGGTTTAAACTTGTGGGGAATTCTTACCCCATCCACCAACCCCATATCCATGACATCAAAACCCAAGGAATTTTGAGACTCCAGAGATCTCAATTTCTCAGCAATTTCATCTAGTCTCCTATCATAAAATTCATCCCCAGCTCCCATCACAGTAAACTGCTCCTCTTGGGGGTCTTCTTGTAAGACTCTTCCTCCAGTAGTATTTCCTTGCACAATACCCGGGATGTTGACTTCCGGATGCAGATGAGGCCCATATACTGGTGGATTAACATGAGGCTGAACCCTCTCATTGTTACTTGTTCCCCCAGTTCCCAGAGGAGGTTCCTCCGGGGTCTGCCTTTCTACCAATGCCCTCAATCTTTCTTGACTTTGAGCCAGGCCATTCATTACTTCCATGAACTGGGTCATTTGGTTTCTCATCTCCAGCCTTTTGTTAACCATCTGGGTTCTGACCTCCGTCAGCTCTTGTTGTACTTGGTCCATCTAGATACCAGGAAGGTTGTTGCGAGTAGGATATCTGTGCGGACGGTTGAGAGGGAACACCCGACGGCGAGCAATAATTCCTGAATCACAACAGAGTTAGTAACAAACAAAACAAAAACCTACAAAACAAAACAAAATTTAGTATGCAATGCAGTATGATTATTTGTTTCCAAGGTATCCGGCTTGGCATTTGGTTTTGACCTTTCCAGACCCTGAGGAAGATGATTTGATGTTGCTTGAGAGAAAGAGAACTCAGTGAAGCAAACTAACAAATATATTACAAAAGGTGGATCATACATAGTTTGTTTTTACAACATATGCCCCTGAAGGGTCAAAATACATCATAAAAAGAAAAGTACATCAAATGGAAATAACAACAAGCAAAGAAATCAAACATCTAAGCCAAACTCATCCTCCTTAACCTCCTTCAAAAGTGCTTCAGTTACAGGACCAGCCGGATGCTCTGTAATGCTTCTGATGAGAAGGTTTCTGGTGGCAATAGCAGTGGTTAGCTTCTTGTGCCTGTCCTGGTCCTTTGATCTCTTCACACCAGCCCTAAGCTTCAATTCTGAAATTTCCTTCTGGGCTGCCAGCAAAGCCTCCTGTTGTTTCTTTTCTTTAGCCTCCAGCTGCTCAATCCTGTCTTGAGTTCTCTTATCCTCTTGAGTACGAGCTTCAGTGATCCTGACCCACCTAGCTTGACTTTCTTTCAGATAGAGATCAGTCCTAGCCTTCTGAAACTGGGCCTCTTTACAGGCATTCTTCAAAATCTGCTCTCCAGCTCTTGATTTCTTGATGTAGTCCTCTGATTTCTCAATCCTGGCCAGATGCTCCACCTTAAGCTTTTCTAACCTCTCAATGTCTAGATGACCATCACTCCTCTCCCAGAGGGTCTTCTTCAGAGCTTGAGACAGATTTTCATTCCTCTCCTTCAGTTTCTCAAATTCCTCCAGGCTGACAGTGGCTGGAGGTGGTGTTGTGGATGGTCCAGGTGCATCCTCAAAAGTGAAGGGCATCCCAGTAATCTGAGCTCTAGCATGAGACCAGTCATAATACTGAGCTGAAGCCACATTATTGCATCTCCCAAGAATGGCCATCCCTTTGGTCTGGATGTTGTCCCAAGCCCAGGATGCTTGTCTGACAACAGCTAGATTAGGCTTTATCTCACAATACAGGGTTTCAGCCAAGTCCTGCACTCTAGGAGGGTGAACCAAAGCATAGCCCAATTGTCTCTTGAATAGCAAAGGATTGTAATTGATGCAACCCTTCACTCCTATCAGAGGTACATTGGGGAACTGTCCACAGCTAGTAATTATGTCCCTGCCTTTGGTGCTCTGGGTGCACCATCTGATGTCATCTGAAGTTAAAGCAATAAGTCTCCTAGCCCAATTCTTCTGTTGGTGAGGATTTAGGAAAGCATCAGTCTTGGGCAAGTGTTTAAGCAGCCAAGTGTGAAATAGAGGAGCACAGCATCTCACCAATCTCCCTCTCTGCTTCTCATTCCTTTGGTGAACAGAATAATAGAAATCTCCCAGCAAGGTGGGCACTGGGTTCCTCAAAAGGAAGAGATGAATAGCATTCTTGCTGATAAACTTGGGCTCATCTGCAAAAGTATAACCCCATATATACTGAGGGCTAACAATGCACAAACTGCCTTCCATTCTCCCAAGGAGGCCTTCAGGATGGCCTGAGAAGTTAGAAAGTCCAAGTGTAGGCCAGGAATTCCAGCCTTTGTTGACATGTTCTGCTCAATCAAAATAGGTTCCAAATACAGTGCTTTTGCCACTTCTTCATTGCTGGGAGAGGCCATCTCTGGGTTGAAGGGGATACCACCCCTGACAGGTACTCCAATCAATGATGAAAACTCTTCCAACAGAGGTCCCAACTGAAAATTCTGGAAAGTGAAGCATCTCAAAGGAGGATCATAAAACTGTAGGCAAGTGTGGATCAAACTCCTCTGAGAAGGGTCTAAGTCCATAACCATATCAAGGATGCCTCCATAATGTTCTCTGAATAATGGGATATGGTCTGGAGTAATGAGTGCTTGGACCTGCCTGATGCCAGCCAGCACAAGCTCAAAGAAGTGATATGAAATGTTGCTCTTCTTGGGTGCCATGACTGCTAATGAAGAGCTGAAAACAGATGCTGTTGATGAAGCCTGATACTGGAGATGAGCCACTGATAGGCTGAGGATGATGATGGAAGTAGCTGAAGCAGGCAACTGATGAAAATGGCTGAAGCAGATAGCTAATGAACAAAGGTCTATGCAGATGAAGGGGTCAAAACCAAGCCAGATGTAATATGGATACCCTGAAAAACAAATAAACAAATGTTAAATGATGCAATGATGATGTATGCAAATGATATGCAAGGGTTTGTGATCAAGCTGGATCTGATTACTGTCTTGATATAAAGGCCCATGTATGTTTAAGAAATCCAGATGGAGGTTCAGAAATCCAGTAACCAAGGTGGGGGACTCAAATAAAGAGTCACATGTCCAGGGTTAAATCACAAGAACTGTCCAAAGTGAAGCATTCTTAAACACAATAAGTATCAGGGTATGATGTGGCCAAGGGTACCTGCAAACCTGTAAACAGCCCCAACCCCCTCACAGGTGATGTTCTAAAACAAGGATCCTCAGACTTGGATCAGTTATGAGAAGTGTAAACACTTCTAACCCGAAGGTACAGTGTTTACAATAACCATAAAGGATCCTCCTCTAATTCACCTCAGTTTCTGAAGGTCAATAATAAAGGTCATCCAGACTTAGCAGGCTTCCCAGATAGCCCTAGCACTACAGGAGATCTGTAGCACAGAGTTCTCAAAAAGAAACCCACATCTGAACCGTGTTTCATATTCCCGCACCAGACCGAAATGGAATGGGAAAGAATATGAACCACTCTAGCCTAGGTGTCACTCAGGTCCCAGGTATAGGACCTTAAACTCTCAATGAAACCCCACCCACCAAGACAGAAGAACATATCCAGCAATGATAATGACAGTATGAAATATGAAAACTGTAAAGAAAGCAATAAATAAGGTTGTACATAAAGCAATAAATAAAGCAACTTTATAAACAAAAATAGCACATAACACCCCAGTAAACACAAATCAAACAAGCGCTAGGAGGAACCCACAAAAAGAACCAGAAGCCCTGGTTACAGTATAAGGGTCCCCAGCAGAGTCGCCAAGCTGTCGCTCCCACCGAATGACACATCAGGTCAGAAGGGGTACAAACGCGAACGGTCGGCGAAAGGAGAGAGTGAGAACACACAGGAGTGAACTCAGAAGACAAGAGTCGCCAGCTAGGCATTTTTATCCAGAAGGAAAGGTAATGCTGCATAAACATAAGAAAAGATATGGATAAGACGATCGCGAACCAGAGAGACTGAGAAAGGGGGTTGGTTACAACCTGGGAAGGTGTTAGCACCCAGATTGTTCGTCGTACTCGACGGGATCCACGCTTAAAAGATTTGTGTTTTAAAGGGGTAGTGTCAGTGCAATCTGTGTATCAAAACTGGAAAGAATGCAAGTGTCAGTGTGAGAGAAGTGAAGTGTATAAGTGAAGTGTCAGTGTAAGAACAAGAATGAAATGCTCAAGATCATGAGGCTAAAAGAATAAAGCTGGAAAGAGGGGGAATATACAGAGACTTTTGTTCGATAACTTTTAAGTTATGCCTACGTATCCTCTCGTGCAATGAGGAAGTCAGAACACCGTAGTTCGACCCAAAGAGACTGAAAGATAAATTGACTTGTGAATTGCTTACTTGTCTATGCTCAAGTGTATGACCTGTCTGGCTCAGGTGCAAACTGTCTTGCATTAGACGGAAGAAGCAAGTTCTCGTTTGTGAGTGAATGAGATGAGAAAAGAATCCCGGAGGAGACGATTATTGTTTGTTTTTGTATTTTCAGTCTTTTATTGCTTTTTGAAGTTTGTCATAAGAAAATGAGCTTAAGCCTAAACCAATGGGTTAGTAAACTCATCACATCTTCCCTCTGTTTAGGGGTAATGGGAATACCTTAAGTGTGAAGTCAGCATCTCACACTTAATCACCATGATGTAGGATTAAGATCATTAACCTACTTGTGATTATTTAGATGTTTTTGTTATTTTTGTTTAGTGTTAAGTAATGAGCTTAAGCCATAATCAGGGATTAAACAGACTCATTACACCATCCTAATAGAAGGATAATAGATGAGAATGTTTAAGCTGAGGAAAGCTCCTCAACTTAATCCATGATTAGGGATTAACATCATGACAAAACAAAGCCTTTATTAGATGGATTTTTGTTAATGATGAGATGAAGAAGTGAGTTTTATGGTTTTTAAGACAACTTGAGGGGGACTTGTCCATTAACACTAGGGTTAGTCCTTCTTAACCAATTAAGGAAGAATTAGAACCCTAATGCAAGGCCCAAGTTACAAGCTTGATGTCTTAGTGATTATTAAGTGGATTGATTAAAGGATTTAAACACATTAAGGGTTTAACACTTAGGATTAAAGTTATACACTCCATCCTAATAGAAGGATGCAGGCATAAGCTTAATCACAAAGCCTTAAAGCCTTTAGGGTTTAGTCCCTGATTATGAGATGAGAAGAGAAGACTCAAAGAGACACAAAGGTAAAAAGCTAAGTGGGGGACTAATCAACCCTAATTGTTATCATGCTTGGTCATTCCTAGGGTTTGTGGGGTTTAAGAAAGAAATCTTCAAGGAACCACTAAGGAGAGAAGCAGATGAAAGGAGAAGAAGAAAGGAGAAGCAAAACAACTTGCTTCACTTAAGAAGACAAGTTGCTTGAATAAAGAAGATAAGATGAACAAGAATGAGAAAGCCCAATCCAATACACATACAAAAAATGCAGCAATGATGCATAAGAGAGATGAAAAGAGATTGTGATAAGTGAAGGCAAATTCACTTCTCAATACAACTTACCACCTGAAAAATTAGTAAAGAGATGAAATGCAATGCAAAATGAGATGCAATGCCATGATGCAAACCAAAACCAGAAGCATGAGTATGATGTTAATTATGCTAAGAGATGATGCAAACATTAGACAAGGCATGGGAATGATTAAACAAGCATAGGGATGCAAGAGAAGCATGCTTAGAACCATGAACATACATGAAAAGTTATGGAATGCAAATGACATACAACATGGCAAGTGAAAGATGTAATGATCAAACATGATTCTAATATGTCCTAAGATGTTTTATGAATCAAATGGATACACAAGATGTCATGGCAAGTCATGGTATGCAAGCAAATGGAAGATGGATGCAAAGGAAGGCACAAATTAGGGTTATATGCAACATACAAAGCAAAAATCCAAAACCAGAAGCAAATGACATGATAAAAATTTGAAAATGCAATCAAAAGAACCTTAGACCTATACAAAATCACTGCCCAAAGGAGGGGATCCAATTCTTAACCTAGTGAGAGTTATGAATTTCCTAAGATTGCTAGGGTTTTAAGGTACCTTGTCAAGAAAAATGCAAAACAAAATGAAAATGCAAGATCAATTCATGCCAATTTTATCCTATAAACTACATGTTATGCAAGATGCAATGCAAAAAGAATCATGATCCAACTCTCAAAGGTTAGACAGAAATGAATTTTGGAAGTTTGAACCAAAATATTACCTCAAAATGAATTTAATTCCATTGAAAATTATCAAAAGGCATCAAGAACAAAAAAGAAATTTGTTTTGGGAGTTGGACAATGTTTCTAAATGTTTTTAATTGTTACATGAATTTTTTTGTGATTTTTAAATACCTAAAAGTTTTTTTAATTAATTAATTTTCATTAATTAATTAAAAATAAACTTTTAAATGATTTTAAAATAAATTTTAATGCAAAAAATAAAAATAAAAATATTTTTGTGTTTTTAAAAATTAATGAAAACCTTGACAAAAATTTTCATAATTTTTAAACATTTTTTGCTATTTTAAATTAAATGTACAAAATAAATGCAAAATAAATGAATAAAAATTGAATTATGGAAAAGTATGCAAAATGAGAGGATCAGATGCAATCTGGGCTGGGGAGGTTTGACTTGGCGCGCAATCCTACGGCCCAAGTTCAAACCTGGTTAAACCTGGTTTTACAATTAATTAATTTGGATTAATTAAGTTAATTATGGATTAGGGCAAAATGGAAAGATCCTGGCCATCAAAACGCGCGCGGGTCAAAGGAAGTCAGCCCATCCTACGCTCCATATTCAAACCACAATTAATGACATAATTAGGGTTAATGATATTCAGGTGGCCGGAGAAGACTTCCGGTCATCTTCTCCGGCGAACCCAAAACCCTAGATTTCGCTACAGGCTACCCCAAGTCAAATTGAACACAGGGAAATGATCCTCTACCCAAACCCCATTCAAATCATCCCTCAAACATCATTTCTAACCCAAGAACAGAGGGAATCAAAGCAAACAAATTTTACGGGTGAAATTTCAGAGAGCCATGAAATGGTCATTTCTTCACCATTTTCAATTCCAAAGACATCAACATGACCAGCATAACGTACACTTTCATTTTACAACAAGAAAAACAAGCTCTGAAAAGTTGGAATTTTGAAGTTACCTGAGATGAAGAACTGTGAAGATGAGCTTCCCTGGCCTTTCTCTTATGCAAACTGCCTCTCCTGAACCTCCTGAACTCAATGGAATGCTTCAAAACTCTTGTTGATGGCTGATTTGTGAAGATGAGTTCTGGTGTAGCAGTTTTTTACAGTTGTGTTCTAGGGGGTTTCAAGCTGTTTTAATGGTGTGTTTTTGTTCCATGGAGGATTTGTGGTTCATTGGTGAAGAAAGAACTGAGGTTTCATGGCTGTGTAAGGAAATTCGAAGGGGAAGAGTTTTTGACAGAATTTTGTGGATGCAAGAAAGTGGGAGGATTCAGCTTGTGTGTTGTGTGATTTTGCTTGCATTTGATCCACATAAAGAAGTGTGATAGGTCAGAGAGTGGGTGCTGGCCTATGTTGATTGGTATGGGCAAGTTGCCAAAATGTCAACTTGACTTGTACTTGAGGTATGGGCAATGGTACAGCTTGCTTTTTGGCTTGTCTTGGCTCAACTTGAATCAAGGAAAGCTATGGAAAAGGTCTAGAGGCAATGCAGCAAGTGGATTAGGGTTTATGATAGGTTTTGCAACTTTGATCACCTTTGGCCCTTTTGAAGTTTCTTGATCCACAAGTCATAAAAATGAGCAAACTCTTGATGCAATCTGACTTTTTGACATTGGTTCATGTTTGTATGAAGATTAGAAGTCCATTTGATAGCACAATTTGCCTTGGCATGGGATTTTGCAACTTTGCCTCTTTGGTGGAAAACTTGAAATTATGTGATTTTTCCCAACTTTGACAAGCCATAACTTTTGATCCAAAATGAATTAGAATGAGTTCTTGTACTTTTTGAAAAGGGAATGATCCATTCTACAACTTTCATGACCAGAGTTTTCCCATTTGAAGCATTTTTGAATCAAAAAGCAAGGGTTGAAAAAGTTCCCCAAAATGGCAAGTTTTCATTACAAGTCATTTTCCCAAAAAGTCAACTTTGCAAATGGCTTGAAATTCTTCAATTTTGTGAACTTCTAACATCTTCTATGATCAAATAAAGATCATACACATTCAAAATGATGAAGAACACCCTTTGGTTGGGTCATTGAGGGCTTCAGATGCCCTGATTTTGCACTGACTTGCTCAAAAAGTCAACTCTTGATCAGATGCCTTCCCCATTGAATTTCTTCATGAAAATTGATATGCATGATACCTATACCATATAGAGACCAATAGAAACAAGAATGACCAAAAAATTTGGAGTTATGGCCTTTGAAACCAAAACCCTAATTCTAGGTCATCTGTGCAGTTAAACCTGGCTCAGCTTCCATGCCATTTCAGTTCTTGTGATTTTTTGACATTCTTGACTTTGAGAGGATATAATATGATGCTTGAACATACATGGACCCCTTTGAAGTGTTTGAAGACCTTTGGAGTGGCTCAAATGGCTCTTGGATTGCCCAGATCACAAACCCTAGATGCAGATGACTTTGAAACAATGCAATGAATCAAAAAAATGTGGTATGAGATGCTATGGTTGAGTTTATGCATATGAAAATATCACAAGCCATGGTGTGAATGGGTGAGGGCAAATTTGGGGTGTTTACAATGTGATATGATGCTTAAAATGAAGAGGGCAAATTTGGGGTGTTACAGTTTCCCCTATTCAATCATCAGTTAATCTGAAAAGGACGATAGTACGGGCTATCGACCATTCAAGATAAACTGTGGTTGAATACCAAGAAGACCAGAAATTTGCACTCTGACGAAGGATGCAAAACTGGGAAATAAACCCAACCAAAAAAAACTCTCTGGGGATATGAAGGGGAGAAAAAGCAGACAAGCTTCTTCCAAGTTGAAACCGATATTTGGAGTAAGAATACGTTGACAGACGAGTCTTCAAACAATCCTGTGATGCCAGGACCCGGACATACGAGTCCTCAAATACTGCAAGAACATAGTCTGAGACAAACGAGTCTCCTTCGGTTTTACCTGTTACGCCAGGACCGGGATGCACTTAAGTCTGTGGGATAGACATGCATAATCAAGGTAGACGAACCTTCTTCATATATTACCCGCAGATATATGGTATAAGACAGACGAGTCTTCTTCGGGAAAACCTGTTACGCCAGGTGCAACAATAATAATGTGCCTGAGACAGACGAGCCTCCTTCGGATTTATCTGTTACGCCAGGACCGGGAATCATTTTGACATTAATCCCACTGTCAGGATTTTAAACCTCTTCAATACGGACGAGTATTGGATGATCATCAAGATAACACAGACGAGTGTCAGAGGTCAATGATACAGACGAGTATCAGACAATGATCTAAGAAATACAGACGAGCGCTTCAGGCAGTGACACAGACGAGCATCAGCCACTGGTATAGACGAATACCAGAAATTCAAACACAGACGAGTGCTGGAGTAGCAATACAGAAGAGTAACAGGATAATCAGCAGATCCTCACACATACAGATATAGGTTAGCACAGACGAGTGTTGGGAGTGATACGGACAAGTATCCAAGCAAAGCAGACGAGCTTCCAAAGGTACCACAACACAGACGAGTGTTGGAAATTGCAGACGAGCAATAACAGAGATTACATGCCAAACACAAACGAGTGTTGGAACTTGCAGACGAGCAACAACAGATACTGGATACCAAACACAGACGAGCGTTGGAAGATTGCAGACGAGCAAATAACAGAGATCACAACATCAAAACACAGACGAGTGTTGGAACTTGCAGACGAGCAATAACAGAGTAATCATGGACCACTGCTGGGGAAAGAAAACGAGCAATACCAAAGGGATAACACAGACGAGTGTTGAAAGATGCAGACGAGCAGCAATAAAAGTCAAACACAGACGAGTGTTGAGAATTGCAGACGAGCAACAAACAAAGCAAGAACACAGACGAGTGTTGCGGAGTGCAGACGAGCAACAAACAAATGCCTGATTGGCAGCAAGAGGTACAACTCTGCAGGAGAAAATAGGTCAAGAGGTCTGGACACCTAACTCCGACTGAGGTGATGAATACCTGGCTGTATCATCAAATTAACCTAGAAGTAGGGCAACTTCTCTGGGGAATATTTCACTGACGGGAGTGAAAAATGCAATATGAACTCTGTGGGGACATAATCATCTTCAGACTTGGCTGGCTTCAACAATACTCTGACTGGGGAGAGCATTGTGCTAATTCTGAACTCTGACTATGACCCTTGCTGGGAATAGAATTCGGCTTTCAGATACCTGCTGGGCACACTCCACTGGGGAAGAATAAACTGCTACTCCACTGGGGAAGAAGAAACTGCTTGGGCTGCTGCCAAGGCTTAGCTGGAGAAAAACTCTGCTTGGGGAGATACTATATTTGGGAAGAGTAAATTTCTTGGGAGAATGTGATGCCATCCTGCAACCTGCAACAACAGAAAACACAAGTGTGCCCCGGGGACTTGCAATGGTATGATCTGTTCATCCATCATCACCTGACACTCAAAGAGGGTTACAGTTTCCCTGCATGTCATTTTCTTTTAAAATTCACCATGTTTTAAATGCAATGCTATTTTTGCAAAAAATTCAGGACATTTTGCAAACAAAAATAAACACAACACAGCTTTTTGACTGAATATTCTTTTTATTGAATGACCTCTGAATAGGCAAAGATTTACATCAGGAAGCAACCACCTGGAAAGAGGTAGCTACCGTAAAATTGAGAAAAGAAACTATCCTAATGGCAATGAGCACGGCATTCCCAAGAGTTCCATTTCTGCTATGACCAGCATGTCTTCGAGACTCTCCATTACTGCTTTTGCTTTCTGAGAGGATGAGGGGACTGTTTCCTATCCTTCTGATATTGTCAAGTTGTACGAAACGATGATGTGGTTCAGATTACTCAGATCGCAGTTGTTCACTTATTCCCTTGTTTTGCATGGATCGCCCTTTCGGGTTTTCAATCCACCGGGATACCCTTTTTTGCCTGAGCTGTCCAATGTGGCTTTTCAACTCAGCGGGTGTACATTCTTTTTATTTATTTCCCTAACTTTTTCCCGAGCTTTTTATTCTGTTTTTAGCTCGCCGGGATGCCCTTTTTTTGCCTGGACTATATTTCTGTTTTTGTGTCCAGCGGGTCTCTTTATGCGAAGTATTTATTAACTGCGTCCGAGTTAACAGGGGACTGGAAGTCATCTCCATCCATAGTGGTGAGCATCAGTGCTCCTCCTGAAAAGACTTTCTTCACTATGAATGGTTCTTCGTAGTTTGGGGTCCACTTGCCCCTGTGATCTGAACCTGGAGGAACGATCCTCTTCAACACAAGCTCTCCCACTTGATATTCTCGAGTACGTACTCGTTGGTCGAATGCATGCTTCATTCTCCTTTGATAAATCTGACCATGACAGATAGCCGCTAATCTCTTTTCCTCAATTAGACATAGCTGATTGTAACGAGCACACACCCATTCAGCCTCATCGAGCTTCACATCCATCATCACACGCAATGAAGGAATCTCTACTTCAACAGGCAGGACTGCTTCCATACCATATACCAGAGAGAAGGGAGTTGCCCCTGTTGACGTCCTTACTGACGTTCGGTACCCATGCAACGCAAACGGTAACATCTCATGCCAATCTTTGTAGGTGACAACCATTTTCTGCACAATCTTCTTGATATTCTTGTTTGCTGCCTCTACCGCACCGTTAATCTTTGGTCGGTAAGGAGAAGAATTGTGATGCTGTATTTTGAAGTCCCGACACAAGTCTACCATCATCTTGTTGTTGAGATTAGAACCATTGTCAGTAATGATTCTTTCTGGCACTCCGTATCTGCATATGATATCCCTTTTCAAAAATCTTGCCACCACCTGACGAGTGACGTTGGCATAAGATGCTGCTTCTACCCATTTGGTGAAGTAATCGATCGCGACCAGGATGAAGCGATGACCATTTGAAGCAGTAGGCTCTATCTTCCCGACCATGTCAATGCCCCACATAGAAAAGGGCCAAGGAGATGACATGACGTTAAGCGGGCTTGGAGGAACATGCACTTTGTCTGCATATATTTGGCACTTGTGGCACTTACGGGAGAATGAACAACAGTCTGCATCCATTGTCATCCAGTAATACCCCGATCTCAGCAATTTCTTAGCCATAGCATGCCCTCCTGCATGGGTACCGAAAGACCCTTCGTGGACTTCCTGCATTAACAGGCTTGCTTCGTGTCTATCCACGCATCTTAGCAAGACCATGTCAAAGTTTCTCTTGTACAAAACCCCATCTGTGTTCAAGAAGAAACTAGCAGCAAGTCGCCTCAAGGTCTTCTTGTCATTGGAAGATGCCCCAGCTGGGTATTCTTGCTTTTCCAGGAATAGCTTGATATCAAAGTACCAAGGTTTCTCATCAGACACGGCGTCTACAGAGAAAGCATGAGCTGGAGTGTCAAACCTGGAGATGTCAATTCTGGGCACATAATTCCAACACAAGACTTTGATTGACGAAGAGAGAGTGGCCAATGCGTCGACAAACTGATTTTCATCACGTGGTATGTGCTGAAGTTTAACTGTTGTGAAGAACGTCAACAGTTTTCTAGCATAATCCCTGTATGGAATTAGATGCTCCTGATGCGTATACCACTTGCCAGTAACTTGGTTAATGACGAGGGTTGAATCTCCGAATATATCGAGGTTCTTAATCCGAAGATTAATAGCCTCCTCTATTCCCATTATGCATGCCTCGTATTCCACTTCATTGTTGGTGCAGCCAAAAGTAATTTTGGAAGCGAAGGGTAAGTGAACACCTTCGGGAGTAATGAGTACGGCACCAACTCCACGTCCATTGATATTGACGGACCCATCAAACATCAACTTCCATTTGGGTTCGGGGTCTGGCCCCTCCTCCGGAAGTGGTACCTCATAATCGTTTGCTTTGAGGTACATGATGTCCTCATCAGGGAAATCAAACTTCATTGGCTGATAATCATCTTCAAGAGGTTGCTGTGCAAGGTAATCCGACAATACACTTCCCTTGATGGCTTTCTGAGAAGTATACTAGATGTCATATTCAGTTAAAATCATCTGCCACCTAGCAACCCTTCCGGTCAACGCTGGTTTCTCAAAGATGTACTTGACAGGATCCATTTTGGAAATGAGCAGTGTGGTATGAGTCAACATATACTGCCTCAGTCGGCGAGCAGCCCATACCAAAGCGCAGCAAGTTTTCTCGAGCAGTGAGTAACGCGATTCACAGTCGGTAAACTTTTTCCTAAGGTAATAAATAGCATACTCTTTTCGACCAGACTCGTCATGTTGGCCTAGAACACACCCTATTGACCCTTCTAGCACGGTTAAGTACATGATTAAAGGTCTTCCTTCCATTGGAGGCATTAGAATTGGAGGCTCCTGCAAATATTCTTTTATCTTGTCGAAAGCTCTTTGGCAATCATCGTTCCACCTGACCGTTTGCTCTTTTCTTAGCAACTTGAATATTGGTTCGCACGTGGCAGTTAGATGAGATATGAACCGAGAAATGTAGTTCAACCTCCCTAAAAACCCATGCACTTCTTTTTCTGTCTTCGGTGCAGGCATATCTTGAATAGTTCTTACTTTAGCAGGATCTACCTCAATTCCTCTCTGACTAACAATGAAACCCAGCAGTTTCCCGGAACGCACTCCGAAAGTTCACTTGTTTGGATTCAACCTCAGCTTGTACTTGATCAGTCTATCAAACAACTTCTTCAGGTTGACCAGATGCTCTTCTTCGTCTCGGGACTTAGCAATCATATCGTCCACATAACACTCAATCTCCTTGTGTATCATGTCATGGAACAATGTGACCATTCCCATTGATAAGTTGCCCCGACGTTCTTCAAACCAAAGGGCATGACCTTATAGCAGAATGTACCCCACGGGGTAATGAACGTTGTCTTCTCCATGTCTTCCGGTGCCATCTTAATCTGATTATAACCGGAGAAGCCATCCATGAAGGAAAATACCGAGAATTGAGCAGTATTGTCTACCAACACGTCAATGTGTGGCAACGGAAAGTCATCTTTAGGGCTTGCTCTATTCAAATCCCGGTAATCAACGCACATCCGGACCTTGCCGTCCTTCTTTGGTACAAGTACAATGTTAGCTACCCAAGGTGGGTAACTAGTCACAGCAAGGAAACCGGCATCCCATTGCTTCTGAACCTCCTCTTTGATCCTCATTGCCATGTCAGGACGAGTTCTTCTCAATTTCTATTTCACATGAGGACAATCCTCTCTCAAAGGTAGCTTATGCACAACGATGTTGGTATCCAACCCTGGCATATCTTGATATGACCAAGCAAAGATATCCCCATACTCTCGCAGCATACTGATCAGCTCTTTCTTGATGTCGGCCTGTAGACTGGCCCCAATTTTGATCTCTTTCTTCACATCTTCACTGCCAATGTTGATGATCTCAATCTCTTCTTGATGAGGCTGAATAACTCGTTCCTCTTGTTTCAACAATCTGACCAATTCTTCAGGGAGGTCACAGTCTTCCTCAACCCCTTCATCAGCTTGGTAGACAGGATTGTCAAAGTCAGGCGTGGTCATAGCAGGAACATTATCAATGGAATCCGGATGATCAACACTGCACAGATGATGTGCTTATTCAAAATCTGCTTATTTTGAAAGAGAGACGCTAACACAAAAACAAAAAGGAAAAACACATTGCCATTTTTTATATTTTGTGAAAAATTTTAAACACAAAGAAAGAGAACACAATTTGTCTAAAGATGTCCTTTTATTTCATAGCAAAATAAGATGCAGTACAAAACATGGTGGCCCAATACAATGGATCCTAGCATCTTGGGCAGAATGCTGGATTTGACAATGCAGTATGCTAATAAAAGGAAACAAAATAATTACTCTGAGTGCCATGTGACTTGGACTATGTCTTCAGCAGACCAGTTTGTTAGCTCCTCGTCGGGCGCACACAAGTGAATCCAGTTGTTCCAATCACCGTCACTGTCCCCATCTTGGTTTGTTGCACAAATCTGGTTGCGGTCGAGCAATCCAGCGCTTGTAAAGGTAATGGCTTTACCACTTGGAGTAGATCCACCAGGCTGATACCCCAAACCAAACTTGTCGTCTTTCTTTTCTAGCTCCAGCAACTTGCCCCACCCTTGGGCACTGCCTGATTGAACAACCTCTTTTGCTTCTTTGTAGGAATGGATGGATGTACCTTCCTTCTCACTGATTTTCTCCACAGGAGTCAAGATGCTGACATTGACTGCTTCGAAGGCTTGACATAAAGTTTCATGGATCTCTCCATCCATCTCTACATACTTGAACGTTGACAAGTAAATTACGAAGATGTCCTCCTCTCCACAGACTGTGATAACCTGGCCGTCAACCACATATTTGAGCTTCTGATGCAGGGTTGAAGTAACAGCTCCAACAGCATGTATCCATGGGCGTCCCAACAAGCAACTATACACAGGCTGGATGTCCATGACATAGAAGATACTTTTGAAGACTTGAGAACCTATCTTGACCGGCAGCTCAACTTCTCCAAAAACTGATCTTCTCGAACCATCAAAAGCTTTGACAATCTGATCACTTGGTCTCAGGACTATCCCATCAACATTGAGCTTCATTAATGCCTTCTTCGGAAGCACATTAAGGGAAGAGCCTGTGTCTACAAGAACGTGTGACAACACAACACCCTTGCACTCCATAGTGATATGTAGTGCTTTGTTGTGGTTTCTGCCCTCCGACGTGAGGTCTCTGTCTGTAAAGCCTAGGCCATGGCTTGCATTAACACTTCCTACAACAACTTCAAGTTGGTTGACAGTGATTTCCTGAGGAACATAGGCCATTTGCAGCACCTTCAATAAGGCCTCTCTGTGTGCGGGAGAACACATCAGCAGTGATAGAATGGATATCTTGGAAGGTGTCTGGTTCAGCTGATCGATCACCTTATAGTCACTCTTTTTTATGATACGCATGAATTCATCGACCTCTTTTTCAAATGTACCCTGCCCAACAACAGGAGTAGTTGATTCATCAGATACAACTTGTTTTCCTTTGGCTTTGGATGAAGCTTCAGCCTCAGGATCCCCTCTCAGCACAGGGGGAGCAAATAAACGACCACTTCTGGTGAAACCCCCAACTCCTCCGACATTCTCTACAGTCGGGTCAACAACAACAGACTTGCTCTCAATCTTCTGTCTAGCCACATAAACATCTGAGCCATAATGCTAAGGAATGGCTTTATCGTCTGTGTATGGAACAGGCCCAGGCACGGTGATAGTCACAGGATTAATCTTAGGAGCATAGATTGTAACAGGCTCTCTTCTGACAGGCATGTCAGCTTCATCATAGAAAATGGTAATTGTTGACACATCATCAGCTTTATCATTACCAACCTTGTTGAACTGCAGTGATCCATCATTAATCAAACTCTGCAATCCTCTCTTCAACTTCTCACACCCATTCTCAGCATTCAGACAGTCTTCACAATCAAAACAGCAACCAGGAAACACTTGACCATTCAACAGTCTCTCTTTTACTACCCTCAAAGGAGTCTTCACTTCTTCAATACTCAGCACAAGACTCAACTTATCACCACCCTCAACAGCATTGATTCTTGCCCCTCCGTGATTCGGAATAGGGTTCGAAGTAACATTCGGTGGTGGTGCAAAGTTGATTGCTTTGGAGTCTATAAGGTCCTGGACCTTGTGATGGAGTGCCCTGCAGTTTTCAGTCAAGTGCCCGGGTGCTCAAGAGTGGAAAGCTCATCGTGCATTGACATCATAACCTACTGGAAGCTCTCCAGGAGGTGGTGGTGCCAAAGTTCTCAGTTGAATCAGATTCAAATCCAGCAGTCTTGGAAGCAAAGCAGCATAAGTCATAGGGATGGCCTCAATCACCCTATTAGCCGGGCGAGTTTTCCTTGGCTGATACGGTCTCTGCTGATAGCTGGTACGGGGTTGTTGTTGCTGTTGTTGTTGTTGAGGTTGCATTTGTTGTACTGGAGCAGAAGGAATTGTGAGTGCTACCATATGCTCATACGGTCTTCTGTAACCACGGCCCCGGCCTCGGCCAAATACAACATTTGTCTCACCCTCTCTTCTCCTAGGAGGTCCACTGAAAGATTTCCTCGCTCCATTTGAGCTGCTAGCACTTGTATCTTGGATCTTCCCCATCTTCAGCAAGGTCTCAACCCTCTCTCTAGCAATAACAATATCATTGAATTTGGTGGCAGAACTGGACGCCAATCTTTCATGAAACACACCTTGCAAAGTCCCCATAAACATGTCAGCCATTTCGTTCTCAAGCAGCGGTGGTTGCACTCTGGCAGCGAGCTGGCGCCACCTCTGAGCATATTCTTTGAAACCCTCTTTAGCAGTCTGAGCCATGTGCTGCAATTGCATTCTATTTGGAGCCATGTCCAAATTATATTGATATTGTCTCACAAAAGCTTCTGCTAGGTCTTTCCAACTCTTGATATTGACTCTGCTAAGCTTCATATACCATTCCAGAGAAGCTCCAACCAAGCTGTCTTGGAAATAGTACATCCAGAGTTTTTCATCATCCGTGTGAGCAGCAATTCTCCCAACGAAAGATTGAAGATGGGTCTTCGGGCATGCAGTGCCATTGTATTTCTCAAAAGTTGGAACTTTGAACTTGTATGGGATCCTGACCCCAGGAACCAAGCCAAAGTCCGTTATGTCTGAAGGAAAAATGCGATCTAAACGCAGCGGAAAACAAAATTTTTCCTTTAGTGATCCTTACGAATGAGCATGGTCAGTGATAGAATCGTTACCTCTTTGTGGCGATTCAGATCTTTGATGCAGCGATCACAAGCGTTGATGAAGTGCAACGCCTCTACTCAGTCCACACGAACAGCTTCCGGTCACAGTGCTAGCTGCTTACGAACGGAATTATTTGAGTGAGAATCAAAAACGAAATTGCATCAAGTGAAAGCTTCATCACAAGGGTTCCTTTTATAGACTCTCTTGTGGGCTGCGGGCTAAAAGCCCAATTCACATGATCCATAATAATATTATATATTATTATAATAACTATTATTATAATAAATATATTTATTTTATTATTATTTTATAACCATTATAAAATAACAATAATTATTATTATATTATCCGAATTTCTATTTTCACTTAAGTGCACCGTACCTTACGGTGTTCCTTTGATTTCTCTATCTCTCATCAAACTGTCCTTATGTGTGTGACCCTGTAGGATTTCGTAACGTTGGTAATTATATTAAATTATATATTTAACATAATAAACAGTGAGCGGTATCTAGCAACACATCACTGCTACCCAAGTCACGAAAATGTCATGTGATCTGACAAAACCTTTTTCGTGATAATATATGTTTGTACAATTACCCTTTTGCCCCTATGTCTATATTGAACACAAGGCATACACTGTGTCATCCTTGTCCAGTTCAATATTGGGCCCTTAGACATTTCTCCTGTTATGCAGGATTGGCAAATTCCATCTAGGACACTCATGTCCCTCAGCATGCTTCGTGGAGTGCCCATCAACTGTCTTTATGATCATCCAGTTACGGATAATGTTTGATCAGCAATAAAGCACCCGACTCTACATCTAGGGTCCATAGTGGTTTCAGGTCGAAGGGTGGTAATACACCATTATCACCATGAGAATAACTTATGACACTTTGCATAACATACTATGTAGTATTCTCATAGCGGGTCAATCCGGTATAAATATTACTCCTAATATTTATACCTATGTCAAGACTTGATAACTCTTTATCCATGATCCATGAGATGTGATCATCAGTCTATCTTCATAATAGTCTCAATGCTTTAATGTTATCCCACTTTGCAATAAAGCTTGACTACGGATATTTTAAGAATAATGTCTTTATGTTTAATGGGATCTCATGATTAAGTCACACTTAACATTTCATTAAACAGACTAACTATTCTAGGGACTTTATTATTCTAAAAGACAAACATAATAAAGAAATGCCTTTTATTATTAAACGAATAATCCGATACAAGTACCAAAAAGTATTGGCCTCTAGGGCTTACACCAACAATCTCCCACTAGCACTAGAGCCAATTAGGCATACCCTTAATACCCATAGATCTAGTATGACCATCATGCTTCTGTTGCGCAAGAGGCTTTGTTAATGGGTCAGCGATATTGTCAAGTGTAGGTACTCTGCATATCTTCACATCTCCCCGATCGATTATCTCTCGAATGAGGTGATAACGCCTAAGTATGTGTTTGGATCGTTGGTGAGATCTAGGCTCCTTAGCTTGTGCGATAGCACCATTGTTATCACAATATAAACCAATGGGATCCACAATTCTAGGGACTATGCCAAGTTCACTGATGAACTTCTTGATCCAAACAGCTTCCTTTGCTGCATTTGAGGCAGCAATATACTCGGCCTCAGTTGTAGAATCAGCAACTGTTTCCTGCTTTGAACTTTTCCAGCTCACAGCGCCACCATTGAGACAAAACACATAACCAGATTGTGATCTAAAATCATCCTTATCTGTCTGGAAGCTAGCATCAGTGTAACCAATTACATCAAGCTCTTCCTGACCTCCATATATCAAGAATGAATCCTTAGTCCTTCTCAAGTACTTAAGGATATTCTTGACAGCTACCCAGTGAGCATCACCGGGATCAGATTGGTACCTACTCGTTGCACTTAATGCATACGAGACATCTGGTCGAGTACATAACATGGCATACATGATAGATCCTATTGCAGATGCATATGGAATCTTATTCATGCGATCCCTTTCTTCCTTAGTTGAAGGGGATTGTGTTTTTGATAAACACAGACCATGTTGCATAGGTATGAATCCTTTCTTGGAATCATGCATATTAAAGCGTCTCAACACTTTATCTATGTATGTACTCTGACTTAGGCCAAGCAGTTTTTGTGATCTATCTCTATAGATCCTAATTCCTAATATATAGGCTGCTTCACCTAGGTCTTTCATAGAAAAACAATTCCCTAACCAAGTCTTCACTTGTTGCAAGGTAGGGACATCGTTTCCAATGAGTAATATGTCATCTACATATAATACCAGAAACACGATCATGCTCCCACTAACCTTCTTGTAGACACAAGGTTCATCTTCATTTTTGATGAATCCATATTGTTTTACGGTTTCATCAAAACGAAGATTCCAGCTTCTGGAAGCTTGCTTCAATCCATAGATTGATCGTTGTAACTTGCATATCTTTTGGGCATCTTGTGGTATGTCAAATCCTTCAGGTTGTGTCATGTACACATCCTCAAGAAGATTCCCATTAAGGAAAGCAGTTTTGACATCCATCTGCCATATTTCATAATCATGATATGCAGCGATGGCAAGTAAAATCCGAACAGATTTAAGCATTGCAACTGGTGAAAAGGTTTCATCATAGTCAACCCCATGAATTTGTTTATAGCCTTTTGCAACCAGTCTTGCTTTATAGGTATGTACCTTACCATCCATGTCAGTCTTTTTCTTGAAGACCCACTTGCATCCTATAGGGTTAACTCCTATAGGAGGTTCTACCAAGGTCCAAACCTGGTTTGTGTACATGGAATCCATTTCAGATTTCATGGCTTCTAGCCACTTCTCAGACTCAGGACCAGTTATGGCCTCTTTGTAGGTCACAGGCTCATCTTGATCCATGAGTAATACATCACCCTGATCACTTATGAGATATCCATATCTCTCAGGTTGGTGACGTGTCCTGCTTGACCTACGCTGGTCTTGTTCTACTTGAGCAGGTTGCTCTTCCACAACTACTTGTGTTTCCTGCTCTAGTTCCTCCATAGGTGTTTCAATGTTTTGTGATTCTTGAATTTCTTCAAGCTCTATTTTCCTCCCACTGTTTCCTTTGGAAATAAAATCCCTTTCCAGAAAGACTCCAGTTCGAGCGACAAACACTTTGCCCTCAGAAGGATTGTAGAAGTAATATCCTCTTGTTTCTTTAGGATACCCCACAAATAAGCATTTGTCAGATTTGGGCTCAAGCTTGGTTGAAATTTGTCGTTTGACGTAAACTTCGCAACCCCAAATCTTCATGTAAGACATATGTGGTTTCTTACCACTCCATATCTCATATGGTGTCTTATCAACCTTTTTGGATGGAACACGGTTAAGTGTGTAAGCTGCTGTTAATAATGCATGTCCCCAAAAGGAGTTTGGAAGATCGGCGTGACTCATCATGGATCGGACCATGTCTAACAAGGTTCGATTTCTTCTCTCAGATATACCATTCCATTGTGGTGTTCCAGGAGGAGTAAGTTGGGATAGAATCCCATACTCTTTTAGATGGTCATCAAATTCTAGGCTTAAATATTCACCGCCTCGATCTGATCGAAGAACTTTAATATTCTTCCCTAGTTGGTTTTGTACTTCATTCTTGAATTCCTTGAACTTTTCAAAGGACTCAGATTTGTGTTTCATTAAATACACATATCCGTATCTACTGAAGTCATCAGTGAAAGTGATGAAGTACTGAAAACCTCCTCTGGCTGGTATGTTCAGTGGTCCACATACATCAGTATGTATGAGTGCCAAAAGATCATTAGCCCTTTCACCTTTTCCTGTGAATGGGGACTTTGTCATCTTTCCAATTAAACAAGATCTGCATGTCTCATATGATTCATAATCAAAAGAGTCCAAGAGTCCATCTTTATGGAGTTTGGAAATGCGTTTCTCATTTATGTGGCCTAATCGACAGTGCCAAAGGTAAGTTGGATTCAACTCATTAGGTTTCAACCTTTTAGTATTAATGTTATAAATTGGCATTTCAAGATCAAGGACATATAGTCCATTATTCATTTTTGCAGTAGCATAGAATATATCATTCAAATAAATGGAGCAACAATTGTTCTTTATTATGAATGAAAAACCAAACTTGTCCAAACAAGAAACGGAAATAATATTCCTGCTAATTGCAGGTACATAATAACAGTTCTCTAACTGAATTATTAAACCACTAGGTAAAGTTAAAACATAAGTTCCTACAGCTAAAGCAGCAACCTTTGCTCCATTGCCAACTCGTAGGTCAACTTCACCTTTTGCCAAATCTCTACTCCTTTTTAGCCCCTGCACATTAGTACAAATGTGAGAACCGCATCCAGTATCTAATACCCATGATGCAGAAGTAGATAAATTAATTTCAATAACAAAAATACCTGAATTTGAAGTCTCTACTCCATTTTTCTTATCTTCCAGGTACTTTGGGCAATTTCTCTTCCAATGTCCGGTCTTACCGCAATGGAAGCAAGTGCCCTCCTTTGCTATTCCTCCACTAGGCTTCAAAACAGGAGGAGTGGGTTTGGGTTTGGCAACTTCCTTGCCTTTCCCTCTACCACCCTGTTTGATGGCCCTCTTGTTCTGTTTCTTTCCATTACTGACCATCAGAATGGATTTCCCTTTTGTCTTCATATTCTGCTCAGCAGTTCTCAACATGCCTAGCAGTTCTGGAAGACTTTTGTCCAAGTCATTCATATTGAAATTCAGGACAAACTGACTGAAGCTCTCTGGCAACGATTGCAAGATCAGATCAATCGCAAGTTCTTTTCCAAGGGGAAACCCTAATCTGTCAAGGTTCTCCACATACCCAATCATCTTGAGTACATGGGGACTTACAGGGGCTCCCTCAGCTAACTTGCTGTTAAAAAGGGACTTTGAAACCTGAAACCTCTCATTTCTTGCTTGCTCTTGATAAAGCATTTTCAGATGTCCGATCATATCGAACGCAGACATGTTCTCGTGTTGCTTTTGCAACTCAGAGTTCATGGTAGCAAGCATGAGGCAAGCGGTTTCATTGGCATCATCGAAATGCTTCTTATAAGCATCTCTTTCTGCCTTTGGTGCAGAACTAGGAGGTTCCTCCTCAGGAACTGGTGTCTCCAAGACATACAGCTTCTTATCGTGCTTGAGGACAATCCTCAGATTACGGTGCCAATCCAGGAAATTTGTCCCAGACAATTTTTCCTTATCTAGGATGGATCGCAAAATATTGTTCGATGTGTTTGTTGTCATGGTAATCTACAAGAGAAATATGAAAATATAAGTATCATTAAAACAACATATTTAATTAGGCCTTTAATCAAATATGCTCCCACTATTTTATTCAAAACAAATGACCCTCATCATTTGATTCGGAAAATCCCGTTGGAAGACTTTCTAGTGGGTCGAGATCCATGTTTCACTTTGTTTTAAGTGAGCGTTAGGCTGATTACACAAAACTAAGTTATTTAAGTAGGAACTCCTTCCAATTGTATCTCATACAACTCTCGAATATTTTCAATTGGGTGAATAACTCCTTATTCTGATCCATCACATGAATCATTCCCAATTCTTGCTTCTAAACATGTATAATCTTATTATAATTTGTTTAGTTAAGTTTGACCCATTGTTTTAGCAATTGGATATTACAATTATCCCATCACACCTTACTAATATAGAACATGCACCTCGCGTAGGCGAAACCTACAATGCTCGATACTAGTCTTGATGAGTGCTAAAAATTGGAAAGCATAAACTTAATATTTAATTTTGAGGGATTTTGTTATTAGTTTGATCTCACCGGCTTAACATGCAAAACGTCTCTCACATGCATCAACATACAATTACATGCATCAACGTACATATAAAAAGATACAATTATGGCCCCTAACGCAATTGTTCTCTCAAGCCAATGAGAGAACCTAAGCTAACCTAATAACGATCTAAGCTTCTCCAAGCATGATCTCCAAGGTTATCCTCCTTTAATATTGAATACTTCCTTTTTCTTCATAACATAATATTACATTACATATAAGAAAACTCGTTTTACATACGAGGGAGTGAGATGAGAAAAGAAGTTACATAAAGAGATTGAGAGAGAGGCACGACACGCAGGCCGTATTTAAAAATCCCAAAACAATAATAAAGGATAAACTAAGGCCATAACTGATCACCACAAATAAATAATAATAAACACACTTTTATTATTAGTTTAAAATTCCGATAATTAAATAAACTAAATTAAATTTCGGCTGATTGATCACACTTTGCAGACTTAGCCGGGGGTTCCGCTGCCCGGTCAGCGGACGGTGGTTCCTGCACAACTTTTGTGCATTTACAACCCCAACCGGAAAAGTCTGCGGCAATACAACACTTGTACTGCCATTAATCCTAATGCAACAATTTCATGCCGTCAAACACAACTCGATTGATAACTCAATATGATAGATCAACATGTCATTGCTTCACCATACTAACGTCGGATTCCGAAGCGAATGAAAATGATGATCTTTCAAAAGAATTACAATCCTTATGTGATTGAATGGATGAAATCAAAACAGTATATCCCATATACCATCTTTGCATCAGAATTTCTTATATCTTATATAAAAGTGATCGATCAAATTGTGTAACCTATGGATGATCAATGTATCGCACAACTTCACCATACTAATGTCGGTTTCTGAAGCATAATCAACATCAATCATCCAAATCGTACACAACAGATGCCAAATTTAATTAATCGTTTATTGTTAAATTCGTTCTGTGTTTTAATCGAATCAAATACAGAAAAAAAAACGGAAATTTAACAGCTATCAGATCCATGGTTTCGTAAGTGGCTCTGATACCACTGAAGGAAAAATGCGATCTAAACGCAGCGGAAAACAAAATTTTTCCTTTAGTGATCCTTACGAATGAGCATGGTCAGTGATAGAATCGTTACCTCTTTGTGGCGATTCAGATCTTTGATGCAGCGATCACAAGCGTTGATGAAGTGCAACGCCTCTACTCAGTCCACACGAACAGCTTCCGGTCACAGTGCAACGCCTCTTCTAGGCCATGGCTTGCATTAACACTTCCTACAACAACTTCAAGTTGGTTGACAGTGATTTCCTGAGGAACATAGGCCATTTGCAGCACCTTCAATAAGGCCTCTCTGTGTGCGGGAGAACACATCAGCAGTGATAGAATGGATATCTTGGAAGGTGTCTGGTTCAGCTGATCGATCACCTTATAGTCACTCTTTTTTATGATACGCATGAATTCATCGACCTCTTTTTCAAATGTACCCTGCCCAACAACAGGAGTAGTTGATTCATCAGATACAACTTGTTTTCCTTTGGCTTTGGATGAAGCTTCAGCCTCAGGATCCCCTCTCAGCACAGGGGGAGCAAATAAACGACCACTTCTGGTGAAACCCCCAACTCCTCCGACATTCTCTACAGTCGGGTCAACAACAACAGACTTGCTCTCAATCTTCTGTCTAGCCACATAAACATCTGAGCCATAATGCTAAGGAATGGCTTTATCGTCTGTGTATGGAACAGGCCCAGGCACGGTGATAGTCACAGGATTAATCTTAGGAGCATAGATTGTAACAGGCTCTCTTCTGACAGGCATGTCAGCTTCATCATAGAAAATGGTAATTGTTGACACATCATCAGCTTTATCATTACCAACCTTGTTGAACTGCAGTGATCCATCATTAATCAAACTCTGCAATCCTCTCTTCAACTTCTCACACCCATTCTCAGCATTCAGACAGTCTTCACAATCAAAACAGCAACCAGGAAACACTTGACCATTCAACAGTCTCTCTTTTACTACCCTCAAAGGAGTCTTCACTTCTTCAATACTCAGCACAAGACTCAACTTATCACCACCCTCAACAGCATTGATTCTTGCCCCTCCGTGATTCGGAATAGGGTTCGAAGTAACATTCGGTGGTGGTGCAAAGTTGATTGCTTTGGAGTCTATAAGGTCCTGGACCTTGTGATGGAGTGCCCTGCAGTTTTCAGTCAAGTGCCCGGGTGCTCAAGAGTGGAAAGCTCATCGTGCATTGACATCATAACCTACTGGAAGCTCTCCAGGAGGTGGTGGTGCCAAAGTTCTCAGTTGAATCAGATTCAAATCCAGCAGTCTTGGAAGCAAAGCAGCATAAGTCATAGGGATGGCCTCAATCACCCTATTAGCCGGGCGAGTTTTCCTTGGCTGATACGGTCTCTGCTGATAGCTGGTACGGGGTTGTTGTTGCTGTTGTTGTTGTTGTTGTTGAGGTTGCATTTGTTGTACTGGAGCAGAAGTAATTGTGAGTGCTACCATATGCTCATACGGTCTTCTGTAACCACGGCCCCGGCCTCGGCCAAATACAACATTTGTCTCACCCTCTCTTCTCCTAGGAGGTCCACTGAAAGATTTCCTCGCTCCATTTGAGCTGCTAGCACTTGTATCTTGGATCTTCCCCATCTTCAGCAAGGTCTCAACCCTCTCTCTAGCAATAACAATATCATTGAATTTGGTGGCAGAACTGGACGCCAATCTTTCATGAAACACACCTTGCAAAGTCCCCATAAACATGTCAGCCATTTCGTTCTCAAGCAGCGGTGGTTGCACTCTGGCAGCGAGCTGGCGCCACCTCTGAGCATATTCTTTGAAACCCTCTTTAGCAGTCTGAGCCATGTGCTGCAATTGCATTCTATTTGGAGCCATGTCCAAATTATATTGATATTGTCTCACAAAAGCTTCTGCTAGGTCTTTCCAACTCTTGATATTGACTCTGCTAAGCTTCATATACCATTCCAGAGAAGCTCCAACCAAGCTGTCTTGGAAATAGTACATCCAGAGTTTTTCATCATCCGTGTGAGCAGCAATTCTCCCAACGAAAGATTGAAGATGGGTCTTCGGGCATGCAGTGCCATTGTATTTCTCAAAAGTTGGAACTTTGAACTTGTATGGGATCCTGACCCCAGGAACCAAGCCAAAGTCCGTTATGTCTGAAGGAAAAATGCGATCTAAACGCAGCGGAAAACAAAATTTTTCCTTTAGTGATCCTTACGAATGAGCATGGTCAGTGATAGAATCGTTACCTCTTTGTGGCGATTCAGATCTTTGATGCAGCGATCACAAGCGTTGATGAAGTGCAACGCCTCTACTCAGTCCACACGAACAGCTTCCGGTCACAGTGCTAGCTGCTTACGAACGGAATTATTTGAGTGAGAATCAAAAACGAAATTGCATCAAGTGAAAGCTTCATCACAAGGGTTCCTTTTATAGACTCTCTTGTGGGCTGCGGGCTAAAAGCCCAATTCACATGATCCATAATAATATTATATATTATTATAATAACTATTATTATAATAAATATATTTATTTTATTATTATTTTATAACCATTATAAAATAACAATAATTATTATTATATTATCCGAATTTCTATTTTCACTTAAGTGCACCGTACCTTACGGTGTTCCTTTGATTTCTCTATCTCTCATCAAACTGTCCTTATGTGTGTGACCCTGTAGGATTTCGTAACGTTGGTAATTATATTAAATTATATATTTAACATAATAAACAGTGAGCGGTATCTAGCAACACATCACTGCTACCCAAGTCACGAAAATGTCATGTGATCTGACAAAACCTTTTTCGTGATAATATATGTTTGTACAATTACCCTTTTGCCCCTATGTCTATATTGAACACAAGGCATACACTGTGTCATCCTTGTCCAGTTCAATATTGGGCCCTTAGACATTTCTCCTGTTATGCAGGATTGGCAAATTCCATCTAGGACACTCATGTCCCTCAGCATGCTTCGTGGAGTGCCCATCAACTGTCTTTATGATCATCCAGTTACGGATAATGTTTGATCAGCAATAAAGCACCCGACTCTACATCTAGGGTCCATAGTGGTTTCAGGTCGAAGGGTGGTAATACACCATTATCACCATGAGAATAACTTATGACACTTTGCATAACATACTATGTAGTATTCTCATAGCGGGTCAATCCGGTATAAATATTACTCCTAATATTTATACCTATGTCAAGACTTGATAACTCTTTATCCATGATCCATGAGATGTGATCATCAGTCTATCTTCATAATAGTCTCAATGCTTTAATGTTATCCCACTTTGCAATAAAGCTTGACTACGGATATTTTAAGAATAATGTCTTTATGTTTAATGGGATCTCATGATTAAGTCACACTTAACATTTCATTAAACAAACTAACTATTCTAGGGACTTTATTATTCTAAAAGACAAACATAATAAAGAAATGCCTTTTATTATTAAACGAATAATCCGATACAAGTACCAAAAAGTATTGGCCTCTAGGGCTTACACCAACAATGTCAAATCCCAAAGAACTCTGGGATTGAATGGCTCTGATTTGTTCTGCCATTTCTTCAAACCTCTTGTTCATCTCAGCCCCCTGACCCTCAGCTTCGTCCAGCAGGGTGAACTGTTCGTCCCGGTTATCCATTTGAATATTATTCAACCCATCATTGATTATAGTCACTCTTGGCTGTGTTACAGGAGCTTCAACCTGACGTGCGCCCGCACCGTTACGATTATCAGCAGCAACATTGTTATTCCAGGGTTGGCCATTTTCTATCATCTCCCGCAGACGCTCCTGGTTCTGACCCATGCCTGCCATCAAGGTCATAAAGTTATCCATCCTTAGCCTCAGGTCAGCTAAGTCAGCTTGCATCTGGTCCATGATTCTCTCTCTGTTGATCTTTGTTGGATATCTATGTGCTACTGGTTGTTCCCGAACTTTCCGGGGAGCTATAGTGCCTGAAACACAATAAACGTTAGCAACTGAGACCCTGCAAAACAAACAAACAGGTTATATGTATGCAATGCAGTTGTTTATGTTTCCAATCCCAGGTCATTCCTGCCCCGGTTCCAGTATTTAACAAAGAAACTAGATGGGTACTGATCCTCGACTTTCAGAAACCTTCGTGAAAAACCACATTCAAACCATATAAGCAGGCACACCAAGAAATGGTGAAAAAGTCATAACATAAATCAGCCTATTAGGCAAATAAAACAGAATTCCCCGTAGGGTACAAGTTTCTAAAAAGAAAAACAAACAACCAAGACTCCTACAACATGTCTATAGGTAATCCAGATACAAGGAAAACAAACTAAGAAGCAAAACCACTGCCTGAGGACCCTGAACCTCCCTCACTAAGCCCCACATCAGACCTAACCTTCTTGACTCCAGCCATCAACTTGAGGTCTTCAATCTCTTTAAGTGTTGCTTCTAGGGCTTGTTAACTATCTGCTAACTGATGAGTCTTCTCCCTTCGAACCTTGTGGACTTGCTCTACCTCTTCCTTTTTGTAGGCCATTTGCACTTTGAAGAACTCTTCTTTTTCCTTATATCTCTTCAGCTCTTGCTCTCTCTGTCCTTGCAACCAGACAATAGACTGACGAGCTTCCTTGAGAGTCTTTGAATTCTTCTTACGTTCAGCTTCTCTTTTTGCTTCCATCATACCCAACCTGTGGAAGTGAGCTTCCCTTCCAGCAAAGTCTTTCTCTTTAGCCTCCAAGGTAGTCTGCATCTTCAGCAACTTCTCTTCATCTTCATTCTTGGCCCGGTTGGCAAGATGATACAGACTAACTACTTCAGTGTTCTCCACTCTGACTGCATGCAGCTGGGCTTCCAACTTCTTGAACTCCTCTAAAGACACAATATCAATGGACTCAGCAACTGGAGGAACTGGTGGTGAGAATGGCAGCAAAACCCTTCTGGCTCTGTCTTTCAACCAAGCTTCATACTCTGGGAATGTCTGATTGTTGCACTTTCCAAAGCTAGCTATCCCTTCTCCCTTAATGCACTTCCAAGCTCCAGCAACCTTCCTCACTAAGGGCATATTGTCCTTCACAGGGAAATAGAAAGTAGGGGTCAACTTCAATTCTTCTGGTACCTCTCTCAAGGCATATCCCAATTGTCTTCTTAACAAGATTGGATTATAATTGATCCCTCCAGTTACTCCCAATAAAGGTACACTAAGATAACTCCCACAGCTAGTGATGAAATGTGCACCCTGCAGCCTTTGAGTAATCCACCTGACATCCTTGGCAAGCAACTTTTCCAGCTTCTGAGCCCATACCAAGGTGTGGTCAATAAACACTCCGGTACTAGGCAGATGCCTCATGAACCACATATGAAATAAAGGAGCGCAACAACGAACTAAACCTCCCCTCTTCTTCTCAGTCTTGTAGTGCACTGAGTAATACAAATCTCCGAGCAATGTAGGCACATGATTCTTCAGCAAAAAGAGATGTATGGCATTTATATCTATGAACTTCTCCATATCAGCAAACAAGATAATGCCATAGATAGAAAGAGCCAATATAGCACAGACAGCATCCCATTCTTCCTCAACAGCCAACTCTTCCACCTTCTTTACTAAAGCTTCTAAAGAAAACCCAGGTACACCTCCCTTAATGATGGTCAAAGAATTCACAGCAGAAGTGCTCAAATAAAGAGCCTTAGCAATAGCCTCAGGTGCAGGTCTACTCATCTCAGCATTGAACGGAATCTGGTCTCGAACAGGCACTCCCAAGATCAAAGCATACTCCTCCAGCAAAGGACCTAGCTGAAAATCAGGAAAAGTGAAGCAACGGAGCTGAGGATCATAATACTGAAGCAGGGTATGAATGTCACTTCTCTCAGAAGGATCTAACTCTACCACCACATCCAGAATACTCCCATAAGCCTTCCTGAATCTCTCCACATGGTTGGGTGTAATCAGCTTCACCATCTTCTTCAACAGGCCAACCTTGGTGTCAAAAAACTTGAAGTGAATATTCTGCTTGCGAGGATCTTCCATCTCTGAAGGGGATACCGGAACCGGAAGCAAAGATATGAACCTGTGAATGAAAACAAAACATGATTAATGATGAAATGATGCAATGCAGATGCAAATGCAAAGACATATGATCCATCTGGGACTGTCTGGAATCTGGATACCAAGGCCAAGTGATTAGAAACCCAAATCATCTGGATATCAGCCCTTAAACACTCAGATAAGCTCAAGTGCTCCCAATCAAAGACCAGATAAACCCAAGAACTTCGAAACCAAAGTAACTGTAACAAAACATGAAACTGTACTGGTAACAAAGGTATGATGAGGTCAAGGGGTCTTGCAAACCTGTAAACCCCTCCCATTCTCACAGGTGTGCTCCGGGTCAAACATCACGGACTCTCAAAGCCGAATAGCAATAATACTTTTACCATTTCTGAGAAATGGCTCGTGACCAAATCAGGGAATCGGTTAGGCATTATGTACTACGCAGGGAGGCCTCAGCTGAGTCTGGGAAAAACAAGCATCCCTTATAAGTCCCCAGCTTCAAGCGCTGAAATCGAGAAACAATAGTACATTCAGCCCGTAGGATACAGTACTAATGTCATACGACCAGATGCTTTGACTGAGTTCCTATAAGAGAACCAGGCCATCCTATGCGAGTCCCCAGTGGACCCTCGGGTGCGAATGGGTTTGCCACAAAATGTGGTCTGCCACTGCCACCACTGGAGAAGGTTGTTTCCACAAAGGTTCTCAATGATCGGTCCCCAGATGCACATAACTATCAAGGTCCTATCCCGAAGTGGAGGAAATCCCCACACAAGATATTTCCAAGACGGTCGCAATCTGGGCGTGAAACACACTGCCACTCATCATGTCACATGTGAGTACAATATGTCCACTCTAATCCTATAGTGCACTCAAGCCGGGTACTTGGATTATCTCTCAGAAACAGTATCACCCGAGCCCACAAAACAGAAAACCACTCCAGACAGTCCAGTATGATATACATGATGCGGAAAATAAATACTGAAAACTGTAAATAAAGCTGTAAATAAAGCTAAACAACAATAAAATACAACAAGCCACATCAAACAAACATCACCCAATGAAACAGAAACACACAAGCGCTAGGAGAGACTCACAGGGGAACCAGAGACTCTGGGTTCGGTCCCCAGCAGAGTCGCCAGCTGTCGCTCCCCGGATTTCCATCCTGGTACAAACGCGAAAGTGGCGCGGAAAAAGAATAGAGTCGCCAGCCAGGCATTTTTATCCCGAAAGAACAGGAATGGTAATGCTGCACAAACAAGAAGAAATAAAGAGGAAGGACACAGGTCCTACGAACCAAAGAGACTGAGTTCGGGAGTCAGTTACGATCTGGGAAGGTATTAGCACCCAGATCGTCCGCTGTACCCGACGGGATCCACACTTGCAATGAAAACTGTTTCAAAGGGTGAGGGTATAAAAACTGCTGCAAAATAAAATGAACTGGATAAAAGAAACTGAGAAGGGAACTGGAATAGAGAACAAAGAGAAAAATGTAGGGAAAATAAAGATTGTGCTCGAACGGGCCCTACCCCGCTGCCTACGTACCTCATCAGGATAATGAGGATCAGAGACGTCTTAGTTCCCCTAACTAGGGGTAACAAGGAAATTGCTTGTGAATTAAGGCTTGAACTGCCTATGCCATTGCTCAGGTGTTGCAGACTCGGACGACGAGTGTGTAACCGTCTTGCAAAGTGACAAGTTGGCGCCAGTTCACGTACAGAGTGAATGAGATGAGAAGAGAATTCCCGAAGGAAGGACGCTTATTGTTTGTTTGGTGTTTTTTAGAAGCTTTTATGAGTGAAAGTTTGCATAGGTAAGTGTACCTAAGTCTTACTCAATGGGATGTGGACATCTCACATCATCCCGAAATGGAATGCGCAAGAGGCACACCTATCTATGGATGAAATCCCCAAAGCTAGTCCCACAAGTGAAGGCCTAAGCACACTGGCCTATTACCATTGTTAAGTATTTTTTGTGTTTTTTTTAAGAAGTGTTTTTTATAATTTTCTTTGTGAGGTACTCATGTTAAGACCTATCCACCACGAGGGATGACTCACACCTCGCCCCGAAACGGAACGCGCGCAAGTATCTCATAGAAAAGTCTCATGTCACATGAAAGTACTCAACCTTTATTAAGTGGATTAGAATTGAGTTTGAAGATGAGAAGAGAAAGCACCAAAGGATCACAAAGGAAAAATTCTAAAGGGGAACTAAATAATCCTAAGTGTTAACATGCATGGATGTCCTAAGGGTTAGTGTGGTTTCTATCCTAAGGAAGAAGGAAGAAGAAGAGAAAAAGAAGAAGAGATGAGATGAGAAAGGCCTAAGCCCAACAAAAAAGGGTTAGTGCACATAAACATAAGAGGAAGAGATAAGATGAGATTTGGAGATGTGGAACTCAATTCCCACACCTCACACTTACCATAGCCCCTGCAAAGTTAGTAAAGTGAACACAAATGAAACATAATGAGCAAGACAACATGCTAACATCACATAATCAGAAGTGAAATGATATGACCAAATGCACAATGCAAATGCAATTCAAAGGGATGAGGGGATGAAGCTTATAAGCAAAAGATGCAACATGAACATATATGAAAACAAATGCACACTTAAGGAGGATGCAAAGCAAATATGCATAAACATGGACTCAAAGCTCACAACCAGAACTAAAACAAGATGAAAAAGGGATTGAGAAGCCAACAAGATGAAGATAATGGAGGTAAAAGACCAAACAATCACCAAATGGGAGAAAAAGAAGTAAAGAAGTGGGATGGAAACACTTAAGGAAAGGAAAGACTCCAAAAGAAGCAAGACACAAAAATTCCTAAGACTCAAACCCTATCCTAGGACCAGGAAGGTACCCACACCCAAAAAGAACCCCAAATGAGAAGAAGAAGTTGGCACAAGTGCCCTTCTTGGCTTAAAAGAGACCTAATGGATCAAAAGAAGCAAAATGGGACAAGGTTCAAGATAAAATTCACATTAAATCAACCAAGCATCTGAAAAATCCACAAATCAAGTCAAATGATCTTCAAAAATGGTATATAAATGGTCCAAAAGGATTTGAAAGAATTCAGAAGCAAACTAGGTCAAATGGAGGCTTAGACACAAGCTAGGGTTACAAACTTCCATCCCAAGTCACAGGACCAAGACTCAAGAAATAAATTTCTAAAAATCAAGAGAAAAATTACACAATAATTAAAATGTCTTAAGAATCCAGAGAAAAAAGAATGGGATCTAAATTCAAAATAATGAAGTGTATGGAAAATTGACAAGGCAGTGTACTCAAAAAGAACTTAAAAAGAAGTTAAGTGAAAAAATGATTTAATAATGACACGTGGAAATGGAAAAAAAATAAAATAAAAATATGGAAAAATAAAAGAGACTTAAAATAAGACTCATGATTTTTTTGGGATTTTTTAATCAAGGGAAGTATTTTATAAAAAATAAAAGCTAAATTGAATAAAAGAATATTAAAAAGAAAAAGAAATAAAAGAAGTGGAGATGGGAGGTGTATGTAGTAAGGCTTTGCATTGAAAATGAATTGGGCTGAGATTGGAGGGGGGTGCGAATATCACTTGTGAGGCCCTTTGTTGGCGCAGGCATATGCAAATTATGGTGAATATTCAGTGAATAAAACTGGAAAAACCAAGGCCACAAGATGGATCAAACGCATGTCATGCTGCTTTCATTAAATGACGTGGATAAAAGCTTGTTTGTGAGTGGATGGTACACAATACTTATGCTACGCTGAGAAACACGCTGACTTAAATGAAATAAAATAAAACACGTGAAGGAAAGCTGAGGGTTAGGGCTAGGTGTCTCAATCCTGGATGCACGCAGGGAGGATCTAACGGCCAGGGAGTTGTCTTCCTCAACTCAAACCCTAATGCATATGAACCCAGTTTCCGGTGACCGGAGCTAGGGCTCCGGCACCGGAACTCATACCAGAATGAATAAACAGCCCTAACAAAAAACCAAATGCTCCAGATCAAACAAATAACATGCATTGAATCCAAAAATGAGGTCAAAATCTCCTAAAAATCAATGAAACAGAGGGATCGAAGCAAAACATCTTGCACCATGAAAACTGAAATGCACATAACTTTCACTATGATGCACCAATTTCACATCTAAAAGTTGCAACATGATCAGAGGACTTCAAATAACACAAAACACCACATTAATTCCATTTTTAGATCACAAGATTTCAAGGTATACCTGAGGTGAAGATCTTGGTTCAGTGAGATATAAGAACAGATAATGCGTGCAAATCACTCCACTTACTCTCTAGATGCAAAATAAATGCATCTAAGGTCTTGAAACAAGCTGGATCTGAGGTTTCTTTCACACCTGCCCTGAAATGGCAAGCTTGCTAAACTTGAGAGATGGCTTCAATGAGTGTGTGTTTAATGATCTTGAGCTCTCCCTGATTACAGATCCATAATTGGTTTGGAGATTGGGTGCTTGGATGAAGAGGAATGGAAGAAAATGAAAAGTTGCAAGAAGTTTTAGAGTGAGAGAATGAGAGAGAGATCTGGCTTGCTAAAACTCTAATTGCTTTTGTATGAGGTCACAAAACCCTTGCTGAAAGAATGAGATGAAATGCACGAGTAGGTCATGTGATTTTTGTGAATTTGCAATTTTTGCAACATGTGAGATAAGCATGCCATGATCATGCTTCCTTGGGCCTCTCAGCACATGTGCAATGCATTTACCACCCTTGATTCAAATCCAATCAATCATGGCCTTTAGATCCAAGCATCACACACTTCTCATGTTTTGGCCAATTTTGCATGTTTGGAGTGATTTTCTCATAGTGCACGAAAATGTGATTTTATTTGGAGCAAAATGGTTCAAATGTGATGTATTTTAACTTTGAAACAAGTTTGAACCAAAACCAAGTCATACAATTCAGTTTTGAGGCCTTTTGCTTTTGGTTGCATGTTTGAAATGTGATTTTGCCCTAAAATACCTCAAACTTTCGAAGAACCTATAGGAAAATCTATGAATCCCATGAAAATGTACTTGTACTTTTTGAAAATTGGAGCCCTTACCCTCCAACTTTCATGTTTGACTTTGGTCCATTTGAAGAATTTTTGATCATGTTAAGGCCATTTGAAAATTAGGGCAAAAGTTGCCAAATTTGGAAATTCCTTAAAACCAACTTTGTACCATTTTTGCAAAACCCTTCAAATCTCCATAATTATTGAACTTTGATCATTCCAAACTTCTTATAACATTGTAAGGACCCCTCTTGGCCAAAAAATTTGGGTTAGACCCCTTGAAATCAAGCAGTTGACTTTTTAAGGGCACAGTTGACTTTTTACTTCATCTGCAAGCAACTGAGGCATTGTCTGACTTCCACATGGAATTTTCTCATGAAAATTGACACCTAGGATCCTATTAACATATAGAAGACTTTGCCCAAATTAAATGTCCAAAGTTGTGAGATCTTGGTGCTTGAATCACAAACCCTAATTTGGGTGCCTTGTATAGGAGCTTTACCTTGTCCTGAGGTCTCTGATGATCATGCAATCTTCTGAGCTTTTGCCAATGGACTTGAACTTGTAAATGGAGTGTAGACTCACCATAGGACTTGTACAAACTCATTGGGACCCTTGTCATGGCCTGAAATGCTTCAAGGACCTCCACAGATCACCATATGCTTGATGCTAGGGCATAAGGGATGTGATGCCTCATCTTTCCATGATATGATGCTAAGAAAATGATATGTTCATGATGAATATGATGTGATATGATGCTTAAAATGAAGAGGGAAAATTTGGGGTGTTACAGGATGCTTGTTTCCTTGGACTCGGCTGAGACCTCCCTGAGTAGTACATAATGCCAAACCGATTCCCTGATTTGGTCATGAGTCATTTCTCGGAGATGGTGAACGTATTATTGCTATTCGGCTTTTAGAGTCCGTGATGTTGACCCGAGTAGCACACCCGTGAGATTGGGAGGGGTTTACAGGTTTGCAGGAACCCTAAACTTTAACATACCCGCTTTACCATTATTTTTTTTGTGATATGATCTAGTTCTACATGGTCCTTTGGTTATAAGATCCGGGATTTCTGTTCAGATAAACTGTTATATTATTATCACGACTCTCCACAGACACTTGGCTCGTCGTTTAACATACCCACCTCATCAGCGATTGTTCTATTATCTGATCCAGTCCTACAGTTCTTTGGTTCTCAGTTATGGGGTTCTATACATAGATGGCACTGCTACTGTTGTTCTATACAGACAGTTGGTTCACTACTCAACACCAACATCAGGAAATTGATCACATGCATGCTGCATACATGACATCATATTATTTCAGCACACATGTTCAGTTATTTCCAAGGATCACATATCTGAATCATGCCATTGGACTTTTTTTGTGTCAAAAATTGAATCAAAGCAAATAGATTCCTCGGAAATAATCAAACATGGCATTTGCATACATCCTTGCATTCATGACAAGTACTCAGAGACAAATTATTATCCTGATTTGGTTTCTCATCAGAATGGACAACTCGAATCACAATTATCAAGGTATAGATTTAGAACAACTCCAGGCGGAGGTAACCAAATGAAGACCCAACTGGGGCAGTTCAGGCCAGAGGTGCAAGCTTTATTTCAAAGTCAGAAACCGATGAAAGATGAAATCAACCAGATGAAGACTCAGATGAGCTTGGTTATAGAAATCATGAATGCAGTGTCAAGAAAACAAAGTTATTTTCATCCCTATCAAGGGGAACTATGTTGGTCTGATTCTTCATTAGTCAATGGAGATACGTAGGCAGGAGATCGTGGTAGATATTTGCGAGCAACCTTATTTTATCAACTTTATATCAACCTCTTCCCTCTAGATGTCATTTATCAGCATCCAACCTGAGCTTCCCAAGAGTGTCCTAGGGGCAGAGCATATGGATAAAGGTCAGAGCAGCTTGAAAAGAAGTTGATCATATTCTGATTCCGTACGTGCAACGGGTTTCTTTATTTTCTTAGATTCAAACTGGTTGAGCTAATCACATCAGGATCATCTCCGACAAAACTTCCTTTGGGGTTTCAATGTCTAATGCCAAGTATGACTGCCATTCTGGGGCACCTGGCCATTTAATTGAAGATTGCAAGTCTTTCAGGGGTAGAGGCAAAGACAAGGTCGCGAATGTGATTGACTTCAAGACTATTGTGTTCACGCTAGGTAAAAGTGGGAATATGGAACCATAACTATAATTGAATGAACATCCAGACTGCTGACTTCCAAAAGTCTCCAAGATCAATAAGTCCAAACGGAGTTAGGCCTCCTCAATAATGGCAACCATGGTGCGAATGCTAGATGCAAGTACCACTCAAGGGCATTTAGGCATACAATTGACAATTGTGTTGTGTTCAGCCACAAGGTTCAAATTTTTATTGACTCAAAGGTCATCATGCCAGAAAGTCTTCCCATACATTGGAATCTCCTCATCAAATTGACATCCCCGTTTGCAAGGGCATCTTCAGAATAAATAAGTCCAGACGGAGTCAAGTCTCCTCAATGACGACAATGATCGGCTTCTTTACTGCATTTTCATTTGTAGTTTCTGTTGTTTATTTAAACATTTGTATACATGCATGAAACTTATTTGTTTTTTAATGATAATCATAATAAAATGCACATGTTTTTCTTGAAGTAATCCATTTGTATTCACTTATGATTTTGTGTATGTGCATCACAATACCAATTGTCGTGCTTAAATTTTATGAGGGAGAATGACAAAACAAAAACGCAAGAATCTCTAATTGTGTGCTCTTGAGTAAGACCTTTTTGACGATGTACATGCTTTGTTTCAAATCCCTAAACACCAAAGATATAAGGGAGATAAAACCTCGCCAACCCATTTGAGCCTTGAAGTAGGAGTTTTCTTTTCGCATGAAAAAACCCTTGCAATTAACCCAAGGGCAGGGTAGGTGTCAGTTAGTTTGACCGAGCATTCAAATTTCAAAAAGGAGTGCACATATGAGGATCCATTACCTTTCGCTGTACCAAATCAAGAGGTCCAAAGACCAGAAACCATAATGGTTATCCAAATCAAGAGATCCAAAGACCAGAAACCACCATGGTTATCCCAATCAAGAGTTCCAGTGATCAGAAACTACAATGGTTGTCCCTCATCAACTGAAAAGTGAGGCAGTCACGACCATTTCAAAGCAATCAAGACAAACAGTGTCACACGATTTGTTCAAAAAAGAAATAGAATGGAAAAGAAATAAAAAGCCCTCTATTTCGAAACTTGAAAACAAGCGACTTAGGAAAAAATTAGGGCATCCCTATGGACTCCACAATCAAAGATTCACAAGAATCATTCTAGGAAAAAGTTAGGGATAAGCAAAATAATGCAAAAGAAAAAGATGAAAAGAATTACACAAGAAAGATCCTTAAACAAAAACAAATCATGTGGCACAAACACGAAAGACAAATGGGTGACTAACTCCCAACAACAACTTGATTGGTGCTTAAACCGTTAGTGTAATTGGTTCCTTAACCATTACAAAACCCTTTTTGAGAGGTGAGCGTTTGTGAAAGCTAGCTGAACATAGGAATGGAGAACATCACGAAGATGGGTGGGCACAACTAAACTTCAAGCCTATATCCTTTGTTTCAATAACCGTGAACCAGGCCGCAATACAACCCTCAAAAGTCCTAACTGAAACAGGGTTATTTTGACAGCGTACTACCATGATACCGAGTTCCTGACTCCTATGAGTGGTGTTGAAAGATCTTTGTCAGTGTTGCATGTGCATGCTTTCATAAAAAAAATCAATGTCGTATCTCAACCAATGATTTGCTCACAAAGGTTTGCGACATCTTTTTCAATAAAACTTCAAAATTAACATGAGTGTTGCATTAGAATTTTCATTCTCAGAATAAAAATTTTCTGCTTGCATACATTTGTTTGGCATCATAAAAGTTCACATATGGAATATCAGTCCAGAAGCTTATTCTTTCCAAGTTGAGAAGTCTGAAAGTCCCAAAGGACTAGCATATGAAGATGCACTTTTCCAAGAAACTCCATTAAGTAGGGACTTTCCCAACCAGTTGTGGTAGGAGCCAACTAATCTGGGGCAATCACGTAGAGCAATCTCTCCAAAGTTCAGCCAAACTGGGACAATCACTTCGAGATTCAAATCTCTCAAAGAGCCATTAGTTTGAAGCATTCATTCAAATTTCAACCAAACTGGGGAAATCACTTCGAGATTCAAATCTCTCTAGGAGTATATAGTATGGGCTTTTTCTTCAAAACACAGTCAGTCAGAGGTTATCACTTCAAGGCTCGTACTGGGGCAGGCCACCCCAAGAGCATGAGAAGTACTCTCTCCCGAAGACGGTCAATCAGAAGCACCTATCCAGAGTTCAAAATATTGGGGCAGAATATCTCACAACAATATGAGGTTTTTCATGAATCCTCGCGAGGCAAAATTCTTGCATGGACCATGCAGACTGGGGCAGTTATTTCGAGATCCGATGAATCTCTCCAAGAGTTTAAAGATACTGAGGCATCTCAGATGTCAGGTTTTCTGTAAAATCCTCTTGAGGCAATTTCTTTTGATAGATCCTAGTATGAGGCGAGTTGAAAATTGCAAAGAACCATTGTTCACTCATGATTAGTAGGCAATCTATCAACCCAGAGGCTGGAAGCAAAACCATTGTCAACACAAGTACTTCAAGAGTTGTTTCATCAGCAGGCTTCATTGATCAGAATTCCTCAGCATGCCTCATCAGATTATCTTTTCTCCAACAGAATAACATGAAAAGGGCTGGTACGTCATTAGTATAGGGTATCATTAGCAAGAGAGGATTTACATCTCTCATCTCCAGCATGGGACGCTTTATAACTCTTATCCCCAGTATGAGATGCTTCATACCTCTCATCCCCAGCTAGAGGAGACTAAAACTCTTGTCTTCAGCAGAAATCCTTCTCATTAACATTCTCCATCATCCCCAGTAGGGTTGGAGATTGAAATCTTCCCCAGCATAACAACAGAAGACTGATGATGATCTCCCCAAGAATAGAATCCTCCTTCAACAAAGGAGTATCCCCCACCATAGTCTTCTTATCCTCAACAGCACAAGAAGATTCATTATTCCCTAGCAGATGTGAAGATATGGAATAACTCGAGGGTTTTCTTTCTTACACAGTATTGTTCACAGTTTCCCCCAGTGAAGTTGTTAACTAGAGTCCAATCCTCATTGGTATCTCTCCCCAAGAAAAAGATTGTGTGTCTGAGGGTTTCCCCAACAAATTTCTTCCTCAGCATAATATCAACACATATGTTTCCCCAGCCAAGTCAGAAGGTTATCACTTCCCCAACGGAGTTCAACGGGTAGCGTACCTATCAAGTCAAGTTCATTCCCAACAGGGTCCTTGATCTCCAATCTCAAAATCCAATTTATTTTTGGCAATGAAGGCGGTTCAGAGTTGGTGTATCATTAACATTGTCCCCCGCATAGTTGTTTTTCCCCACAGGGATTCAGTACATTAATGCAGTGATCATTTTTTCCCCAGCGAAGTCGTCAAAGATACTTGTCATCTCCTCATCGGGAACACCTTTGAATTTGCATTTGCATTTAGTAATCATCATTACATCTGCATCCTAAAAAAAGCGTAGCATTTCCATCTTTATGGAGCATTACGCCATGGAAAAATTCAAACATATGCATACAAGCATAAGCCAATTTTTGTACCTTGCAAAAAAGCCCGACACGTTACATCTTCGATCAGACCGAAGTATTCCCCACAGAATGCCAAGTTCATTTCCCAGTGTAATTATTTCTACCAAGTCTTGTTTGTTATCCCCAGTTGAGTCTTGTTTAAGTACAACAGTCTCATTTTTACGCGTCCCCGTTTCAGTACAACGGTTTCATGCCGAGTCTTCATTTAAGTACAATGAGCCCATTCCTTTTGATTCCATTTCAGTACAATGGTCTCATCTCTTTGAATCTCCGTTTATGTACAATGGTCTCATTTCCGTGTCTCTGTTTAAGTACAACGGTCGCGTCTCGGGCTCTCGTTTAAGTACAACGATCTCGTTCCTTTCGAGTCTCCATTTAAGTACAATGGTCTCGTCTTTTAGTCTCGTTTAAGTACAATGGTCTAATTTTTTCCGCGTCTCTATTTAAGTACAATGGTCGCGTCTTGGGCTCTCGTTTAAGTACAAAGATCTTGTTCTTTCGATTCCATTTAAGTACAATGGTCTCGTCTTTGGGTCTTGTTTCAGTACAACAATCTCATTTTTCGCGTCTTCGTTTAAGTACAATGGTCGCGTCTCGGATAGTCATTTAAGTACAATGACCCTATTTCTGTGATTTCATCTAAGTACGATGAATTCATTTCTTCGATTCCATTTCAGTACATGTTCTCGTCTTTGAGTCTCGTTTAAGTACAACGATCTCATTTTTTCCTCGTCTCCGTTTCAGTACAACGGTTTCGTGTCGGGTTATCATTTAAGTACAATGATCCCATTCCTTTTGATCTTGTCTTAGTATGATGATTTCATATCCTTGGTTATGGATCGCTCGATACCATTTCCTTTTCAGGTCGGTTGATCTTATTTGAGAAGTAAATTGCTTGATGTTACTCCTCTTTGTTCGAGTCGTAAATCACTTGATATTACGTTCTTGCTTACTTGGTTATGGGTCGCTCGATACCATTTCCTTGTCAGTTCGCATGACCTCGTTTAAGTTGTAAATTGCTTGATGTTACTCCTCTTTGTTCGAGTCTTAAATCGCTTGATATTACGTTCTCGCTTCCTTGGTTATGGATCGCTCGATACCATTTCCTTGTCAGATCGCATGATCTCGTTTGAGTTGTAAATTGCTTGATGTTACTCATCTTTGTTCGAGTCGTAAATCGCTTGATATTATGTTCTCACTTCCTTGGTTATGGATCGCTCGATACCATTTCCATGTCAGATCACATGATCTCGTTTGAGTTGTAAATCGCTTGATGTTACTCCTCTTTGTTCGTGTCATAAATTGCTTGATATTACGTTCTCGCTTCCTTGGTTACAGATCGCTCGATACCATTTCCTTGTCAGATCGCTTGATCTCGTGTGAGTTGTAAATCCATCGATGTTACTTCTCTTCCTTGCTTGAGTCGTCATCCAATTTATGATGGGGTCTTTTTCAAGTTTTATCTCCTCAAGTGGGATAAATTCTTGTCGAACGCCAAGTTCGTATCTTCGTGTCGTCATCCAAGTTATGATGATCTCTTTTTCAAGTTTTATCTCCTCAAGTGGGATAAATACTTGTCGAACACCAAGTTCGTATCCTCAAGTTATCATCCAAGTTATGATAGATTATCTCCTCAAGTGGGATAAATACGTTTTGAACGCCAAGTTCATTTTCCAAGTTATCATCCAAGTTATGATAGTTTATCTCCTCAAGTGGGATAAATATGTTTTTAATGCCAAGTTCATTTTCCAAGTTATCATCCAAGTTATGATAGTTTATCTCCACGAGTGGGGATAAATACGTTGTGATTCCATCAAGTTCGGTATTGTGGCCTCAAGCCGTCATCCAGGTTATGTTGGTTTCTGGTTCACCCTGGACATTTGATCATCCAAAAATGGCATATCCCATATCAATCTCCTATCACTCCCCACAGAGTTCAAATTTTCCGGTTGATTCGAGTGTTCAATCACTCCATAACTTGAATGTCTAAAAGCCATTGCTATTATCCGTTCAAATCTGCAAATGATTGAATAAGGGCAACTGTAACACCCTAAAATTTTCCCTCATATTTATTACCACTAACTGGCTTTATGCTTCACATTCATCTGCATTCTCCATTAGGTCATAACATTGTAATCGTGCATTTCATTGGCTCATAAGGCATGGGATCGAAGCATTTCTTTGTGATTGAGATTCTCATATTCATAGGTGATCTATCTGGCCATTATATTCGAGATGAGAGAAGTTTGAGTTCACATCATCAAAATCATATTCTTCTTATGAGATTCATCAAGTTCCAAGGTTTTCCTTATCTAGAGGATTCATTAGACTATTCTCCTCTTCTTGGTATCCTAGGTTGCATTGGTGATTCAAGAAGCATGGTTTAAGGTGTTGGCTTTTAGACTTACTATGACGTCACGGTTCATAAGAATTGCTCTTGGATCAGGAGTTGGGTTCATGTTAAAGGTGGAAAGCACATGATCATGGTTTATTTGGAAGGCATCAAAGTGTCACTATTGTTCATTCAAAAGTCACCATAAACCCATTTGAATATTCTTTTCAATTTCTAGTCTTTACCATTGTTTTTATCCATTTTCGAATCCAATTTCATTCACATAAAACTATTTTCCTACACATATTTTAGGCCCATGTCCAAATAACCAATGTCCATATATTTTAAACCCAAGTCCATTACCCATTCCAAATTTAAATTAAACCGAATAACATTTTTATTTTCATATCCATAAATCATTTTATTAATCCTAAATTCGTTTGTCCACCCTTTTAACCATGTTCTAAATTGCAAAATCTATTTCAATTCATCCAATCATAGCCAATTACCTATTATAAGTTCTAAAAACATTTCATTTAATTAAATTCAAATTTCAATTAATTCCTTCCAAACTTCATTATATACAAAATAAAAACTCTCAATTCAATTACAAAAAAAATTCAGTTAGAAAAAGCTAACTGAAACTAATAGAGTCACCGAAAATCTATCAGAAAATAACAAAAAAAAAATCAGAAGGCAAAAAAACTCCTCAAGATATAATTGATCAGAAGATCAGCATAAAAAGGAGTTAAAAAAACTGATTATTAGCAAAATCAGTTACAGTTACATAGAGGGATAACAGAAAAGGAAAAGGAGGATTACAAGAGAAATAATTACAAAAACAATTCAGTTATAGTAAAAACGGATGGAAAAACTGAGCAAACCTTGATGAGCTTCTTCATTTTCACATCTCCAATCTACAGAATCTTCTCCATGTCTCATCGATCTCCATCTTCAATATTCATGACCTTTCATTAAAAATCCTCAGTATCAATCGGAAACCTTCATTACATATGTAATAACCTTCACCAAGAACCTGCAGAATTCACGTCACAATCGTTCAGTTTATAACACCACGAAGTCAGGTGTCACAGTAACACGAATTTATAGATCAGAAGTAGAAGAAGAATGAAGTCAGGACTCATAAAAGAAGAATCGTACCTGAAACCTCACTCCGCGTCACCATTTTCATCATATCGTCGCATCTTCGTCAGGAGTAGATCACGGCTTGGACACCACTTCGACAATCTATGGAATACGTAACAATAACGGTTCCGCAAAGACTCCAACACATCTTCTGTACCTTAACTCGAAACCTGAAGATTTCAAAACTCAGAAGCCTCAATCGCACACTTTTATCATCTTCTTCAATCATCACTTCACCCTCTGCAATTTTCTTTCACTCACCCTCTCAAAATCATTAACAAATTCTACAACAGAATTTAACAAAAAAAGGAGAAAAGAATCAGTGACGGAATAGAATGAAAATCAGTTGCAGAACTTGATGAGAATCTCACAAGAAATGACTCGTGAATCTCCTTCGCTCTTCAACTTAGAATCATCGCTCTTCAATTGATAATCGTCGCTCTTCAATTCACAATGATCTCTCCACTATCATCATCTTCAATCTCCCCCTTCATCATCATCATCACCGATCATCATCATCACTGATCATCATCATCCAAATCAATCTTCATCGACATCGCCTTATCATCTTCATCAACCTGCAAACCGTGACGCCGATCAACCGCAAGAATCAAACAACAACAACGACAACAGGAAGCAATTTCGAAGAAGGAACAGAAAAAGGAGTCGTACCCGAACCCTCACGTCATCGTTGTATGTCATCGCGTCGGTTGAAGCTCCACTGTGTTGAATCAAGGTGATGGTGACCGACGATCATATAAGTGGAAGCAGGATGCAGAATATCGCGCAGAGAAAGAGTTAAGAAGTATCGAGGCAGAAACCCTATGTCGCCGGTGGCGAATTTTAACCAGAAAGAAAACAAGATTTTGGAGAGGGTGACCACAAAAAGAGAGAGAGAGAGAGAGGAACATCGTTGGTGGCACGAAAGGGCTTTCATTTGTGTCGTCGCCGGTGTGATGCGAGAGTGGAGAAGAAGAGAGTGCGAGGTATGAAGAAGAGAGGTGAAGCGGCTCGGTTGAGGGAGAAGTTCATGAATTATGCTGAAAGGATTTAGGGTTTCGAATTGGATTGAGCCTATAGTTCTTTTCCACCATGGATTTACTTCATGCACCCTCAATTTCGTTCCACACCACCCCTGCATGAGGCTTCATCAGAATGGGCCAAGATCTATTGGCACTCTCTTTTTCCAATTCACACCCCTCCCTATGCTGAAGATTTGTTTGGGCTTTTCAGCCATTGGGCTATTATTGGCACCATGATTTTACCATTGCACCCTTTGTTCTTTATTTTGTTTTAGAAATTTCTAATTAATGTTCTTGTTAAAAAAATTGTTAATTAATTCTTGATAAATCATATTTTGTTGATTATCTTAATCCATTTTCTTGGTAATTTTTAATTAAGATTTTCGTTGATGATTTTAATTATTTTTTGGATTAATCTTGTATTAAAGTGTTCATGAGGCTTTTTGATCGATATTGATCGATGTCGATTATGATGGATATTCACAAAGTGATTATCGAAGATAGAAATTTATTTATCTTATGGGAAATTACAAGACCTTGCATGAAGTTTTTTGGGTTTCTTTATATGAAGAATCGTCACTTCGATCAAGTAAGTAATCTCGACTTTCTTCACCTTAATGCACCATTTTAGTAGTATGTGAATTAGGATCATATAAATTAAGGTGCATATCGAGTCCTCCCACCTGAGGCACTAGATTTATTTGTGAATTATGATTATATGTGTGGATATCAGAGCTTAGGGATTAGGTTATGGATTATAGAATTCACTTTCTTTCAGTTTCCCTTAAATCACCGTTTTTGCCCGTTTCGTCGCAATTATTAAAAATAGTCTCGGGTGTGATAAAATTCTGGAAAACTTCATGAGTGATCCTTTTCCTCTTAATTAATTTTGTATAATTTTTGTTTCCAGATTTGGTTGGGTTTAGTAATTAATTTGGCTTTTCATTACAAGCTGTCCCAAAATGCCTTGTTTTGGTTATAAGAGACCAAAGACAATTTTTTCCCATAGGTGTGAGACCTATTTTTTGTGTGTGATTAATCAATGGAATTTGTGATATTTTGATGCTACTTTGTATTTTTTTCATAATTTTTGGTGTCACTTTTAATCCACTTTGGGGAGTTGTTTTTCAGAGATCATGCCTTGTTATCTTAATCGTTAAGTAATGGTTTTGGAACTTTGGTGCATAAATTTTGAAAATACTTTTAGACCATACAATATACTGACTTCACCATGCTAGGGATTTAAGTTCATAATTTTTCAAGCCTTTTTTCTATTTTTTCATGTCACCTAGATTATAGGTCCGATTATGTGTTTATTTGCTCCATACCATAAATGTTAGGAAGACATTCATGCCATTTGCTTGAGATAATTTTTGGTAAATTTTAGGAGTTAATTATAGGTCACTTTTAGATCCTTAATTCCAGTTAGAGGTCATTTTTTAAACCATATTCATTTGATTTATTTTGGTGTTTCGAAGTGCATTCTTATTTGAAATAGTTTAACCTAAACTAGTTTCTCTTCTCCTCCAATTGTTAACATGACTTATGTAAGAATCATAAATGTCAAAATATGCACTCTAATTGCATCTCATACCTAGTATTCTACTTATCTATAATCATCTCATGCATATTCACATGTCATTCATCCTTAACTTGCATCATTTGTGATCTTATGCGACACCATGTTTCATTTGTTCTCACATCTTCTTCTCCTTGCCCCACATGCTTAAACCATTGCATCCATGATGGTATTATCATTCATATATATTCATAAACATTCACTACTTACTTTGATATTCATTTCATGCATTAATTCATGCTTGTATTTCATATGCACTCATACTTCATTTATGAACTCTAACTTGCATTCATGTGAACTTATGTGAACTTTTAGTACATAGTTTGACATAGTTTGAACTTGTGAGGTATCTTAGCATCCTTAGGGACCTACATCATGTAGCTAATGACTTTATAATTCATATAACCTTTAGGTACCTTCACCTTTAGACTTAGGTCTTATTTTGAATCATAGTTCCATTATAGGATGTGTGTAAGGTTTAATTGTCTTTATTCCTTTGTTTTGGTTTCCAAATATGCAAATTATTTTGGTACTAAACTTTGTTTTATAGGGGGAAAGGTAAGCCACATATAACTTCTTCCTTTATCATCCTTTTTCTTTCAAGTTGTGTTTGTCTTTTACTTTCATTAAACTTTCTTCATCTAACTTCACCTTGATTTCCATTAGGATTTAATACCTCATTAGGATATAGATTGTAGTTGTTTGATTTCTTAACATTAGAATACTTTAATAATGTTTAGATACTGACTTTAGAAGCTTGTTATCCTATAGGATCCTTTAGATCTATGACCTAGGCTTAGGAATCCTTTATTGCATTTCCTTAGCTAGTTTGAGCTTTATTTGAGTTTTTGCCATGCTTTATGTGTTCAATATGCTTTGTAAAGCTAACCTTTGTTTTGTAGGGAGGTTGAGGTAAGCCTCGTTTATACTACTTCTTCCTCATCTCTTTATGCTTTCTAATTGTGTTTGCCTTAGTACCTTGTGCTTTTCTTATAGGCTTTCCCTTTGTTTTTAGAAACAACTTAACTTCCTTAGGAAGTAAGTTAAGTTATAATTCTCTTTTCTTCTTTTCCTTTCTTATTAGGATTAGAAATCCACATAAACCATTAGGATCACCTTTGGCATACAATGAATAACTTAGGGTTGTGTCTTAGTCCCCTTAGTGTTTTTCCTTTCTCATTTGAGTCTTCTTCTCTCATTTTCAAACAAAAATTTAAAAGACACTTAATAAAGGAAGGAAGTAGTCTCTTGTGTATAGCCTTATTCCATGGGGCACTCATATTCATTCCATCTTGGGATAATGTGAGCTTGTCTAGCATGATGTACAACTCTGATCGTGAGACTATCTTCAAAAAGAAAACATAAAAGACATTTCTTCAAGAACTACAAAAACATGTAATAAGTTCAACAAGCTAGTGAACTTAGACCCTAACTTTGGAAACAAGTCTTGACTAAATTATCCTTACTTGGTGTGCTTGTTCTGCTATTCCATCTTGGAATGTGATAGCAAGTATACATTCCATGGAAAAGAGTTTGAATTTACATCCTTGTGCCAAATTCATAAAAACTCTAAAAGACAAACAACAAACAATAAACGTCTTTTCCTGCGGAACTCTTTTCTCACCTCATTCATTCTCAACGTGAACTTGCAACGAATTGTCTCGCATGCAAGACGGTAAACACACTTGTACCAGACGAGCCTACAACACCTGAGCATAGACATAAGCAGTTCCAGCGCATAAAAAATACAAACAAATAGTTCCCGCTTGGTTAGGCGAACTTCGTCGACTTTGATCCTCGTTTTCCCGATGAGGTACGCAGGCAGCGGGGCAGGGCCCGTGCGAGCACATTCTTTATTTTCCCTAAATTTCCCCATTTCTTTCCATTTTCTTTTCCAGTTCCCTTTCTCATTTCCATTCCAGTTAGAATTATTTTATTCAGCAGTATTTTATTTCTCACCCTTTGAAACATACTAACAAGCGTAGATCCCGTCGGGTACGACGGACGGTCTGGGGTGCTAAAACAATCCTAGGTCGTAACCGACTCCCGAACCCAGATCTTTGGTTCGTAGGACCTCGTCCTTTCCTTCTTCCATAGGTTTGTGCATCATTACCTTTCTCGTTCCTTCGGGATAAAAATGCCTGGCTGGCGACTTTACCTTTTCCGCGCTACTTTCGCGTTTGTACTAGGATGAATATCCCGGGAGCGACAACCGGGTGTCGTACCTAGGAAAATACGATCCTCGCGAATGCGGTCGCAGCTGGGCTGACTAGAGAGTCTCCACCTAATTTTGATTTATTTCTAAAATAGGGAAAGGGAAAATATAGATAAAACCCTGGAAGAAAGGGATAAAGACAAATTCGTCAGAACCATTGCCTGGGTTCGGAAGTCGGTTATGCAGGGGGAAGGTATTAGTGTAACACGGTGGGAGAACTAACTTTAGTTATGTTGCGGATAGCAAGAGTCGCCACCGACTTTTATTTTATCCAAAGGAAAGGCATAAAAGAACAGGAAAGACCTTTTAAAAGATTTTTGGGTCCGGGGGGTAGGTTATGTAAAGGGAAGATGTTAGCACCCTTTACATCCATGGTTATCCATGGGCTCTTAGTTACTTAGCTCACTTTAAAATGTTTTTGAAATGTGAAGTGTGTGAATAGAAATTTTCTTAAGTGTTTTATAATGATCCATGTACGGATGCATATAAAACCTTTGTTTTTGAAAATTTGTTTGAAAATGTGTGAAGTATTTGAAATATTTTGAAGAGTGAGCAAGTATCTAAGAGGAACCTACCCTAAGTTTAAGTCTTTTCTGTTCTTGAATCCTTTAAATGGTAAGACTATCCCTATTATTAAGGAATAGGTAGTCATTACCTTGGATGTGAGGGACAAGTGAAGGGACATCTGTTAGTTAGGCAACTGTGGGGTGTATAAGCAATTCGAAGGGACTTATCATCTTTATTCGAAAGGGACAAGATCATTACGAAGGCAACATTCGAAGGGACTTGATCTTTTTATCTATTTAGGGACTAGATGATGTGAAATGAGGGACTTTGCTTTATACACCCTACTTGACCTTTTGTTTTAGGCAACGTGAGAGGTAACCCTAGAAAGTGAGATGGCGATCAAAGATCGACTTACGTGTGTGAGTGTACAATTTTAAATATTTATCTTTTAAATTAATGATCTAAATCAATTTTTAATACAAATATGTTTCACTCCCTATTTTACTAACCATAGCATTTAAAAATAAATATTAAATATTACTACTAAAATATTACATAAAGGAGACAATTACATAATAATAATAATTAGCAAATTAAATAAATAAGCAAAATAAATAATAATAAATAATTGGGTTAGTAACAATAATAATAATAAATCACAATATATAAATGGGGTTAGTAATAATAAAATAAATATCATATGAAAATAAACATAAATTAATAATATAAACAAAAATATTAGCATAATAATTAAAAGATCAATTTTTTTATATAAACAATTATTTTTTAAGATTAAGAAGAAAATATAAACAATTATATACTAATTATCATAAAGTTTTAAATTATGTACAAATTATAAAAATTAGGTTAATTATAAACATATTATGAAAATAAATTTTATTTACAAAATTAAATTAGCAAATTTTAATTATTTTTAAGCATATACTAAAAATTGTTTACATACAAGAATTAAATAATAATTATAAACAAATTATAAAAAAAAAAGTACATAATTAAAGTTTATAATTAACAAATAAATTAATATGTATAATTAGGGTTTATAAAAATAATTAGGTTTTAAAAATATTTTAGGATTTTAGAAAATATTAGGGTTTTATTTAGGTTTAGAGTTTAAATAAGATTTGAATAAAATATTTACAACTTATATATAATATAAGTTAATAAAATTATTTAGAAAGAATAAAAAATGTTTTTAGAGAATAAATATTTAAATTATAATTTACATAAGGATAATGTTTGAGTTTTTATTTAAAAAATAGATTTGAATTAGTATTAATAATATTAATTATATTAAAATATATTAAAAGGTAAAAATAAATAAAAAGAAACAAAATCACTTACCTGCTGGAGCCTGGGGTCGAATCCAGGACTTCTGGCTTCCCTCATGTGCAAACCAACCAGCTGAGCTACACACGCAACGTGTTTATTGAATAGTTCTTGATTATTATATAAAAAACCTGCAAAATAAAAGAGATTTTGACCAAAAAGATTAACCTGGGGATCGAACCCAGGTCGTTTGCCTTATACGCGTATACGCTTGCCACTACGCCACTTGCTTCCAACTGATATGAAATACGAAACATTAATTAAATAATAATTCTAAATTCAAAAACTGAAATTCGCGCGCAGGGTCGTCTTCTTCCTCTAGCGCTGCGGAATTTCCTGCGAATTCCTTTACCAATTTTCCTGCGAAAAATATTTGGCAGCTAACCCTAGGTTGTTAGAACACCATGAAAGTTGTACCAATAATCAAAATTAATTATACCATTCGATTCCTTATGACCTGTACATTCTAATGGCATCATCCATAAGTCTTTAAACTTATTAAATAAGAAAATCCCAAATGAGGGTTTGAAACCCTAGCCATGGCCGAATGTGATTCCTGTATGAAAGCTCAAAACCAAACATCCAGAATCGTTCTATGATACATTATGAACAATCTTAAATCATCAAGAACAGTTTATATCAAGTATAACCATGAATTCGAAAAAACTTAAAACACACATAAAATTCGATTCAGTTGAGGGCATTCATGCTGTTTTTGATGCATATGATTATTGGGACATGATCAATGATGTTCAGGGAGAAGATTGTTGTCCTTAATTCACCTGAAAAGTTACAAAAAATTAGAATCCGAATTGAAGAAATTTGATGATTTTGAAAGTTTGAAAGTGAGGTTGATGGCTGCAAGAATTTGTCCCAATGCTTGTGTTCTCTTTGTCTATATATGGCGGATTGAATTAGGTCAAAAAATAGACTCTCTCTTTGGGCTTTTTGGATACCTTAGTGATGAAGAAATCCCTTTCCAATTTTGGCCAAAAATCAAATCTCTTCATGCTTCAAAGAGTGAGCACGAATTTGGATAGTGTGGATTCATGTTAAATGTCTTTTATGATTTTCTAGAAGAAGAATCACACTTAAATATTGATTTTTTGATTTTATTTTGATTTAATATGTATTTAAATGAATAAAATTCAAATAAATATTAAATAAAATAAAAAAAATCAGAAATTACATGGGTTGGGTCGTGCTTGGTGTTATGGTGAAGTTTGGATCACAAGATTGCAAGCCCATTTGGAAGAATTTAGTTTTAAGACCCTATTTTCCTCACACACCACTCAAAAATTTCCCAACTTTGCAAGGACACATATCCTTCAATTTTAATGCTATGAGGGTGTTCTTGGACATTTTGGAAAGCTTGAAGAGTCCTCTAACCAACCCCATTGGTTTCATGTCCATATCATTTACCATTCTCAAGTTATGCCCTTTTGAAGTTGTTGACTTTTTGTTGACTTTCAAAAGGACCTATAATGTCTTAGCTCATACCTTCCAAATGAAGCATTTTTGGGCTTGGCTTGTGAGACACAAAGTTGTAGAGAATTCAATTTCCTTCAAAATGAGCTTTGGATGGGAAAAATGTGATGAAGCATGTGAAAGTTATGGCTGGTCAAAGTTCAGTTGACTTTTCCTAAAGAAACCCTAATTTAGAAACCTATGATTCTTGATGATCTGAAATGTCCTTGATGAATCATGATCAACCCTTGATCAAATGATGAATTTTACTTCATATACTTGATGTTGACAAAAAATCATGAAGTTTGGCTTTGGTTTGACCACAGTTGACCTCAGTTTGACTTTTGAACTGCTTTGACTGACTTTGATTTATCTAATCATTTGACTGAGCAAACCTTTGAGAAAAGTTCTGAAATTTGTCATGGGGATTCTTAAACACATATAAGATGTTATGAAGCTCACTTGAAGTCTTGGAAGTCCATTTAGCCTGATTAAAGTCAAAACCCTAGTTTAGGATGCATTGTCTGAGGGAATTGTCAAATCTTCTGACCCATGATGAACTTTGTGAACCTTGTGAACCTCATAAGATGTATTATGAACCTTGTGAACCTCATGAAAGGTCTTGTGAACCTTGTGAACCTCATGAAAGGTCTTGTGAACCTTGTGAACCTCATAAAGTGTCTTGTAAACTTCATGAACCTCATGAAAGGTCTTGTGAACCTTGTGAACCTCATAAAGTGTCTTATAAACTTCATGAACCTAATGAAAGGTCTTGTGAACCTTGTGAACCTCATAAAGTGTCTTGTAGACTTCATGAACCTCATGAAAGGTCTTGTGAACCTTGTGAACCTCATAAGATGTCTTGTGAATCTTGTGAACCTCTTAGTACACAAAGCCTTGTATTGTGAGGGCAAATTTTGGGGTGCAACAGCTGCCCCTGTTCAATTTTCTGAAACCTGAGGGGTTAGATTGGTATATTTGCCAGTCGTGACCTGGAAGGTTGAAGGGGATTGAACATAAAAGCCCAAAAATTTGCACTCACCGGTGCGTAGAGTGATACTGATGACTAGTTGTATATGCTTGAGTGGGCTTAAAGATGCCACTTGGAGAAAAGTTCTTCAAATACATCTCTTGGAGGATAAAGCAGTCCAAAATATGAAGATATAATGATAGCTTTCAGGAGGATAAACAACGTCCTGAGGTAATGATAACTTTTGGGAAGATAAACAACGGCCCAAAGAAATGATATGCTTTCAGGAGGATAAACAACGTCCTGAGGTAATGATTGCTTTCAGGAGGATAAACAACATCCTGAGGTAATGATAACTTTTGGGAAGATAAACAACAGCCCAAAGAAATGATATGCTTTCAGGAGGATAAACAACGTCCTGAGGTATGAAGTAACCTTTGGGAAGATAAACAACGGCCCAAGGTCAAGATAGCTTTCAGGAGGATAAACAACGTCCTGAGGTATGATAGCTTTCAGGAGGATAAACGACATCCTGAGGTATGAGTATAACTTTTGGGAAGATAAACAACGGCCCAAAGTCATGATATGCTTTCAGGAGGATAAACAACGTCCTGAGGTATAAGTATAAATTTTGGGAGGATAAACAACGGCCCAATAGTCATGATATGGCTTTTGAGAAGATAAACGACGTCTCAAGATAGCCTTCGGGAAGATAAACAACGTCCCATGATAATGAGGTAACCTTTGGGAAGATAAACAACGGCCCAAGGTCATGATAGCTTTCAGGAGGATAAACAACGTCCTGAGGTATAAGTATAACTTTTGGGAAGATAATCAACGGCCCAAAGTAATGATAGCTTTCAGGAGGATAAACAACATCCTGAGGAAATGATAGTAACCTTTGGGAAGATAAACAACGGCCCAAGGTAATGATATGCTTTCAGGAGGATAAACAACGTCCTGAGGTATAAGTATAACTTTTGGGAAGATAAACAACGGCCCAAAGTCACGATAGCTTTCAGGAGGATAAACAACGTCCTGAGGAAATGATAGTAACCTTTGGGAAGATAAACAACGGCCCAAGGTAACGATATGCTTTCAGGAGGATAAACAACGTCCTGAGGAAATGGAGTAACCTTTGGGAAGATAAACAACGGCCCAAGGTCACAAGTTGTTGATGAAGTTTGTCTGCTGGAGAATTAATCTAAAAAACAAGATTATAACATTCTGTATGATAATATTAGCTTATGCATTATGTATGCATGTATAATATGATGCACTTAAGTAATGTATTATGTGATTATGGATATGTATGTTATGGTATGATATAAATGATGCATGTATGAATCATGCAGCTTGAAGCGCCTGGATATCTTTGTATAACAGCTGCTGGCCAGGGAAAATAAATCCCGATTCGTTGCTGAAGAATATGAGGAACTCGTTTCCGTTTGATAATATAGTATTCATAACCTTCCGTCTTCGTTCGATAGTAAGGTATACATAACCTCCCGTCTTCGTTCGATAGTAAGGTATACATAGCCTCCCGTCTTCGTTCGATAGTAAGGTATACATAGCCTCCCGTCTTCGTTCGATAGTAAGGTATACATAGCCTCCCGTCTTCGTTCGTCGTACTCTATTGGAAAAATAAATTCCCGACTATCCGTATGAGGATAAAAGAGATGGATATAAATTCCAGGGGAGATGTGACTCGAAGTACTTATGAAGATGGATTTGCCCTACTGGGGGACTTGTAGCTGTTTTGTGGGGATGAACCGGCGAAGCTTCGTTGAATTCCTTCCCTCGTTCGTCCTTAGTAAATACTATTACTGCATTTTCATGCATTTCTGGTAAACATCAATCATATTAAGCATTTATGCATTTCTGGTAAACATCAATCATATTCAAAAGCATACATACATTCAAACACAACCAATGGACGTTTTCGCTTATCTAAATAGGGTAAAAGTAAATCTGGATTCAACAAGCATTTCCTACTTGAATAAAGAGGGAAAAGTAAAGCTGAACTCGAAAACAAAATTGTTTCAACCTTGAGAGTGTATAACCAATTGGATTTAAAGCTCCTGAGATTCTTAACTTTCCTGAATACCTTCCCAGAAATCCTCATAGTCTGATCTGAAGACATGATACTGACACCATCTAATACTACTGGCGTAGACAATTAATTTCCACAATGGCTTCTGCTGAGAATCCAATATCAAGGTAATACGATGAGAGGAACGTGTCTTCAAATTGTGATGGGCCATATACACTCCGGGTATTAGATTTGAAAAGAGAACATTGCCCTTTGGTTGAGGATGAATTATCGCATAACGGAAGTATCTGAATGTAGTTACCTCAAGAGAAATAAGCAGAATGCCCCACAATAATATGCCCCTGACATCATGAACTTTATAATGTTACCCTTGGTAATTCAAATATATGAGGAGAGCTGCCCCTGGCTATTAAGCACTGTTGGATCTGGACCTGATTGCCCCGAATGAATTGAACAGTAACTTGGTATGCCCCCTTGATTGGGAAACAGTGACTATGCCCCTGGCATTATGAACTTTGTAATGTTACCCTCGGTAATTTAGACAGATGTGGAGATCTGCCCATGGATACTTTAACATAACTGAATCCTATCCTGATTGCCCCACATGAGTTAGGCAGTATCATGGTCTGCCCCCTTGATTGGGAGATAATGACTATGCCCCTTTGTATACATGGACTTTGATCCAGGAAGCAACTTTGTTCATCGGAAGGACTTTGGTTCATTGAACATTCATCCTGTAAGTTTCTCCATTTGTCAAACACTCAGGTATATGCAAACAAATATATTCAAAAATGCAATGCTTATGTCTGTCTTGAAGTTTTTTGAAAAAGAAATTTTTTTTTTAAGAAAACTGTGATATTAACTCAAGTTTTATAATAAGCCCTAAAGGAGTCAAGATACCTTTTTGTAGCAGTACGCTTTCGAACTAACCATGCTTCAGTTAGGACTTTTAAAGGGTTGTAACGTGGCCTGGTTCATGGTTTAAGAAACAAAGGATAAAGGCTTCAAATTTTATTTGTACCCAACCCAATCTCCATGATGTTCTTCAGTCCTATGCTCAGTTAACTTATGCATTGAGGCTCAAAGGAGTTTGGAATTGTAACACTGACATTTATGATGGTTCAGAAACCGAAAATTTATTTGAACATTCAGTCATCTTTCTTTGTTGAGGATTCATAGTGACCTCTTTTTTTCTTTTGCTTTATTATCCCTTCCTTTTGCCTGAACTGTTTGTTTCAAGATTACAGTCAGCGGGATTTCTCAAAAAAAATTTTATTATTATTTTTTTTTACTAAGTCTCCTTCATAGGTTTTGACTTAGTGAATTGTTCTTTTGCTGGATATTGACTGTCAGGTTTCATGATTAAAGAGAACCATCATTAGTTGTGTACAACACAAATAATTGGCATATTTGCGTTAACCGAGTAACTACCCTGCCCCAGGTTATGAATAAGGGTTTTAATTTGCGAGAATAAAAACTCCTACTTCATAGGCTCAAAAGGGTTGACTAGGGATTAACTTCCTTATATCTCCACTGTTTAGGAATTGAAACAATGCCTGTACATCGTCAGCATAGTCTGTTCAAAAGCATACTGCCTAATATTATGGTATTGTTTTCGTCATCCTCCCTCTACAGGCTTATATCTTTAGCAGGAGTTAAATATCACAAAATAGAAATATGAAACATAGTTCAAAACATAGTGAAACGAATGGATTAATTCAAAACAAACATACGCAATGCATTAATGAAAACAAAAGTTTGACATGATAGTAAGTGTTTAAACAAAACAAAAGAAGTTACAAATGAAAATTCAAATGTTGTCCCATCCAGTTGGTTGAATGTCTTCAATTGCAATCTGTGAACTTGGAGGAGCAGTATACTTCACCATGAAATCAAATTTACCACTTGGATGTCCCAAGGTGCCCCATATCTCAACAGGAATTGGTAGGCTTCCTTTCTTGCTACCTTGGGCAACTTGCCTTGTAGCTTTGGTGTTTGATGGATGATAGTAGAATTCAACTTGACCTTCTGGAGTAACCTCTAGGATTCCTTCGTCAATCAGGTCTTGAATCTTTTTCTTCAATGCCCAACAGTTATTAGTATCATGTCCAGGACTGTTGGAGTGATACTCACACCTTGCCTTGGGATTATAGTGAGGAGAGGAAGTTTTAGGATTTTGAGGAGGATTTTTCAAGGAAATTAGCTTCATCTCCAACAAGCATTGCAGAACTTGCGACATTGGAGTGTTGAACTTGATAAACTGCCTTCTACATTCCTTGTATTGAGGTGGATTAACCTTATCAGGTCTTTCTTCTTCAACTGAAGAACAATCAGCGGCAATCTGTCTCTTACCTTCTTTTATCCTCATCCTCCTTTCAACCAAATCAGCTTGTTTTAATGGAGGTTGACTGACAATTAGATTCCTGACTCTATTACTTTGAAGTTTGTGGACAAAGGTTCTTAGCTCTTCTTGCCCCTGAGCTAAACTTTGAATAAGAGCCACCTGGTCATTCATCTGGGTCCTCATTCCTGTCATCTCAGCTTGTAGTTGTTTCAGCTGATCATCCTTGTTGTTCTCAGGATTCTTCTTCTTAGCCAGCAGTGTCTTCAATTCATCCTGCCCCTTGGACAAGTTCAGGATCAGCTCTTGGAACTGTGCATTTTGTGCCTGGAGATCTTTAACTGTTTGTTCAAGAGCCATTGCTGAAATAAACAGCGAGAAGATAAGAACCTTGTGCACAAGAAACCTGTGATGCAATGATATGGTGTGTAAATGCGTATGCAATGTTTTCAAGGACCGCAGGATTTAAATTTGCTTAAACAAACAAGAAGGTAAACTTTTATTAGTAATAAATTTGTTTTGCCTCTCGGGCTTACAGAAAATGAAATGTAATAAATACAAGAGATGTGGTTTTAAGTCTCCCATGGACGCTTCCTCTTTGTGTTGAGGTATGAGTTGAGATTCCGTTCTTCGTGAAGTTGCTTTGTTAGCTCCAGGATTCTTTCTTGACTTGCTTTGTAATGAGCTTCGAAAGTATCCCTTTGCTCCTTCAACTGGATCCAGGATCTCTGTAAGTCTTCCATGTCAGTTGGCATGTCTGGGTGAAGGATGGTATAAGAAGTATCTCCTTCAGCAACAGGCTCCATAGTAACTGGCATGATGGCAGGATATGGCATCATGAGAGTCTGAGCACAAGATTGCACCCATCTGAGATAAGCTTCCATAGGAATAGTGTACTTAGGCTCCAGAGTCTTGCTGTCAACCTTGTTCACTTTCCCCCATGCTCGTATGAATCTCTGACGGTAACCTTGAAGATCGTTGTCGTAGTCAAACACAATACCCTGAATCAACATGTCATGTGGGCCATCACTCTGAGCATAACCAAATTGTCGTAAAGCTAAAGAAGGGTTGTAAGTAATGCCTCCTCTTATGCCTAGAAGTGGCACATTAGGAAACTCCCCACAACGGTCAATGATAGTGACATTCTCCATAGATCTGGAGCACCAATGGATATCTGAATGAGAGAGTGACATAATCCTCTTGGACCACCTGAACCCCTGTTCATTCTTCATCACTGAGCGAGGAAGGTGAGAAATAAACCACCTAGATAGCAAAGGTATGCAGCACATCAGAGCTCCTTTTGCTTTTGTAGTACGAGTATGAAGAGAGTGTAGGATGTCTCCAAGCAATGTAGGCACTGGATTGTGACTCAGAAATATATTGATGGCATGAACGTCTATGAACTGATCAGGATTGGGGAACAATACTAAGCCATAAATCAACAAGGCTAAGATCTCCTCAAAAGCATCATAGCTCATAGCCTTCAAGAACACTTGAGCCTTCTCCATCAACACCTTAGCAAGAATACCCTTAATACCGCTTCTCGTTTCTAAAACAATGTCTGACTTCTTTAGATGTAGAGCTGCAGCAATAACCTCTGGTTTAAGCTCTTTCTCCAAGCCTGTGAAGGGTCTTTGATCAAGAACAGGTATACCCAGAAGTTTAGAGAACTCTTCCATTGTAGGAACCAGCTGATAGTCGGGGAATGTGAAACAGTGATGTTTAGGATCAAAGAACTGGAACAGAACACTCATCATGTCTTCATTGAACCCTGAAGTGACTAAATCCAGTAGGTGACCATGCCTCTTGATGAATTGGGAGTTTTCAGAAACTTGAGAGACCAATTCTTTAAGTTTAGCAGGTATCCCTACAAAGTTGATCCTGATAGTGTTCCTACGAGCAGAAGCCATGACCTGCAACAAAGAACAAAGATAAATCCTTTGGTCCTTGAAATGGTTAGTGAAAATGCTATGCTTATGATGCATGATGATTTCATGATGTTATGTTCAATCACAAACATGTGGCACACACAAACAAGTCACACAATAGCCCTAGGTTTAAAGGCTTGCATGAGGTTCAAAGGTAAGTACCCTCCCCTGAAGTATAGATGGTTCATCCTGTCCTATAAAGTAACCAGGTTCTAAGGGATCTCAATATCATTGATCCTTCACAAGGGTGGTTGTTCAGTAGGCAACTTACTTGCCAACCAAAACCCTCCAAGTTTAGAATCTCAATGAGCGTAGTATCGAGTATCAACCAACTTCAGTCTTCACCAAAGCCGGTTATCTCACTACTTTTCTAAAGGCCAAGATGGGTTAACTAGGGTTCTAAAAGTTAGTTAGTGCATTGACAACGTATGGCAGCCTCATATTATCCTCAACTTGACTTAAGGAACATAAGCACCAACCAAGAAGTCACACTAACTATGGCCACCAGATCAACCATATCGGTATACGCCGTACAGTTTCCTTGGTCTATTGCCATTTACCTAAGGTACACTAGATCCGGGTTAGGATCTTTCACACATAAAGCCCAACAAGTAAGTATAAAGCAAACAAGGCAAACAATTTTAAAGTGATCTAATTCCTAAGGGTACCCCTCTTTTATTAAATCCCCAGCAGAGTCGCCAGTTCTGTAACACGGTGGGAGAACTGACTTTAGTTATGTTGCGGATAGCAAGAGTCGCCACCGACTTTTATTTTATCCAAAGGAAAGGCATAAAAGAACAGGAAAGACCTTTTAAAAGATTTTTGGGTCCGGGGGGTAGGTTATGTAAAGGGAAGGTGTTAGCACCCTTTACATCCATGGTTATCCATGGGCTCTTAGTTACTTAGCTCACTTTAAAATGTTTTTGAAATGTGAAGTGTGTGAATAGAAATTTTCTTAAGTGTTTTATAATGATCCATGTACGGATGCATATAAAACCTTTGTTTTTGAAAATTTGTTTGAAAATGTGTGAAGTATTTGAAATATTTTGAAGAGTGAGCAAGTATCTAAGAGGAACCTACCCTAAGTTTAAGTCTTTTCTGTTCTTGAATCCTTTAAATGGTAAGACTATCCCTATTATTAAGGAATAGGTAGTCATTACCTTGGATGTGAGGGACAAGTGAAGGGACATCTGTTAGTTAGGCAACTGTGGGGTGTATAAGCAATTCGAAGGGACTTATCATCTTTATTCGAAAGGGACAAGATCATTACGAAGGCAACATTCGAAGGGACTTGATCTTTTTATCTGTTTAGGGACTAGATGATGTGAAATGAGGGACTTTGCTTTATACACCCTACTTGACCTTTTGTTTTAGGCAACGTGAGAGGTAACCCTAGAAAGTGAGATGGCGATCAAAGATCGACTTACGTGTGTGAGTGTACAATTTTAAATATTTATCTTTTAAATTAATGATCTAAATCAATTTTTAATACAAATATGTTTCACTCCCTATTTTACTAACCATAGCATTTAAAAATAAATATTAAATATTACTACTAAAATATTACATAAAGGAGACAATTACATAATAATAATAATTAGCAAATTAAATAAATAAGCAAAATAAATAATAATAAATAATTGGGTTAGTAACAATAATAATAATAAATCACAATATATAAATGGGGTTAGTAATAATAAAATAAATATCATATGAAAATAAACATAAATTAATAATATAAACAAAAATATTAGCATAATAATTAAAAGATCAATTTTTTTATATAAACAATTATTTTTTAAGATTAAGAAGAAAATATAAACAATTATATACTAATTATCATAAAGTTTTAAATTATGTACAAATTATAAAAATTAGGTTAATTATAAACATATTATGAAAATAAATTTTATTTACAAAATTAAATTAGCAAATTTTAATTATTTTTAAGCATATACTAAAAATTGTTTACATACAAGAATTAAATAATAATTATAAACAAATTATAAAAAAAAAAGTACATAATTAAAGTTTATAATTAACAAATAAATTAATATTTATAATTAGGGTTTATAAAAATAATTAGGTTTTAAAAATATTTTAGGATTTTAGAAAATATTAGGGTTTTATTTAGGTTTAGAGTTTAAATAAGATTTGAATAAAATATTTACAACTTATATATAATATAAGTTAATAAAATTATTTAGAAAGAATAAAAAATGTTTTTAGAGAATAAATATTTAAATTATAATTTACATAAGGATAATGTTTGAGTTTTTATTTAAAAAATAGATTTGAATTAGTATTAATAATATTAATTATATTAAAATATATTAAAAGGTAAAAATAAATAAAAAGAAACAAAATCACTTACCTGCTGGAGCCTGGGGTCGAACCCAGGACTTCTGGCTTCCCTCATGTGCAAACCAACCAGCTGAGCTACACACGCAACGTGTTTATTGAATAGTTCTTGATTATTATATAAAAAACCTGCAAAATAAAAGAGATTTTGACCAAAAAGATTAACCTGGGGATCGAACCCAGGTCGTTTGCCTTATACGCGTATACGCTTGCCACTACGTCACTTGCTTCCAACTGATATGAAATACGAAACATTAATTAAATAATAATTCTAAATTCAAAAACTGAAATTCGCGCGCAGGGTCGTCTTCTTCCTCTAGCGCTGCGGAATTTCCTGCGAATTCCTTTACCAATTTTCCTGCGAAAAATATTTGGCAGCTAACCCTAGGTTGTTAGAACACCATGAAAGTTGTACCAATAATCAAAATTAATTATACCATTCGATTCCTTATGACCTGTACATTCTAATGGCATCATCCATAAGTCTTTAAACTTATTAAATAAGAAAATCCCAAATGAGGGTTTGAAACCCTAGCCATGGCCGAATGTGATTCCTGTATGAAAGCTCAAAACCAAACATCCAGAATCGTTCTATGATACATTATGAACAATCTTAAATCATCAAGAACAGTTTATATCAAGTATAACCATGAATTCGAAAAAACTTAAAACACACAAAATTCGATTCAGTTGAGGGCATTCATGCTGTTTTTGATGCATATGATTATTGGGACATGATCAATGATGTTCAGGGAGAAGATTGTTGTCCTTAATTCACCTGAAAAGTTACAAAAAATTAGAATCCGAATTTGAAAAAATTTGATGATTTTGAAAGTTTGAAAGTGAGGTTGATGGCTGCAAGAATTTGTCCCAATGCTTGTGTTCTCTTTGTCTATATATGGTGGATTGAATTAGGTCAAAAAATAGACTCTCTCTTTGGGCTTTTTGGATACCTTAGTGATGAAGAAATCCCTTTCCAATTTTGGCCAAAAATCAAATCTCTTCATGCTTCAAAGAGTGAGCACGAATTTGGATAGTGTGGATTCATGTTAAATGTCTTTTATGATTTTCTAGAAGAAGAATCACACTTAAATATTGATTTTTTGATTTTATTTTGATTTAATATGTATTTAAATGAATAAAATTCAAATAAATATTAAATAAAATAAAAAAAATCAGAAATTACATGGGTTGGGTCATGCTTGGTGTTATGGTGAAGTTTGGACCACAAGATTGCAAGCCCATTTGGAAGAATTTAGTTTTAAGACCCTATTTTCCTCACACACCACTCAAAAATTTCCCAACTTTGCAAGGGCACATATCCTTCAATTTTAATGCTATGAGGGTGTTCTTGGACATTTTGGAAAGCTTGAAGAGTCCTCTAACCAACCCCATTGGTTTCATGTCCATATCATATACCATTCTCAAGTTATGCCCTTTTGAAGTTGTTGACTTTTTGTTGACTTTCAAAAGGACCTATAATGTCTTAGCTCATACCTTCCAAATGAAGCATTTTTGGGCTTGGCTTGTGAGACACAAAGTTGTATAGAATTCAATTTCCTTCAAAATGAGCTTTGGATGGGAAAAATGTGATGAAGAATGTGAAAGTTATGGCTGGTCAAAGTTCAGTTGACTTTTCCTAAAGAAACCCTAATTTAGAAACCTATGATTCTTGATGATCTGAAATGTCCTTGATGAATCATGATCAACCCTTGATAAAATGATGAATTTTACTTCATATACTTGATATTGAAAAAAAATCATGAAGTTTGACTTTGGTTTGACCACAGTTGACCTCAGTTTGACTTTTGAACTGCTTTGACTGACTTTGATTTATCTAATCATTTGACTGAGCAAACCTTTGAGAAAAGTTCTGAAATTTGTCATGGGGATTCTTAAACACATATAAGATGTTATGAAGCTCACTTGAAGTCTTGGAAGTCCATTTAGCCTGATTAAAGTCAAAACCCTAGTTTAGGATGCATTGCTTAGGAGGATGCATTGTCTGAGGGAATTGTCAAATCTTCTGACCCATGATGAACTTTGTGAACCTTGTGAACCTCATAAGATGTCTTGTGAACCTTGCGAACCTCATGAAAGGTCTTGTGAACCTTGTGAACCTCATGAAAGGTCTTGTGAACCTTGTGAACCTCATAAAGTGTCTTGTAAACTTCATGAACCTCATGAAAGGTCTTGTGAACCTTGTGAACCTCATAAAGTGTCTTGTAAACTTCATGAACCTCATGAAAGGTCTTGTGAACCTTGTGAACCTCATAAAGTGTCTTGTAAACTTCATGAACCTCATGAAAGGTCTTGTGAACCTTGTGAACCTCATAAGATGTCTTGTGAATCTTGTGAACCTCTTAGTACACAAAGCCTTGTATTGTGAGGGCAAATTTTGGGGTGCAATAATTAGCACCCCCTACATCCATCATACTCGATGGGAACCATCTAAGTTGTCACGCGCGAAAGGATGTATATGCCTAATGAATTACTTACTAAGGGGAAAAGAGTTTATATTGAAGTTTGATTGATCCTAGGTGCTCGGCAGGGATTAAGATCCGTGTGCCTACGTATTCCCTCGTGCAATAGGAAAGTCAGAGCTTCGTAGTTCGGCTAACTACGGATGGTTGTTCGTTTTATTTATCTTTCTTTCAACAAAAAAAGATTTAGGAGTTGAATTTCCCTAAAGACTATGGGTAGTTTATTCCGAACCAACAAGCCAAGCGTCTTGCGACGGAATAATTGGAGCGAATAATGAGAGCTCGTAATCCACCTTTCTACCAATTAAGGCTCGTGGCGTACAACTCTTCTCATATTATTAAAGTGTTTTATTACCTAAGACCACTTGACGTTGGATCAAGGGTTTGGATTTAAAGGAACCATCTTGGTCAAAGGGTAGGTCGATTGTGAGGCATAAAGTGATCGCGAAGGGTGAGTGCAAAATGGAGGTTAAGGGTTAATTGGTTACGTGGGATCGATTCCTAGTCCTAAGAGAGGCGCCTAGTAAACGATGCCAAAACCTAAAGGAAGTGCAAGTGTGCGAGTGAAACCACTTGGCGTTGGACCAAGGGTTCGCGAAAAAGCGAAAACGAGTAAATGACATACATCGGAATCGGGAGAGGGGTACAAATAAGTTACATGTGATTGCACAAAATAAAAGGGTTCATTGTATTTGCCCAAGAGGAAGCGTGTGTGAAATGTCCTAAATTATGCGAAGGCGTTGGACCTTGAAAATAAACCGAAAGCGTCAAAATGTAGCTCTTTAACTATCTTAGAATCGATTCAATGTTAGAATCATTCTATGAGAATTCGAGCGTCACTTTATAATCAAACAATTATTTAAATAAAAGAAATGCGATAAAAAATAAAATTGGTCTCATATTGATCTAAATGACGTCGATTTGTCGAAATCGAACATTTAGATCGTTTGTTATATCATCGACCATAAAATAAAGTAAATCGAGAAATAACAGTGAAAATAAAAGAATGGCCTCATATTTGTTTAGATAACGTCGATTTATTCGAAATCGAATATCTAAACATTTATTCATCGGCTGAATAAAAATAGATCGAGAATATGAGAAATAATAAGGAAAATTAAAGAATGGCCTAAAATTAGGGAATAACATCGGTTTATTAGAAATCGAATATCACCATTTATCATTGGCCAAAATAATAAAGTCGATAAATAATGGATCTAAATTAATTAGAAACCATAAAAATAATGGAAAATGGGTCTCATATCAATTTGGACAACGTCGGTAAATCGAATGTCATAAATCAGATAATAATATCATAGACCATAAATATGTGAATAAAATCGATAAATCGATAAATAATGGAAAATGGAAAAGTTGGCCACATAGGTTTAGATAACGTCGATTAAAAAATCGAACATCGATAAACCATTAGTTTATATCATTGGCCAACAAACAATAAATCGATTCACAAAATTTTAAAATAACTAATAACAGGGAGGGACGCTGATTGAAGGTGCGGTCTATTTAGTAAAAAGCACGTGGCCCAAGCCCATCTCATAAGACCTCCCTTTAAACGAAATAAACCATAAAAAAACAAATAATAAACAATAAATAAACAAATAATAAAAAAACTATGCATCGGTCAAAGCATATAATTAATAGTCACTTAAAAAGAAAATTAAGAAGAAAATGGAAAAAAAATGAAATCGCATATCAATATCTCTCCCTCACGAAACAGAGTAATAAAAGAAACCTACCCCTGCTTCAAACAAGCCGGCGGCAGAAAAAAAACTCAAACGAAGTGGTGTCTCGCAGTTCTCACGATGGAAACCCTCTGGCGGCGATTTCCGATCTGCTCCGTTCGGTCGTGGTGATGCTTCTCACTCGCGATTTTCAGGTTCTCTCTCGCGGGTTGCGGATTCTTACTAGTTTGTTGGTTCATTTTCGGATTTCGGTGAGTTTCAGAGGATTTGTGAGTGATAGAAATTGTTTGGGTTTGAAGGTCTCGCTTACGCTCAACTCAGGTCTCTCACGGTAAGATTCGTTCTCGGATTTTCTGCGGTTTACTCGCTATCTCAAGTTTGAGTGATGTTCAATCTGCTAATGTTTTCTGTGCGGTCTCAGATTTGTTTTCGAATCCCTCTCGCTCTCTCTGTGATATCGGTATCTCACTCTCTCAACACTCACGAGTTCTCTAATCTCAGTTTCATCTCTATTTTGTTTGCGGTGTTCTGTGTTTGTGAAATTTAAAGAAAAATGTTTGACGGTGTTGTGTGATTTGAAGCGATTTGTAATGTTTGGTGAGTGATGGAGGCGATGAAAATGGTGTGATTTGGTTCTTTTTTTTTGAGGTTAATCAAAAAATGGAAATGACTTGTAGTGTAAACTTTCCATTTTGGGAAAGTTTTTCAACCTCCTCTTTCTCAACCAAAAATGCTTCAAATGGAAAATTATTGGTCATGAAAGTTGTAGATTGGATCATTCTCTTTCCAAAAAGTACAAGAACAAGATCTAATTCATTTTTGAACTCAAGTTATGGCTTGTCAAAGTTGGCAAAAATCACATAAATTTCAAGAATGCACAAAGAGGGATTCTTTGCAAAACCACTTGCCAAAGCTTTTTATGACTTCAAACACACTTCAATACATCACAACATCATAGTACATTTCTTCTAGGTTAGAATTGCCCAAGGAATTGCAAGATCACATGCCTTTAACATCAAGATTTCACAAAAGGGCCAAACTTTGTCAAAATTGCAAAACACCCCATAACTTATTTCCCACATGCCGAATTGCCTAAAAGTGAATTCCATGGACCTCCTTGATCCTTGCTGAACCAGACATGCCCTTGTACCACCTCTGAACCAGCCCATACCTCAAGGACAAAAACTTTTGACTTTTTTGCAAGAAGGCCATACCAATCACAATAGGGCACAACCACTCCATAGACCTATCACAAGTTGATATGTGGATCAAACCCAAGCCATAACACACAAGATTGCAGCCTGAAGCCTCAGCATTCTCAAGTTACCAAAAACTCTCCCTCTTGCAAAAGCTTTCGAATCTCCCAACTCAGTCACTCAATCTTCAAACAAACACCACCATTCATTTCTAAATCATTCACTGACCCAAAACCACCCATCAAAACAGCCAAGAATACACCACAAGCTAGATACGATTTTCTGACCATTGGAGTGCAAACTCACAAACCAGCCATCCTCAAAGCTCTCCAAGCATCAAAGCTTCTTCAGGGAGGTCATTGGAGGCATTTTGCACCAAGGAAGCAGCCAGAAAGCTCAAGGGTTGAAAGCTCCATCTCAGGTAGCCATTCGAATTAATTTTTCCAGAACCTTTATTTTATGTTACAAAATGATTAAGCATGCTTCACTGATCACACTGAACTTGGAATTATTGAAAATGGTTGAGAAATGAGAATGTATTGCTTGTCTGAAATTTTTGTCATATTTGATGTTTTCTTCGAATCATGAGATTGAGTGAAAAGAAATGAGGTTTGAGGGTGGATTTAGGTTCAGGGGAGTGGGAGGAGTGAATCTGGAGCTTTAGAGCTCCAAAGAGTGCCTAGGGAAGAAGTTGAGAATTTTCAGGTGAAGGGCTGGCCGGAGAAGATGACCGGAGGTCTTCTCCGGCCACCTGAATGTCATTAGTGGCTTAATTAGGGTTAGGGAAAACTTTGAACGTGGACCCTTGGATTTTCAGTTCCCGCGTGTGATGGACGCCCCAGATCATTTCATTAGTTTTAATTATGGATTAATTAATTAATTAATTGAGTTTAATGAAATTTGAATTTTGTCCGTTAGATAGCGCGCCAGGTCAATCCCTTTAAACCCAAAATCAATCCTGGCCCTTCCCTCTGCATACTTCTCATTTATTTAATTTTTAATTCAATTTTTCTTATTTATTTTGTACGAATTATTTAAAATAGTTAGAAAATGCCAAAAATATTTTAATTCAGCATTTTAATTCCAAATAATTTTCTCAACCCAAAAATATTTTTATTTTTATTTTTTGCATTAAAAAATCATTTTTTAGACATTTAATTGTTTATTTTAATTAATTAATGAAAATTAATTAATTAAAATATCATTTAGGTTTCTAAAAAATCCCAAAAAAATTCATATTGCATCTTTAAACATTTAGAGACATTGTCATTCCATCCACACAAATTTCTTTTTGGTTTTGAATCATTTTGACATTTTTTCTTTGAATTTAGGGTTCATAAAATCCCATTTTTGAACCCTAACTTCAAGAATTATTTTCTGCCTAATCGAGAATGGTATGACCATGGTTCTTTTTGCATTGATCTTCATTTGAAATGTATTTTCTAGCATAATTTTGTCAAAAATTTCTTCTGCCCTTTTGAATTAATTTGCATTTTTTCCCTTTAGGTACCTTAAAACCCTAAGTAACTTAGAAAAATCATAACTTTCATTAGGTTAAGAGTTAGGTCTTCTCCTTTGGGGTGTGAAATCATATGGGGTTCCTTTGATTCCATTTTCAATTTTTTATCTTGTCATTTGCTTCTGTTTTTGAGTTTTGTATCTCATGTTGCATGGAAACCCTAATTTTTCACCTTCACTTGCATACATCTTGCATATGCATTCATTCAAGAACTTGCCATGAAATTTCTTGCATCCACATGACACATAGAACATCTTAGGACACATTAGAATCATGTTTGATCATTTCTTCATCCATTTTCCATGTTATGCATTCATTTCATTTCATGTGCATTCATAAACTTTCATGCTTCTTCCATGCTTCATTTGCATCCTCATCACTTGTATGATCATTCATATCACTTGACATGTATTTGCATCATATCTTAGCATCATTTACATCATGAATGTGCTTCTGGTTTTGGTTTGCATCCTTGCATTCATTTCATTTTCATTTTATTTCATTTCTTTTGCTAACTTTTCAGGTGGTAAGAACTTTGAGAAGTGAATTTGCCTTCACTTCTCACAATCTCTTCTTATCTCTCTTATGCATTCTTTGCTGCATTTTATCTTTGCTTTAGAGTGAGCTTGCTCATTCATGTCCCTCCTTCACTTTCTTTCTTCAAGCAACTTATCTTCTTAGGTGAAGTAAGTTGACTTGTTTCTTCTGCTTCTCCTCCTTTCATCTGTTTCTTCCTTGGTGGCTCTTCTTGAAGATCTCTTGCAAGCTTCATAAACCCTAGGAACACCCAAGCATGATAACAATTAGGGTTTTATTAGTCCCCCCATTATTTTTACCTTTGTGTCATCTTTTGTGTCTCTCTTCTCATCTCTTAATCAATGACTAAACCATCAAGGTTTTAAGGCTTTGTGATTAAGATTATGCCTGCATCCTTCTCTTAGGATGGAGTGTGTAACTTTAATCCTAAGTGTTAAAACCTTAATTTGTTTAAACCTCTTAATTAATCCATCTGATAATCACTAAGACATTAACTTGTAACTTGGGCCTTACATTAGGGTTTTAATTCTTCCTTTATGGTTAAGAAGGACTAACCCTAGTGTTAATGGACAAGTCCCCCTCAAGCTGTCTTACAAACCATAAAATCCACTTCTTAATCTTACCATTAACTAAAATCCACTTTAATAAAGGCTTTGTTTTGTCATGAGGTTAATCCCTAATCATGGATTAAGTTGGGGTATCTTCCTCAGCTTAAATGCTCTCATCTATTATCCTTCTATTAGGATGGTGTAATGAGTCCATTAAATCCTTGATTATGGCTTAAACTCATTACTTAACACTAAACAAAAAACCCAAAAAACATCTAAATAAATGCAAGTAGGTTAATGATCTTAATCCTACATCATGGTGATTAAGTGTGAGGTGTTTACTTCGTACTTAAGGTATTCTCATTACCCCTAATCAAAGGGAAGATGTGATGAATTTACTAACCCTTGGTTTAGGCTTAAGCTCATTTTCTTATGACAAACTCAAAAGCAATAAAAGATTGAAAACACCAAAAACAAACAATAATAATCTCCTCCGGGATTCTTTTCTCATCTCATTCACTCACAAACGAGAACTCGCTTCTTCCGTCTAATGCAAGACAGTTAGCACCTGAGCCAGACAGGTCATACACTTGAGCATAGACAAGCAAGCAGTTCATCAGTTAATTTATCTTTCAGTCTCTTTGAGTCAAACTACGATGTTCTGACTTCCTCATTGCACAAGAGGATATGTAGGCATAACTTAACTGTTATCGAACAAAAGACTCTGTACATTCCCCCTCTTCCAGCATTATTCTTTAAGTCTCATCCCTGAGCAATTTCATTTCATACCTCTTTTACACTGACACTTGCATTCTTTTCCAGCTTTGACACACAGATAGCACTGACACTACCCCTTTAAACACAAACTTTCAAGCTTGGATCCCGTCGAGTACGACAGACAATCTGGGTGCTAATACCTTCCCAGGTTGTAACCAACCCCCTTTCTCAGTTTCTCTGGTTCGCGACCGTCTTATCCATATATTTCTAGGTTTATGCAGCATTACCTTTCCTTTGGGATAAAAATGCCTAGCTGGCGACTCTTTTCAGTTCATCTTCATGTTCTCTCCTTCGCCGACCGTTCGCGTCTGTACCCCTTCTAGTCCTGTGTCATTTGGTGGGAGCGTCAGTTGTGTGTAATATTCTATTGTGTATTGTGTCTTGTTGCTTTGCTGCGTAGTGATGCTTGTGTGATGGCGCAGGTGGTATGCACAATTCACTGTGTGGGCCTAACTTTTATGAATGTGGTTGAATACAAAAACTGGTGTGGCTCAAATGTAGTGTTAGAAACTCACATGAAACATGATACTTTGCTGAGGAATATTTTTTTTGTGATAAATGGTCACGTACGTTTGGCTGAGGAACATGTACTGGCTGGAAGAAAAAAGAAAAGGTGGAGTGGCTGAAGTTGTTTTATCACCTTTTTTTATTATTTTGTAAAAAATATAAATGGAAATGGTTCTATATTTATTTCAACAACTTTGCAATTGAACTCTTAATAGAAAAATATAGTAATAGTTAATAACTATAATAATAATAGTAATAAATAATAATAATAATAATAATAACAATAAAAGAAAATGATAATAAAAATAAAAGTAGATAATAAAAAGTAATAATGATAATAAGGTGCTAATAAAATAAAAGGTTAAAAAATATAATAGAAAATAAACGAAAGAAATGGATAATGATCACAAGATGAGCCTACACTGATTTTCACACACATGACCTGATAAATTCAAACGAAACCCCGATCGAACAAACTGAAACAAATATTTTTGAATTTTTGAATAATAAAAATAAATATGCTGGTAGGACAAATTTAGGGTATGACACCGGGACCTGGGCTTTTTGAACTATCACAACCCCACAACACCTCTCTATTTTCCTCCTTCGAAAAAGGTAACTCAAGCGACGATTTATCTATATCATTAAGCCTATTAAAGAAAACACCATCAAGGAAAGGTATTACAGCTTCTTCTTCATGAAATTTGCTAGCAAAATGATTCCTCACATCTTCCTTGACTTTTTTTCACCGAATCAACCTTACCAGTCTCCGGATCAACCGACCTAATATGATTGCGCCTCCTCCTCTCTTTCATCACTATATGAAAGAACCTTTTATTATTATCCCTATCATTATTCCACTTCAGCCTAGCCTTCAGAATAAGCATACTCTCTTTAATTTGAAGGTTTAACCAATACCTACTTGATTCCTCCTTCCTTTTACTATAAACCTTGTCCAAAGCATAAAAAACACTATTGTCCAAGACATCATCTGCTTCACACATATCCCTAACATTACCCTCTACCTCCAACTCAAACCTACCAAACACATTCAAATTCCACCACCTAAGTTTTTCTTTAAGCATCCTCAACTTCTCTTTTAAAACGAAATCACTCCTACCATTCACCACCAGCTTCCTCCACTCCTTTTCAACAAATAGGATGAAACCTTTATCCGGAAACCATTCATTGTTAACTCTAAACAGCTTTGGCCCCCAGTCAGACCCATTTACCACTAACCAGATCATACAATGATCAAAAAAATCCCTCCTCCCTATCAACTGCCCAACCACTCCCCACCTTTCCATAATGACATCATAAACCAAAAACCGATCAATACGACTCATGGACCGACCATCTCCACTAACCAACTAAACTTCCTCCCTTTAAACGGGACATCCACCAACTGACTTTTATCAATAAAGGTACAAAAATCGACCATCTCCGAAGTTTTATAGCTACCATCCCTGCCTTTCTTTTCCCTCACATTTTTAACCGCATTAAAATCCCCACCAATAATCCACTCTCCGTCCGGACCTCTCTCTATAACCACCAAAAGCCTATCCCAAAGATCCATCTTCTTAGCCAACTCACAAGAGGAATAAACATTGACCAAATAATAAACATAACCATTCCAGACAACCTTGATCCCTAAGAAACCCTCATCTATAAAGCTACTAATCACTTCAAAATTCCCTTCCTTCCACAAAATAATTAAACCTCCAGAAGCACCTCTAGCTTCCGAAAACGAAAACCTAACTTCCTCACCCTTCCAAAGATCCTTAATGAAATTCACACGTGATCTTGACAATTTAGATTCTTGTAACATCATAATATCAGAATTACCTTGCTTAAGCACATAACTAATCCTCCTCCTTTTCAACAAACTACCCCCCCTTTAATATTCCAAGATCTGATGATCATTGGACATTCTCGTTTAACTCCCTCTGAGATAACATTCTCACCTTATCCTCTTCCTCCTTCTCCGAAAAATACTTATCGTATAAGATTTATTCGGATCAACATTAGTCACCCCCAAGCTAGCCATCACTTTTAACAGCCTCTCTCCAACACTATTATTCAAATTATCCCATATCCTAGAGTTATTCCTGATAATAATAGGATTCTCTGATTGCTCTCCATACAAAATAGGTCGACCTCACCGCTAACCGGATTCACCAAAGAATCTCCAACCAAAGGAATAATCTCCTTTTCACCACCAACATCCCTCCCTCCTTTTTTGGCAGAACCATATAAACCCTTCATCCTCTTCCTATAAATCTTCTTATTGCAAAAAAAACTTCGGTTCAAAATAATACTTGTACCTCAGCTTCTTAGACCTTTTCTCCAACACATTCGAACCTGAAGAAACCCTTCCCTTAACCAAAAAACTCTACACCACCTTCAAAATTAGCACCTTTAGAACTACTAGAAGTAGATATGAGATCACTTTCCATCCTATATGATTCCCGGAGATCCCCCTTCCCAGACATGTCCTTCGCCAACCCCACCGCGTCATCGAACATCCCTTCCCCGAAAAAAGAGTAACAAATTCCTTCTCATAAACCTTTCCCACTGAGCCGTTTGCAAAACCTCCTAATATAGTATCATCAGAAATAGAGTGGATTAGATCACAACCATCATCGCCATACAATGACTCCTTCCCATTTAACCCGTCAATATGTTCCGCACAACCAATATTTACAACAGAAGTATTGTTGTTATCCAACCAATCATCTTTCGATCCCGTCGATTGTTCAGATTTCCGACTCCGATTACCTCCACCCAAATATTCCTTGAGAATACAAACTGGGCCAAACGACTCTTCTCTTAACACCAAAGAAAAAATAATACCATCAAATTTGACTTTCAAATTTTGATTAAGCTCGCCGCTAGATTTCATCATCACAAGAATTCTTCTGACATCAAAGTTCAACCCTTCATAGTACTCTCATAAACACTCACATACATCCCGATAGTATCTCTAATCAATTTAAAGAAACCCGTATCCCACACATGAATAGGAACACCGTTGATCGTCACCAACATAACTCTTTCTTCATCAATAAAATACTTCTCCCAAGGCTTAATGGAAGAAAACCACTATTTCCAAAATGTTTCTCCCTCCCTAATCAAATCGGAAATAAAACCTTCCTCCAATTCTCCCATAAGGAAAAGAGTACCCCCCCCCCCATCGGTGTAAATTTGATAGAAAAAATACCTTCAATTTCAAAACTAGTTTGTAAATTATACGTAGAACTTGGAATAAGAACTTTCCTGACATACACTTTCTGCAACTTTTCCTTTACTCCATTGTCGGAAACAAAATGCACATGCATTGCCGAAACAACCCCTTTAACAATCCCACTATGATTTCCTGCTACTTCCGCATAAGAAGGATTTCTATCGGGAGCACCACCCCTGCCACACTGTCCAAAAGGCTTTACATTAACTCCTTGTCGTGCCACCCTTTCCCCTACAAAACCAAGAGGTTTAGTGTAACCATTATGCCTCCCAAAACGTGGCAAGTTGGCATGGATTTTTTTTCCACCCACCATAACATTCACTATGCCAAAAATGAAATTTAACAGTGCACCTTAGACAACGCTTTATAAAGAAAGCGCTGCAATAAGTTAAAATTAAAAGAAAACACAGAAACTGGTCCAAAGCGCTGTCTAATGGCTTTCAATTTTAAAAAAAAAATTAAAATCAAAAGTGTTGTCTAAGGTTGACCTTAGACAACGCTTTTCAAAAGCGTTGTTTAAGGCCTCCCTTAGACAGCGCTTTCCACCAAAGCGCCGTCTAAGGTCTAATTATATGAAAAATACGCAGTTTCTATTTTCATTTCTTTCTTTCCCTCCTTCTGTGAACGAACGTGCGAACACCATTTTCGCCCTAACAGAAGCTTAAATCGCCACCGTCTTCAACCACCGTGCTCCTCTGTGAAGTGTACTGTTGCCGTCGTGCTCCTTCCTCCACCGTACACCGTCTCATTTTTTGGGTAAGTTTCTTCTCTGTTTAGGGCAAGAACGAAATCCATATATCTCTGTTTAGTTTAAGCTCTTTTTGTATATAGTTGACATTGTTGTAGTTGACATTGTTGTAGAAGAGCTTATTAGTTTAAGCTCTTTTTGTATATAGTTGACATTGTTGTAGAAGTGCTTATTAGTTTAAGCTCTTTTTGTATATAGTTGACATTGTTGTAGAAGCGCTTATTAGTTTAAGCTCCTTTTGTATATAGTTGACATTGTTGTAGAAGTGCTTATTAGTTTAAGCTCTTTTTGTATATAGTTACACTATTCTATACATAAAAACTAGAATAATGTAAGTTATTCTCCAATATTGGACATGAAACTTAGAGTATGTATCAATATAGGGTATTCATGAAACTTTTGAGATTATCAAACTAATAGACAAAGATATTCTCAATACATAAAAATACAAAAAAATTATATTGGTTTGAAAATAATATGGATCCTTTTTTTGTTATTAGAAAATAGCTTATTATTTTAATCCCTTTTTGAGATTGAGAAAGTAATTATTTTTTAATCTCGTTTAATTTGATTTGTCAGTACACGTTTAGTTTGAGATTAAAGAAGTGTTGATTATTAGTTCTAGCCTTGTAAATTTGTTTTTAGGTTGAGATGTGTGGCTTATTTGTGAATAACGTGCAATAGTATAATAACACAGATAGAAAATTGTGTGGCTTACTTTGTTTACCTTAATAAGTAGGAAAACCATGGATAAAACATGGATCTGTGTCGATCGATTGTCCAAAGAGTACGAGAATGGGGTTGTGGAATTTGTTAAGTTTGTTGTTCAACACGTTAAAAATCCCAGATGGATGAAATGTCCTTGCTTGCGTTGTTTTTATATTGGTAAGGTTGACGCAGATGGATTGAAATCGCATTTACTGAGGCATGGAATTTATCGAAGTTATCAGTGTTGGAAATTTCATGGTGAGAAAATTAACGAGAATGTTGAACCGAGTGGGAAAATTAATACGACCTATGCTTCATACGACAAAGACACGGAAACATACGTTTGTGATCGAGTTGAAGAGATTGTAGAAGCACTTGACGAAGATCTTCATGATTATCCTGAAATGTTTGAGAGGTTAGTAAGCGATGCAGAGAAACCGTTGTATAAAGGTTGCACTAAATTCTCAAGAATGTCTGCGATATTCGTTTTATACATATGGAGGAAGGTGTTTTTGGCTTTGAATATGAACAATCAGTTGATAATGAAGAATTTATGCAAGTTTTTGGTCGTGAAGAAATAGACGTTAGTGTTGTCAATACATACATGAGGTATATCCGGTCCACTTTGTTATATTAATTGAACAACTTATTTACTTTATATTTCAAATGAATAGTCTAATGTTAATGATGTTTTTATTTAAGGTTTTTGTATGACATAATGATGCGCCCAAGTGGATTGGACCAAAGATTTGGATTCTTAAGCCCCGCGTCCATCAACTTAGCTTTAATCTTAAGTAGACCAGATGATGTGATGGTGTACGTTATTAACCTCTTCATGGACAACAAAGATACAGAAAAGTTGTTCTTTATACCGTTTAATACCGGGTTAGATTTTCATTCTAAATTTATCTATTATAGTTATTTTGTATTTTGACGTCGTGTAGAAAATTTACACCTACCATTTGTTTAATCATACAGTGTACATTGGTTGTTGCTCGCAATCAATCCTATCAGAGAAATTGTATATTATCTTGACTCGTTAGGAAATGATTGGACACCATACCCGGATATGAAGAACACGATTGACACGTAAGTGAGATTGTTCTAAATATTCTTATTTGTATTTATTAATTTATGTGAATTGTTCTAATTATTCCACTACGCCAAAAATGACTTTTAACAGCGCATCTTAGACAGCGCTTTTAAAAGAAAGCGCTGTCTAAGGTTAAAATTAAAATAAAACACGGAAAATGTTCCAAAAAAATAATGAAAGCGCTGTCTAAGGGGGGGTCTTAGACAACGCTTTTTCAAAAGCGCTGTCTAAGACCCCCCTTAGACAGCGCTTTTAGAAAGCGCTTTTAAAGATAGACCTTAGACAGCGCTTTTGAAAAAAAATTAAAACCAAAAGCGCTGTCTAAGGGGGGTTTTAGAAAGCGCTTTTGGAAAGCGCTGTCTAGGGCATACCTTAGAAAGCGCTTTCCACAAAAGCGCTGTCTAAGGTCTAATTAAAATAAAATTTCAGACTCAATTTCTATTTTCGTTCTCTGTTCTTTTGTTTTCCCTCCCGCGAACGTTGAAACCCTAACAGCGAAAACCATAAACCCTAACAGCGAACACGAATACACTTCCATTTTTCGGTTTCAATCATTGAACGTGTTTGAAGAATCGTAAGTGTCTCGACATTTGGGTGTTGACTTCGTTTTTCGTTTCTACTGTTCTTCATTTCTTGCGGTATGTTCTTCATTTCTTATGGTTTTTATAAGTTGTTATTAATCTTTGATAAAATTCAGAAACTGAGTTTAGAAGTAGTTTACTACTGTTGAGAATGTGCATAATCTTGTTGACTGAGTTTAGTGTATTATTCTTGTTGAAGTTGTTTTGATTCATTCTAGCTATTTTTGTAAAAACTGAGTTTAGAACCCTTATTGTAGAAACTGAGTTTTGACTCAGAAGGTACATTGTTGTTGTTATGTTTGATAAGTAATAATGTTGATAATAGAAAAATGTTGATAATAGAATAATGTTGATAATAGAAAAATGTTGATAGAAAAATTATTAAAGTTAAGAGAAAAGTAATGGAAGAAAAAGTTTGATTCTTGTAATAGAAAAAATGAAAGTGATGAGGTAATTAAAGTTGTTATGTTTGATAAGTAATAATGTTGTTATAGAAAAATGTTCTTCCTTGAAAAATGTTGTAATACAAAAATGTTGTAATAGAAAAATGTTGTAATAGAAAAATGTTTGATAATAGAAAAATGTTTGATAAGTAATTAACGTTAGTTATAGAAAATTTAAAGTTGTAGAAAATTATAGGTATAGTTATAGTTATAGGTATAGTTATAGGTATATTCTAATAGAAAATTAAAGTTAGTTATAGAAAAATTAACGTGTTATAGGTATAGTTATAGGTATATTGTAATAGAAAAAGTTTGATTCTTGTAATAGAAAAAATGAAAGTGATGAGGTAATTAAAGTTGGTATATCGGCGTATCGGATACGTTATTGAAGTTTATATTAACATTGGTTATGTATACGTTATTGAAGTTTAAAATGAATTGAAGTTTAAAATTGTTAGAATATTCAAAGATACTACCTTAGTTATGTATTTTCGTCTGAATTGATTGTTTACCTTAATAAGTAGGAAAACCATGGATAAAACATGGATCTGTGCCGATCGAATGACCAAAGAGTACGAGAGTGGGGTTGCGGAATTCGTTAAGTATGCTGTTCAACACGCTGAAAACCCCAGACGAATGCATTGTCCTTGCTTGCGTTGTTGTTATATTGGTAAGGTTGACGCACATTGATTGAAATCGCATTTGCTGAGGCATGGAATTGATCAAAGTTATCAGTGTTGGATATTTCATGGTGAGAAAATTAACGAGAATGTTGAATCAAGTGGAAAAAGTAATACGACCTATGCTTCATACGACAAAGACACGGAAACATACGATTGTGATCGAGTTGAAGAGATTGTAGAAGCACTGGAAGAAGATCTTCATGATTGTCCTGAAATGTTTGAGAGGATGGTAAGCGATGCAGAGAAACCGTTGTACAAAGGTTGCACTAATTCTCAAGACTGTCTGCGGTATTAAAGTTGTACAACTTAAAGGCGGGCAATGGATGGTCGGATAAAAGTTTCACAGAGTTGTTGGCCCTTATGAGAGAAATGCTACCGGATGATAATGTTCTTCCTAATCGAACCTATGAGGCAAAAAAATGTTGTGCTCTATTGGCACGAGCTATGATAAGATACATGCTTGTCCTAACGATTGCATTTTGTTTCGTAATGAATATGCAACGTTAACTGAGTGACCTAAATGCGGTTTGTCTCGATATAAGAAAAGATTGTCTCCCGCAAAAGTCTTATGGTATTTTCCGATAATTCTGAGATTTAGGCGCATGTTTCGTAGTGAAACCGATGCAAGACATCTTACTTGACATGCAGATGAAATAATTATTGATGGAAAGTATCGGCATCCGGCTGATTCACCACAGTGGTTGAAGATTGATAATGATTATCCTGAGTTTGGATCAGAAGCAAGAAACCTTCGATTGGCATTATCTGCTGATGGAATGAACCCACATGGTCTTCAAAGTATCTCACATACCACATGGCCTGTAATTCTTATGATTTATAACCTACCTCCGTGGCTATGTATGAAGCGTAAGTACATGATGTTATCTATGTTAATCTCTGGGCCTAAACAACCAGGGAATGACATAGACGTATACTTGACACCTTTGATCGAAGATTTAAAGATTTTGTGGGAGAACGGTGTGGAGGTTTATGATGGATATAGGAAAGAAAGTTTCAATTTGAGGGCGATGTTGTTTGGCACAATTAATGATTTTCCAGCATACGGGAATCTATCTGGGTATAGCATTAAAGGTCAACGTGCGTGTCCTGTTTGTGAAGACGGAACGATACGATTCGATTTGAACTTTTCCAGAAGAATGTGTTTCTCGGTCATCGTAGATTCTTACATTCTAAACATCACTACCGTGGGTGGAGAAAAGCATTCAATGGAGACACCGAACATCGTAGAGCTCCACCCGCATTGTCAGGTGAACAAGTTCTTGAAAAGGTGAAAGATGTGCGTACTGAGTTTGGCAAGCCTTTTGCACATAAGGTTGTGAAAGGTGGGTGGAAGAAAAGGTCGATATTTTTTGAATTGCCATATTGGAAGTCTTTGTACGTGAGACATTTTCTCGATGTTATGCATATTGAAAAAAACGTATTTGAAAGTGTTATCGGTACATTACTCAATATAAAAGGCAAGTCTAAGGATGGCCTTAAAGCAAGGGAGGACATGTTAAAAATGGGAATGAGAACTGAATTAGCACCCGTGAAGAAAGGAAGAGGAACATATCTACCACCTGCTGCTTTTACTTTATCTAGAAAGGAGAAAAAAAATTGTGTAAGTCTCTGAGTGAAGTTAAGGTTCCAGAAGGATACTCATCAGATATCAGAAGACTTGTTTCTATGAAAGACCTCAAGTTGAAGAATTTGAAGACACATGATTGCCATGTTATAATGGAACATTTTCTACCGATAGGTATACGTTCTATTTTGCCAGAAAAAGTAAGAAGTGTTATAACTAAATTGTGTTTTTTCTTTAGGTCAATATGTAGTAAGGTGATCGATCCCGAGATCTTACCAACACTACAAAAAGAGATTGTAATTACCTTGTGTGAGCTTGAAATGTATTTTCCTCCGTCTTTTTTTGACATAATGGTTCATCTAGTTGTTCATCTTGTGAAAGAGACACAGTTGTGTGGACTAGCTTATATGAGATGGATGTACCCTGCTGAACGGTATATGAAAATATTAAAAGGGTACGTGAAATCCCGAAGTCGACCAGAGGGTTGTATTGTTGAATGATACATTGTTGAAGAAGCTGTTGAGTTTTGTACTGAATATTTGTCTAACGTTAAATCGATTGGACTCCCCAGAGCTCAGATTTTCGAAAAAATGGAAGGTAAAAAATTAATTGGGAATAAAATTGTGACAATATCAAGGGATGAACGGGATCAAGTTCATTTGTATGTTCTGCACAATAATAATGAGGTTGATCCATAGTTGAAATGCACAAGGATGTACTCCGAAGGTTAAATCCAAACAGAAATGAAAATTGGATAGTTATAGAGCACAATCAAAGTTTCATACAATGGTTGAAGGATCATATTTATTCGAAGCGCTCTTCAGATCCTTCTTCGGTAACAGAAAGGTTGAGATGTTTGGCATATGGTCCAAGTTTGCATGTGTTTTCTCATAGCGCATACTCAATTAATGGATACACATTTTATACCAAAGAACAAGATGATAAGAGTACTATGCAAAATAGTGGTGTCACCGTGCTAGCTGAAGCAATGCATATATCAAGTATGAAGGACTTAAACCCTAAATATGCAAATTTGTCATATTTTGGAGTTATTGAGCACATTTGGGTGTTTGATTACGAGAAGTTTCAGATTCCCATCTTTGGTTGCAAGTGGGTGAATAGTAGTGGCATACGAATGGATAAGTCTGGATTTTTGCAAGTTGATCTTACTAGGGTGGGGTACAAAGATGAACCTTTTATTCTAGCATCTCAAGCTAAACAAGTGTTCTATGTGAATGACCCGAAGAGTACAAATTGGTCTATAGTGCTTTTCTCTAACAAAGTGACTGATGATAGCGGTGTCGATCAATGTGATATTGATGTTGAGAATGAGTCATGCATTAGACGGAATGAGTTGAATATAAATGATGAAGTTGAGGATCTTATACCGGATGAGTCATATATAAGAAACGATCATAATGAGGGAATTTGGATCAATTCATCCGTACGCATTGCTAAGAAACAAGTGATTAATATTCCAACAAAGAAAAGAAAGAGATGTTAGTGACTGAGGTAAATTATGCATGGTTTCTTTATTTTTTTGTTTTCAATTGCTTTGATTATAAGTTATATCTGATAATGCATGATTTCGTTATATTTTTTTTTCAATTGCTTTGATTATAAGTTATATTTGATAATGCATGGTTTCTTTATTTTTTTTGTTTTCAATTGATTTGATTATAAGTTATATCTGATAATGCATGATTTCGTTATATTTTTGTTTTCAATTGCTTTGATTATAAGTTATATCTGATAATGCATGATTTCTTTATTTTTTTTGTTTTCAATTGCTTTGATTATAAGTTATATCTGATAATGCATGATTTTGTTATATTTTTGTTTTCAATTGCTTTGATTATAAGTTATATTTGACATTTGATGGTTTCCTTGGTTTATTACAGGTTAGACATGGCTGATAACCATCATGAGGAAGTTAGTAAAAAAGTATCCGCGGAAGAAGAGATTCGAAGAGGCATAACAGTAATGAGAAGGGTGGTCCAAGGAAGATCTCGAGGCATCATACTAGATGTGCATTAGAGCCACCAGGGACAGCTTGTAGAACCTAATGGGCATACCTTAACTAGTTTTATCGGTGCACTAGTAAGGAATGAAATTCCCGTTACCTGTGATGATTGGAGAAACAAAGAGCTGAATGACTCCAAAGAAAAAAATTGGAGTGAGATAAAGGTACAATCATTTGGCCCTTAATTATACGGTATCAATTATGTTTTTTTCAATTACCGGTACTAACTATCAATCTGTATGTTTTTCTTACCGATGTTTTAACATCGAAGAAGAAAGAAGAGGTTTCTGTATGAAATTGGTCGGAAAGCTTTTAAGAGGGTTTCGATCATTTTTATCATCCAAGTTCCTTAGGGATGTGGATGGTAATTATGTGGATGCGGAGCTTCCTAAAAAATATGAAAGTTTGATATCAGCTGAAGAATGGGAAACTTTCAAATCCAAACAACAAGACCCGGTTTTTAAAAGAATAAGTGCCACAAATCGGGAAAGAGCATCAAGTCCCGCATATCCGTACCGAAAAGGACGTGTCGGATATGGACGCTTAAAACAATCCATGGTGAGTATTTATAAATTGCGATAACAAATTTGTTCATCATATATTAGTTTTATCTGATCAAATTGTATGACTTAATGTGTAGCTACAGAAGGAGAAAAGTTCAGAAACATCTCTTCCTGCACATGTTTTGTGGAAGGAAGCCCGTGTGGGCAAATCTGGAGTTCCTCAAGAAGACGTTTTACACGTATACCAGAAATGTGTAAGTATAACACTTTTTCATTAATTGAATAACATTTTTATACACAAATATTTGACAAGTATACGGTATTCATCTGATTTTTCAGGAGGCGCTATCTCAGTCTTTATCTCCCGATGATACTAGGAGCATACTTAGTCGGGCATTAGATGTCCCTGAGTATTCTGGTCGGGTGAGGGGTAAGGGATTTGGAGTCACTCCGACCTCCCTGAGTGTTAAAAAAGGAAAGGCTCCTAGTAATCGGGAGCTTCATGCAAAATTGGAAGCCATGCAAGCTGAGCTTGATGCATTCAGGAGAGAAAGAGAGGCTAGCGCCTCAACATGTTTCAAAGATGGCTCAGACAAATACAATATCAACTGTACCTTTCAGCCGAACATTCCAGAGGTAATTACATATAATTGTCTTAAATTGAACTATTTGCTTAAATTATGTATTTGACATATATACACATTAACAATTTCTTGTTATTATTGGTTTTAGGACATTTCCCATTGTCAGTTATATTTGTCGTCACCATACTATCGGATGGTTGGCAAGGGAAAAGTGCATAACGTTAGCGGAGTATTACTCCACACTAGAGAGCTCCCTGCTGGATGTTTGAAAGTATCGGTTGATATTGCATTTGAGCCGAATGCATCATTACCATATCCTAACGATGATTCAGATGCAACAACGGTGGACGAAGCAGTAGGTTCATTTGTTGCATGGCCGACAAACCTCATATGCGTAGGATATGAGGTATGCCTAAAACCTATGTTAACTTTAATGTGTATATTCAAAGTTTTTACGCGCATTTTACGTACATATTTTCCTTGGTTATGTTAAATAGACTCCCACAAAATCCAAATCAAAAGATAATGCTATTCCGCGGCATACCGAGTTCGTGGTTTCAAGAAAACAGGTACAATACAATTATATGGCTTAATTTGATCTAACTATTTATATGATATGTAGCTTCAAGAAAAGGAGGTTAGCAACACCTCCGCACAACAAAAAAAGGAGGTTAGCAACGCCTCCGCACAGGTAAAAAGTGCTGGTGCTAAGAAGACCGTAGCTAGGAAAAAACCTACCACCAAGTATAGGTCGTGCCGCAAGACATTTCTAGAGATGACCGATATACCGACCGGAGGTGTTCGGCTTGTGCATATGGAGGTAGGTATTTTCGGCTTTGATTACGACCAAATGATTGGTAATGAAGACTTCATGCAAGTTTTTGGTCGTGAAGAAATCGGCGTCACTGTTGTCAATACATATATCAGGTAAATCCGGTCTACTTTGTTATATTAATTGAACAACTTATTTACTTTATGTTTCAAAAGAGGTGTCTAATGTTAATGATGTTTTTATATAAGGTTTTTGTATGATAAATTGATGCGCCCCAATGGTTTGGACGTGTCATTTGGATTCTTAGCACCTGCGACCGTCAACTTAAGTTCAATCTTAAGTAGACCGGATACCGTGACGGAGTACGTTCTTAGGATCCTCATGGCCAACAAAGATGCGGAGAAGTTGTTCTTTATACCGTTTAATACCGGGTTAGAATTTCATTCTAAATTCATCTATTATAATTTTTTTCCAAGTTGACATCTAACATTTGCTTAATCATTACAGTGGACATTGGTTGTTGCTCGCAATCAATCCTATCAGAGAAATCGTTTATTATCTTGACTCGTTAGGAAATGATTGGACAACATACCCGTATATGAAGGTCATAATTGACACGTAAGTGAGAATGTTCAAAATTTTCTTGTGTGTATTTCTTAGTTTATGTGAATTGTTCTAATTACTTCATTTTTATTTTATTAGCATCCTACAAGCTTTTCGAGCCCAACGAGATATCCAAACATCAAATAGGGGCGCCAACTCCATTACATGGATTCGAGTGGCGGTATATTTTTAATTATCACATTTTTTATTATATTAGTGATGACACTTGATAAAACTTAGGATTTATCCATATTTTTTTTTCATATGTAGTGTCCTTAGCAACGTAATCAAATAGATTGCGGGTATTTCATGTTGAGGTTTATGCGAGATACTCTTGTTTTGGGTCGATTAGAGATTCCCACCGATGTATGTATTTCTAACTTATGAGTTATTTTTATATTTACACATATCTCATATAATTAAATAGTTGAAATTAAATCAAACTATGTTATATTATTATGTAGTACTTTGATGAATTCAAGTGTGCATATTATACAAAAGATCAAGTGGACGAAATCAAAGAGGAATGGTGTCAATTCATTATAGAGCTCAATGTTTTATGTAATGACTTGTAAATTTGTAGTATATTCTACATGACTTGTAAATTTGTACATAAATTTGTGTAATTATATTGTACATTTGTAGTATATGTAATGACTTGTAAATTTGTACATAAATTTGTATATATTTTGATACATTTAAGGCAAAATTGGTTTGAATTGGTATATATATATTTGTTAGCCAAAAATTGGTAGAAAAAAGGCCAAAATGGTTTGAAATGGCATATATAACATGTGATATTTGTCTGCCAAAATTTGGTTGAAAACAGGTAGAAATTCTGGTTTATAAACCTGGAAAAAATGTGGTTTAAAACAAAAGCTGCAAAAAATTTCGTATACCTTAGACAGCGCTTTACACAAAAGCGCTGTCTAAGGGGGGGCTTAGAAAGCGCTTTTGGCAAAAGCGCTGTCTAAGGGGGGGGGGCTTAGACAACGCTTTTGAAAAGCGATGTCTAAGGTATACCTAAAAAAATTAAAATAGGAGGGGATTAGACAGCGCTTTCACCAAAAGCGCTGTCTAAGGTATAGGGGCTTAGAAAGCGCTTTTATCAAAAGCGCTGTCTAAGGTATTCCTAAAAGCGCTGTCTAAGGGTACCTTAGACAGCTCTTAGACAACGCTTTTAAGATTTAAAAAAGCACTGTCTAAACCTTTAGCAGCGGAGGTTTAGACAGCGCTTTAAAGCGCTGTCTAAGGCTAAAAAAAGCGCTGTCTAAGGTCTTGTTTGGCATAGTGTTCATTTATATTTTATTAGCATCATACAAGCTTTTTGAGCCCAAAGAGACGTCCAAGTATCAAAGAGGAGAGCCAACAACATTACATGGATAAAAGTTGCGGTATATTATTAATTATCACATTTTTATTATATTAGTGATGATACTTGATAAAACTTAGGATTTATCCATATTTTCTTTTCATTTGTAGTGTCCTCAGCAACGTAATCAAATAGATTGCAGATATTTCATGTTAAGGTTTATGAGAGATACTCTTTCTTTGGGCCGATTAGAGATTCTATCTGATGTATGTATTTCTAACTTATGAGTTATTTTAATATTTAACACATATCTCTCATATAATTAAATAATTGAAACTAAATCAAACTATGCTATATTATTATGTAGTACTTTGATGAATTCAAGTGTGCATATTATTCAAAAAATCAAATGGAAGAAATGAAAGAGGAATGATGTCAATACATTATAGAGCTCGGTGTTTTATCAGATATAATATTGTACTTACTTTAATTGATGAGAATTTAAATGTGTAACTTTGTAACTATAATATTGTATTCTTTTAATTGAATTACAATCTTTGTGTTGTTTCAGGACCTATGTAGATTTGAAGCAATGCTTTGGTTGGATGCAAAAGTAGTATAAGTAATGATTTGTAATATGTTTGATTTGGTACATTTGTAGCAAAAGTAGTATAAGTAATATGTACATTTGTAAGTATATATGTTTGAATTGTCAATCCATTTGGATATATAATTTTGGTGCATAAATTAGTACATTTAAATAGGCCAAATTGGATTGTTTTGAATATCCAAATTGTGATATTTTTCTGAAAAAAATTTTGTTCTAAAACAAGTCAAAATTCTGGTTGAAAAACCTGGTATAAATTGGGGTTTAAAAAAAATTATATAAAAATTTTCGTATACCTTAGACAGCGCTTTAAACAAAAAGTACTGTCTAAGGTGGGGCTTAGACAACGCTTTGCCAAAAGCGCTGTCTAAGGTATACCTAAAAAAGTTAAAAAAAAAAGGTGGGACTTAGACAGCGCTTTGCTTAAAGCGCTGTCTAAGGTATACCTAAAATTGTCCAAAAAGCGCTGTCTAATTGTGGGTCTTAGACAACGCTTTTACCAGAAGCACTGTCTAAGGTATAACTTAAAATGTCAAAAAGCGCTGTCTAATGGTACCATAGATAGCGCTTTTCATTAAATATACCACCCTTTAGACAGTACTTTTAAGATTTAAAAGAGCGTTGTCTAAATCTTTAGCAGCGCAGGTTTAGACAGCGCTTTAAAGCGCTGTCTAAGGCAAAAAAAAAAAGCGTTGTCTAAGGTCTTGTTTGGTGTAGTGATTATCGAGTTTGACCGCCAATAACCTAGCATCCCCACTTTCCCTAAATCTCGCAAAACCAAACCGCTTCCTGAATTTGTTCCTTTTCGGAGGAATAACCACTTCAACTATATCACATTCACACCCAAACAATGCAAAGATATCAGATGCTTTAATTCTATCGGGAATTTTAGAGAAGAATATCGAGGTTAGCCCCTCCTCGTCGACAACTTCACCACCACTCCTTCCTAAAGGAAAAGAATCCCAACATAGAATTTTTTTACGGAAACCTCTCCTCCTCACTTCTGTCCAACCCTTAAATCATGCCATAATCTCTATCCAGAAACCACCGAACAGATACTCCAAACCGTCTGAAAAATAAACTCTCAGAAAAATCAAAGCCACATAGAGATATATGACACGTTCATGTGTGGGCACAGAGATATATATTTAATATATCCAAATCTAATATTGAAAAACAAAGATGCATTGTATATATTATGATGATACAAAACACACAATTTTTTCTTACCGACTCGTTTTAAAATATTCAAATCTAATCTTTAAAAATCAGATATTCATGCATTGTATTGCATGGTTTAAGAAGATAATACAAAATTACTATTTTTAAATCTTTAAACTATAATTTAAAGGCACTTGTTAATTTTTTAACCTTCAAATCCGAATATGACCACGTGTTAAACATCTTGATTCTCTGATCTGAATTTCAAATTAGTTCATCTGTTTTGTTTTACTATCCATTGTTTCTTGGTTTCTCCACAGCAATACTAGTCGCAATAAACAATATGTATTTAAATTATCAAGCTATCGTTTTATTTGGAAAGATGCTGCATTATTTTAAAATATATATATTTAAGAAAATAATTGACAAAACCAACATTAAAAAATTCATCATCGTTATCCTCGTGGTTGTATATTCAAATTAATTTTCTCTACTGTTAAACTTTTCAAGATAATAGTAATTACTATAAACTACTATTGTATACACTTATCTAATTAAAATAAAATAAAATAAAAATGATCACTCTCTTAGCTACCATATGAGACCTAACTCTGACTCTTACTTCTATAAATACCATATAGTAGTTGTGTTAATAGTATCAAACACACACATTTCATAGAATTAAAACCATGTGGTCTATAATAATTGATCCCATCAAAGATCTTATTTCAAAAATTGTGAAACAATCCTTCCATCCTGATTTCCATTATGCAGTCTCAAAAATGTCCATCATTGATGCTTTTCTCTTCTTGGTAAAAATACTCTTCTTCATCAAAATCAACTATATATTATATTTTCCATTATGTTCCTTTCTATAAATATATATAATATACATAATTGTTGTTGTTGTAAAACTAGACCTAACTACATTAATTTTGTTGTTATTATTATGTGCATGGCTTTTACAGATTGTGCATTCCATTGACAAGTTGGGAATATGGCACCGTTTGCCTGTAGTCTTTGGGCTATTGTACTTGGCCATAAGGCGTCATCTTCATCAAGAATACAATCTCTTAAACGTTGGAACAACACCTGTTGGAATAAGGTCAAATCCATCTGATTTTCCATATAGAACTGCTGATGGAAGATATAATGATCCTTTTAATGATGGTGCTGGAAGTCAAGGATCTTTCTTTGGTAGAAATATTCTTCCTGTTGATCAGAAAGACAAGGTAGAAATTGAAAAATATATAGTTCATTTTTTAAGATATTTTTTAATTGGAGATTTATATTTAGACATAAGTGGAAAAAGTTTATATAGAAAAATTATATAAGTTGGATATTATTTTTTATGTAGTTGTTGAAGCCAGATCCAATGGTGGTGGTCACAAAACTTCTAGAGAGGAAAACATACAAGGACACTGGAAAACAGTTCAATGTGATTGCTGCTTCTTGGATTCAATTTATGATACATGATTGGATTGATCATATGGAGGACACTCAACAGGTGCAAATGGATTTCATTATTTTTAAAATACATACATATATATTAAATGTTACATTACATCATTGGCTTTTTTTATTATATACTTATGAAATTATAAATATTAAATGTTATTACTATATATAGATTGAAATCACTGCACCTTCAGAAGTGGCAAGTCAATGTCCATTAAAATCTTTCAAGTTTTTCAAAACAAAAGAAATTCCAACTGGATTCTATGACATCAAAACTGGACATACAAACATTCGTACACCTTGGTGGTAAGACTCTTTCTATTACATATATTCGCAATTTAAGATATTTTAAATTAACTTACACATAACATGAGTATATATGTATATGATAAAAGGGATGGAAGTGTGATATATGGAAGCAATCAAGAAGTTTTAAACAAAGTGAGGACTTTGAAAGATGGGAAGTTAAAAATATCAAAGGAAGGTCATCTTCTTCATAATGAAGATGGAACTGCTATTTCGGGCGACATTCGCAACAGTTGGGCTGGTGTCACAACTTTGCAGACCCTTTTTGTTCAAGAACACAATGCTGTTTGTGATTCACTCAAGGTATACATATTTTATATACTAGATTTATCCATTTAATTAATTACTCTAGACCAAAAAAGTGATGATTTAATTATTTAAAAAAACTTATACATATTTTTATTCAATATTGTACTTTATTAGAAGGAATATCCAGACTTGAAAGATGAAGAAATTTATCGTCATGCTAGATTGGTGACATCAGCTGTGATTGCAAAGATTCATACCATAGATTGGACTGTCGAGCTTCTTAAAACGGATACTTTGCTAGCAGGCATGCGAGCCAATTGGTATGGATTATTGGGAAAGCCATTTAAGGACAAATTTGGACATGTTGGAAATGCTATATTGAGTGGATTCGTCGGCATGAAGAAATCAGAAAATCATGGCATTCCATACTCTTTAACTGAAGAATTTGCCACTGTCTATAGGATGCATCCACTTCTACCTGATTCTCTGCATTTGAGAGACATATCTGCCTCTCCTGGGCCTAACAAATCTCTACCAATAATCAAAGAGTATGACAATATATTCTTAGTTTAACATTATTATTACTTTTTTTCCAATGATAGTAACTATTAGCTTGAACACTTTTTTATGATCAAAGCATTTAAAAAAATCTTTTTTGTTTGGTAATATATAGGATTCCTATGAATGATTTGATTGGACTACAAGGAGAAAAAACCTTGTTAGAGATAGGTAATGCAAAACAATTAGTATCAATGGGTCACCAAGCTTGTGGAGCCCTAGAACTTTGGAACTATCCATCATGGCTCAGAAACTTAGTACCACATAATATAGATGGCACAGATAGATCTGATCATGTTGATTTGGCTGCTCTTGAAGGTAAGATATATAAATCACAAATTATTATTCTAAGACCATTTATTTTTTTTCTTGGATACTTAGACTATTTCTTATTTTATATGTAAGTTATATGCCATTAATATTATTATTTGATCTTATAAATGGTGCAGTTTATAGAGATAGAGAGAGGAATGTGGCAAGATATAACCAATTCAGAAGAGGACTATTGTTGATACCTATTTCTAAATGGCAAGATTTGACTGATGATGAGGAAACCATTAAAGTATTAGAAGAGGTATATGGTGATGATGTTGAGGAGCTTGATGTGCTAGTAGGTCTCTTGGCAGAGAAGAAGATAAAGGGTTTTGCAATCAGTGAGACAGCTTTTGTGATATTCCTTCTCATGGCATCTAGGTACTATTAGAAATCTTTATCATATTTTTATTTGATATCTATATTTTACTTTATTTTTTATGCTATCATAAATTCACTTTTTAATTTTAGAAATATAATATATGCCTATATTAGTTTTGCTATGCACAAATGGTCCTAAGAAAGTTGTGTCAATTCATATTACAGGAGACTAGAGGCTGATAGATTTTTCACAAGCAACTACAATGAAGAGACATATACCAAAAAGGGTTTAGAATGGGTGAACACAACTGAGAGCCTAAAGGATGTGATTGATCGCCACCATCCAGAAATGACACACAAATGGTTGAACTCTTCAAGTGCTTTCTCTGTTTGGGACTCAGCACCAAACAAGCACAACCATATTCCAATTTTCTTCCGTGTTCCTAGTTAATCTATTCAACTTAGGAATATTTGTGAACCTATCTATGTGTTTGTATTTGGAGTGTCTTAAATAATTTTATGTTGTATTAGTGTTTCTACATACACATTTATGTGTATGTATTTATTGTTGTATTTCTGTATTTCAAAATAATCCTATGTTGTCCTCTAAATAAAAAGTCAATGTTGTATTTGAAATAAGTGAGTGTCTACTAGTTTTTTATATTTATATTTTTATGTTTTTACTTTCAAATAATTATGATAGATATATTATATCTACTTTAGGTTTAGGATGCCAAGAGCATTAATTCATCCTCAAACTTATAGAATCTCACCTCCTAAGACGACTGAACAAGGCATTTGCCCTCAATTTATACATAAAGGCTTTAACTACGATATTGGAGTAGATGTTGATACATTTATCAGATTTTACAAACCCATTTTTTTGCATGATGTGTGGATTGGATCGTTACTATTATGTTTGCCCTTTGAAAGGTTGTTTCTCATCTCTGAGTTGAAATCTCAGGTGGTGAGTAGGATGGAGAATTGAGTGGGGGATGCTTGGGTTTGGAATTTCAATATGAGGAGTAATGTGTTTGTTTTGGAGGTTAAGATTTTGAGGGTTCTGGTTGGGTCTATTGAGGGACTGGTAAAATTGAATCAAAATGATACTTGGGTTTGGAATTCTGATTCTAATGGTAAGTTTTCACTGAAGTCTGCCTATGAGTATCTTTCTCCTCTTGCGGAGGAGGGTGATTTAAAATTTGGTTTCTCCTAGAACATGTTGCATGATAGGTGTTCTGGACTGGGCCGCGAGGTTACACAGGGGCACGGCCCAACATACGTCGGGCAAAGGCCCATGTGCTCGAGCAGGTGAACCTCTTGGATAAATCACCTGCTGATACGACGGGCACACGCTGAAGACGGGCAGAGAGCATGTCTGCCAACTCATCTGCCACGCCACTCAACTGCCCTTCATTATCTCCTAAAAGATAGGGGCAGTTGGACCAAGGGGCAGACCTTTTGTCTAGGTCTTCACGCTTCTTACGCGTCCCTTGGCAGCTCCTCCTTGGGCCTAGCCAGATTAAACCCATTGAGGGGCCTTGGCCCAGCGCTGGGGGCACATTATAAATACCCTTTCTTGGCAAAGGGTCAGATATTCTCACTCATTCTGAACAAACCTTAATATTCTGTACCTCTTCTGACTTAAGCATTGAAGTGCTTTGCAGGTACACCCCCTTCCTCACTTCATTCTCTGGCCCATTCATCAAGTCATTGGAAAGCCCTTCTGATCAGGTGAGATCAATAGGTTTCCAAGAAGAAAAGATCTTGGTAGGCATTGTATTTTACGGACTTATATTGGGAAAGGGTTATGCAACATTTCCTAGTTAAAGTAGAGTATGTAAATCACTCGTTACACTATGTCAAAATGACTTTTAACAGCGCATCTTAGACAGCGCTTTTAAAAGAAAGCGCTGTCTAAGGTTAAAATTAAAATAAAACACGGAAAATGTTCCAAAAAAATAATGAAAGCGCTGTCTAAGGGGGGGTCTTAGACAGCGCTTTCTAAAAGCGCTGTCTAAGACCCCCCCTTAGACAGCGCTTTTAGAAAGCGCTTTTAAATATAGACCTTAGTCAGCGCTTTTGATAAAGCGTTGTTTAAAGTCTTTAAATTAAAAAAAAATTAAAACCAAAAGCGGTGTCTAAGGGGGGGGGGGGGGTTTAGAAAGCGCTTTTGGAAAGCGCTGTCTAAGGCATACCTTAGAAAGCGCTTTCCATAAAAGCGTTGTCTAAGGTCTAATTAAAATAAAATTTCAGACTTCTATTTTCGTTCTCTGTTCTTTTGTTTTCCCTCCTGCGAACGTTGAAACCCTAACAGCGAAACCCATAATAGCGAACACGAATACACTTCCATTTTTCGGTTTCAATCATTGAACGTGTTTGAAGAATCGTACGTGTCTCGACATTTGGGTGTTGACTTCGTTTTTCGTTTCTACTGTTCTTCATTTCTTGCGGTATGTTCTTCATTTCTTCATTTCTTCGTTTCTACTGTATAATCTTGTTGAGAATGTTGAGAATGTTTATAATCTTGTTGAGAATGTTGAGAATGTTTATAATCTTGCGGTAGTTTACTAATGTTGAGAATATGCATAATCTTGTTGACTGAGTTTAGTGTATTATTCTTGTTTAAGTTGTTTTGATTCATAAAAACTGAGTTTAGAAGTTGACAATAGAAAAATGTTGATGTTTGTAAGGAAAACAATAAGGTACATTGTTGTTGTTATGTTTGATTAGAAAACTGAGTTTGTAAAAACTGAGTTCATAAGGTACATTGTTGTTGTTATGTTTGATAAGTAATAATGTTGATAATAGAAAAATGTTGATAATAGAATAATGTTTATAAGAGAAAAGTAATGGAAGAAAAAGTTTGATTCTTGTAATAGAAAAAATGAAAGTGATGAGGTAATTAAAGTTGTTATGTTTGATAAGTAATAATGTTGTAATAGAAAAATGTTCTTCCTTGAAAAATGTTGTAATACAAAAATGTTTGTAATAGAAAACGTTTATAGGTATAGTTATAGGTATAGTTATAGGTATATTCTAATAGAAAATTAAAGTCAGTTATAGAAAAATTAACGTGTTATAGGTATAGTTATAGGTATATTGTAATAGAAAAAGTTTGATTCTTGTAATAGAAAAAATGAAAGTGATGAGGTAATTAAAGTTGGTATATCGGCGTATCGGATACGTTATTGAAGTTTAAAATGAATTGAACTTTAAAATTGTTAGAATATTCAAAGATACTACCTTAGTTATGTATTTTCGTCTAGATTGATTATTTACCTTAATAAGTAGGAAAAACATGGATAAAACATGGATCTGTGCCGATCGAATGACCAAAGAGTACGAGAGTGGGGTTGCGGAATTCGTTAAGTATGCTGTTCAACACGCTGAAAACCCCAGACGAATGCATTGTCCTTGCTTGCGTTGTTGTTATATTGGTAAGGTTGACGCACATGGATTGAAATCGCATTTGATGAGGCATGGAATTGATCAAAGTTATCAGTGTTGGATATTTCATGGTGAGAAAATTAACGAGAATGTTGAATCGAGTGGAAAAAGTAATACGACCTATGCTTCATACGACAAAGACACGGAAACATTCGATTGTGATCGAGTTGAAGAGATTGTAGAAGCACTGGAAGAAGATCTTCATGATTGTCCTGAAATGTTTGAGAGGATGGCAAGCGATGCAGAGAAACCGTTGTACAAAGGTTGCACTAAATTCTCAAGACTGTCTACGGTATTAAAGTTGTACAACTTAAAGGCGGGCAATGGATGGTCGGATAAAAGTTTTACAGAGTTGTTGGCCCTTATGAGAGAAATGCTACCGGATGATAATGTTCTTCCTAATCGAACCTATGAGGCAAAAAAATGTTGTGCTCTATTGGCATGAGCTATGATAAGATACATGCTTGTCCTAACGATTGCATTTTGTTTCGTAACGAATATGCAACGTTAACTGAGTGCCCTAAATGCGGTTTGTCTCGATATAAGAAAAGATTATCTCCCGCAAAAGTCTTATGGTATTTTCCGATAATGCCGAGATTTAGGCGCATGTTTCGTAGTGAAACCGATGCAAGACATCTTGGCATGCAGATGAAATAATTATTGATGGAAAGTATCGGCATCCGGCTGATTCACCACAGTGGTCGAAGATTGATAATGATTATCCTGAGTTTGGATCAGAAGCAAGAAACCTTCGATTGGCATTATCTACTGATGGAATGAACCCACATGATCTTCAAAGTATCTCACATACCACATGGCCTGTTATTCTTATGATTTATAACCTACCTCCGTGGTTATGTATGAAGCGTAAGTACATGATGTTATCTATGTTAATCTCTGGGCCTAAACAACCAGGGAATGACATAGACGTATACTTGACACCTTTGATCGAAGATTTAAAGATTTTGTGGGAGAACGGTGTGGAGGTTTATGATGGATATAGGAAAGAAAGTTTCAATTTGAGGGCGATGTTGTTTGGCACAATTAATGATTTTCCAGCATACGGGAATCTATCTGGGTATAGCATTAAAGGTCAACGTGCGTGTCCTGTTTGTGAAGACGGAACCGATACGATTCGATTGGAACTTTGCCAGAAGAATGTGTTTCTCGGTCATCGTAGATTCTTACATTCTAAACATCACTACCGTGGGTGGAGAAAAGCATTCAATGGAGACACCGAACATCGTAGAGCTCCACCCGCATTGTCAGGTGAACAAGTTTTTGAAAAGGTGAAAGATGTATGTACTGAGTTTGGCAAGCCTTTTGCACATAAGATTGTGAAAGGTGGGTGGAAGAAAAGGTCGATATTTTTTGAATTGCCATATTGGAAGTCTTTGTACGTGAGACATTTTCTCGATGTTATGCATATTGAAAAAAACGTATTTGAAAGTGTTATCGGTACATTACTCAATATAAAAGGCAAGTCTAAGGATGGCCTTAAAGCAAGGGAGGACATGTTAAAAATGGGAATGAGAACTGAATTAGCACCCGTGAAGAAAGGAAGACGAACATATCTACCACCTGCTGCTTTTACTTTATCTAGAAAGGAGAAAAAAAATTTGTGTAAGTCTTTGAGTGAAGTTAAGGTTCCAGAAGGATACTCATCAGATATCAGAAGACTTGTTTCTATGAAAGACCTCAAGTTGAAGAATTTGAAGACACATGATTTCCATGTTATAATGGAACATTTTCTACCGATAGGTATACGTTCTATTTTGCCAGAAAAAGTAAGAAGTGCCATAACTAAATTGTGTTTTTTCTTTAGGTCAATCTGTAGTAAGGTGATCGATCCCGAGATCTTACCAACACTACAAAAAGAGATTGTAATTACCTTGTGTGAGCTTGAAATGTATTTTCCTCCGTCTTTTTTTGACATAATGGTTCATTTAGTTGTTCATCTTGTGAAAGAGACACAGTTGTGTGGACCAGCTTATATGAGATGGATGTACCCTGCTGAACGGTATATGAAAATATTAAAAGGGTACGTGAAATCCCGAAGTCGACCAGAGGGTTGTATTGTTGAACGATACATTGTTGAAGAAGCTGTTGAGTTTTGTACTGAATATTTGTCTAACGTTCAATCGATTAGACTCCCCAGAGCTCAGATTTTCGAAAAAATGGAAGGTAAAAAATTAATTGGGAATAAAATTGTGACAATATCAAGGGATGAACGGGATCAAGTTCATTTGTATGTTCTGCACAATAATAATGAGGTTGAGCCATATGTTGAAATGCACAAGGATGTACTCCGAAGGTTAAATCCGAACAGAAATGAAAATTGGATAGTTATAGAGCACAATCAAAGTTTCATACAATGGTTGAAGGATCATATTTATTCGAAGCGCTCTTCAGATCCTTCTTCGGTAACAGAAAGGTTGAGATGTTTGGCATATGGTCCAAGTTTGCATGTGTTTTCTCATAGCCCATACTCAATTAATGGATACACATTTTATACCAAAGAACAAGATGATAAGAGTACTATGTAAAATAGTGGTGTCACCGTGCTAGCTGAAGCAATGCATATATCAAGTATGAAGGACTTAAACCCCAAATATGCAAATTTGTCATATTTTGGAGTTATTGAGCACATTTGGATGTTTGATTACGAGAAGTTTCAGATTCCCATCTTTGGTTGCAAGTGGGTGAATAGTAGTGGCATACGAATGGATAAGTCTGGATTTTTGCAAGTTGATCTTACTAGGGTGGGGTACAAAGATGAACCTTTTATTCTAGCATCTCAAGCTAAACAAGTGTTCTATGTGAATGACCCGAAGAGTACAAAATGGTCTATAGTGCTTTTCTCTAACAAAGTGACTGATGATAGCGGTGTCGACCAATGTGATATTGATGTTGAGAATGAGTCATGCATTAGACGGAAGAAAGAAGAGGTTTTAACATCGAAGAAGAAAGAAGAGGTTTTTGTATGAAATTGGCCGGAAAGCTTTTAAGAGGGTTTCGAACATTTTTATCATCCAAGTTCCTTAGGGATGCGGATGGTAATTATGTGGATGCGGAGCTTCCTAAAAAATATGAAAGTTTGATATCAGCTGAAGAATGGGAAGCTTTCAAATCCAAACGACAAGACCCGGTTTTTAAAAGAATAAGTGACACAAATCGGGAAAGAGCATCAAGTCCCGCATATCCGTACCGAAAAGGACGTGTCGGATATGGACACTTAGAACAATCCATGGTAAGTATTTATAAATTGCGATATCAAATTTGTTCATCATATATTAGTTTTATCTGATCAAATTGTATGACTTAATATGTAGCTGCAGAAGGAGAAAAGTTCAGAAACATCTCTTCCTGCACATGTTTTGTGGAAGGAAGCCCGTGTGGGCAAATATGGAGTTCCTCAAGAAGACGTTTTACACGTATACAAGAAATGTGTAAGTATAACATTTTTTCATTAATTGAATAACATTTTTATACACTAATATTTGACAAGTATACGGTATTCATCTGATTTTTCAGGAGGCGCTATCTCAGTCTTTATCTCCCGATGATACTAGGAGCATACGTAGTCGGGCATTAGATGTCCCTGAGTATTCTGGTCGGGTGAGGGGTAAGGGATTTGGAGTCACTCCGACCTCCCTGAGTGTTAAAAAAGGAAAGGCTCCTAATAATCGGGAGCTTCATGCAAAATTGGAAGCCATGCAAGCCGAGCTTGTTGCATTGAGGAGAGAAAGAGAGGCTAGTGCCTCAGCATGTTTCAAAGATGGTTCGGACAAAGACAGTATCAACTGTACCTTTCAGCCGAACATTCCAGAGGTAATTACATATAATTGTCTTAAATTGAACTATTTTCTTAAATTATGTATTTGACATATATACACATTAACAATTTCTTGTTATTATTGGTTTTAGGGCATTTCCCATTGTCAGCTATATTTGTCGTCACCATACTATCGGATGGTTGGCAAGGGAAAAGTGCATAACGTTAGCGGAGTATTACTCCACACTAGAGAGCTCCCTGCTGGATGTTTGAAGGTATCGGTTGATATTGCAGTTGAGCCGAATGCATCATTACCATATTCTAACGATGATTCGGATGCAACAACGGTGGACGAAGCAGTAGGTTCGTTTGTTGCATGGCCGACAAACCTCATATGCGTAGGATATGAGGTATGCCTAAAACCTATGTTAACTTTAATGTGTATATTCAAAGTTTTTACGCGCATTTTACGTACATATTTTCCTTGGTTATGTTAAATAGACTCCTACAAAATCCAAATCAAAAGATAATGCTATTCCGCGGCATACCGAGTCCGTGGTTTCAAGAAAAGAGGTAATATACAATTATATGACATATATTCATGGAAGTTGTTACATTCTTAATTTGATCTAACTATTTATATGACATGTAGCTTCAAGAAAATGAGGTTAGCAACGCCTCCGCACAACAAAAAAAAGAGGTTAGCAACGCCTCCACACGGGTAAAAAGTGCTGGTGCTAAGAAGACCGTAGCTAGGAAAAAACCTACCACCAAGTATAGGTCGTGCCTCAGGACATTTCTAGAGATGACCGATATACCGACCGGAGGTGTTCAGAATGTACATATGGAGGTAGGGATTTTCGGCTTTGATTACGACCAAATGATTGGTAATGAAGACTTCATGCAAGTTTTTGGTCGTGAAGAAATCGGCGTCACCGTTGTCAATACATATATTAGGTAAATTCGATCTACTTTGTTTTATTAATTGAACAACTTATTTACTTTATGTTTCAAAAGAGGTGTCTAATGTTAATGATGTTTTTATATTAGGTTTTTGTATGACAAATTGATGCGCCCCAATGGTTTGGACGTGTCATTCAGATTCTTAGCACCCGCGACCGTCAACTTAAGTTCAATCTTAAGTAGACCGGATACCGTGATGGAGTACGTTCTTCGGATCCTCATGGCCAATAAAGATGCGGAGAAGTTGTTCTTTATACCGTTTAATACCGGGTTAGAATTTCATTCTAAATTCATCTATTATAATTTTTTTCCAAGTTGACATCTAACATTTGCTTAATCATTACAGTGGACATTGGTTGTTGCTCGCAATCAATCCTATCCGAGAAATCGTGTATTATCTTGATTCGTTAGGAAATGATTGGACAACATACCCGGATATGAAAGTCATAATTGACACGTAAGTGAGAATGTTAAAAAAAAATTTGTGTGTATTTCTTAGTTTATGTGAATTGTTCTAATTACTTCATTTTTATTTTATTAGCATCCTACAAGCTTTTCGGGCCCAACGAGATATCCAAACCTCAAAGAGGGGCGCCAACTCCATTACATGGATTCGAGTGGCGGTATATTTTTAATTATCACATTTTTTATTATATTAGTGATGACACTTGATAAAACTTAGGATTTATCCATATTTTTTTTTCATATGTAGTGTCCTCAACAACGTAATCAAATAGATTGCGGGTATTTCATGTTGAGGTTTATGCGAGATACTCTTGTTTTGGGCCGATTAGAGATTCCCACCGATGTATGTATTTCTAACTTATGAGTTATTTTTATATTTACACATATCTCATATAATTAAATAGTTGAAATTAAATTAAACTATGTTATATTATTATGTAGTACTTTGATGAATTCAAGTGTGCATTTTATACAAAGGATCAAGTGGACGAAATCAAAGAGGAATGGTGTCAATTCATCATAGAGCTCAATGTTTTATGTAATGACTTGTAAATTTGTAGTATATTGTACATGACTTGTAAATTTGTACATAAATTTGTGTAATTATATTGTACATTTGTAGTATATGTAATGACTTGTAAATGTGTACATAAATTTGTATATATTTTGATACATTTAAGGCAAAATTGGTTTGAATTGGTATATATATATTTGTTAGCCAAAAATTGGTAGAAAAAAGGCCAAAATGGTTTGAAATGGCATATATAAAATGTGATATTTGTCTGCCAAAATTTGGTTGAAAACAGGTAGAAATTCTGGTTTATAAACCTGGAAAAAATGTGGTTTAAAACAAAAGCTGCAAAAATTTTCGTATACCTTAGACAGCGCTTTTGGCAAAAGCGCTGTCTAAGGGGGGGCTTAGAAAGCGCTTTTGGCAAAAGCGCTGTCTAAGGGGGGGGCTTAGACAGTGCTTTTGAAAAGCGCTGTCTAAGGTATACCTAAAAAAATTAAAATAGGAGGGGATTAGACAGCGCTTTCACCAAAAGCGTTGTCTAAGGTATAGGGGCTTAGAAAGCGCTTTTTCAAAAGCGCTGTCTAAGGTATTCCTAAAAGCGCTGTCTAAGGGTACCTTAGACAGCTCTTAGACAGCGCTTTTAAGATTTAAAAAAGCGTTGTCTAAACCTTTAGTAGCGGAGGTTTAGACAGCGCTTTAAAGCGCTGTCTAAGGCTAAAAAAAGCGCTGTCTCAGGTCTTGTTTGGCATAGTGTTAGTTCTTTGTAACAGTTTCGGGTACGACCTTGGGCTCCTGTTCTGGACTGCTCCTTGGGCTGCCCTACCGTCGGGAATGACACAATCTTGATTGGGTCATTGGGATGCCTTACCATCGGGAAAGACACAATCCAACATTATGAAGGGCCCAATAAGGACCAAATATGGATGACCTTTGGGGACGTTTCCTCCACGCGCTCATCACTAACGTATCGCCAACCACCCCACGAAATATTCTCTCCACTCCTAGAATTAAAAGGCAGTTGGACCAGGATGAAGACCATGTGCTAGGTCTTCCCCTACTTCCTCGCATATCCTAGCAGTCCTCATTGTGGGCTTGACAATCTAGCCTATAACAAGGACCTTGGCCCAGTGCTGGGGGGCACATTATAAATACCTTTTGTACTTGCTTTCTCCATCCTTTTCTTACTTTGGTATTGTAATACCTTGCAGGTACACCCCCTCATCCTCTTCAATCACCGGAGTTGTGCTAGCCATCGAAGGTCCTTTATGATCTGATGAGATCAAATCATATTTTTTAAATTGTTTCAAATCCCGGATAGTGTGGCAGAATATTGAATCTTGGTTGGGCTTCAACATCTCTTTTGCTCATAATTGTATTGATCACATGTTGAATTGATCTAATTCCAAACTTTCTCCCTCCTCTTCTTGTTTGGTTTGGTTGGTCACTTGTTGGTGTTTATGATGGACTAGAAACCAAGTTCTCTTCAATGACTTGGTAGATTCCCCAATCGAAATCTGTATAAGAATGTGTTTTCCTTTATTGTGAAAGTTTTGAGAAAGTTTTATTTTTACAAAAAATTTCAAGTAATTAACTATGTTTGAATATTATTAGATTCTGATTCATTCTTAGATTCTTACAGATAATATCACCCATTTATTTTAAATATAATCATTCATATCCATTCTTAAAGTCTTAAATAAAAATGACATTCTCATATGATACGTACTCATATATAGGATGTATACTATAAAAATATCATTTTTATGTAAGAACATGAGAATGAATATGAACCATCAAATTTATAATAAATAAGTGAGATGAGAGAAAATTTTAACTACAAAAAATATAATATTTTTATAAAATTCATTAACTATAAAAATGGATAAGAGAGAAAATAAAAAATAACACAGAATCTCACCCATTTATTTAAAATTTAATGGTTCTGATTCATTCTTAGATTCTTACATAAAAATGACATTCTCATAGGATATGTCCTCGTATATAGTACGTATTCTATGAGATGTCAATTTTATGTGAGAACATGAGAATGAATCTGAATCATTAGATTAATCATAATTGGATGAGAGAAAATAAAATTTTAAGGCTTCAATAGTGTTTTCGTCCCTATAAGTTGACGAGTTTTTGGTTTTCGTCCCTGAATTTTTTGTGTGCAAATCCCCTTATGTCCATGTCTTTTTAGCGTTAGTCTCTTCTGTGAGTGAACCGTTAAAAAACACTGAGGTGGTAGACAATGTTGATTTGGAATATGCTAATGTTGCAAACGGTTCTGACGTGACAAAGTGTTTTTTTTTGTTTTTGTTTTTTTTTTAATTTTACATTAATTCCACGTCAGCATTTTTTATTACTACCCCTATTCCTTTATATAAGAGATAAGTCACTTTTTAGGTTCATTGAATAACCAATGTATTTGGTCAGTTTATAGACTAAATACATTAATTATTCAATGAACCTAAAAAATGACTTGTCTCTTATATAAAGGAACAGGGGTAGTATGATTTAGGCATAATTAGTCCACAAGTCCAGTAAAATAATTTTGAGTTTCGTTTTAGTCCCATAAGAAAAAAATGTGTCACGCTAGTCCCATAACATATCTTTTGTTAACAATTTTAGTCCATTCCGTTGATTGTTGTGTTTTACCGTTTGTTTCTGCCACAATGGCGTGCCATGTGGTCAATGAGTTATCCCATGTGTACAATATTACTTTATTTAATTGATGTGCTCACTGACTCATCCAATATTTTTCAAGATTTTTTTTTCATGTTCTCTCCTTTATCTCCTCTAGGTTCCATTGTCTCAGTCGTACCTCTCCTTCATCTTTGTAAAACATTTTTCTTTCTTCTTAATCCTTCTTCATCGTACTTCTACCAAGCCGTTCTATTCAATGTCTCAGTTTTAAAATAATGCTTCTACTGGATCATTTGTGTCGGTTATTCGGAGAATTAAGAAGAGGGAATGTCTTTACCAAGAAGAATACATGCTTCATACAATGGGCGACATGAATAGTGTTAATTTCGGGAAAACGTTTTGGTGGTGCAAAAATTTCAGAAATCACGTCAAAAGGGATGTAATTTCTTCAAATGGTTCGAAGATGACATTATTGATGAAAGGGACGTGAAGATCCTGAGGCAAAAGAAGAAGATAAACAAATTAAAGTATCAGATCATTAAGACAAATGGATGGTTGAAATTGGCTGTAATCATAGGAATATTTAGCTTAGTGTTTATTGTTATTTTTGTAACAATCATGTTTTAGGTTGGTTAAAAGGAGATGTATTTGGTGACAAGTTGAAGAAGGGCTATTATTGTTTGTTAATGAATGAAAATTGTGGTTTGATTATGAATGAAAAGTGAAAATTGTTGTTTGATTATGAATGAATGGAAATTATAACATAACAGTAATATATGCCTCACTCATAAAATGTTATTTCACATAAATTGAAACCTTTATAACATACCAGTAATATTTCATAGTTTTCTTTGATCCAAATTAGTACATAATAACAATATTTCAAAAGTAATTCATAGTTTGCTCTGATCCAAAATGGGCATAACAACAGTACACAAAAGTAGTACATAACAGCAGTACACAAAAGTGGCATTATAAGCCATTGTCAAATGTTATACAAAATGGGCATTATATGCCTTAGTTATAAAGTACATTAGCAATCAAACATAAATATCATAGTTGGCTCAAAACATGTTTTGGACCCCTCTGAAGCCTCTTTCTCTTTTTGGCAACTTGTTGTGTTAAGCTTCCTTCTGGTGGCAGATGATGCCTGAGTTGGTGATGTAGTTTGAACCTGAGTTGGTGTTGCAGTTGGTGCTTGAGTTAGTGTCGCAATGGGTGCTTAAGTTGGTGTTTTAGTAGGTGCTTGAGTTTCTGGTGCAGCAGTTGCTTGAGTTGGTGTAGGCAACTTGCAGGTGGCCTTATTATGGCCATCCTTATGGCACCTACTGCACTTAATGCCAAATTTGGCCCTTTTGAGTTGAGTCTCATTTCTAACTTGTTCCCTAGCCTCTTTGTTCCTCTTATTATTTGGTCGAACAGGTTGCCTTTTGATAGGTGGTGGTTGTAAATCAACATCATCTGTTTTGGTCCAAAGAGCTGCCCCATTGACTGGGTAGATGACAGATGAATAGAAATTTGCATAACATTCCTTTTTTTAATATTCAGGAACAAAATCATCCATCAATAAGTGTTGATCCTTTATACAAGCAAGTGCATGACAACATGGTAGCCCAGTCAGCATCCATCTTCTACAAGAACACTCTTTCTTTGATAAATTTACAGAATGTTTCTCTTCAATGAAAGATGTATGCCTAACCTAATAGCCTACCTCACCTGCACGTCTACATCAAGTATATAAATTCATATTTAGCAAACAATTTGAACAAGTATATAAATTAATATTTAGTAAACATTACCTACCAATCCAATGGCTGGTTCTTTGAGATTCTTTTTCCAACTTCTTTCTTATATTTGGTAGAACAGTGTCTGCATATTTAGAAATCTTCTGTCGGTTAGACTCCCACCTCTGCATGAGGTAGATTCTAATATATTCTAGCATGGTGGTAATGGGCTTGGCCCTTGCAGCTACAAACATGGAGTTAAAGGCTTCTGACATATTGTTAACCAGAGTGTCACACCTTGGACCATTCTTAAACCTAGATTTGCTCCAAAACCTAGGTGGGATCTTCCAAAGGTGCTTGAATGCTTCTTCATTAACCTCTTTCATTTCATGCCTAATTTTCTCCCAAGCATTTAGATAACTTGCATTAGCAGCCTTCCACATCATCTCTTTCAATTTGACACCAGGAAACCTCTTCCTGAAATTGCTATACAAGTGCCTAGAAACAATACAAACACAGAAAACAAAACTCAAGCAAACACCAACTACAAAACACAGAAAACAAAACATAAGTAATAATGAATTACCTAACACAAAACCTTTGATCAACTTCTGGTAACAACTCATCAAGTTCAGGTAATAGACCCTATGACAACAGAAAACAAAGGTATAAAAAAATCACATAAACATTACATATCAGATATAATGGTATCATAAAACAAACTTAAAGATAACACACCTTTTGTTGGTCACTTATAAATGTATATGTCTTACAAAGTACGACCCCTCCCATATCAGTTGTCAAAAGATCCAAAAACCAACTCCATGAATCCTTGGTTTCTCCCTCAACTATAGCAAATGCTATTGGTAGCATTTGGTCATTAGGATCCCTACCAATTGCTGAAATAATTTGTCCACCACAATAACCTTTCAAAAAACATCCATCCAAACCTATTATGGGTCTGCACATAAAAAAACTATCTTTGCAAGCCTTGAGGAAAATATAAATCCTCTGGAAATGTGGATTTAAATTCTCACTATTTTCCTCTCCACCTTCACTAGGCCGACTTGGTTGACTAGTAACTTTCACAATTGAACCAGGGTTTGCTCTTAACAGCTCATGTCCATAATCATGGATCCTTGTGTATTGCTCTTTAAATGATCCATCAACAATGTCAATAAAAAGTGATTTAGCTCTATATGCAAGTGTCTTATTGATTCCAACATTCCACTTTTGTATCCAATTATCATAATCAGGAGGAATCTCATCAGTATCGTACTCCTCAACATCACTCAACCCTCTTAAGTTTTCCTTGGTAGCCTCATCTTCAGTATCATCTTCAAATACACCACTGCATTCACCTGTTTCTTTCTCCACCTTCTTCTTCCTTGGTATCCCCTTGCCCTTCCCCTTAACGTTTTCATTACCCTCGCCCTTCTCCTTAACTTTTTCTTTACCCTTTCCCTTCCCATTTTCTTTCCCTTCATCTTTGTCAATAACACCTTCATCTATGTCAAAAGAAATTCCATCATCACCTGAATCCTAAAATAAGTGTCTGAAAATACTATCAACTTCATTATTCTCATAACCTTTTTGGTTACATCCTTTTTCTTCCTTGTTACAGTCAGGTCCTTCAACACCTTCTTGGTTACATATGAGTCCATTAGCAATATTATTAGTTTGAACACATACCAAGTAAGGTGTGCCATCAATTATGTCATCTTGTTCACACACTATAAGTTCAGTGGTCCCATCTAAAGTTATATCCAATTGTGGTTCCTCAGTCACAATGTCCCCCTCAAAGTTAACATTCTCAATGGTCACATCCACATTAATATCCTCAAAAGATCCTTCATTATCAACTTCAGTGGGCCCACCTTCATCAAATTTCATACCTAGATTATTCAATTCTTCTATGGTCCCCAAATCATCAAAAGTTCATATTATATGTCCTTCTTCCAAGTTGTCTTCTTCTACCACAGTAGGACCTACATTGTTTTCAATAGGCAATATTTGTTCTTCCCGAAACACTTGATGTATTACAAACAGATGCATATTCCCATTGATAAGTGCAAGGTTTCTCATTCTATATGTTCCTTTGTCGTCTTGCAACATTACTAATTCATTATCATCCATTGCATCATAATACCATAAGCTCTCTACTTTTGGGTAACCTAGATCTTTTAACCCAACCATAATCTCAAAATAACTCCAAAAGTCAGAGTCCACTTGCCAAGTCTCCTATAACCCATTGTAACCTAACCTGTTAAACTCACCAAAGACCCCCGTGATGGACAACACACTTAAACCTATCACTCGTGACCTAAACACAACAAGTAAGAAAGAGATGAGACAATGCATATTGAGAGCAGATGATAATGGACGAAAAGAATCACCTCATACATACACATACCTTAGTGTAGCCTAATTGTTCTCCGCAACGTTCTTCTTCGCAGCTTCGACCACCACAAGATTGATCTTCGCAAGAGCTAGGGTTTGTGTTTTATTCTTCGCACAATATGAAAAATTTGAACAACTGGAGATGAAATGGAAGACCAAGAGTTCTTCACTTATGTTACTAAAAGAAAACAACAAACTATAACAATGCCACGTAAATTATTCGTATACTGAAAAATATATCAAAATATTAGAACAAATTCTACATCAGTTTAAGACAATGTCACATCACCCATTGTTAACGTTTTTTTACTTAAACTTAACAGAAAGGATCAAATACTCTAACGGAGGTTAAAGAAAAGGACTACAATGTAACTTTTTTGAACTGTGGGAGTAAATAGAAACAACAAATTAAGTGGATCAAATACTCTAACGGAGGTTAAATAAAAGGACTACAATGTAACATTTTTGAATTGTAGGACTAAATAGAAACAACAAATTAAGTTAAGGGACAAAAAGATGAATTAAGCCAATTATTTAATTCACTACAAAAAAAACACATTTTAGCATCAATAAATTAGCGTCGGCCACGACACCGATGCTAATAGTGTTGCAAATGTGTCTCATTCAACCGACACTATAAGCAAAAACATGTTTGGCCTATGTCTTTTGATACTAGCGTCGGCCACAATCTACCGACGCTAACGACGAATTTAATTTATTCCATTTTAAATAACTTATTTAATGTTTATTAAATATTAAATATTTTACTTGTTTTTTATTAGTGTCGGCCAAAGCCGACGTAACCTTGATGCGAAAATTCTTCATTCCCTCCACAAGTTTCGTTTGACTCCTTTTCTTATTGTTTTAATAAATTATTTTATTTTTTAATACTAGCGTCGGTTATATGCGACGCTAATTTTGCACGAAAAATTTTCTTTCCCCCTCAAATTTCGTTTGCCTCCTTTTTTTATTGTTTTAATATATTATTTTTTTAATATTAGTGTCGGCTCAGACCGATGCTAATGTTAATTCCAAAAATATTGTATTTCCTTGTTAATTAAGTTTGACTCCTTTTTTTTATCTTTTTTATTGTTTTAATTAATTATTTTATACCAAATATAAATTAAACTATAATACAAAAACTATTCTAAATTTATAAAATTCTTAAAGGCCAACAATTTTCTTAATATTTATTCTAAAAATAAATTTGATAAATCTTAATATAAATTAAAAAATTAAAATTAAATACTATAAAAATTATTTTATACCAATTTATAAATTAAAATTAAATACTATAAAAATTATTTTATACCAAATTATTGTATACCAATTTATAAATTAAAATTAAATACTATAAAAAATCTAAATTTATAAAATTCTTAAAGGCCAACAATTATTTTATACCAAATAAATTTTATAAATTAAAATTATCAAAAATTAATACTATAAAAATACTTATAAAATAAAATGAAAAAGAAGAAACAATATATCAGTTCATCACATTCTAACCTTTTCCAGATATTCATCTCAATAGTTCATCTCTTTTCACATTCGTTCATCACATTCCCTAAACCCTCTCAATCGTTCATCTCAATTCCCTAAACCCTCTTAATCGTTCATGTCAATTCGTTCAGTAACCCTCTCAATCCTTCATCTCAAACCCTAAGCCCTCTCAATCGTTCATCTCAATTCCCTAAACCCTCTTAATCGTTCATGTCAATTCGTTCAATAACCCTCTCAATCGTTCATCTCAAACCCTAAGCCCTCTCAATCGTTCATCTCAAACCCTAAGCCCTCTCAATCGTTCATCTCAAACCCTAAACCCTCTCAATCGTTCATCAGTTTCGTTTCGATTTTGATTGCAATAAGTTGCTTCAGGTATCTTTTAATTTCTTTTAATTTCAATAAGCTGTTTCGATTTCGATTTCGCATTTGCATTCGCTTCTGTGCATTCGCATTTGATTTAATTTTTTCAGTTTGGTTTGTTTTAATGGATTGTTTTAATGTTAATTGGTAAGGAAAAGGGTGAGGTCGAAATGTCAGTGTTCTTGTAATATTGTTATTTCTCCTTCAAGCTTCTCTTTCTGGTGAGTATTCTTATCAGTTTATAAGTTAGGTATTTTTATGAATGAGTATTCTTAAGATGTATTAGAATTGAACTGAATTGATGTTGGAAGTTAGAATTGAATTGAATTTGATGAATGAGTATTTTTAAGATGTATGAGTATTCTTAGTGAATTGAATTAATAAATGAATTTGAATTTTATTAGAACTGTTCTCAAACTGAAATTGAATGAATTAAAATTTGAATGTTATTTGAATTTGAATGAATTTGAATTGAATTAAAATCTAAATTTGATAAGGATCAAAATAATAGTTGTTGTTTGTTGTTGCTTCTTTTAGATCAAATCTTTCTCAAACTGTTCTCAGTAACTTCTTGTGCTTGTTTCAACTTCCCTTTATTTTTCGGAGACTTTTTTTTGCTCACCGCAACCGATTTGTCTTCCATTTCAGTTTGGTTTTCAATCCTAACAAAGACTAGTTGAGGTTGAGCCATGACCTGGCCGCCCTTAAGTCCACCCCAATTGGTGTCTCTCTATAAAAACAAAGCATCTTAAATCAAACATCATAACAGAATTTGTGTGTGCATGTTCGCCGTCTCTAATATAGTGCAATGACAATAATTCTCGCCGTCTCTAATATAATTACAAGGTCCTACTCCAACATCATAAGTGAAAATTTTCTTGTTTAGTCATTTGCTTATCTTCAACACAAATGAAAATAAGTGACATGTTTATTATGCTTATGATGCTTGGTTAAGAAAAAAACAAAGTTAAATTGTTGATGACATTATATGAAAACACCTTAGGTTTATGCTATTGGCTGATTCTTTTGGATAAGATAGTAAATTGTCTGTGTTGATTTTGAAGGTGGAGTATTCGTTGAGTCTTGTCAGGAGGAACAAGGAAGGGTTTGGTAAGTGATAAGTTTTCTCAGTATTCTAGTTTGATATGAAAGTGTATTCTCTGAGTTCATTTTGCATTGTGTTGTTATTGGGTTACTTTCATTTGGGAGTTTTTATCGAAGCATAAAAAATAAACTGTGTTTGTTGCTTATCAGAATATATTTGTATGAAATATGGGATAATTAGGGTCATGATATATTTTATAGACTAAACCCTGTGTATAGTCAATTATAGGAGTGTTTTTTATTAGAGCTAGTGTTTATGATTGGCTGCCAATGATATATTTCATGTTAACTGTCAATGAAATTCAACTCAAATGACTTTGAAATTAGGAATTCTGTTATCAGTTAGTAGAATTTGTTATTTAGACGTGCACTTAGTAATTTTGAGAATTGAGAATTAAGTGAAATTTAGTTATGCACTATTTTATGAAGTTAGTTGTTTTGTTTAGTTTAAATGGATAAATGAAGTTATTTTAATGAGAAAGTTATTAACTGAATGTTTGTATGTGGACACTTGATGATAGCAGGCCATTAACAGAAATAGGTCTGCATCTAACTGATTTTTTTATACTTACTCTGATAGTTAGGATTTTTTTATATAGAAGAAATCGCATGAAAATGATTAGGAAAGATCTTGGTTTGCTCGGAATATTAGGATAAGGTCTGGATCTACCCAAAAAACTCTATAATATATAAGCTATGTATTACTTTTAGGGAAAGGAAATCAACTATATAATATATGAAGCTAGTACTCTTACCATTACCGCCCCTGCATATAACAGCCCTGAAGTCTCCAACATTTGCAACAAGCAAATGATCGCCAACTAGAATGGCAGTAGATGCAGTAGATCCTGCATCTTTGTGATGATTGTTTTCTGATTTCAGATATTCCAAATCGATATGATTATATGCATCAGCTGTAGAAAAATAAGAATTATCATATAGATTTAGCAAATCACAAAACATAAGAATCATGCTGCAATACCAAACTGAAGAATTATCACCTGAAGTAATTATAAAGAAATGAAATTAGTTAGTACGACAATTTTTAGGGAATACCAAAACCAAAAACTATTTATTAGAACGATGAAAAACCATTTGGTTGATGTAGCACACAATTCATTAAGCTTCTTCATAGACACCAAGTGATCAAATGTTGTCCTTTCTCTGTTTCTGAAAGGAACTGCATCGTATGTGATATAAACCTCTATTAGTTTGATGCTTCTGGTGCATGAGTAAATCAAAGATAGAAACTCATATAAATGAAATAAATTTCATGTTTGTTGCAATCTTAAACCTTCCTGTATTACATATAAATGAAATAAATTTCATGTTTTGATCACTCCACTCGTTACCTATTTGGACTTGTTTTTATCTTTTGTGAAACTGAAATTGAAATTTGGGACAGGCGGCTGCAGCATATGCCGGGCCGGTAGAGTATTTCTTAGAGGAAAAGAAAGAGAGCAAAAACTGTTTATTAGAATGATGAAAAACCATTGAGTATGAGAAAACATGACATTAGTATTACTTGTTACCGAACGATGAAAACCACTATTCAAGAGGTTAATAGCCATTAAAGAATAACATAAATTAGAGGTTAATTCTGGCTTTAGAGATTCGTGCTTTAGAAAAACATAAAAACATAAAAGACATTCACATAAATTAGAGATTTGTAGAAGCTAAGTTGATGCCATTTTGTGTGTTTGTTCTTGAAAACATAGGATTTGTGTGTCTGTTCTTCAATAAAGACAACATGTATAGAAACAACTTAAGTAGACCTTGCTGAAGAGTGTCTGTTCATCGTAGGATTTGGGTGTCTGTTCTTCATTTTGTGTGTATGTCCAATAAAATGAAGCCATTAACAACATGTTTATAGCCAAGAAACAAGCTTAAGTAGACCTTGCTGAAGAGTCAAAACAAAACTGCTGGTTTATGATACAATAGAACATAAATTTTGCAGCTTGTGTTACCAAAATTGTAACTTTAGGTAGTTTTGGCAGGCCTTGTGATATGACAGTCAAAACTCTGTAACTTTGTGTGTGCTTATTTGAAACTCTTTATTTTGATTGATACTAGGCATTGTTATTTGAAACACTTTGCATTGCGTGTGCACAAAGATGTGTCATGTGGTGTATTCCTGTGGTGTATTCTCTTTATAGGAACTGAACTTGTATTTTTTTGAATTTAGATATTGATGATGATGACGACTAATCTCAGGTCGTTGGCAATTTTTTGTATTCACATTAATTGCAAAATGAATTTAGATATACTATTTATTTATTTTATTCTGTAAAGGAAATTTATTTGGACTGAGAAAATTCTTAAATCCACTGTTCATTTTCTGTCCTCCAAGTCCGGTCAAATTTCAATGTAAAACGACGTTCGAAATAATTTAGTTTATAGTTCAAAACTAGCTAATATGGTGAGGTTGTTGGCGGATAACAAATTTCTTATGTAGATTTTATTTTAGGCCGATGTATATGTAGCAGCATCTCTTAGAAGATATCAATTTGATTATTGTTTAGCAGAGTATTTTGTTTGTTTCGTGTTAAAATTATGTATTGAAAAATTTAGAATTAAGTTAGAATATTCTAAACGGAAAGTACAGAGACTAGTACTTTAATTGATACTTTTATTTGAGATGAAATAAAATGATTTGCGGGTTAAATATTTCGTTAAGAATATATTTAATTGGAAATTAAATCTAATTTTATCTAAGATTTGCGGGTTAAATTGTTATTGTTTATCTTAGGCATGATTTGCGGGCATGTTTTGCTGTCATAATGTACTTCTTTGTCCTTTTGATTGCAGACAAAAACTTGGTTGTGGAATGCCCTACTGACAAGAAATCCTGCTGCTTCTTTCTGCTGCACGACGAGTTTGAGAAGTTCCCCCTTTAACAACGAGCAATAGCGTTTGATTCGGTAATAGTTTTAACTTTGAAGTAGCAATTGGTTTCTACTCATGCACGTTATATCCACTAGCTATATCTTCACAATAGATTCTTATGGGGTTTGAAATCTGACTTTTCCATGAAAATGCTTTTAATACTAATCTTCAATGAATCTAACTTAAGAGAAAAATGGTTTGAACTATGAGTTATATAAAAGACTATTATTCTTAATGCCTTAAGGATTTAATGCTTCGGAATTCTTAGATGAAGTAATTTCAGTCATCACTCAACATCAAAAACCCTTTTATGGTCATATGTTTAGTGTAGATTCTATAGAGCTTAGAATCAAAATTTAGAAATTAGAAGTAAAATCAAGATTGAGAATTGAAAAACTATATCATCACCAAACAATCTACTTCCTTAATCAATTATGTATCCATCAATTCTTTTCAAATCAATTCTATCACAATCAAAAGTAAAAAGTTTGAAAATTTTTTCTTATGAATGAATAGTTAAATGTCCCCTATGAGTACAATACATAGTAGAATTATTGAAAAAGTTGTTTCACATGGATATGAACAACAATTCTAAGTATTTTTTGCTTAAGCTTCAAGTTTGAATTTTCAAGCCATAATGCTTTTTAATTTGCTTCAATCATGCATGGCTACCTAGACACTATGACCATTAGAAACTTATAAAAGTATAGCTTTTCCTTTCTTAAGTTTTTTCTTGATGACTAATTAAGAAAGAAGAATATAACCTTCACATCCAAATTCTCAATAAAGAGAAATTCTTCAGAAGTAAATTGAATAAATGAAAATTAGAAACTTATTTTTGTTTTTTATGTAGAGAATGGATCGAAGTTGGATGTATGATAGAGTAAACTCCGATAGGTATGGTTTGAAAGATGGATTTATTAGTGGAGTTGAAGAGTTTGTCAATAAAGCGATGAATCGACCTCAGTTTTTAAACGAAGGAGGGATAAGGTGTCCTTGTGTAAATTGTGTCAGCATTCTCTTAAAAATGCCTAATGAGGTCAAACACCACTTGTACAAAGATGGTTTTTTGTCCAACTATTATACATGGACTGATCATGGAGAAGTGAATCAGAATGTGGATCTTGATGATCATTCTAGTAGTGGTGGGAATGTTGGTGGGGATAATCTAGGTAACGAAGAACAATTCGAGGCAATGAATGATATGGTCTCTGATGTTTTCAGGCCATTTGTTAATGTCTCAAATGTGAATGATAATATGGAAAACGAAACGATTAGTGAGGGTGAGGTACCAAATGAAAAAGCTCAACGATTTTATGATGAATTAATCTATGCAAACCAACCCATTTATGAGGGAGCTTCTGAATCCAGACTACCTATTTCAGTTAAGTTGTTGGCTGCCATGTCTAGTTGGCATGTTCCTCAAAAGGCCATGGATTTTTTCTCTAAAATGCTCGTTGATGTTTGTCCAACTAAAGAATGCTTACCTGGAAACTATTACCAAGTGAAGAAGTTGGTGTCTAAGTTAGGATTGGAAGTTGAGAAAATTGATTGTTGTGTGAATGGAAGCTTATTATATTTTAAAGAAGATAACACCTTAACTCAGTGCATATTTTGTGGAGCTGCTAGGTATGTTCCTCGAAAGTGTGGAATGAGAAAATACAAAGATGTGACAGTGAAAAGAATGTTCTATTTTCCAATCATTCCTAGGTTACAACGACTTTATGCTTCAGAGGAATCTGCAGCTCAGATTAGATGGCATCGTGAGAACACCAGCAATCTAAATGTTTTGTGTCACCCATCTGATGGAAAAGCTTGGAAACACTTCGATGAATTTTATCCTGATTATGCTAGTGAACCAAGAAATTTAAGATTGGGTTTATGTAGTGATGGGTTTACCCCTTACATTCAAGCCTCTAGTTCTCCATATTCATGTTGGCCAATAATAGTCACACCATACAATCTCCCTCCTGAAATATGCATGACCAAACTATACATGTTTTTTACTTGTCTTGTACCTGGACCATACAACCTGAAAGTTAAAATAGATGTCTACTTGCAACCTTTGGTTGATGATTTACAGCGGTTGTGGAAAGATGGCATTGTGACATATGATATATCTATGCAGCAGAATTTTATTATGAGAGCAAATTTAATGTGGACAATCAATGATTTTCCAGCATATGGTTTGTTGTCTGGATGGGGAGCACAAGGTAAATTAGCATGCCCTTATTGCATGGACAATACAGATTCTTTCACCTTACAATTTGGTGGAAAAAGTTGCTGGTTTGATTGTCATCATAGGTTTTTACCAATGGATCATCCTTTCAGAAAAAGTAAAAAGAGATTTACAAAAATTAAGATTGTGAAAAAAAGACCACCACCAATGTGGACCGGCCAGGATGTTTGGGAAGCTATTCGTGATTTCCCAAAAGTCACAGACAGTGTCTGGGCCGCCAAATTTTCGGGGTATGGGAAACAACATAATTGGAACAAAAGAAGTATATTTTGGGATCTTCCATACTGGAAGGACAACTTGTTAAGGCACAACCTTGATGTGATGCACATAGAGAAGAATGTATTTGATAATGTGTTTTACACTGTCATGAATGATCCTGCAAAAACAAAGGACAATGAGAAGGACATATTGGATTTACCTCTTAATTGTTTACGTGGGGATTTAGAGATACGCCCTCTACCTAATGGAAAGATGGCTAAGCCAAAGGCAAAATTTTCATTGACACCAGAAGAGGCAAAGCTAGTATGTAGATGGATTAAGGAACTAAAAATGACGGATGGTTATTCCTCGAATCTTTCTAGGTGTGCTGATGCTACCAGGGTAGGATGAAGGGGATGAAAAGCCATGACTGTCATGTATTCATGGAGTGTTTGCTTCCAATTGCTTTCAGTTCCTTGCCTCTTGAGATATGGAAGCCGCTAACTGAGTTAAGTCATTTTTTTAAAGACTTGTGTTGTAATACATTGAAGTTGGAAGACCTTGTTAGGTTGGAACAAAACATTCCCATCATCATATGCAAACTAGAAAGAATTTTTCCACCAGGTTTCTTTGACTCGATGGAACATCTCCCGATTCACATACCTACTAAAGCAATCCTTGGTGGTCCTGTACATTATCGTTGGATGTATCCATTTGAAAGGTAATTGATGTTCAATTTTTGTAGATTAATGAAATGAAAAAACATTTTTTAAGCGTTTCATGTGTAGATTGATGGGAGACTACAAGCGTTCGGTGAAAAATAAAATCAGGGTTGAAGGTTCAATATGCACTGCGTACTTGCACAGTGAAACTACTCATTTTTTCTCTCACTATTTCAAGACCTTTAGTTTGTTGCCAAGTACAAGTTTAAGGAACGATCCTCGATCAGATCATGAGAATTCCCAACCAATACTTTCAGTTTTTAGTAAATGTGGTCGTCCTAGTGGAAAGGCTCGACCCTATTTGTTGATAGATAAGGAATGGAAGTCTACTCATGTGCACATCCTAATCAATTGTGACGAGGTTAAACCGTATCTCGAGTAAGTACATTTTTGTAAGACAATTGTGTTGTTCTCAACCATTTTTTATAAATACACTCATCAATTTTATGATCGATGTCAGATTGTTCATGCAATATCATTCTATCAATGAGGAAGATGCTTCCGGTCTTATATACGAGCAGTTTCCTTCATGGCTAAAAGACTATGTTAGTATATTTCTCACAGTTTATATTACGTGGTTGACAATCTTTAAGTTTATATTTCTCACAAAAAACAATCTCTAAGGTTATATATATATATATATATATATATATATATATATATATATATATATTTAGGTGAATGATGAGAGAAATGGAACGACTAGTCCATATCTGAAGGCCTTAGCTCTCGGTCCTAACCCGAAGGCAACATCATGGAACATATACTTTGTTAATGGGTACAAGTTTCACACTCAAGAATGGAGTAGTGGTAAAAAGACTACTAATTGTGGGGTACATGTTAAAGGTGTTACAAGTGGAGGAGAAAACGATTTTTATGGTATCATCCAACGTATCCTTCAATTGGAATACCATGGTTTTAGCAACAAGATTTCCCTATTTTATTGTGATTGGTTTGATCCTACAAATAATTCTGGAACAAAAGTTAATATTTGGTACAACATTGTTGACATTAAGATGAATAAGCGATATCGTTAGTATGACCCGTTCATTCTTGCACAAGAAGCGAAACAAGTTTATTATGTACCATATCCAGAAATGTGTAGGTATATGCATGGATGGTGTGCAGCAATCACCACAAAACTAAGGGGTTATGTTGAGATAGACAACATCGACGATGCAATTCCTTATCAATCAGATGAAATGTTACCAGTTGTGCCTATTACAGAAGTTGAAGAAATACATGGTTTAGCTGATGGAGGGTTAATTGACGAGGTTGAGCCAATAACAATGACAATTGACCCAATGACTCAAGATTGAGAGAACATTTTATGTTTTAATTTTAGATTTTTATGCACTTGTTCAAATGTGTGTTGTAACATAATTCCTAAGGTTATAAATGATTCAATTCAATTACTCTTGTAACATATATTTAGATATGTACTTTCATGTTATAAAAAAACATGTTATATTTGATGTAAAAAAAACCATGTTGTATTTGATGTATTGTAAAATCATATGCACGTCTTTTGATTGATATAAATAACTATTCTGCACTAATTTGTAAAAGCATATGCACGTCTTTTGCACGGCTCATGTATGAATATTTCTTGGTGAGTGCATAGATACATAACCTTTAACATTACCATTTCTTGATGAACATTTCTTATTACTCAGTGTTGGTAGCTTTGAGATGACTGGACAAAACGGAAAGAGAAAAGCACCATCGAGCACATCTAAGTAAGATGACTAAATCTTTTCACCTATTTGATTTTTTTGTATTTAAACTTATTTATTTTTGGATTTGGACTTATTTGTCTAATGGTTTCTTTGTAAGAGAGTTATTGACAGGTTATGTTGTCAAAGACAGATTCCACCTGGGACTCTTGCTATAAACAACTCTCGTAAGGTCCATAGCAAACCTGGTTCAACGAACCCACCACAACCTACTAAGAGAAACCCACCACCACCCACTAAGACAAACCCACCACTGACCACTCAGCCTCCACCGATTCAAACAAATCCCACGCCATCAGATACTCAACATCCACCACTCACTCCAGATTCAACACCTATTCAGCCTCCACCGACTTCTGAGGAGTTCACATTCATTCCTACTCCAGGATATACTCAGCCTCCGCCGCAGCCTCAGCCGCAGCCTCAGCCTCAGCCGCAACCTCAGCCGCCTCCTTCCCATCACACCACAGACGAGGAAGTGCAGAGGGACCAAACACTGGCTAATGAAGGGAAACAACACGACGGAGGGCAAAAACCAAAGATCTGTATTGTGGAAACAACTAATTTGTAAGTGTTTATTGCTTGACTTTTAGTTATATAGTAGTAATTATTGCTTGAATCATGACTCGTAGAAGATTACTTTAATTGTTTATTAAAATATGTGATTATTTTTATATAATTAGATATAAAAGAATTTTGTTAAACTGTTGGCATCATGCATATGCTAAAATTTTGGTTAAATTTTCTTAGTTACTAGGATTTCCATAAAGGTAAATGGAATTTTTATAATGTTTATGTTTAGATTTCCATAAAGATGATGTGAAAGAATGGGATAAGATGCATGGTAAAAATTATTTAGTGAGAAGTTTAAGGATCATGGATAAACATAATATTCTCATTTACAAAAAAGTCAATACTACTAGTGATGGGAGCACTGAATTTATGTTTGCTGAATTGTTAACATGTGCTGGTTACATCCAGGTGATCTTGTTGCCGCAATGATTCGAAAAGTTATTGAAAAGAATTACCGTGGAAACTTCGTTAATTATGGTGAGCTTAAACGTGACGGAAGAGAGGAGGTGAGAAAGGAATGGTTCAACGATTTTAAGGTAAGACATGAAATTTCTTTTTTAGTTGTGGTTGATGATTATGTATACTACTGAGTTTTATTTATTATTTATTTATTTTGTCAGAGGCTTGTATCTTGGGACCGTTGTGATGATGCAAAGATGGAAGAATTGTTTCATCAGAAATGTGGAAAACGGTTGTCTGATATACAACGAAAGGCTAGAGAAAAGGGGCAGAAGCCGGGTTGGATGGGTGTAGATACATGGACGTATCTCCTAGACAAGTGTAAGACAGATGAATTCAGAGCTGTATCCCAACAAAATAAGATTAATCGATCATCTAACAAAGGTGGGGAAGTCCATACAACAGGTCGTAAAGCTCACCATGATGTTGCACTTGAATTGGTATATACTTTATAATTACAATGCGTTAATATATACTTTATAATTACAAAGTGTTAATATAATTATATTTGATATAAATTCTTAACATATATATTTGATCTAATGATAGCCTAAAAAACTCGATCGACCCGCACATCCAGATGAGATTTTCATTATCACCCATAAAAAGAAGAATGGGGAGTGGGTTGACGTTCGTGCAGCGACAATACATGTAAGTTAACATTTTATTATACTTTGTTTGAAATATTATACTTTGTTTGGGATTTGTGTTAAAAACTTCCACAAAATATTATACTCACGTGTTTTTCTATTTATATGTTTATATCTTATGGATTTGTTTAAGAACTATTTTGGCTATATGTTTATATGTTTTTGGCTATTGTTCTCAGTTTTCTTAAATACTTGTGTACAGGAAAAATTCTGCAGCAGCTTGCAACAAGTTGGTGATGAAGTCGAAGGATCAACAAGAATACAAATTTGGAAAGAAGCTGCAGGGGGTAAGACACGGGGGCGGTGTTATGGAACATGAAAATTGGCACGTAACATAAGATGTGGAGTAAACTTCTTGACTCAGGTGTCAATTATAAACCCACATAGAGAAGCAGATAACCAGGCCATTGAGGCTGCCATAGCTGAAGTTGTTGCTGCACGTGAAGAGGTTGCACAGGCGAATGCGTGGACAGATGAATTGGCAAAGTAATTTGAATAATTGTCAAAGAAATTTGATATGTTGCATTCTCTTCAGGCGGGTCCTTTTAGTGCTCCTGCGAGTGGTCATCCTGATTATAACGATTCGGTACGTTCTATTTTCTATTTTTTTTATTGAGTTAAATTGAACTCGTTTATAAATTATGTTTATGTAGTTGAGTTGAATTTTCATATCCTTTTGTACTTAATTGCACTAAAGCTGTTTGTTAGAATTTCGGCACTGTTATAACAATCCTATTTGAGAACAACGGTTTGTACACAAGCTGGTTGGTTATTCTGCTTTGATGGGGCCTATTGGAGGGGTAGTTTTGGTTGATTATTATGTTGTGAAGAAAATGAAGTTGAGGATAAGTGATTTGTACACAACAAGAAGTGTTTTTGGGTTTGTTGTGGTTTATAATAATGGGTATGTTGTGGTTTATAATAATGCTTGGTTTATTAGTTTCTTTTTAGGAGGGTTTTTGTATTGGATTCTGTTGAGTTTTAACATTGTACATTGGAATGTGCGCAAAGTATCACATGCTTGAGCGTATTTTTTTAAGTTAATTAATGTGTCTGACTCGTGACTATTTATTTTGGATGTTGTAGAAGGAGGAGGATGATGAGGATGATGAGCAAGTTGATGTTGGTTATCATGATTAGTGTGTAGATTGTTTAGGACCATTTTTATGTGTTGATATTTTGATGTTGTATTTTGGAACTGATTAGAATTTTGATGTTGGTTTTTTTGGAACTGATTAGTATTTTGATGCTGGTGTATTTTATAACTCATTAGAACTTATTAGAATAACATGTTGGTGTATCTTAGAACTCATTAGAATGACATGGTGTATTTTGGATCACCTAAATTGTTGATTGATGATTTTCTTTTTGCAATGTCATTGGCCTGTTAGAGTTAAAATAATAAACAGGTTTGAATTAATAATAAACAGGTATTGAGTGACAATTGGATAAAGGGAAGGTGATGATTTCAAATAAAATTTGCACGATTAAATAATTTAGTGTCGGCCAAGAGGCCCACGCTATATTAATTTATAAATGATTCATAAATCCACTAGTGGCGGCTTCAGACTGACGCTAATAAAACATATTTGTCTGTCTAATAAATATAGTGGCGGCAACATGACCGACGCTAAAATAAAATAATTGGGTGTCTAAAAAATGTAGTGGCGGCCTAATGGCCGACGCTAGCTCATAATAATATGTTGACCAACCTGACAGTCAATCCAATTAAAAAGTGACAGTTGGCATTCCTTAGCGTCGTCCCTTAGCCGACGCTAATTCATCATTTAGCTGCGCATTTTGGGTCAAGATTTAGTGGCGTTCTAGTGTCACAACTAAAGCCGACGCTACTCAAGTGTCACACCAATAGCCGACGCTAAAACAATTAACTTCCAACTTTGGAAAGGCGGCCCCGACCCCACGCTAAGCCGACGCTAAACCTGTCTAGTGTCGGTTTTTTTGTGGTAGCGAGGGTTTTTTGGCCGACGTTAATGGTGATGTTTCTTGTGATTATTTGAGTGTTAATAAGAAAAAAATAACTTTCAAAAATTTGTCCAATGAAGTATCGAACCTATGAAAATTGGGTTGTGCCAATACCAAATTTCCACCAACCCATTTGTTTCTACTAATTTATATACATAATACATATGTATATAACATTAATATTATGTTTTCTTTGCAATTAATACTACAACTAATATATTAATATTATAATATTTATTAAATAAATAGCAACAATATTAATTAAATAGCATGAATATTATTTATTAAGTAGCAACAATTTAATACTGTATTAGTAAACTTATACTAATATGTATACTTATTATAAAAATTTACTATATAAACTTATACTAATAGTAATTATATAAATATATTATTTATACTAACAATATAATAAGGTAGTTTAAACTAATAATTTAAATGATAAATAGTTTAATTAGTATTTTTAATAGTTTAATTTACTAATCCAGACTCAGACTCTTCTTCAATCAAATGCTCATCACAATCTTTCATTTTCAAATACATCACATCCTCATCCGGGAAATCAAACTTGATGGAGTGGTAATCATCAATTGGCGGATGTGCCAAATGGTCAGCCAAAATTCTTCCTTTTACAGCTTTTTGAGCTCGATACTTCATATCATATTCAAACAACAACATTTGCCAACGAGCAATCCTCCCAGTTAAAACAGGTTTTTCAAAGATATATTTGATCAGATCCATTTTGGATATCAACCAAGTTCTGTAATTCAACATATACTGACGAAGATGCTTGGCAGCCCAAGCTAAGGCGCAACAAGATTTTTTCAAGCATGGAGTACCGAGACTCACAATCACTAAATTTCTTATTTAAATAGTATATAACATATTTTTCTACCGAATTCATCTTGCTGACCAAACACACAACCCATGGAATCTTCTAACACAATCAAATATATAATCAACGATCTACCTTCCTCCGAAGGAGACAAAATAGGAGGATCAAGAAGATACTCTTAAATACTTTCAAAATCTTTCTGATAGAGGCCCAATTCGTTGGGCATATACCCATAGCCTGATCCAAGGGCTCTTATTCTGGACTGGACCGACATAGCAGGTGTCAGGCAGAGGCCCAGTCCGTCGGGCAAGCCCATGTCCTACTGCATGGGGACGTGGGGAAAACACCTCCCCAACGTGCCTCATCAAGTCAACTTCCCCCTTATTTTCTCCTAGTTTTACGGGATAGTTGGACCAAGGCAAGACCACACGCTAGGTCTTACCTGCTCCTACACAATCCTTGGCAGTTCTTCCTTAAACTTAGATAATTCAGCCCATGAGAAGAATTTTGGCCTAGCGCTGGGGGCACACACTATAAATACCCTCTTTTACTAAAGGGTCAGGTATTCTATTATATTCTACTCTTACATATTTTGTACTTGCACTCCGTATACTTTCTCACTTTGGCATCGGAGTACCTTGCAGGCACACCCCCTAGTTCACCACCGTAGTTGTTCATCACTAGAAGGTTCCTCCTGATCAGATAAGATCAGTGGCGCCGCCTGTGAGAACATAAAGGTTTTCCATGTCTTTTGAAACAGAAGACCAAAACTTCACCTTGTCTCTCAGATCATCTAGTATGACCAGCGAACATGGCGACAATCGTGTCTATGGCCTCGTCGATTACACCACTAGTGGGGATGAAGACCAACCTATCACCCATGAGTTCGACATAAGAGACAGACAACCGGTCGACCCCTCCCCTGAACCAGTGGCCAACGATGTTCCCCAGCCTTAGCTCGTGGCTTCCTTCCAACCCATCTCGATATCAATCGAAGATATGTCACGATCATAGCCATGGCGAATGCGCTTAACTAGATGAACCTCATCCTATTTCAACAGTAGGAGAGAATCATCGCACTAGAGACGGAGTGTCGAGCGGACACTCATCAATCGAGGCCCCGCCGATCATGCATCCCCTCACCCTGCAGGCGCGGGCGTGGACCTCATCTAGAGAGACCTCAGCTAGAGGCCACCAAGAAACGGGGGTGCTCCCCTCCTCGCCAGGGATGGTGATGCCATGAGCCCAAGAAGAACAAATCCAGAGGGTACCCCGAGCAGCTAAACGGCCAGCCAAGGAAATCTCCCCGTCAAGACCAAAGCTCCAAGAATGAAGACTACTCACCTCTAACATACGATGGGACGACCGACCCCAACGATCACGTCGACAAAATCTTGCACAAAGCCCAAGCGTACATTAGGTATAAAGAGAAACAAGTTGCCCACATTGTCAAGAGCAATTGCAGTCAGGACAACACGAAAAACTCCAAACATGAGGACTATATTGCTCCTCGCCACACTAGAGAGAAGCGGAGAGACAGAAAGCCTCGCAAGGTCTGCGAAGGAAGAGGGCCAGCTGGGAGATTCTCCGATTACACATTGTTGAGCACTCCCCGCGAGTGCATCCTCGATAAATGCGTCAATTCGGAATTCAAACAGGGCAGAGTAAGGTTCCCCAAACCGACAACACCCAAACCCCACATTGACAAATCCAAGTATTGTCGTTTCCACAAAAGCCACGAGCACGTGAAAGAAGATTGTGTTCATTTAAAAGACGCAATTGAGATACTGATCAAGGAAGGCCACCTCAAAAAGTACAATAAGAGGAACGATACACCCCGACACTATAACACCCCAAAATTTACCCTCTTATTTATCACTGATTCCAAGTAGCTTATGCTTTGTTCCATGCCATCTAGCATGTTCTTTCATACATTGCATAAAAAAATAAAAAATAAAAAATTAATAAAGCATGTATCATTGGCCAACGCACAAGGCATGTGATCGAGGGGTATCCGGTGGGAAAATCAATTATTAAAGCTCAAGGTCAAAACAGGGTCAGAACGGACGGCGCAAGAGTATTTTCAAGGTTTCCCACCAAAAGGAGGGAAAATTCAAAATTTGCTCACGTTAACTGGTTAACACAATTGTTTAACCGGTTAACGCTTGCGAATTTTAAAAAAAACATTCAAATTTTAGTTTGCCTTGTTTCACTATTTTTCCATTTTACCTTGCATTACATTTGAACCAATTTCTAGAATCTTCTACCACCTTCCAAGGGAATATTCCAAGAATATGCTAAGTGAATATTCTAATAATATGCCAATGGAATATTCTAGGAATATTTCCAACTAACTTTAACCAACTTCTAGCTTAGGTCCCAAGCCTAAGGCCCAAGCCTTAAACCTAACCCAAATCAAGTTCCAAACCTAACACTTATATAATCATTTCCCTCCAAACCTCACACAAGGAGACTTCATTTCCACCATTTTTCACAACTTCTCACAATATCTCCCATTTTTATCCCATTTCCCAATTTCACCAAAGTTTCATCATCATCAAGATTCTTCAAGTTTTGCATTGAAACTTGAAGAATTAGAAGCTAAGCCTCCACCATTTGCATTGATTTCATAGATTATCGAAGAAGTTGCTACTGTTTCGGTGTTTATTTAACCTTTTGGAAGTGCTTTTTGAATATTGTGATCATTCTCATTTATTTGGTGCATTCGCGGGAAGAAGCTTCGGATCTCCGGTTTTCTCTTCTACCGTGTATCGTTTCGACATTGCAATAATTGCCAAAGCAAGCCTCCTCTTTGTAGGTTGGTGAATTCGTAATCACTTCTCGTTTTAACTTATTCCACTTCATCTCGCCTCACGCATTCTTCATGTTTTCTTGCTTTTTGATACCTTAGTTGATTGGACCATTAGAAGTTAGAATCTCGATGTGATTGTGGTTTTAATTGGTGTTAGATTATTGCATTTAAGTGTTATTTTTGTGCTAAGTTGGTAGTAAATGAACTAAGGACTCTAGGAATAAGTTGGTGGCTAAAAGTTCTTTTTTCTGCATTTAAAACTGATTCTTGTTCAGTGTTAACCGATTAACCCATTCGGTTAACCGATTAACACAGTTCAAATTTTGGCAAATTCTGCATAATTCAGCAGCATTAACCGGTTAACCCATTCTGTTAACCGGTTAACACTGAACTATTTTGGATTTTTTGTGCATTTTAATGTATGTTTGTATGTCATTCCATATTTAATCATCATGGATCTTTAGTATATGATTTTAGGGAGTTTTTAGGAGTTGTTTAGTTGCAAGTGCATGTAGTTTCGACAACTTTCGACGCACATTTCATTCGGTTCCAATTTTTGGCATAATTGTTGAATTTGTGTTCATAGCATGTTGTGGATGTTGTTAGCATGATGGATCTTCATCGTTAGCATGTTAAGGATGAATTAAAATTCTATTTTGCATTATATTTGTGATCTATGCATGTTTCGGATGTTTGTGCGCATAATCAGAAATGTTGCATGCTACTTGAAATTGCACAATTCACATGTTTGCATTCATTCTTGATTATTTATTTGTTACAATCCATTGTTGATGTTCATTTCAGATTAGAATGCATTAAGATGCATGTTCATTTCATCATTGTTTGCATTAAAGTTTCTTTTTGCACATATTTGCTTTCGTATGGAATATGCATCAAAATGATTAAGTGTTTGCATATTCATATGATCATAATCATAATAACCATGTTGCAACCATTAATGATTATAGTATGTTGCATATCCATGCATTATGATTCATGCATTTGCAATGGAAATATGATTAAATTATGTCATGATTTCACTACTGCATTTTAAAATAGAGGTTGTAAAATGTTTGTTGCATTGTCTTGTTTTGACACTTTTTACATCTATATTCATGTTGTTTGGTAGCTGTAATAGGTTGTTTGCATTATTAGTGGCATTTGGTAGCTGATTGTGTGTTATGGCACTGCGGTAGATGCTGACTTTAGGCTTTGTCTAACTTTTAGGGATCTTTAGGCTTAGGTTTGAGTCTAGTTTAGGTCGTTTCATGTTAGGACATGTTTGTACTTAAATGACCTCTTTCCTTTTATCATTTTGGATTAATTTTAACTAACCTTTATTTCGTAGGGGGTTATGGTAAGCCATGTGTGTGGGAGGGTATCCCGCATAATAAAGGTCGAGCTTTCTCATGCGCCAGGAGACTTTGCCATGGGATATTCGCACACGTTTCATATCGGGATGAGGTGTAGGATATTTATCATGATGAACAAGTCTTAGCATGAGAAAGTTTCACAAAAAACCCAAAATAAAAAACACTTCTTATAAGACGGTAAACAAACAACAAAGCGCTTTCTTGCGGTAATTATCTTCTCATCTCGCTTGTAATACCCCGAAAATCTAAATTTATTTATTTATTTAATTGATTTAGAAAGAATTTAGAGGTTTTGGGTAAATGTGGAGAACTTTGGGTGAAAAAAAGTATTTTTATATAATATAAATAATTAATGTATTATTATACTATTATTAATATTATTAATAAAAATATATTGAAGAAAGGGAAAGGTGGTTTTTATGAAATAAGAGTAAGAATAAGTTTGGAAAAACATAAACTGGAATAGTTTTATAAAAAAGGAGAATACGGTCAAAACTCTTATTTTATCATGTTTTTGGTAAAGAGCTCTGAAGAAAAGAAAAAGGAGCAGAGAAAGCTTAGAGTTTTGAAGTTGCGAAGAACCTTGGAGAAAAGTGTCAATCTAAGGAATTTTCTAAGATATGAGGAGTTTTCATAATCTATTATAGTTTTATAGGAAGTGGTTTATGAATATATTAAGTTTTTGTATGATTTTGGTGATTGTTAGGTTTGATGACATAGATTGAGTTATAAGAGTATGAATTGATGAATTAGGATTGATAATATGATTTAGAATGGTGTGTTTGATGTTTGAATTGTTGCATTATTGTTGTATATGTTTGATATTTTATTTGAAGGAATTTTGGGGTGCAATGAGGTGAAATTCGTATGAAGAATTTGGGGTTTTTGGTACTGAATTCGTAAAAACAGCAGAGAATTGCTGATACGCAGGCGTTAACCGGTTAACCCCAGACGTTAACTAGTTAACCAATGAAAAATAGGCATGTTTTTGGAGAAAAAATGAAGTGTTAACCCGTTAACCCCTCGCGTTAACCGGTTAACAATGTAACTAAGGCATGTTTTAATTTTTGAAAAATTCATAACTTTTGATCCGTAACTCCGATTGAGGTTCCGTTTGAAGAGTCGGAAAGCTAACAAGATGAACTTTATATTGATGAAATAAAATGAGTGATGTGAGATATTTTCCAGTACTAAATTTTTAGAAAACATTGTATTACCATTATGATTTTAATCATAATTGAGTTATAAAATGATGTTTTGGAGTTATTGATGAGCGGGGGTTATAGGTGTATTGTTATAACGAAAAACCTAATTATTTGATGATTATTTGTTGAACATGAAATGAATGATGCAATTGTGGATTATTTGGTGATTATGAGGAGTATTGCATCGTTGCATTTCATGGCAAATTTTGTTGGGGCTTCGGCCTATTGGTAGCTTCAATCCCATTGTGCGGATTGCAGCGATTTGGTGATTTTGGTGTGCTCCCTTGTGGAGGGTTGATGGTCAGTGTCCATCACATGGAGAAAATCGGTACCACATGCATATTATGCATTTCACTTTAGGTGATATTGCATTAAAAGAATGTATTTGTGATTGTGTTGTGCTGAATTTTGTTGTTGACGATGGTATGATGTTGTTGTACTTAATTTATTTAAATTTCATATCCTTACATTATTATAATGAGTTATGATTTCTCACCCTACCTGCTTGGAAATGTTGCCTCATATGTGGGTAACTTGCAGATGATAAAGAGTAGCTCCGCATTGCTAGAAGATTCAGAGTCTTGGAGAGTATCTTTTATTTCTTTAAGAGTGGTTTTGGAGTTTTGTCCTGCTCTGTGTCATATAACATCGGGTTGGGAATTAGTTATTGAACTTGTTTTCCTTTTCATGTTTTGTTGAAGAATATTTTTTTAAACTATGATGCTATTTTTGGTTGGATAATTTTATTTCAAGAAGTGAAATGTCAATTTGAATTATTAAGTATGATTCCGCTGCGAAAACACATATTTTGCTTATGTTAATTGTGTAACTCGTGTTACGGGACATGACAATGGTTAAATTGGTCTTTTAAATGATGTGTGATACCCTTCTAGTCGATGTACTCTGATATTAATTTATATAAATTGCTTGTGGGGTAGAAGGGTGTTACATTAGTGGTATCAGAGCATAGTTGGTATGTCCAGTCAAGTCTTGTTGTTGTCAGTCGTTATTTATTAACGATTATTCTTTTCTAATGTGGTGAGTGTTTTGGAGAATGGCTGGAAACAACACGCGTGCTCTTGCTGACGCTATTGTAGCTCTTGCTCAGACTACTGCTCGAAACAATATTCATGATGAGTTTCGTACCTTGGAGATGTTTCAGAGGAATAACTCACCTGTGTTTGAAGGAACTCATGATCCGGCGAGCGCGCTGAAGTGGCTCAAGGCGATTGAGAAGATTTTCAGGGTGATGGCATGTGCTGATGCGCAGAAGGTGCAATTTGAAACTCATATGTTGTTTGAGGAAGTTGAAGATTGGTGGGATAATACTCGTCAGCGGTTGGAGGATGAAGGTGTTGTGGTGACTTGGAATGTGTTTAAGACAGAGTTCCTTAAGAAGTATTTTCTTGAAGATGCTCGTGGTAAGTTGGAAGTGGAGTTCCTTGAATTGCAACAAAGGAACATGACGGTAGCAGAGTATACTGCCAAAAAATTAGAAATATCAAAATAAAAAAAAAAGATTTAGAAATTAAAATAAAAAACACTAACTAAATTACTCCAAAAAATCTTATATTTAAAAATGAATATAATATTTTCTTAAATAAAAAGCAGGTTTATCTCATACGAGACTTAATTGAATTTTTAACTCTTAAACGTCTTATACAATGAAAAGGTAGAAATCCACAATCTACCGAGGTTTGAATTTATAAACTTTAATCATGATTCTAACCAACCATTGATGAACTACGTAAATATATAGTCTCTCTACTTTAGGAAATCCATATCCAAATTTGAAAATTAAGTTTTTAACTACTTCAAGGTTTGATATATATACCTTGCCATAAAGAAAATAAAAAGAAAAACATGTTTTTTAGGGATTCTTCACGGAAATGATTTATATGGCTTTCAAAGTGTGATGGATATATCTTCAACTAACACTTTGAGGAATTCAAGTTAAGCTTAGTTAATTAGTGTATTAAGAATCTGTTTCCCTTTATTACCCTATATGTTTCGAGAAAGTTTTATTTTTAAAGATATTTTACAAGTAATTAACTATGTTTGTACATTGTTTGAAATAAGTTCTTACTAGGTTTTTCATGTAAAGCTTATCTCCGTAATTAATTTATAACCATAATTGAATATGAACTCTAATATAAGGGGATATCATGATAATCCATTTTGGATATACGATTATCGATTATGAAACATATATTGAAAATTCATGATTGTGTGAATTTTATTTTTCAAGATATGAATTTTCATAGGTGAGGATGTTTTCTTTTATTTGTTAAATCATTACAAAATTTGTAATTGTGTGTATATTTGTTTTGAAAATATTTGTATGGCTTAAGTTCTTCCATATAAATTTATATACAAATATGTTCTTTTATGCTCTTTCAAATAAACAATTATACATCTTTTATATATAAATATTGTTTTCATGGATGATTGCAATTATTTGGTTCTTAATTGAATTATAATCTTAAATATTTATTTTAATCATAATTTGTATAAAATAAAACCAAAGAAATTTAATAAAAATAAAGTTTTTTATTTAAAATTGAATTTTTTTTTGACATATCACAAATTTTAGATTTAATTCAAATATAATTTATTGCCATCAAATAAAGTTTTGAATTTGAATTTGTAAGAATATTATTTTACCCGATTTTTTCCCGATTTTCCGACTTGACCGTAAGAATGCGAAATTATAAAAAGTATGAGCTTAAAGAAATGAAATGGTAAGACTTGTGAGATACCTAGGATTTCCATATACTAGTAAGAAATGAGATTCGCATTTGATCGTATCCTCCGTTAGCTTGAGGTGGGTATTACATAGAGTCTCACGGGAAGCGAGTGTTAGCTTGAGGTGGATATTACATTGAGTCACACGGGAAGCGAGGGTTGGCTTGAGGTGGGTTTTACATTGAGTCCCACGGGAAGCGAGTGTTAGCTTGAGGTGGGTATTACATTGATTCCAACGGGAAGTATTCGAGTGACTTGAGATGGGTATTTCATTGAGTCCCATGAGAAGTCTAGTGATTCATACTTGAGGTGGGTGTTTCACTGAGTCCCACAGGAAGTGTTGTGCGAAGTGTTGTTTGTATGTTCCATTTCGGTTTGGTTACTCTTGAGAGGAGTCTTTCGTATTCGTGGAATTATTTAGGTTCAACCCTTAGAGCCGAGAGAACTCTAAGATATGGAACTCACTGAGATGTTTTATCTCACCCCATGTTGATGTTGTTATTTCAGGTACTTCAGGTTCTGTTAATGGTAAGGATAAGGCGATTTGATTATCCTTACTGGTCGATGGCTTTGTCTTCCGCTGTGGATTTTGAGATCTTCGGATCTAGTTCTTAGACTTTTGTAGTTTGAACATCTTGTATTATTCTATAGCCTTATTTTAATACCTTATGTTGTAGTGGCTATATTTATACAATGTGTTGCTAAAAACTTATTTGTATTTCAGTACCAAATTTTAAATATTTATATATGAAGAATATGCTTTATGTATGTCTTTTGTATATGGGTATTACATACTTCCTTCTAGAAAAATGCTTGGGTTGGAACTACTTCTCTTAAATCCAAGTTTTTTAGGCCTGTTTCTATCTTCGATTGGTAGGAAAGGTATGTTGGTGGAATGAGAGGCGTAGGTTTGGGAGCTTAAGTGGGTGTGGGGGAGGTGGCATCATACCAATGTTAGGTCTTATTTTGTGGCCACCACCTATTCTTGCCTTCTGGTCCGTCAATTATCCTCTGATAGCCAAACCTCTTATGTGGCGGTAGCTCTTCCAACTATCTAGAGTAGTTGGCCCACTCTAAAGTTGTTTTTTTCTCATGGTAGCTCCTTCTAGAATGTATCTCCACCAGAGAAAAATTGCTTAAAAGGGGGTTCTTTTGAGTTCGAGGAGTTTCTCTTGTCTCTTTTGTTTAATATCTATTAAGTCATTTTCTCATCTTTTTGTGATTTGTGAGTTTGTGGCTTTTGTCTAGTATATGATTTTCAGTTGGTTGGGTTGGTGTGTTGTTTTACCTAGAAATAATTTAACCATTTTTCAAATGTTTTATCCGCTTAGTGGACTAGATAGGAGTAGAAGGTTCTTGATGACCTGGCATGTCGTGATTTGATTAGTTTGAAAATTTCTGAAAGATATAATGTTCTTTGACTCTTTGATAACGATGAAAGATGTGGAAGACATGAACATCCTCTTAGCTTAAAAATAGTATATTGATAGGACTGTGAACAAATGTTTTCTCAACTTGGCTTAAAATCCTATTTTGTTCTTGAACCAATAGCGTTATGATTATCTATTGGTATTTGAAGAGCTCTAAATTTACTTTGATTTTGTCCAGTTTATTAATGCCTGAGTTTTAATTTCTCAGTATTTCTTGGTGATTGTTTGTTTTGCCGTTGAATAAAAAAAAGACGACTTTATTAAATTCAAAATACAATGTATTTACTTCTAATTATAGAAATAGATATAGCCCTTTTTGGCCAATATTTATAGATCTGCTGAAATAAAGAAAGAAAGCAAATGACAATTAGCTCTTGGGTTCCACAAAACTTTCTAGTCTTATCAATGTGATTCAACTAAAGCCAATTACCTTTTTGACTCCATCGAACTTTCTATCGAAACATGGTCTTATTAGTTGACCTTCATTCTAATATTTTTAAATATTCTTTCTATCTTAAAATAAAAAAAAAAAGTCGTTTAAGTTTGTTTGCATACAAATTAAAAAATACAATAAGTAAAAGAATGAATGGAATAATTTTACAAAAATATCCTTAATTTTTATTGATTACATACATAATCATAAATATAAATATAAAGTGTGAGTCGATATATTAAAAATAATATTAATTATGAATAAAATCGGTACAAATGAATTAATATTATATTAAAAAGATAAAATAATCCTTATTTTGAAACAAAAACTTTATATTAAAATGATATTTATTTTGAGAGAAAGGAAGTACAATTTTTATTCTAATAACTGTTAAGGATCTCGATCAGCAAAATGTCAGGAATCTTTTTTTATAATTACTTAATGGATTTGATTGTATTCATATAGTAAGTTCAAATCCTTAACATGTTATCTTGGTTTCTTCACAGCCGGACTAGTTGCAATAAACAATATGTATTCAATTAAATCAACCCAACATGTTATTTGGAAAGAAGCAGTCTTATTTTAAGAAAAATCAATATTTATATGTGAAAAATTATCATCGTTATCCTCGTGGCTGAATATTCTAATTATATTTCTCTATGGTTGAATTGTTCAGATAATAGTGATTATTTTAAATTAATTATATATATATATATATATATATATATATATATATATATATATATATATATATATATATATATATATATATATATATATATATATATATATATATATATATATAAGTGAGAAAGAATAATCTTATATGAGAGTGAGAGGAAGATATAACAATCTTTTGATGTAAAATAAACAGTTGAGATTTAATATCTCATTACATGATCCTTAATCTTCTCAACTTATAATCATTCAATTGAATCTAATTTAAATGTTATCATTATGGAGTAAATTAAAAAGACATACTCTATCAATCGTTAGTTAGTCCAATGGTGATTGGCGCTGAACTTGGTAGGGAGAACCACGGTTCGATCCTCCGCAACTGCGATCGGGAAGGGACTGGAACCACTTGATGCCATAATTGACCCCTGAACCGGACTAAACCGGTGGTGATAAACAAAAAAAATCTTATATGATAGTGAGAAGAGATAACAACAGTTCGATTTAAAATAAATGGTTGAGATTTACTATTTCAATATATGAAGTTGGTCCTAAATGGTTGAGATTTATAGGGAGTATTAATTAAACTCGTGTAAATTGACGTTTCTTTTATAAATTTTAAGTTTGAAGTTTTAAGGTGTCATAAAAAAAATTTGTGTATAAGTTGAAGAGTGCATTATCACAGGCGATACGAAAAAGCGTTTTTTTTTCCTTTTTACTATGGATTTCTCGGATCTTTTCCCTGAAATCATCCCTTGTTCCAAATCCCACGAAGTTATTCGTCCTCCACCATCAGAGATTCAGAAACCACAACAGAAAAAGTCATTTGCCCAAGTTTTGCAAGGTGTCTGTGACATTTCCTCTTCTCAGCTTCCTCAACCTATCATCAAAGTGGATAGACTTACTATCATTATTCCAGAAGAGGAGTACAAAGCGGGACTTGAAGAATGCAAAAACAACCTCTATGGTAGAGTGTTATGGCCAAAAGGTACCACACCTCTCACTGTAGTTGCTCTTAAACAGAAGCTTGCTTAAGTGTGGGTGTCGTTCCCGCGATTTTCATCCTAGTACAAACGCGAAAGTGGCGCAGAAAGGGTAGAGTCGCCAGCCAGACATTTTTATCCCAAATGAATGGGAAAGGTAATGATGCACAAACCTAAGAGAAAGGAAAGGACAACGTCCTGCGAACCAAAGATCTGGGTTCGAAACTCGGTTACGACCTGAGAAGGTATTAGCACCCGAGACCGCCCGCCGTACCCGACGGGATCCACGTTTGTAAGTCTGTTTTAAAGGGTGAGAAATAAAACTATTGCTGAACAAACTACTAACTGGAACGAAAGTGAGGAAGGGAATTAGAAGAGAGATCGAAAAGAATGGGGGAAATGTAGGAAAAATAAAGAATGTGCTCGAACGAGCCCTACCCCGCTGCCTACGTACCTCATCGGAAAAATGAGGATCAGAGTCGATCGACATAGTTCGCCTAACTAAGGCGGAAACTCTGTTTGTGTTTTTAAGCTTGAACTGTTTATGCCCATGCTCAAGTGTTGCAGGCTCGTCTAGTACGAGTGTGTAACCGTCTTGCAAATGAGGCAAGCCGAAGCAAGTTCGCATTAAGAGTGAGTGAGGTGAGAAAATAATTCCCGAAGGAAAAGACGAGTGTTATTTGTTTACTGTCTTTTAAAGAAGTGTTTTATGAGTTTGTTATTTGTGAAATATTCTCGTACTAAGACTGGTTCATCGTGGTAGATGCCTTATCCCTCGCCCCGAAATGGGACGTGTATAAGTAACCCACGACAAAGTCTTATGGTGTACGAGGAGATCAACCTTTATTAGGTATTTTTTACTTTTCTTTGAGATGAAAAATAAAGCAAAGTTAACCAAAGGTAAAAGTCTAAGAGGAGACTAGTACTCCTAAGTATTGTCATGCATGGATGAACCTAGGTTAGTGCGGTTTTCTAATCCTAATGAGGAAGGAAAAGAAAAGGGAATTAGAAAGAAACTTACTTCCTAAGGAAGCTAAGTCGTTTCTAAAGGGGATTTAGCATGGAGTTGTGCAAACTAAGCACAAAATGCTAAAGCAAACACACTTAGAAAGTGTAAAGAATTTAAAAGGAAGAAGTTGTGAATGAACTTACCTCCACCTCCCTACAAAACAAAGGTTAGTAGGATAAAGCAATGCAATAAAAGGAATGAAAGTAAACAAATACCAATCAAATACTAATGCATCTAGGACCTAATCTAGACTCAATCCTAAGTCTAAGGGACCTAAAAACTAGGCAAAGCCAAAATCCAGCAGCTACTACAACTCCTATAGCACAAACAGCTACTAAAGGCAATGCATAACACATACATCCTATTACAGCTACCAAACAACATGCAAAATAGGTGTAAAAGATCAAAAACAGAATGAATGCAACATGTTTTTACAGTTCCTGCTTCAAAATACAACTATGAAAACAAGGCAGATTTTCAATATTTTCAAATGCACAAAACATGAATTTTGATGCACTCAATGGAATGCAATGATTATGACAACTTAATGTAACAACATGGAATGAGTTAATAACAATGGAATGCAACATCATCATGAAATTAATGGCGGCAAATTAGATGAGTTATGTGTTTTGCAACAACATTATGCAATTTTTCAATATGCACATGATTTAACCAAAACATGAACGAATTTCAAATGTGATGCAAAACAGAAGTGTACACGGTTATTATCATGCTATGAAGGATGCTAAACCATGCCAACAATGAGCCTATCAAAGCTATGGACATGCATGTGTCATACCCTAAATTTGTCCTACCTTTTCATATTTCAAGCATATGCTCCTTTGTTTTTCTTTTAGGGGATCGGTTGATTTGTATCAAATATTCCCTAAATTTATACCATAAGGGTACACACTTGTGCCTACTTTGTTGTAATAATCATTTCTTGTTGGTAGTATTGAGTCCAAGGTGGGTTGAAGTCTTAGCCTCAAACTCTTGTTTGGCTTGCAGTTTAAGATTAGATACAAGGAGGAATTTGTGGAGGTTTGGGTCACGTATGACAATGGGTTGAGGCAAGTATCATTTATGTGAATATTCGAGAGTTCAAAGATGACAATATTAATGTACACGCACTCTAAATGGACAATTTCAAGGAAGAGCTCAAGTATTCCCAAAATTCAATTTATGTTCAAGATTTAAAGTGCAAGTTTTGGTCAAGATGCGACTAGAATACTCAGTTTAGAATACTCAATTGGTCTTAAGGCATGATCAATTTATTATACTTTGTTTCAAGTTATTATTATGTATTATCAAGAATTAACTTAGTTTTCATGAGCCAAAGTGAAGTTTGTTTTGGAGCCATAATGAAGTGAATTGCAAGGTGGCGTTCAAGGATTTTGGTAAAGAAGTCTTCAAGAGCAATTCTAAGTTTTTTTGTGCTATTTTAAGTTAGGAAGGCTAAATCCAAAATTTAATTGAATCCAGAATTCAAAATAAGGATTACAGTTTGCACATGTTACATAAGGAAAAATATCCTAATCCTACAAATTACATTAAGCCGTATGCCATGCGTCCTTCATTTCTCCCAAGCTTCCAAATTATTCTTTGATGTAAGCTTCATGTTGACTATGTGAATCTCCGCCTACAAAACAACAAATGATATTATCATGATATTGAAAAGAGACATAGAGTTACAAAGTGTTGCGCTGACAATAATGAATTAACCTTCAAATATTTAAGCTAGCAGCAGCCAGCAACAAGGGGACATTGAGCAATACTTTATCATTAAGCAATGCAATAATGTAAGTAGACTCTGCAGTAAGAATCAAAGTTAAGCGAGCAGTCCGAAATTATTTTTTACAATGGCAAAACCAAGTTATTATAATAGTAAGATGAATTTTTACCGCAACAAAATCAGAAAAGTGCAGCAGTGAAAACAAAGTAACTGCAGTCAAACGATATTACAATAACCAAATTCACGGAGCCACATTTCATGCTATCCTAGATTGCACTTGAACTTCACCAAATATCCTTATGCTTCAAGTATCGAATCGCCTGAATTCAATAACCTGCAAGAATGTATATGTCATATACAATGGATAAAAACACATTCAAATCACAATCATGGTGTATATCAAAATACAAAAGTTTTCCTTTGTGCATAGGCATGAACTTCAAAATTTACCAAGTTTCATCATTAAGGGTTCCGTCCGAGTTGCTAACTTAATCTCTTTGTCAAACTGCATCAAAGAACGGTTCTCACCATCAACATGAATTCACTCCTCAACAAGCTTCAGCTCCAAGTAGCTTTATCTTTAAATTCCAAGCTACCACAGATACACATGAAAAGAAGGAGAAACATATCACAATTTTTGCAGCATAAAAAATTAGAGAAGGACCATTGTAAGTTATAAAGTAGCAGTAGTTACATTAGCAGTTCTTCGGCAAATTTGCGATGCAAGAGGATCATGAATCATCCCGCAAAACAACTCCTCGCACGTGAGTCGTGATTGCAGCGTATCCAATTTCCATGGTATGCCAACTTCAAGCTTTCCAAAAAATTGGTTATGCAGCCAGTTCAAACCTGTGCAACACCGAACAATGAAGCTGATTAGTATGTATCAGTAAAATGCAAGTTTCACAGCAATAAAAAAGGGGAAAACAATTTTACGATTTTTTACTTACAGTAAAAGCAGTGAAAAGTCAGCAGTATAAGTTAGGTATTCAGTGAAGATTCAATCCACTTCATTCTTTCCAGAAGAATTTCCAGCTAGCACTACAGACAAAACAAGAGATTGAGTCACAAAATCTTGACCCCACACAATCTCACAAGATTATGCAAAAAAAACCTCTCTAACGTATTTCTACACCAGCTCATTTTCCTCTCTGATTTTCACAAAAAAATCTTTAATATACCCTTATAATCTATCTATATATGAAGCCTTCATTTTCCTATCATCAGAACAAGAAAAAAATCTCGACTCCCCCTTCCAATTTCAGAACAAAAACTCTACACCATTAACAAAACTTTCTTCATCAAACCACAAACTGTGAGAATTGAGATTCAGAGAGCTTCACCGTGAGAACGAAAAACCGTCGAGAAACAACCCAAAAATCGAAACCGTGAATCCTTTTCGAAACACTAGCCCAAACCGAGCAGAAATTTGAAACAAAAAAAAATCCAAGGCCGCAAACCATTATCACAACACAAACCATAAGTGTTCAAATCACAAAAGCAGAGAGATTTGAAGCTCAACGAAACTCACCAAAACCATTGTGAATCGCAAAACACAAAAAAACTAAGATGAGAGCATTTCGAGTCGGAACCGTGGAGAGTTCTTGAACCAGAGAGAAATCCAAATGCCATCGAAACTCCGAGAGAGAGAACACCACCGAGATCTTGAGCTTACCGCGAAACTGAGTGTGAAAACGAAACCAAGGACACAACCTGTAATACCAAAATCCAAGCAAACAGAGGCATTGAGATCGCGGGATGAAGATCTGAGATTTGGAGAGCGAGAGACGAGACCGATTGAGAGAGTGAGACTTTACGAATAGGGGTAGGTCTCGTGTTTTTCTGTTCCTATTCACCTCTAAATCGTGTTATTGAAGTTGGTTGATTTTGTTTTTATTTCTTTTTACGATTTTAAAACAAAGCGGTGTCGTTTGGGAAAGAATTTATTTCTTCTGCATTTGTTTTCCTGTGTTTATTATGGTTTATTAGTTTTAGAAATTTGGTTAATTTTTCTGAGTTATGGTTTGATGGACTTTGAGGCCCATTACCGGATTTTTGTTGTTATCCGCTACACTTATACTCACTTTCTTTTCTTTTTGGTTTTCTATATTAACATTTTGTTTATTTTCAATTTTCTTTTATTATTTTTGGGCCAATGATATAATTATAACTTTTCGATGTTCGATTTTAAATCGACATCATCAAAGTTGTTATGAGGCCACTTTTATTTTTCGCTATTAGTTAATCGATTATTCGATTTATTCAGTTAATGATAAAATGTGATATTCGATTATTTAATCGACGTTATCCATTAAATTGAGACCGATTTAATTATTTTATTCACTATTGTATTTTATTATTCGGTTAATGATAAAATGAGATATTCGATTATTTAATCGACGTTATCCATTAAATTGAGACCGATTTCATTATTTTCTCATTATTTTATATTTATTATTTTGGGCCTATGATAAAAATATGGTTTATTGACATTCCACTTTGCGACGTTGTCTAAACCAATTTGAGGCCGACTTTTTCTTCATTTATTATTTTATCGATTTATTGGTTTATTTATATTTATTATTTGGTCTATGATATTATTATCCGATTCATGACATTCAATTTATCGACATTGTCCGAATCGATATGAGACCGTTTTCTATTATTTTTTTATGGTTTCTAATTAAGTTAGATCCATTATTTATCGACTTTATTTAATCGGCCAATGATAAATGGTGATATTCGATTTCTAATAAATCGACGTTATCCCCTAATTTGAGGCCACACGTTTATTTTCCTTATTATTTTCCATTATCTCAATTTATTTTATTTTGGCCGATGAATAAATATTTAAATATTTGATTTCGAATAAATCGACGTTGTTTAAATTAAATATGAGGCCAATTCTTTTATTCACTATTATTTTTATGATTTATTTTATTTTTATGGTCAATGATATAACAAACTATCTAAATGTTTGATTTCGACAAATCGGTGTCATTTAGATCAATATGAGACCAATTGTACTCTTTTATCGCATTTCTTTTATTTAAATAATTATTTGATTATAAAGTAACGCTCGACTTCTCATAGAATGATTCTAACTTTGAATCGATTCTAAGATAGTTAAAGAGCTACATTTTGACGCTTTCGGTTTAATTCGAGCTCCAATGGCTCCGCGTTAGCTTCGGACTAGGAATCGATCTCGTGTAATTGATTAACCCTTAACTTCCATTTTGCACTCACCCTTCGCGATCGCTTTATGCCTCACAATCGACCTACCAAGATGTTTCTTTTAAATCCAAACCCTTGATCCAACATCAAGTGGTCTTAGGTAATAAAATACTTTAATAATATGAGGAAAATTGTACGCCACGAGCCTTAAGTGGTAGAAAGGAGGATTATGAGATCTCGTTATTCGCTCTGATTATTCCGTCGCAAGACGTTTGGCTTGTTGGTTCGGAATAAACTACCCATAGTCTTTAGTGCAATTCGACTCCTAAATCATTTCGTTAAAGAAAGATAATAAAATTTAAACCCTTTTCCCCTTTTAGCAAGTAATTCATTAGGCATAGACATCCTTTCGCGCGTGACAACTTAGAAGGTTCCCATCGAGTACGATGGATGTAGGGGGTGCTAATACCTTCCCCCTGTATAACCGACTTCCGAACTCAGGCAATGGTTCCGACGACCTTGTCTTTATCCTTTCTTCTTGGGTTTTATCTATATTTTATCTTTCCCTCTTTGGGAATAAATCAAAATTAGGTGGCGACTCTCAAGTCATCCCAGCCGCGACCGCATTCGCGAGGATCATAAGGCTGGAAGTGCGCTACCTACCACAATGGTTAATAGTGTCAACCATTGTGATATATACATTTATGAAAATATGATTTAATCATGGTTAAAATAAATAATCGTTGTTGAGAGTACCAAGATTTATTATAAAATATGCAAATTGCATTTTTTCAATAAAACCTCACAACAACATACAACCATTCAAATTGAAGAAATATATAATTTGAAAATTAAACTATTCTTGACAACCAACTTTCACATACCGTTGTTTTCCAAATTGCATTCGTTTTATCATTCATTTCATGCTATTTAACATATATAATACAATTCAATGATCTAAGTCCTTCATCACATCAATTCCTTTAATTATAGTTTAATTTGAATAATATCAATCAATTGTTGTTATTCAAATTAAACTATAAGAGAAAATATGGATGTGTTGAAGGAATCAAATCATTGAACTACATCATATATGTTAAACAATGTGAGATGAATGATAAGATAAATAAAATTCGAATAATATTGATTAATATAAGTTGGTTTTCAAATACAACTTAATTTTTAGATTATAAGTTTCTATGTCAATTTAAATGAAATGTATTTTCAGTGAAGGTTTAATGAAAAAAACAATCTACATATCATATAATAAACTCATCTTCATACAACAACATACAACAACATAAGATATTATGTAATGTTCAAAGAATTTAAATAACAAAACATTGCTAAGTCACAAGAAACTTCTTTGTAGTGACTTAATAATCTTTTGTTCTTGTTCTTAAAACACAACAACATACAAAAACAACAATAACAACATACAACAACAACACAACAACAATAACATACAACAACAAGAACACACAACAACACCAACAACATACGTACAACAACATAAGATATCATGTAATGTTTAAAGAACACACCTTTTTTTTTACTATGGATCTGAAACAAATAATGAATTTCATTTAGTTTATAGAGCTATGAAAAAGAATTACAAGGTGAATGGAGTTAAGACAACAACTTCATCATTCTTGTATTTTTCTTCATAGCTACACAAACCATATGTATCATAGCCTATGTATTCACTTTATTAAAGTGGTAAAGACGAATCTGAAACAATGAAAACATCCAACAAATAAAAAAATTAGAACCCATTTTTAACAAGAAATGTAAACAAAATTGAAGAATAAGTTTAATAAACGAACCTGAAATATGATTAAAAAGTATCATAGCGATTGGTGAAGAAGAATCTGAAGGTTGAAATATGTTCAAATAGTGAGATTGATGATAGGGTTATGTTATGAGAGAGAAGAGTGAAATATGTTAGGGTTTTCATTTGAGAGAAACGACTGTTAGAAAGAAAAACTGTGAGATGGATGTTATGGTTATTGATGAATGATAGATACTTTCACTTATATAGTAAAAAAATATCACGTATCATCACGGTTAGAAAGAAAATCCGTAATAATACTTTAAAGAATAATATCACATTTGATCACGGTTCTATAGTAAGACCGTGGTTAAATATCTTTATATTTATTTATTTATGAACGCAATGGTGAAAGAGTTATTTATTGTTGTTATTGTTATTCTACGCCAATGTTGATATTGTTGTTGTTATTTTTGTTGGCTTTTACTATTTTTTTTGTAAAACAATAATAGTATATAAATGATAAAGAAGAGTATATATTAAAGAATAATAATCAAGATAGGAACAATATCTCATAACATATATGGAATCTTCATAATCTATGAATCTCTCCTCACTACCCTCGTCAGAATCATAGTAAAAAATCTTCCTCGACTCTTTTTTCTTATTCTTCTTCAGCTCCTTCTTCCTCTTATTCTTCTTCCTTGGCCCTCGTCACCCTTAATCTATCTCTGACAGAATACGATCCAGATGGCTGGACCTTCTCAATTGACCGCTGATCATGGTGTTGTACAGTGCTGACATCAGTTGTGATATTTCTGTTAGCATTCTCAGATGAAGTACTCATGTTGATAAAGGAAGTTACGAAGAATAGTTTGAAGAAGCGTAAAACAGTGCATTTATAGAAGAGATTGAAGATGAAATATCTGATGGTTTAATGCTTGCAATGATTACTTCTATTGGTAGATAATCTTGAAAAATGGAGAAAAATTTCAATCATCATTATACTTGAGTAAAGCGTTTCTCGCTTTTGTGAAGAGTAAATGTTGTACAGATATAATATTATAATAGTTGCATATTAAACCCGTGAATAAATAATCTTGAAAATTGGAAAAAAATGTTGTTGCTAGGATTCGAATCATGTACCACTAACTTTATCACCACAGTTATTTCAATCAACCGTGATTAAATAGCTTTCAATAAAATAAAATAAAAAATCATAACGCACATCAAATATCATATATTACAACGGTAGATGACATAACCATAATAATATTATAGGGCTAATTATATGAAATCCCTCTGCCATTAGGGCGAGATTTGATATTGCCCCCCTAAAATTTTTTTTATGAAGTCCCCCATATAAAACCAAAAACCATCTTTTACTACACCCTTTTACCACACACATACTGACTAAGCTTATGTGGCTTGCCGACTGTATACACCTCCCTTGTTGCTATCTCACTCAAAAAACATGTGGTTGGAGTCAAAAGTTCCTCTGCCATGGAGAAAACAACGTCATCCACATCACATTGCCTCTCTCCTCAAAACTTAACCTAACTCCGAACTGATAACAATCTTGAATTGAAGCTTTGTTTAGGTATGCCTTGAAATTTCAATTTCACCTCTTTTCCGAATCTTCTATTCGTTCTTCTTCTACTTCTTGATTGATGCGGATATGATGCGTTGAGGGATTTTAACGCAATAATCCTTGAACCCAGTGGTTATCACCTATTCCTAAATGGTTTGCAGGTTCTTATGAGGGAAGAATAGTGGAGTGGGAAAAATCCTGTGAAAGTTTGCTTGGTTTTTTTCATTGTTCACCATTCATCACCAAGTTACATTTTCACCAAGTTTAGCATCTAAGGTTATAAGGGGAGAATCTTGAAAAAAAAACAAGATCTTATATTCTATGATAGAAAAGTTGGCCGAGAAACATAAATGTACAACGTCACAACTTGCTCTTTCTTGGATTCCATTTTTTCATTTGGGATCTTTAGTTTTAACCGTTCTTCATCCTATTCTGGCTCGTCTTTGTCTCATCCTCCTTCGCTTTTACTTTGCAGATATTTTTTCTTCACACAAGAAGGATTTTTTAAATCTGATTTGACTCTTGAGATTGATCTGTTTGATCCATCTTTCACATTGTGAAGATTTAATGACGATGTTGATTGTTTTTATTTTAATACTGTTTCTTTTTTGTATGAGTTCTTTTGTAAACATGTGTGGTAAACATGATGATATAATAAACACATGATGATATAATAAAGGTTATGTGAGGAAGAGGTCTCAAAATAATAGTCTTTTAAAGTTGTTGCACATAGATTAAGAAAAGTAATGATTAAATGATTAAGTGTAACAATTTTACAAAACAACCCTTAATTACTATTGGTTGTCATAAAAGTATAATACGATGCAATATATTAAAAGTAGTGTAAATAATATTTATTAAGAATAAAGTTGATAAAAACTAATTAATATTGCATTGTGAACGTATAAAAACAATTATTTTGGGACAACTTTTTTAACCTTAAAAAACTATTATTTATTGACAGAGGAGTATTCTATTACCGTATGTATATTTTGTAATAGTGGCATCAAAACTCTAGTCCATTCAATTTTCACATATGTCTAGTTCATGTATTGAACACATTGGATAAATACATACAAAATTTTATTCAGATTTTAATTTCAATATCTGTTAGTACATATAAGAATTGATTTATAAAGTAGTAGTTTTCTATATTGAATAGCTATACTTTTCAACTAAACTAAATTTCTAATTAAAATATAAAAATGGCCACTTTCTCAGCAGCCATAGATAGACTTCTCAACACTCACTATTACGTATATAAATATAGCCTATAGTTCTTCTCTTAAGAATATCAAACTCACACATTTCATCAAATTTAATCTTTGTATCAAATCAAAACCATGTGGTCTATAGTAACAGATCCCATAAGAACTCTTATTTCAAGAGTTGTGAAACATTCCATCCATGGAGATTTCCATGATGCAGTCTCCAAAATGACCATCATAGATTCCTTTCTCTTCTTTGTAAAAATACTTTTCTTCATCAAAATCAATATCTTATATGTTTCTTTCACTTTCCTTTATCAATAATTGTTGTTTTCTTATGCTTTCTAACTTCATTAATTTTTTTCATGGCTTGTAAATTAGATTATACATTCCATTGACAAGTTGGGAATATGGCACCGTTTGCCTGTATTCTTAGGGCTATTGTACTTGGCCATAAGGCGTCATCTTCATCAAGAATACAATCTCCTAAACGTAGGGACAACACCTGTTGGAATAAGGTCAAATCCATCTGATTTTCCATATAGAACTGCTGATGGAAGATATAATGATCCCTTTAATGATGGTGCTGGAAGTCAAGGATCTTTCTTTGGCAGAAATATTCTTCCTGTTGATCAGAAGAATAAGGTATAAACTGAAAATTATATGGTTGACTTTTTAATTATATTTTTGAGATTTAGCTAGATTTATGCATAAGAAAAAAAATTAGTAATATGAAAATAAAAAAGGAAATTACTTTTAACTTGACGTTTAAATGTTATGCTAAAAATTTAAAACATCAACTTTGTGTAAATTTGTTGTATATATAGATATAATTTTGGTTAGATATTCAATTTTTTTCTAGTTAATTAGCAAAGAAAAAGATAATAGAAAAAATCATCATCCTAGTTTAAATATTTTAATTAGATAATCAATGGTTATTTTGATTAGAGATAAGTTGAAGTGAAAATATATAGCATTTGTCTGTGCATACCATATTCAATTTGACCTCTTTATCCTTTCTGTCATCATAGTTAATTGAGAACTTGACTGTTTCTGAAATTGTTGATTCTAAAAGGATTTCAAATCCCTTATGTGATGGTTTCGTTGAGTCGGTTTTCATCTCTTTGTCACTTGTGAATTAGTATTAGTTCGATATATGATCTTTAATTGATTAGGTTGACAGATGGTTATTCCCAGTTATATATATATATATATATATATATATATATATATATATATATATATATATATATATATATATATATATATATATTTAGTATTTTCTCTCTTTAATTGGTAGGATCAATTGTTGGTGTGATTATGCTATTACATTATTTGAGATGAGTGAAAATAATATATTTTGTCTTATAAATATTATACTCTATTAAAAATGATAAGACTAATTCCTATATATATGGCCGCCAATGTATAAAAAAGATTAAATGTATAAAAACATAGTCAAATAATGTGTTTGTGTAGTTGTTGAAGCCAGATCCAATGGTAGTGGCCACGAAACTTCTAGAAAGGAAAACATACAAGGACACTGGAAAACAATTCAATGTGATTGCAGCTTCTTGGATTCAATTTATGATACATGATTGGATTGATCATATGGAGGACACTAAGCAGGTTCAAATGGATTTCATCAATTTAAATATATAGTTTTACACGTTACATCTTTGATTTTTTTAGTATATACTTATGACGTTAGAAAATATTAAATGTTTTTACTATATATAGGTTGAACTGAGTGCGCCACGTGAGGTTGCAAGTCAATGTCCATTAAAATCTTTCAAGTTTTTTAAAACAAAAGAAATCCCAACTGGCTTCTATGATATCAAAACTGGACATGCAAACATTCGCACACCTTGGTGGTAAGATTGTTTATACAATAATCTCTTTCTTACATTAATTTTGTTAAATATTACACTATTTTATTTTTTATAAAAGTGGAACAGAACCACCAAAAAAATATTATAAAGAAAAAGACGTAATTATAGACAAAAACAAGGGATCGAGCCAAAATCTTTTAATAATAAACTCTATAACAAGAGAGATCTATGAAGTTTCTAGCAAAATCCATAAGCAGATCCCTATGAATTACATCTCACCATGGAAAATCATATACATGTAAATCTAAGTTAGCAAGTTTGTCAGTGCAATGGTTACCTGATAATCAAAAAGTTAATGGATCTAGTATGATGTAACACATTCTCCCACCTGTTTCGAATGCTCTAAGAAACTAAGGTTTGGTGAAAGTAAGAACAACCAATTTTGAATCGGATTCCAACCAGAGATAATTCCAATTTTTCTCTTTTGCAATCTCAATAGCCACTATAGCAGCCGTGAACTTGACTATAAAAGTTATCCCTATTCCGATATTCATCAATATATATATATATATATATATATATATATATATATATATATATATATATATATATATATATATATATATATATATATATATATATAATCTAAGCATAATAGTTTTTTTTTTAATTGACTAATAGTCATTGTTTCAACATTCAACATCGTACTAACATTGATGATTTCAAACATAAGAATTCATAGAGTTGAATTAAATGAATACAACACCAACCTCAAATATAACAAAAACAATTTATTTATTTATATTTTAAATTAGAGGGATTAAGCCAGCAATGTAAAATATTTATTTATTTTTCTTTCAAAAAGATGGTCTATCACTATCTACTTTTTACTCGGATAAGTATTTCCATGGTAACAATACGTAAGAAAATTGAAAATTGAAAAGGATTAGAGTGAGAAATGAGAACTTTGCAATTTTTGACGTTGAAAAGAATGTGAGAAATTTGTTAATTGAGAAATACGTCAATTGCAGGATTACGAAACTAACAATTACTTATAAAAAATTACTGTGTTATGAAGTTTGGTTCTCTTTCTCACATCTTGCTTCTTTATTATTTATTATTATATGAGATTAATCGTTATGTATTGATTTAAAATATAAATTTATTTTTAAATAAAATATAAGGTAAGAAGTGACATAACATTAAATATAAAAATTAAGGTATTGATATCCAACTAAATTCAAAAATACTATAATATTCACCAAAAATTTATTATATATATTAAAACAGACTTCTCGGTATTGGCGAGCTATAACTTTTTTTTCTTCCATATCACTCATTTTTATATGGCATCTTCTAAATTTTAACTTTACTTTTTTAAAATTAAAATCATATAGAGTATTTACTTTAGGTCACAAGTTGGAATCCTGAAAAAGGTAAGAGATATATTAATTTAATAATTACTTATAGATAATGCAATATTTGCAATTATGTTTTGATTATAAAATTAAAAAATATAAAAATATATTAACCTAATAACTACATACGTATTCCCATAAAATTAAAATCTCTAATATTTTATTTATCCTTGTAAAAATTCCATTTCAAAAATAAAGATTTAAATTTATAATTAGACCAAATATGTTAAATTAAAATGACTAACATTTTATATATCCTTAAGAAATGTAATTTCAAAAGTAAAGTTTTAAATTTATAATTAGGTAGTAAAAAAATTCTAAAATATAATTTTTAATATGCCATACATTTATAAATAAACATATAAAAACTGATCTCAAAAAATAAAAACATAAAGTTTTATTCACTAAATAAATTTAAAAATATCAACATATTGTGTGTTCAAATATTTTTATGGATGTAAGAATCTCTTTAATATATAACACATAATTATTCTTCAACATAAAAAAACACAGAAAATTAGAATAGGTTCTATTTAGGAAATGAACATAATTAACTTACACATGACATGAATGTATATATGTATATTATGACCAAAGGGATGGAAGTGTGATATATGGAAGCAATCAAGAAGTTTTGAACAAAGTGAGGACTTTCAAAGATGGCAAGTTAAAAATATCAAAGGAAGGTCATCTTCTTCATAATGAAGATGGAACTGCTATTTCGGGCGACATTCGCAACAGTTGGGCTGGTGTCACAACTTTGCAGACCCTTTTCGTTCAAGAACACAATGCTGTTTGTGATGCTCTCAAGGTATTTATTAATTGTTGTCTATCTCTTCTAAATATAAGTTTCATTATAGTACAAAAAACCTAATACATATATTTTTATTCAATATGGTACTTTATTAGAAGGATAATCCAGACTTGAAAGATGAAGATCTTTATCGCCATGCAAGATTGGTGACTTCAGCTGTGATTGCAAAGATTCATACCATAGATTGGACCGTCGAGCTTCTTAAAACTGATACTTTGCTAGCAGCCATGAGAGCCAATTGGTAAGATATATATGTTGTGAAATTTTGAAATATGTTTTATGATTAGTTATAAAAAAAATATTTAGGTTAATTTCTCAAATGTTCTATTTGGTTTTAGGTATGGATTATTAGGAAAGAAATTCAAGGATACTTTTGGACATGTTGGAGGAGCCATCTTGGGTGGTTTGGTGGGTTTGAAGAGATCAGAAAATCATGGTGTTCCATACTCTTTAACAGAAGAATTTGCCACTGTCTATAGAATGCATCCACTTCTGCCTGATTCACTGAATTTAAGAGACATATCTGCCTCTCCTGGACAAAACAAATCTCCACCATTAATCAAAAAGTATGAAAATTATCATCATAGCTTCTTTCTTCCAAATATAGCAATGTCAAAATGATTATAAATTCACTCTATAAACTTTTTTTGTATTATCTAGGGTTCCAATGAATGATTTGATTGGACTACAAGGAGAAAAGACCTTGTTGGAGATAGGTAATGCAAAACAATTAGTATCAATGGGTCATCAAGCTTGTGGAGCCTTAGAACTTTGGAACTATCCATCATGGCTTAGAAACCTAATACCACATAACATAGATGGCACTGAAAGATCTGATCATGTGGATTTAGCTGCTCTTGAAAGTAAGATATACAAATCACATCTTTTAATTTTGAAACCATTTCTAATTTTGTGCTTTAAGTGTCATGGAATTGACATTCTAATTTGATATATTAAACTATGCAGTTTATAGGGATAGAGAGAGGAATGTAGCAAGATATAACCAATTCAGAAGAGGACTATTGTTGATACCTATTTCTAAATGGGAAGATTTGACAGATGATAAGGAAACTATTAAAGTATTGAAAGAGGTATATGGAAATGATGTTGAAGAGCTTGATGTGCTAATAGGTCTCTTGGCAGAGAAAAAGATAAAGGGTTTTGCAATTAGTGAGACAGCTTTTGTGATATTCCTTCTCATGGCATCTAGGTAAAAACAACTAAAATTTTATTTTATTGATATCCATACAATTATATTGTTTTTTTTAATGTTGTTAGAAATACATATTTATACTATTAGAAATATTATATTTTAGAATAATTTTTTTAGTTCAAGATTATATTTTATTTGAATTTGGTTGAACTTTAATACACATTATAGGAGATTGGAGGCTGATAGATTTTTTACGAGCAACTTCAATGAGGAGACATACACTAAAAAAGGTTTGGAATGGGTAAACACAACTGAGAGCTTAAAGGATGTGATTGATCGTCACCATCCAGAAATGACACACAAGTGGTTAAACTCTTCAAGTGTTTTCTCTGTTTGGGATTCACCTCCAAACAAACACAATCATATTCCACTTTACTTTCGTGTTCCTAATTAATCAATTCAACTTAGCAGTATTTTGAAATTATATATGTGTTTGTATTTCAATTGTCTTAAATAATTCTATGTTGTGTTTGTATTTGTACATACACACATTTATGTGTGTGTATTTATTTTTATTTGTTTTATTTGTGTCTACCCAAACAATCATATGTTGTCATATAAATAAACAATCCTATTTTGTATTTCATATGATGAATGTTCATTAGTTTTATATTTTTATGTTTTTCTATATATTTTTACTTTAAAACAATTATGAAAGATTATAATATAGTTAATTTATATCTTGGGTTGACAAAGAAGAAATAAGTTTTCCCTTGTTTTTCTATCTTCCATGCATCTTTTTTTAGTCAATGAAGATTGTCCTTGTTTTGGTCTCTCTCTCTCTCTCTCTCTCTCTCTCTCTGAAAGTGTGTGTATTCTCCTTGCTTATCTAGTTTAGGTTTAGCTGGTTTAATTGGTTTTTTAGGTTGTACAATTGAGGTTGACATCTCAATCTTATATGATCCAGAGGTTAGTCATAGGCATATAGGAAGTTTCATTAACACTATCTCTTCAGGATTTATGTTTTGTGTATTTGTCTTATAGATTTAGATTTAGCTTCTATAATTATTGACTATCCTAACATAATTGTGCACCTAAGGGTTGAGCTCTTAATCCATTTTTACGCATGCATAAATCTAATTATTTAACTATAGTCCAAGAAATATTCTTTTAGTTAAGTTGTTGAAGTTTTTGAATCAATAACCACATTTGAGAATGCTTCAAGTCATTACCAGTTTAGATTGTGAATAACACTTCATGTTTTGCAAAAATTAAGATTCTGACTCGATTCAAAGTCATAGAATGTCCTGAATTGATTCAAAGTCATAGAATGTCCTGAAAAGCCTCCATGTTGCCATGATTCGAATCACAACATCCATGAATCAATTCATAAGAGCTTTATTCAAATCACAAAATACTTGACTTGAATTAGAAACTAACTGCAGCCTTTGGAATTTGGTTATGTGAATGCGATTCGAATCAGAGCTTTCATGACTCGAATCATGTGACTTAAATCACAAAAGGCATAACTCGAATCACAATGTTGGTTTTTCATGTTTCTTGGTTTTTGATTCAAATCATTTGATCCCTTGATTCGATTCATACTTTCTTCTTATGACTCGAATCAAGAGCATTTTTCTCTTATTTCTGTGCTAGATCTCGAGCACATCTATAAACCATTTTTCTCAAAACCAATTCAAAATGTTTGCAAACATACACATCAAATTTTGATTTAGAATTCACAACATACTTGTTCTCTCAACTTTGAAAAGAGTTGTGAATCTTCTTTTGAGTTTTGCAAACAAAATATTTTGTTTTCAACCTCTTACACTTTCCATTTTCATTTTGATCTAGATCTCATCTTAAGGTTTGAGATATGTAAGGTGGATTGTGTTGTAACACAAAAAACAACCGGCGCAAAAAATAGAGAGTCGCCACCGAACGTTATTTATCCCAACAGGAAAGGAAACGATTGAAGAAAACCTGAAGGAAAGGAAAGACGAGGTCATCGCAACCAAATCGGAACTTAGGAGTTGATTACGCGAAGGGAATGTATTAGCACCCCCTCCCGCGTCCACCGTACTTTATAGGATCCACGTTCACTGTTCTGATCAAAGGTTGAAAGAAAATATAAAGCTTGTAAGAACAAGAGTTGTCTCTGTATTTCATCTATATGTTTTAATGATACAAATTAAGTATTTGTGAAAGAAAAATTTTATGTTCGAATGTTTGTTAATGTGTAAATAATGTTATGAAGCAATCATATCTAACAAACATACTCAGAATGTGCACTAAATATTATATGCGAGTTACTATGTGTAACATAAGTCGCAAACATGCTGAAGAAGCAAGTATGCTTATGTATTTGATCATAATAAAAAAGATCCAAAGATGTCTGATGTTGTTGTTGCAATGCTCTTGTGGATTCTGTTCTGAGAGTGGTTATGATTTTGAAGCTAGCGAAGCTTCTAAAGTTATAATCTTTTGAAGAACTAAGTGCTGAAGACTCTGATGAGTTAAAGTTATGAAGATTGAAGGTTCTAAAGACCAAGTGCAGAAAGACTCTGAAAAATTAAGGGTTCTGAAGACCAAGTGTTGAAGACTCTGAAGACAAGGTTCTAAGTGAACAATGTTCTGAAGACTCTGAAGAATTGAAGTTCTGAAGATCAAAGGTTTCAAAGACAAGTGTTGAAATTCTAAGGACAAGGTTCTGAGTGAACAAGTTCTGAAGACTGAAGACTTGAGTTTCTGAAGACCCAACTATCACGTCTTTACTCATGCTTCAATCATCTATATCAGAAGCCTCTTAAGTTCATAAGACAATGTTACTATTAACAAGGATAATACATAGTACAAAAATGCTTTATTCCACTACCTCTCCATGAACCTTAAATTATGGAAAAAGGACAGACGTGGGAGTACTATTTTCATCCTTGTGTAATGACATTCCTCAGTAGCCAACTTCTCTCTAATGGTTCTATTTTGCTTGGCTATAAAAGGAAAGGATCTCATGCATATGTGATGTTGTTGTTTTTGGCACACGGCCATGGTGTCGAAGACAAGACCAAGTTTTTGGAAATCATCCAAGCTATCAGCTATCATAACAACAACTTGAACAACACAAGTTGTTCAAATGGTTATTGAATCATGTTGTTGATGTTTTCATACAATCACATGAGGTTGATGATTACAAGATAACAGTGATACAAATCATGATGTGCTCAAATGAATATGCAGCTCAAAGCTGATATTGGCATTGGACAATTTGGTTAAACAACCTGCTTATGCAGAAGTTTCAGATTCACAAGTGCTTAATTTCATATGTTGCAGAAGACTTGCAAAGTCGCAGATGAAACAAGAAGATGATCATGGAAGCTCCAATTACAAATCCACAACACGAATGTTGTGTTATGAAGTGATCAATGGATTGAATAGAATAAGGGTTGATGTCTAGATTATTCTAATGTGAATCAAGATGAAGATTTCCTTCTATGTGCTCATCAAAGATCAACTAAGCTTTCATAAGCTTATGAAGAAGAAGACTTCAGTAATTCAAGTGCTTTGGGTTATTATCCATGAAGAGGCAACTTGAAGAAGAAGAAGAATACCATACATTGAAGCTACAATACAAAGTAATATTCTTATTGTGTATTAGGATTTTATGATGTACTTAAGGTCGAAGGTACCTCCTTTCTCAAAAGCAGGTGGTATGGCAGGTGTGTAGCAGGGGAAAAAACGATTGGAGTTCTTGATGGTGTGATGTAGTGTCCGGATATAGTCCATGAAAAACATGGAGTTTGTCAGCTACCACAAAGGGGACGAACATATGGCGCTTCCAGTTTGCTACGACAGCGTCATCAGCATATGTTGGTTGAGGAAGAGGTTTAAGAGACTCATCTTCAAAAAGGACATAAGCTATCGGGATGTTTCCAATTTTATGAGTAGCAGAATTGGTGAGAGTTGCAAAAGAAACCACTATAATGAAACGAAGGCAATGTGTACTTTGGGAAGTAGGTGAGTTTGTGAAGAAGATGAAAGTACGAGAGAATGAGGAAAAAGAAAACTAGAGACTAGTGGAAACTATTTATAGGCAAATGCATGCAACCCAAAGGTCAAGGGAGGCGACTGAGGAAAGTATGAGAGAAGATGAAAGTATGAGAGAATGAGGAAAAAGAAAACCAGAGACTAGTGGAAAGTATTTATATGAAAATGCATGCAACCCAAAGGTCAAGGGAGGCGACTGTTACGATTTTGCAGAAGGAAGTTTGTGGCACATAAAGGTGTGATCATTACGTCAGGCATCACATATTTGGCATGTAATCGAAATTCGACAGAAGACAAAATGATCAAGTTACTTGGTCAAAACGAAGGTACAATCGAAATCTCACAGGGAAAACAAAACGCCAAGTTTCTTGGTCGACATAGTTCTCAGTTGAAACTGGCCTTTTGGGGGGTAATTTGTTAGCTAGAAGATTTTGACTGAGCAGGAGAAGGGAAGAGATGACGAGAAATCCAACACACTGGCCTACATCAGCAGAAGCCATGTCGGAGGACAATCCAAAATTTGCATTATCGAAGTGCTTCGTATGATTGCCAACGGAACCGATACAAAGCTGAACAAGTTTTTTGGGCGGGAAGAGATTTGAAGTGATGAGAACGTGGGGAAAGTTACAAAGATGGTGGGGCGACACGTGTCACATCCAGAGTTAATACCAATGGAATAGCAGTTATTTTATTTCCCTATTCAAGCAGTGTTCATTTTCATTTGTAAAAGTCACATTTGTAACATTGTCAAAGGAATACACTCGAAGTACCTAGTGTTAAGAGGAAAGAGTCCATTTCCATAAAATGTATGATACCATCCACATTTCCCTTTAAGTAATTTATATTACCAAATTTTAATATACATTGTCATTTACGTTTTGTTTTCGTTTACTTATCAATTCGCCTGCACCTTTTTTACAAGGTTTTGCCCAACATCATTTAAATCAAAACCATCCTATAAACCTCACATAGACTTAACAATTTGTTCTGGGATTTTGTGGCCAATCCCACAAGTAAACCTGCAATAAAAAGTTATAGAATGTTTGCGCAAAAAATCACGTGCGAACATGTTATTACTTGGATGTTGATTTTACTTAGGTGCAGGTTCAACAACAACAAAAATGACTTATCGGCATGTTTACAAGTTGATGCTTTAAATTTGTTGATGTTTACATGCTTGTGATTGTAATTAATAATTTTATATGTTGTGTTCTTTTTAACGGCCTTTATAGATGGCTAGTATTTTACTTAATATGGATTATAGATGGTATTGCACTTGTGATGAATGATATTATCATTAATATTCATAAATTTATCATCTATACTTTACATGTGATGAATGATAGATTATATAGAATTATAGTATTGGCCTATTGATGAAAGAATTATAGTATTGCTCTTGTGTTGAATGAAAAAATAATTATATATTCAGGTTTATAATATTTAATTGATGAATGATAAATTAGATTAGAAAATTACAATTATTTTTTTTTTGTAATTGGGCTATTAATTTTTGAAGGCCCAAACTGATTAAAACCAACCGATAAATCGGTCAAAAATCGAAAAACCAAAATCGAAATAACCGAAATTAAATCCGGATGAAATTGGGTCATCTTTTAGCACCACGGTTTAACTTGGATGAGAAATTTGGACTCAAAATCGATCTTGATCCGACCATTTGTTTATCACGTATTATTGCTCCAAAAATATCCATCAATAAATAATTATAATTTCAATACGGAATATTAAATAAAAGGTAATTTTTATAGCCTACCAACAATGACTTTTTTTTTAGTAATTGGTCATTTTTGTTTCTATATGATAAATATAATTTGTGGCTATCTTTGAAGTAAGGGACATCAAAATGGTATTTATTTTTTTCTTTCTTTTTTTGACAAACAATTATATCATGTGTTCAATTCCTTTTCCTAAAAAGAAAAGAAAGTAAACAATAAGTACTCAATTATTTGGTTGTATATTATCCATATATAATCGAAATCCATAAAGTTGGCTATGATGAGTTATCTTATCTTGGTTTGTATCCACTAGTTCCAATAAACATGCAGATTCAAATAAATGTTTGTATTCCTCAAAAAAATATCTTTGCAACATGTTAAATATATTTACAGCATGTTACTTTATTTATAAGGAATCATCATTTTATATAATTCTTTATATGGAATCATCATTTCTCTACAAAATCACATCAAATTTCATTTTCTATTCTCATAAAAAAACACTTTTTTTTCACTATTTAAAAAAATTTGTTTAATAATTTTAAATTGTTTTTAACTTTGACATTTTTTTTATTTATTAAATAAATTTGTGGTGTAGTTATTACTCATAATTTGTTTGTAATTATTTATTAAATTGTTATCTTTGTTTCAAGATAACTAATATATTTGTAAAAAAAACTGTGGTGTAGTAATTACTCATGCTTTGTAAGTAATTATTATTAAACTATTATTTTGACTCATAATAACTTATATATTTGTATAGAAAAGTTATTTTTAAAATATTTGTATCTTTTAATTTTCAACATGGGTATTAATTAGTATTATTTTTATTGTATTTGCATCACTTTAAATTTATTATTTATTATTTTTTTACTTTAAATAAATATCAATAAAACAAAATTGAATTGGGCTGGTCAGTTCAATCGATTAAATCAGAAGCTGTTAAAATAGTATTAGAGTGTGTTTTTGTTATCGTTTCCACAGAGATTTGTCGATATTATCGTTGTTCTATAGTCAAAATTATTTTAAATTTAGGTTATAAAAGATGTTTGTTTTGTAACGTGACAATTGCATACAAAGTTAATAATCAATTGTTTGTTTGGTTTTTTAGACAATCGGTAAAAGCATGTCAAGATTAGGGTTCGAAAATCAATTTCATATATATTTACTCAATAAATCATGTAAATTTGTTAACAATCAACATAATCACATTTCCTCTCAGAGTTTCATCTCTAAAACAAATTGTGAGATTTATCATATTGATCCTTAGATGATCTCTCAACCTAACTATCAATATGATTATATTAAAGGTTTGAAATTAGTGAACATCAACTCACAAACTCTCTCTAGCCTTTGGTTGTTGATGGATTTAAAACCTAGATCAAGCATTAAAACATATCTCTCAATAATGATCAAAGAAAAATTTAAACCATACGAACAAGGTTTTTCACCATATATTAATCATCAACATGTTCACAAACTAAATATCAAGATTAATACATACAAAAAAGAGGATTATCTATCTCTAATCTTGATACAAAAAAAAAGTTTAGTTACTCATAGACATGGTAGCTTGTGTTGCAAGAAAGGAAGAAAGAAATACGAACATCAAAGTCGAAGAATCGAATATTGGTGCAGTATATATTTTTTTCTTGCTCCTTGAAGAATTTCTAAGCTCAAACCCTAGAAAACTTGTTCTAAAATTTGAAAAGTGTAATAATGAAAGTACAAAATCCAAAATGTCTAAGAAGAAATATTTATAGTCTTTCAAGAATGTGCCTCTAAGTGGCACGACGCTAAGCGCCCTCAGTCAAAAGGCGGTAAAATTAACAGTAGCGTGCTTAGTGCAGTCTCAACGTCAAAAGTCTCATTTGCTACTGCCCTTGTCCAGTGGAGTGTGCTGCAGGTGCGCTTAGTGCGCTAGTACTTCCAAAACTTGCTGAAAATGATCTTTTAAGCTTCACTTATTCATCCATAGTCTTCAGGCATCCAATGAAACATAAAGACCTATAAAAAATCAATAAAACATCATAATACGAGTAATAGAAAGCAAAAGCAGTAAATTACGTATTTACACTAAAACAAACGATTAAACAACTGAAATAAACAAGAAAGAATTTTAAAGTGCTATAAAATACTAAGAATTATATTAATAATTTGGCACTTAACAGAAACCGCAAACATGTCTTGTCCAATTATCCATAAAAATCAACATGTGAGAAAATCGAGACGAATATTAGAAACTAGTAAAGAATTGTAGTAATCGATAAAATCAACCTGTAGTTTATTAAAAATGTTAAGAAGGTTAACAAAGCATATGGATTGTCATGGAGTTAGGCTGAAGTTTGTGCTATGTATATTTATTTGTCATGTGCTCATCTTTTCCCAAAAGTTCAACTCTCTTAAGACCGTCCTAATTATGATATAGAATACAAAGGTATTATTTTCATCCTATGAATAATCCATTTAAAATACTAAAAGTGCATCAAAATAAATGATCCATTTTAATTTTTAATATATTTTTCTAATTCAACATTCTAATTAATATTATTTTTATAATTCTTAGTACTTAGTGGGAGGATGTTTGGGTCTCAAGAGTTTGTTCCCCTTAAATTCCTGAGTTTGAAGTAGCCTAGGACCAATTCTCGGAGATTACGTGAGACGAAAACTCTCAGATAGATTAATCGGTACGGAAGAAAGAATATCATTCTATAAAATAAAATAAAATAAGAGATGTTTTGATAAAAATATCATTATTCCATTTTATTTATTATTTTTTCTTAATTTATGTGAAATTGTCAATTGTTTCATTTATTGTAGGATGTAGGAATATTTGATAATATTAAATTTATAGTTGATCAATGTATAATAGATGTGAATTTCATTCAGCAAAAGATTTATGAAGTTTGCTATTCTGGTGATCTTCATAATATTGAGGTGGAGGCTTAAGTTAAACAACAAGCCCTTCGTTATGAAGATGCTTTTTGGAAACAAAAATCCTCCCTTAATTATTTACTCACGATGATACTACTTTTTTTCTTCAAAAAATGCCAATCAATCTTAAATTTAATTAAATAATAACAATAAATAATTGGAGGTGGTTTTAGAAAAGGTGTGAAAGACTGTTCTAACATCTTAAAACTATAGTTAGATATAGTAAACATGGAGTAATCTTCTAGTTGTCATGAATAGAAGAAACACAAAGATTTATTTATTTGTTGATAGATAATTATTCCTTAAATTTCTTGTAATGCAGTCTAACTTCTGAAGCAATTACTAAAAATTTGAACGTCAAACCTATCAATTTAAGACTCAAAGTGATAAAATTAAAATCTTAAGTTAATTGGTTACTATTGATAATTTTCACGTACCAATATATTATGAATAGAAGAAACACAAACACAAAATCTATCAAGTTAAAGCAATGCATGTGAAAAGTTCAAAAATAAAACTTCTCATCTCATTAAATTTTGTTCCTCATAATTATTTGATGGATTATTTCATGATCATCATTGAAGATGTGTAAGATAGACTATCTTATAAAATATATTTTATATTTAATCATAGTTAAACTAGAATTAAGTAAGACCTTATAAAATATTTTTCAGAAAATTAAATCATACTTGTATTTGTACTCTCTTTATTTTATATTTATATATCTCTTCTTTCTGTACAGACTCTGATACCACACTGTCCAAAAATCTTATATACCAAAACTTAGCCTTAACTGTATCATCTTCAATACAAAAATAATCGAATCAATACAAAATGCGTGTTATGAAATAACTTATAGAATATCAATATGTAAAACTATTTATTTTTTTATGTCAAGTGTTCTGATTTTCTTATTGCTTCCGTTGTCTTTTTTTCTCTTAAGAATCTTTTTGATGATATATATTTCCATTAGTTTTCCAAGTTATTAATATATTTGGTGTATATTTTATTATTTTCAATTTATAATTTAGAAATATTTTTAAATTCAAAATTAATCTACTTTGATGTAAGTTTTTTTTTTCAAAAATCATAATTTTAACTAAACAAATATCTCTTGTGTAAATTTATATGAATAAAATCAATTTTATCTTTCTATTGATTTTTCAAGATTTTATTTAAATTATTATTTCAAAAAGAAGATTGTGTCATAGTTTTATGCATATAGGCGGGTAAGCTCTCCCTCAAGAGGTTTAATATTGTTGCATGTCCAGAGTTGGGATCGAACCTAGGACCTCTAACGATAAAGTTGGAGAGTGCATGGAAACTGATTTGACCATCGAGGAGCCCTTAGTTATTGAGGTCCCCTGAGTTATTGATATTCTGCTCATTTTCAATGGCGGTGTGAGAAATGGTTTAGTGAATGGTTGTTCAGTATTTAGTGCATTAAAAACAAGAAGGAAGAATCAGACCTTACATTTATGAGCTAGGATAAAGGTTTCTTCTCAGTTGTACAAGAGTCCTTTTTCGCGTCGAGGGGGCATTTCTTCTGGTGAGAGCTTGCAAAATTGTACTTGTGCAAGGTAAGGAGGTGTCTGTAGTGGGTTGGGGAAGGTAGATGACGAGGTTTGATTTAATAGAGTTATTAGTATGGCTTTAAAACCACGATGACATGTTGGGAACATATATCTCTGGCCATGTTGTTCCACTGCTAGGGCAACTCGGATATCTTATTGTTGGGATATACTATTTTACTAAATGTATTGAGACCGAGGAATTATCAAATACCATCACGGAAAACATCATAAATTCATTAAGATGAATATATTGGTCAATTTCGAAGTACCCCAAGCCATTGTCACAAATAATGGAACACAATTTATAGGCCAAAAACTAAAAAGCCTCTTAGAAGAATTGAGAATCAAACAATATTTTGCATCAGTAGAACATACCCAAACAAACAACCAAGTCTATGTTGCGAATCAGATAATAGTAAGAGGCCTTAAGAGGAGGTTGGAGGAAGCTAAATAAAATTAGGTTGGCGAATAACCGCATGTTTTATGAGCCTATCATACTACACCACAATCCACCACAAAAGACTATCATTTTTATTTAACGTATGGGATTGTATACACATAATTTCGACACCATGGTTTTCAATAAATAAGAGCCTTAGCAGCCGGTAGCTTCGTCAGCTATTCTTCCACAAGTCACCATTATTCGACATTGAAGTTTCTCAGCACTCCTCATCTCATTGTGCTTTGAACAATGGTGTACGTTTCTCATCACTCTTTCTTCCAAACATGTCCAAAATCTTGAGAAGGTTTGTGATGATTTGGTTTGTGGTACAACGAACGGATGTCTGTCGAAGGAGCGGTCAAGATGCCAACTAAAAGTTCTTCACATCACTATGAAGAAGTCTTCTTGTGTTTTCGACAAGGGATATGAAGGCAGGAATTCAACGAAGGAGACGTTATGACTTCATATTTGAATTTCAAATGAATTTGACGTGACGAGAAGATGTGTCGCTTCGCCAGTTAAAGGGCAGTTTTAATATGAATAACGGCCTCGCTTGGTAGAAGATACGTGGAAGATTCCTAGAGATTAGTAGTATGAAGAACGCCAAGTGGCGAATTCTTAGGAGTTGACCGTTATTCGACGATTATTTTATTTGTATATAAATAGGATAGTTATGTTTTGTTTAAAGTGTGTGAAATTTTGTACAACATTCCTGTAAAAGTTACTCTAATACTCGTGTGTAAGAGAAGAGAGAATTATCTGGGAAATGTACGTGTAAACACCATTTATATTTCAGTTATAAAATTTAGATTTCCTTTATTCCTTTTTCAAGTTTATGCTTTCGGTCATTTTTCAAGCAATTTACTTTCAAGCAAATTTACATTCCAGAAATCCTTTAATGCGAACTTCAAGTTCTTTGTTAGTTTTATTATACAAACATATTCATACTTTGATATAAACAAGAATAATTTCATTAGAGATCGTTCGACAGACTTACAAAAATTAGTAAGACTTTTATATTAAGAAACAAACCCCAAGAATTTAGCACATGTGTCCTAGGACTTGTGTGGTTGGTCCTGCAAGTAACCCAGTTCCAAGGAACTGGTAAACTAGAGGTTGTTCGCCAAAATCACGAGCGAACAAATTGGCACACCCGGTGGGACCAGTGCTAAAATACTAAAAAGGATTCGTCTTAATCCAAAAAAGTCTTATTACATTGTATGATTTTACGAAGCGGTAAACTAGTCGTGACTGACATAGAAAGACCTAGGCAAACTAGAGTAAGAAAAATGGCTAATCCGCCAGTAAATCCTAACAAAATTCTAGTTTCCAATGTTATTCCTTCGACAGGGGGAAATAGCGAACAAATCCATGTTTCAGAATGGGGAAATCCCTCATCATCTGGATCGATACCATCGGTGTCTTTCTCTCAGAATGCACACAGTTCCTCCAATATAGGACATTCGATGCCTATGGGAACCCCTCCCCCTGGAGGAAATAACTTTAGGCCGTATCAAACAAATTTTTCCATACCTATGTTTGGAAGAGAATAACCTTATGGAATGCCAACTTCAGTGATGGCTAATTTACATAACGCAACACCTTTGTATTCTGATGCCATGGTTCAAATGTCTTCACCATTACAAGGGTCAGGTTATGGTGGGAACGTTAGTAGACCAAACCAACCCCCACTAGGATTCCAAATGCTAGCAATTACAACTAATTTTGCGCAAGCAATACGTCAACAAATGGACGAAAGTAATCATGAAATGGTCCATAGGTTGACGCAACAAATGGGGGAAGTGTTTAACCCTTTAATATAAAACACTAATCAAACGAATCAGATATTGGCAGCACAAATGGTGCGTATTGCTGAGTTCTTTGGAGTCCCTCAAATTCGACAAAGAGAACCTGTGATTCGGAATCCAGTAATCAATGTCGAAGAAGAACCAACAATAAATCAAAGACCTTTAGACAACCCTCAGGGAAATCCTAGAATCCAAGAAGAGGTTTTCGAACAACCTCGTGTCGAAGTCCCTATCCAACAAGAGTCTAGGAGGTTGATAGTTTAGAGAGGTCAAAACGCTGATGACATTTTACAACAGAGAATGCGTTTTAATAATCCACCTGCCGAAAAAAATTTAACAGTCAAGGTCGAAAGAATAATGGCGCAAAATGGGGTAAATGTGGGGTTTCATAGGCCTAGTTACGCTTCCCCACTATCTGAATATGTTTTGCAACAAGAATTACCTCCAAGGTGGAAAATCCCCAAATTACAAAATTTTCAGGGGATACTAGTGAATCCACCATAGAGCACATAGTGTGTTACTTGATCGAAGCGGGCGAAATAGCACATAATGAAAATCTAAGGATGAAATGTTTCCCAAGCTCTTTAACAAAAAATGTGTTCACTTGGTTTACATCCCTACCAGCAAATTCCATACATACATGGACTCAGTTGGAGAGATTGTTCCACGAACAATTCTACATGGGACAAACTAAAATAAGCCTGAAAGAATTAGCCAGCGTTAAAAGAAAATTCTCAGAGCCTATAAATGACTACCTTAACAGATTCAGACTGCTAAAAGCAAGATGTTTCACGCAGGTGCCAGAACAAGAACTGGTCGAAATGGCTGCAGGAGGTCTAGACTATTCCATAAGGAAGAAACTAGATACTCAATACTTAAGAGTTATGGCACAGTTAGCAGATAGAGTAAGGTAGATCGAAAGGCTAAAAGCTGAGAAGTTTAGGGCTAACAAGAGTAAAAAAGAAAGAGTAGCCTATGTAGGAATATGCCAAGAAGATGACTGTGACGAAGAAGAATCAGTCGTTTTCGACGACCAAGAAATTGACCTGGAACAATTAAAGAAAGGTCCACCATATTCTTGAAAAATGTTAACTCCGTCGAATGGAAAGAATCCTGTCGAACCGGAGAAGAACAATAAATTCCCTAAAATAACATATACGTTCGACGTCACCAAGTGTGACGAAATCTTTGATTTGTTAGTAAAAGATGGTCAACTAATAAGACCACCAGGTTTTAAAGAACCCCCTATAGACCAACAGAAAAAGAGAGGTTTTTGTCAGTACCATAATTTTCTGGGCCATAAAACTTCTCAGTGTTTTCTTTTCAGGGATCTAGTTCAAAATGCAATTCATGATGGAAGGCTGAAGTTTGGGGACAAGCCGAAGCAACAAATGAGGATTGACATTAATCTTATGCAGATCCTATAAGCCAACTATGCTGAACCATTCGACATGAATATGGTCGAAATGGAGAAAATGTCTGATGATAGCTTCGAGATGATTGAAGCCACTGAAGGCTTCGACACCTACGTTAACATGGTGGGGATTACTGAAGATCTCCCTATCCATCCCAACGGGGAGGAAGTGTCCAAAGACGAGCTAACCATGCCCGTATTGATCAAGGTTACTAATGATCTTGAGGTGAAGAACAATGTCAAGGCCACTGAGGGTTTCAACGTTCCAAAACAGGTTGAGACTACTGAGGGTCTCGATAACGCCACCAACGTTGAGATTACTGAAGATTTCAACAACTAGAACAAGGTTGAGGCCACTGAGGATTTCGACCATCAAGACAAGACCAGGGTTACTGAAATCTTTGAGTATCTGAAGAAGGAAGCTACTGAAGGATTCGACAAGAGAAACATCAACTTGGCTGAAGATGGAGTAATATGGGACACCTTAGGAGAGCCTAGCGGAAAGTTCGACTACCTGGTGAAATATACCACTCCTGCCAGTGCCCATATCCACATCAACAAAATCCAACCAACAATTTGGGAAGACATCTTTGAGAAGAAGGCCACTGAATGTCTCAACAATGAAGACAAAACTGCTGAAGGTGCTGCTCCAGACCAAGAAAAAGAAGATGATACTGGGAACCTCACCAATGCTGTCAAGACTGCAAACGAGAGCACTGCAGAAATCATGGTGGAAATTGTCGAAGAAGTCCTCATCAAGAAGATGTATAAGCTAAGCATTGCTGGAGGAAAGAAAATAGATATCAACATGGTAGAAGTCTCTCAAAAGAGTAAAGGGAAGAGTGAAATGGAACGCCGTCGAGAGAAATACCAAAGAACAGCCTACCCAGAAGAAGATGAGAACTTGGCAGACTTCATCCAAAGATGTCAAAAGAAAAAGACTGAAATAATGCTATGTCCACGATGCAGCGCCATATTCGACAGAAAAGCAGCAGCAAACTTGGAGGTTGTGGAAAAGACCAAAATAAGAGGAAATTGGGGGCCAAGGCCAGCAGTCGAAGCATGTAGATATGACCCAAGAAAAGGCAAGTATCACTTTCAGAATCCTGGGGGCAGATACTACAACACCTACAAACCGTCTGGCAAGGTACTTGATGATAGATGGGTGCAACCCATTAGAGATGCCCAAGGACCAAGAAAATGGAAGAACTTCGAAGTCCAAAGAGGATCTTCAGTCGAAATAAAGAAATAAACTGGGAAACAGAAGCCAAGACCATACCCCTCAGAGAATTATAAAGGAAAAAGCCCCATGTCAAAGTCTTAATGAAGGAGATTCCAGAGGCAGAAAAGGGCTGCGAAAGAAGCAGCAGACATACTCAACGTCAAGAAGAAAGACGTTGACTAAGACGAAGCAGAGTCTAGCAAAAACACTCAGGCAGTAGAGAAAGACAAACCTCACAAAAGGAACAACACCAGTAGCATGTTGCAGTTGTCGAAGCTCGCCAATACAATATCAGAAGGTGACGAAGCAACTGATAACTTCGAGTCTGACGAAGAAGGTTCGTTCGACGTAATATGCAATGTAGTGTCAGTCCTCCCTAGAGACTATGACAGGGTGATGGAAATCGAAGACGAATAAGAGAACATGATAGACAGTACTGTGGGACCAAGGCCCGTGTGTTATTACATCATGAATAACGGTTGTGTCGAAGAACAAAACGCCTTCTTTGAGAAGCCAGACGAATCAATGAGGGGAAATTTGAAACCTTTATTCATAAAAGGGAAGGTCAAAATGTAGACGTCAACAAAATATTAGTGGATATGGGAGTTGCAGTGAATCTAATGCCCCATTACATGCTACGAAAAATTGGGAAAGATGACTCTGATGCAAAACCACACAACATGGTCATGTCGAACTATGAAGGAAAATTAGGCACAACTATGGGTGTTATTCAAGTGGATCTGACAGTTGGCACTATCACCAGGCCAACAATGTTTATAGTTATAGCTTCTAGGGATAACTACAATTTGTTGTTGGTAAGGGAGTGGATCCATGGAGTAGGAGTTGTCCCTTCGTCCATGCATCAGCGTATAGTCATCTGGCGCCCTGATGGCATCGTTGAAAACATCGAAGCAGACAAAGCTACTTCATGTCTGAAGTAAACAATGTAACCAGTCGAAGCTTCGACAGAAATCTAGCTCACATATCTCCTTGCAGCCTAGCTGAGTTCGATCTGAAGGCATCAGACAATGCATATTGTTCCATGTACCTACATCCAACACATAGGTTTCAATAGGACAAAAAGGTGATTGGTGAACCAAGCCATGTATGGGGAACCTCTAATGTAGAGCCAACTGGCTGGGGTAGCGAGTTCGACGATGACGATGAGTGAAACATCAATATTGAATAGACTAACGACCTATATGGCCGAAAATAAATTGAAAGTGGCTCTAGAAGCCGAAGTAAAATATATGATTGTCGAAGCCAATAAAGAAAATCTAGACCCACCATGCCTTCACCAGGGCACTAATGGAGAAGATAAAGATAACCAGATAAGCAAATGGCGGGATCAAAAGCTTGACGCCATCTATGATGACGAACCTTTGGGATTCGATAAAGACCCAATATCACCTAGCTTGAAGATGGTGGCACATGACCCTTTGGAAGAAATCAATCTAGGACGGGGGTAGACAAAATACCAACCTATATAAGCGCTAATATGGACCCCCAGTTCAGAGTAGAATTAGTCCAGTTGCTGAAAGAGTTTAAAGATTGCTTCGCATGGGACTGTGACGAAATGCCTGGCCTCGATAGAAGCCTAGTCGAACTAAAGCTTCCTATAATAGAGGGAAAGAAGCCTGTAAAGCAGACTCCAAGGCGGTTCGCACCAGAGGTCCTCTCAAAAATAAAAGAAGAGGTCGAAAGACTTCTCAAATGCAAGTTCATTCGCCCAAAAAGGTATGTCAAATGGTTTTCAAATATTGTACCCGTGATAAAGAAAAATGGCCCATTAAAGGTGTGCATTGATTTTCGAGACTTGAATTCAGCCACCCCGAAGGATGAATATCTTATGCTAGTAGCAGAAATGTTAGTAGACGCTGCAGCAGGCCATGAGTACCTAAGCATGCTGGATGGATACTTTGGCTACAATTAAATCTTCATTGCAGAGGAAGATGTTGCCAAAACATCCTTTCGTTGTCCTAGAGCAATATGGACTTACGAATGGGTAGTTATGCCCTTTGGTTTAAAAAATGTTAGGGCCACGTATCAAAGGGCCATGAATTCTATTTTTCATGATTTCATTGAAACATCCATGCAAGTATGTATTGATGACATTGTAATAAAGTCTGTTTCAGGAAAACATCGTTTAGACCATCTTCGACAATCCTTTGAAAGGATGAGAAAATTTGGTTTAAAGATGAATCCCCTCAAATGTGCTTTTGGTGTGCAGGCTAGAGATTTCCTAGGTTTTGTGGTCCACAAAAAGGGAATCGAAATAAACGCCAACAAAGCTAAAGCAATAATGGAGGCTGTAACACGGTGGGAGAACTGACTTTAGTTATGTTGCGGATAGCAAGAGTCGCCACCGACTTTTATTTTATCCAAAGGAAAGGCATAAAAGAACAGGAAAGACCTTTTAAAAGATTTTTGGGTCCGGGGGGTAGGTTATGTAAAGGGAAGGTGTTAGCACCCTTTACATCCATGGTTATCCATGGGCTCTTAGTTACTTAGCTCACTTTAAATTGTTTTTGGAATGTGAAGTGTGTGAATAGAAATTTTCATAAGAGTTTGATAATGATCCATGTACGGATGCGTAAAAAACCTTTGTTTGAAAAAATTGTTTGAAAGTGTGAAGTGTTTGAAAAGTTTTGAAGAGTGAGCAAGTAACTATGAGGAACCTACCCTAAGTTTAAGTCTTTTCTGTTCTAGAATCCTTTAAATGGTAAGACTATCCCTATTATTAAGGAATAGGTAGTCATTACCTTGGATGTAAGGGACAAGTAAGGGTCATTTGTTTAATGTAGGCAACTGTAGGGTGTATTAAGCAATTTTTGGAGGGACTGTCATCTTTATTCGAAAGGGACAAGATCATTATGAAGGCAACCATTAAGGGACTTGATCTTTTATTGTTAAGGGACTAGATGACTTTATTTTTGAGGGACTTTTGCTTTATACACCCTACTTGACCTTTTGATTAGGCAACAATGAGAGGTAACCCTAGAAAGTGAGATGGCGATCAAAGATCGACTTACGTGTGTGAGTGTTCAATTTTAAATATTTATCTTTTAAATTAAGTGATCTAAATTAATTTTAAATAACATACATGTTACACTCCCTATTTACTAACCATGGCATAAAATAAATAATTATAAAATATTACATCCAGAAGCAATTACATAATAATTAGAAAAGCAATTTTAATAAATAAGCAAAATATTAATAAGCAAAATAAATAAGCAATTATAATTGGGTTAGTAGAAATAATAATAATAACAATTTAAAAATAAATGGGGTTAGTAATAAACATGATTAATAATAAGCAAAAATATTATAATAAACAAAATTTTTAATGGTTAATAAGAAAGTATGAACAATTATATTAATTATTATAAAAATTTTAAGTTATGTATAAATTATAGAGAAAAAATTGATTATGAACATATTATGAAAAATAAATTAAATTAACAATTTTCACATATTTTTAAATATAAAATTATTTACATGTAAAACTAAATTATAAACAATTATTGAATATTTACGTATTATAAGAATAAATTAATTTTTTTAACATATTTATGTAAAAAAATTTAAATTATAAACAATTCATATATTAACAAAAATTAACTCAAGAATTTTAATGAAGTTTATGAATATAAATAATAAAGGAAGAAAATTAGGGTTTGAGAAAAAATATGTTTTTTAGGGTTTTAAAAATAAATTAAGTTTCATATACAAAAAATTTTAAATATTAAATATTAATTCAATTATAAACTATGTACATACATATTAATAATTTATAAAATAAAGTATCAAGACAAAATATATATATACATGATTTATTTTATAGAAAACATGATTATTAATTAAAATTTAAATGAATAATATAAGAAAAAGGAAAATATAAAGAAAATAACTTGGTTTAAAAAAATTGGGAGGCCTGGATTTGAACCCAGGACCTCCCTAGAACCTGGATGAAGAGTTACCACTGGGCCAGCCTGTGCGCAGGTGAAGAAAGAGTGAGTCCAATTGTTTTTATGCCTTAAACCTGAAAAATCAAAAAAAAGAAAGAAAAAGCAAAAGGCCTGGGGGAATCGAACCCCGGACCTTCACAATATCACGCAAGCACGTTACCATTCCAGCTGGGAGAGCGCACCTGTCTATCTAACCATCACAATTCATAATATATTATATTTAACAATTAAAATGGAAAACAAATAAAAACTGGTTGGAGCCAGGATTCGAACACCAACCCTCTAACAATACGCGCGCCTGCCTTACCACTGGGACAAGCACAAGCTTGTGACATAAAACAACAATTAATTCATAAAATATTATACACAATATTTGAATTCTGGAAAACGCGCGCAGGGCCTTCATCTTCTTCATATTACCTGCGGAATTTGATACAATTTTTCCTGCGAATTTTCCTGGGTGTTCATAAACCAGAAACCCTAGGTTTTTGGATCATCACGCAAACAACAAAATCAATACAAATTGACAGTCCAGATCAAACATATAAAGCTTATACATCATAACCATGTTTTAAAAGTCATTTATCTCCACTAAATCATGAATTCCCAATTTGAGAACTCAAACCCTAACAATGGTGTCTTTCGGCTTAGGGCATATTTCTTCAATGTTTTTGTCCAGAATCCATCTAAGCATCATGATAAACAAGATTAAACACACAAAAACGATTCATAATGGTTAAATAAATGAAATAGAAAAATCAAAACAAGAGCAAGAAAATGCATTCGGGATATGCTATATGAGTAGTTTTGGATGCAGATAGGTATTGGTTTTGACTCAATGATGTCCAAGGATCATTGCTATGTTCTCAAATTACCTTCTAATGCCTTGTATGTCAAAATCCGAATTTGAGTTTGGAGAGGTTTTTGAAATTGTGAAACTTACACTTTTGAGGCTGGAATTCGTGACCTTGTGTTAGGGTTGTGTAATGTACTTATAGAGTGATCAATTAGGTCAAAATAACTTGATACTTGTGTGAGAAGTTTGATCCAAAAAGATTCAAAAAGATAGGCTTTAAAAAATCAAATATTTTTGCATAAACACTTGCTATTTTAGGCCAATCATCATGATCTTCTTACCACTTTAATTCCAATCATATTTATGAATTTCTAGAAGCTTGATCTTTTTTAAATCTTAGACTTTTATATTTTATTTTAATTTAAAATGATTTTTAATGAATTAAATCAAAATAAATAAAAATAAAATGATAAAAAATCTGATTTTTGTTGAATTGGGTCGTGCATGAGGTCATAGTATGGATTGGGTCATCATATGGCAAGCCCATTTAGAAAAAATTGGTCTTAGACCTCCATTTTCTTCATAAACCAACCAAAAATTTCCCAACTTTGCAAGGGCACACATCCTTCAATTTTAATGATATGAGGGTGTTCTTGGACATTTTGGAAAGCTTGAAGAGTCCTCTAACCAACCCCACTGGTTTCATGTTCATATCATTCACCATTCTCAAGTTATGCTCTTTTGAAGTTGTTGACTTTTTGTTGACTTTCAAAAGGACCTATAATGTCTTAGCTCATACCTTCCAAATGAAGCATTTTTGGGCTTGGCTTGTGAGACACAAAGTTGTAGAGAATTCAATTTCCTTAAAAATGAGCTTTGGATGGAGACTTGGTGATGAAGCATGTGAAAGTTATGGCTGGTCAAAGTTCAGTTGACTTTTACTAAGGAAACCCTAATTTAGAAACTCCTGATTCTTGATGATCTGAAATCTCCTTGATGAATCATGATAAACCCTTGATCAAATGATGAATTTTACTTCATATACTTGATGTTGGCAAAAAAATCATGAAGTTTGACTTTGGTTTGACCACAGTTGACCTCAGTTTGACTTTTTAACTACTTTGACTGACTTTGACTTATCTGATCATTTGACTGAGCAAACTTTTGTGAAAAGTCTTGAAATTGGTCATGGGGATTCTTAAATACATATAAGATGTTATGAAGCTCACTTGAATTCTTGGAAGTCCATTTAGCCTGATTAAAGTCAAAACCCTAGTTTTGGATGCACTGCTTAGGAGGTGCATTGTCTGAGGGAATTGTCAACTCTTCTGACCAATTGTGAACTTTGTGAACCTTGTGAACCATCATAAAATGTCTTGTGAACCTCATGAACCTCATGGGAGGTCTTATGAACCTTGTGAACCTTCTTAGCACACAAAGTCTTGTATTATGAGGGCAAATTTTTGGGTGCAACAGCTGCCCCTGTTCAATTTTCTGAAACCTGAGGGATTAGATTGGTATATTTGTCAGTCGTGACCTGGAAGGTTGAAGGGGATTGAACACAAAAGCCCAAAAATTTGCACTCACCGGTGCGTAGAATGATATGCCACTTGGAGAAAAATTCTTCCGGTACATTTCTTGGAGGATAAAGCAGTCCAAAATATGAAGGTAAAATGATAGCTTTCAGGAAGATAAAGCAGTCCTGAGGTAATAATATGCTTTCAGGAGAATAAAGCAATCCTGAGGGAATGATATGCTTTCAGAAAGATAAACAACGTTCTGAGGTAATAATATGCTTTCAGGAGGATAAACAATGTCCTGAGGTAGGGGTTATAGCTTTCAGGAAGATAAATAACGTCCCGAGGAGATAATATGCTTTCAGGAGGATAAAACGTCCTGAGGAAGTGGTAACCTTTGGGAAGATAACAACGGCCCAAAGTAATAATATGCTTTCAGGAGGATAACAACATCCTGAGGAAGTGATGATAGCTTTCAGGAAGATAAACAACGTCCCGAGGAGATAATATGCTTTCAGGAGGATAACAACGTCCTGAGGTATAAGAAGCTTTCAGGAGGATAAAGCAGTCCTGAGGGAATGATAACCTTCAGGAGGATAAAGCAGTCCTGATAGTCACAAGTCTGTTTGCTGGAAAATTAACCTGACAACAAGGTAGCATTCTGTATGATAATATTAGTTTATGTATTGTGTATGCATGTATAATATGATGCACTTAAGTAATGTTTCTATGGATATGTATGTTATGGTATGATGTAAATGATGTATGT